>CM077080.1:73607898-74230966 GCA_039513925.1 Platanthera zijinensis
AAGAAGACACAAAAAGATGAGGAAGCAGTTGGAACAAAAGAGAACTGTGAGCTCTGCAAGAGACCAAATAGCAAAGGACCAGTTAACTCTGATACCATGTGAAAAAAATAGGTAAATAACCAAAATTATATTGCTCCAAAAAGATAAATAATACAAAGATATGCCCCTTATTTATAGAAGACAGGGGAGAGAGGAAGAATACAACAGGCGATGTGGGACTAAGTACAAGCCACGAGGGCTATGCGGTTTGAGTAGATCAAACCGCATGACTAAGAAGCTTCTATGTGGCTTATAGCAACTATTCGACGACTTGCTAAAAACTACCAAGCTCCATCTGCGGTCAGACAACTAGACCACGACTACTAGATACTCGAACTACACTACGGCTTACTACCAGACCGTAACTGTGTTTTGTCCTCCAGGTCGCAACTCCAAACCTTGGAAACCGCCATGCTCTAACAATCAATATAGATTTGGTCTTCTTGGGCAGAGAACTCTAGATGTGTCTCCTCCTCGACAACAACTGATCAATAATAAGTTATATATATGGTTTCCCCTCAATATTTGTTAGGGTTCTTTTTGAATGTCGATTTGATCTCTAGGCGATACCTATCAGCATTTTAGAGAAATTTTGGATTATCTAGATTAGAGTTAATGTGTTTACTGATCTTCTAGTTGATACGGTAATAAAAATGAAGTACTTAGATTTAAAGGAAAATCTACTGTATTAACCATCATGATTTTGAAAGAAGGTAAAGAGAAACTACGCCTCACTCTCGAAAGAGATGAACGTAAACCTCCCGAATTGAACCTTCGAAGATCAGTAGGAGGTCAATAGTAAGGTTCACAACGTAAAGCGTGTATTAAGGTATTTTTGATAAGATATGAAAGTTCAGTCAAAGTACGTAATCTCAGGTGGATGTATCCTCGATAGAGGTGCACTCATATTTATGGAACCTCCATGGTCAAGTAAATTAATAAAAAAGTAGATTTTTCTTGTTTAAAAATTATGTTCCAAAGTAAGTCAAAATCGAGCGCTCTCTACCTCATTTATTTTCGAAAACCTACTTATTACTTTTGTTCACTTTTAAAATCATCAACTCTTTTCGATAAAATAATAATTTTATTTCTTAAAGTAGAGTACTCGACACAAATCCGTGGAAAAATACGACCTTGATATTTTTAAAAAAATTATACTATTACTCGATAGGCATGCTTGCTATAATCATAGTATATAAGTAAAAAACAACACGAGATAGAACACACAAACACATATTTTTTTCATCTAACTTAATTTTCAATTTTAACCTATCTTAAAAACGAAATTTTACTTATCAAGTTTTTGGCATCGTTGTCGGGGAACATTTTGTGTTGATATTTGAAGAAAAAAGGAATCACTGTTACTTTTATCTTCGTTAGTATTTAAAACTATTGTTTGATAAAACTAAAAAATAATGTTTTATATAATAGTTTATAAAAAAATTTATTTTCAAACTTTATTTTTGTTTACTTTTTATTTTGTGTTTTAAAACTTTATATAATAGTTTTTAGTGCATGATCCGACAAAACTCTCATGTTGATCATAATCTTGACTTTGATCCTAAAATCGACAGCACCTATCACAGGTGCCTTCGATATCGTGACTAAAGCGAATCATTAAATCTTGAAGAGTCTATCAGTACCACATACGTTGAAGCTATGGCAGAATAAATTATAGTCGCGACCCCGCAAAGGACTATGTCTTATTATGCGTGACTGAACTTGGACGACACCAGGTCAAGTATCGTTCGTCCCACGATTACTAATAATAATTTTTAAATCAAATCTAGTATAATCCAAATGATTCAAAACTCTGTATAATTTGATGGATTGCCAGATAAAGATCTCAACACATATCTGTCAAATTTCCTAGAAATATGTGATATCTTTAAAATAAATGGCATCACTGATGATGTCATTCGTTTGTGTTTATTTCCATTTTCATTACAGGCAAAAGCCAAGAAGTGGTTAGGTTTTCTACCTAGAGGGTTTATCACTACCTGGGCTGATATGACCGAAAAGTTTTTAACAAAGTATTTTCCGCCTGCTAAAACCGCTAAATTACGTGCAGATATTTCTTCCTTTGTTCAAGGCGAGTCTGAGTCTCTCTATGAGACTTCAGAATATTTTAAAGAATTTTTACGTCGGTGTCCACATCACGCACTACCAGCTTGGCTCCAAATGTAGACATTTTATAATGGTTTGAATTTCCATACCAGACAAATGATTGATGTTGTCACTAGGGGAACGTTAAATAATAAAAACCCGGAGACCGATCAAGCCTTGTTTAAGGAAATTGCCATGAATGGCTACCAATGGAACGTGCCTAGGTCACGCCCTAATAAACTGCTGGGCTTTATGAGCTCGACGCTTCTTCCAATTTAGCACTTCTAGTAGAATATTTAACTAGGCAAGTAGCAGCGATATCGACTTCCTCCGCCACCCCTACTTGGAATTCCACAAATAATATAGTAGAAGAACACGTCGATTATATGGGGAATTCATATCAAACTCCTTCTTATAAACCAAATATTAATTCATATAATAATACATACAATCAAGGGTTTAGGAACCATCATAATTTATTATGGAGCAACTCCAATAATGCTCAACGCCCGCCTAATACAAATCCAATTGGATTTGCACCACAACCACCAGCATAATCACAACCACTACGACCCGCCCCAATAGAGAACATCTTTACTAAATATGTCATTACAAATGAGTCCAATATCTGAAACCTGATCAGATCAATTAAAAATCTGGAAACTCAAATTGGACAAATTTCAAGGATGCTATCGAAGCGCCAACCTGGAGCTTACCAGGGAATACAGAGCCAAATCCGCGAGAGAATGAACCCTCAAGTCAAGCTACACGACAGTAAATAAAGTGCTTGTGAGAGGTACCACATAGTTATCTGCTTTTTATACTTGTTTTTATATATATAGGTTTTTTCTTACGGCCTCCCCGACCTTCAATCATGAAAGCCTCTTTACTCTTTTGTACTTCAAGTTTTGTATATACCATCTTTTTCTTTGTACTTATGCACAACATAAGTATGAGGGTGTATTTTTTTTCTAAAAACTGCATTTATATGTATATGTATTTTCCATTTTTTTTCCAATCTTGTTTTTATACATAATATTTTTTATCAATGTTCATCTATATATTTGCTTAAAAACAAAAAAAAACACATGTGTATATGTTTGCTAAGTCAATCATCCAAAAAATTGAAACCCCTACTTCATTTGTCTCTTTTCCTAAACAAATAAATATTTTTTGAGTTTATGTATAAACAGTTATCTAGTTTTTCAATTTGCCAGTCATTTATTTTTAATAAATAAATAGATCTAAATATCCGGGGTTAAGTTTTAAAGAATATCTTGTGTATTTTATTTAAAATTAGAGGATTTGTTTTGAGCACTACTTCTGGTTTATGAGAAATAGAGGCGCGTGTATTATGTTAGCTAAATATCTGTAGACTGTAATTATCTTAACTTCACTCTTATTGAAATATAGGAATTTCAAGCTATTATAGTTGCTCTCAAAATCTTTTATCAAAATTTGAATATTGTTTTTAAACCCCCTATCTACTTTTTGTGTGGAATGTTTTCTTACGCAAGCAAGCATCTAGATGTATGTGCTCCTAGAAAAGAAAAGATCTTATGTCAATGAGAATAAGATTTCGTTTCATAAACATAAGCATCAAATAATTATTAAAAGATTATATAAAATGGAGTATGTGCTCCTAAACATATACATTGGATTAAAATGAAATTCAGTTCTACAAAGTTTTTTTTTTCTACTTTGAAAAATATTTTATTAAGTAGTTGTAATAAAGCAGGAATATGGAATAAGGTGAGAGGATAAAATCCATCACCTTCTACATCAAAGCCTACTTTATAGGCGAAAGCCAAGTTTGTACCCCATAAAACCACTACAAATTTATCTAATTTTGCTTAAAATTTTGAGAGAGCATAAATAATAGGTTGTCTATTTTCCATCATATCTCTTTCAAGGTATGAGTTTTATAATTCCAATCTAACTTGTTACTAATGTTTGCAATGTTGCTTGCTATTTGGTTTTCTCAAGAAATCTTTTGGCTACGAACATTTAACTCTAGTTAAATCAATTGCATAATGTATGACTTAACTCTTCATACTCTGGATCTTTATGTCTATCTTCCCTTAATTTACTAAACTAATAGTTAAATTATAAATTTTATAACTGTTCGTATCGTCGACTCCTACTTTTGCTCTAGAATAACAAAGCTTAAGTATGTGGGTATTTGATGAGTAGCAAAATATACATATTTTTAGTTTATATTTTAGTTTTGTTTTAATAAAAAAATATAATTATATTATGTACATACCTAAATAAATCATTTCTTTTTTATTTTCAGTTCTAACCAGGCGTGCACAAAAAGACCGGTCCGGACCGGACCAGTCGGGACCGGACCGGTCGGGACCGGTCAGAGACCGGTCCCGGATAGGACCGGTCCGGTCCCGGACCGGTCCACAGGTCCCGGCCAGTCCCTGTTTTAGGGACCAAAACCGGTCCCGGTCCGGGACCGGTTCCGGGACCGGTCGGGACCGGTCGCTGGCTCACTTTCACGGAGGGCATAGGCGACACAAAGGGGGATTCTTGTGGGAAATCTTTAAATACGAATGTTGAAATTTGAAATATGAACGATGAGTGGGAAATCTTGAAATATGAATGTTGTGGGAAATCGTGAAAAGGCACACGGTATTAGTAAAAGTTAAAACCAATTAAAGGCGCAGAGGGCCAGGCAGGACAGGCAGCACAGGCGACAGAAATTAATTGTAGATGGGTCTGATGGGATGTTAACATTATGACAACATTAAAGCGTTTAATAAAAATTGACAACAAATCCAATTAATGTAATTGTATCAAGGCCATCTGCAATTAATAAAATCCCATCTGCAATAAAAAAATGCCAATTTTATTAACTAATACACGCATCTCATCCGACCCATCTGCAATTAATAAAAATTTTAATAATTAATCGAGTCGGCTCGAATCAACAAACGTGCGACTCCTATGAGGCTCGAAATCGACTCGAAATGGTCTCCTTTGTACGTGTCCAAACCATCTTAGTCAAACTCTTTTAGTGTTACTCTTGTCTTATACCTAATACATATATTCCTAATTTTATCCAGTCTCGTGTGTCCACACATCCACCTAAGCATTATCATCTTTGTAACTTTTATTTTTTTGCTCATGTACACAATTCACTGCCCAACACTTAGAATCATAGGGCATTAAAAATAATTTTTATTTAAAAACGGTCCCGGTCTGGGACGGTTAGGACCGGTTAGGACCGGTTTTTCCGGTCCCAACCGGTCCCGGTTTTCAGAGGGAAAACCGGTCCCGGACCGGGACCGGTTTGGGCAGGACGGTCCGGGACCGGTGCCCCAAAAGACGGTCCTGCCCAGGACCGGTCCCGGACCGGGACCGGGGTCTTTTCGTGCACGACTAGTTCTAACTTAACATGTTTTTGTTCCTTATAGGTATTTCTGCACATTTGGGGCAATTCAGCAAAATTTTCTCAGTCGCGCCCTCAGGTCATGCCCGTGACCTGGGGCATGTAACTTTAAAACCAGCAATTCCAGCATTTCGACAGATTTTGGTTAACAAGCTCAGCCACGCCCGGGCTACACGCCCATGCTCCAGTGGTCACGCCCATGATATCTGCCGTGACCAAGCCAGAAGCTTTCTATCAAGCCGTGTCGAAGTCTTGATGACAGGAAAACATGTCACGCCTAGGGTGCACGCCCATGTTACAGTGGTCACGCCCGTGACATCAGCCGTGACCAAGCCAGAAGTCCAGCTATCACGCCCAACTGAAGTCTATCTGCCACACCCACAAATACGCCCAACTAACATGCCAGTGACCCTTATACCATGCCTATGCACCTTTCCAAATCGATCCATAAGCCTCTTGAAATTCTATTCACAGATGCCACGTCAGCAATATGCCCAGGCGATATGCCCTAGGTGGCGTGTACTTCAAAATTTTCGTTATAAATAGATGGGCAAGGCTGAGGCTTAGAAGAGAACTGGTAGGGTTCCACATAGTTGTATATAGCAGTTAAGAGTTGTTTTCGAGTGATATTTTCCTAACCCTAGTTTGAGTTTCCTAGTGTGTAACACTTATTTAAATAATAAAATTTCAGTTTTCAGTAATTTTTCAACTCTTATTACTTTTAAATTAGTTTTCATTTCTATTGAGATAGGGTGTGTGCATATTTCTTTTCTTTTTTTGTAATTTTTTTACTACCACCCCCATCCTGGATGAGAGGCTAATAAATTTTTAGCACTTGATTAAGATGGTTGGGACAGAAATTATTTCAATAATTTTGTCTTTTAATTTTCCTACTACCGTCCCCATCCCAAATGAGAAGCTAAGAACTTTTTAGCACTCCATTGAGAAGAGCTTTGGGAAGTATATTAATTCTGCAATTTAAAACTCTATTTTTGAAATTAATAAAAACTTGAGATTTATCACGAATTGATCACTCTCAGGTAAAGAGAAACTACATCTCACTCTCGAAAGAGATGAACGTAAGCCTCCCGAGTAGAACCTTCAAAGATCAGTAGGAGGTCAATAGCGGGGTTCACAATGTAAAGCGTATATTAAGGTATTTTTGATTAGATATGAAAGTTCAGTCAAAGTGCGTAATCTCAGGTGGATGTATCCTCAATAGAGGCGCACTCATATTTATGGAACCTCTACGGTCAAGTAAATTAATAGAAAAGTAGAGTTTTTCTTGTTTAAAAATTATATTCCACATTAAGTCAAAATCGAGGGCTCTCTACCTCATTTATTTTCAAAAACCTACTTATTACTTTTGTTTTCACTTTTAAAATCATCAACTCTTTTCGATAAATAATAGTTCTATTCCTTAAAGTAGAGTACTCGACACAGATCCGTGGAAAAATACGACCTTAATATTTAAAAAATACTATGCTATTTCTTTGTTGTTACGCTTGGCTTAATCACAGTATATAAGTAAAAACAACACGAGATAGAACACACATACGCATAATTTCTTCATCCAACTTAATTTTCAATTTTAATCAATCTCAAAAATGAAATTTTACTTATCAACCAGCTACTGGATGGACACCTATTGCAAACAAAGAATATAGTAGTGGTTGGTGTCAACATGCTAAGAGAAAGTATTGGTGAAGCACAATAAGTAATCTGCAACGATACTATTGAAGAAATCAAAAAGGGGGGAGAGAGACATTAACCATCACTCTGCCCAACAGGTCATCTAGACAATAAATACTATCAAAATAGCCTTGGGAATGGATCCAATTGATTACACTCCTCAACCTACCATTCCTGAGTCTGACCCAACTGCTGACAATGATTACCTCCCACCAAAGGACTGTGAAGCATCCTAGGGAGGATATGATCTTTCCCCATCACCGGCAGAGCAAGGTGAGTCATCCTAAAGGAAGATAAGGTTTGATCAAGTCTAAGAGGAAATTATGGAAGCCAGACAGAGAAGGAGGATAAAGATTTAAAATTTGCCTGGAAATGAGAATTAGAGTCCTATTTCAAGCAATATCATTCTCTACACTTGGAATAACTTTGGAAAGCAAGGAATCAACATATCCAGGTACTACAACTCAGTAGAATGGAACAAGTACGAAGCTCTAGAGCGCGGGAGGAGAATTCATAGAAAGAACAACCCAAATGGTCCTCCTCCTCCCAGATATATCCCAAAGCCTTTAGGATTGTTGGGAATATTGCCCTCAATATTCTAGGATTTGAAGAAGCATCTCCTATAATGATAAATGCATATTTTCTTTGATGATATATCTGTTTAAGTCTATATAGGAACTATATTATGTCTCTATAACAGGTTTAGTGAAAAAGTACTGAAGTTCAAGATGTATCGGTCTGATATTAAGATAGTTCTCAGCGTTGTCATCATAAATGTTGGTTGCATCAAGACAATATTATCGTGATCATTTGGCGCTCCAAGACGATATCATTTGGATGCCTACGAAGAATCAGTCTTTAGTGTTTAAGGGTAAAATCATTTTGAAAGAAGTATTTTCAAAATGATATCATCTTGATAGGTTATTATTACCATTGAATGCGTGTTTGGCTGGATTTCAAAATTGGTCGTGATGCATAAAGAGATATCCGATCATTTTATTCTTGCACATGCTCTTAAAGGACATTTCCTAATCTAACGATCATTGAAAAATATCAAGTGTATAAAAGGATAAATTAGGGCAATCAAATGGTATCGAATCTTCCACGAATTCGCTTAACTATAAAAAGTCAAGAAGCGGCGCAATCTGAAAAAGATGAAGCAAGATCTCTCTGAAGCTTTCTAAAAGAGCAAGAAGGAGTCATTCTACTAAACTCCAAGTTAGGTATTCTTCCAGCTGAATAAGAAGATCAAGAATAACATTGGACCTGATTTAAAGAAAAGACACGCTCTGTTCAGGTGCTAATCCTAGAAGGAAGTTTTCACAACGAAGCATTAGAAGACTCAGAAGTTCAAGGTCAAATTTTATTGAGTCATTTGTTGTAATCTTCTAAAACATCTATTTTTATAGGATCTCTTGGTAGATCTGAGTTGTAGGGCTGAACTCACAGCCTGAGTTTAGGTCGTGTTGATAGGCCTGAGGTTGGACTTGGTGATAAGTCTGAGGTAGGATCTTAGTGAAGATCTGAGGTAGCAGACCACCTAGGTCACTGAGCATTAGGAGTTGGAGAACTCTAAGGCAGGGTTTCTATTTGCTTGAGGTAGGGTCTGGGTATAGACCCGAGGAGAGATTCTGAGGAATCTGTGTTGTAAGCTCTAGGAGCTGAGTTTTGGAAGAGGTTAGCAAGTCTAGTACACTGCTAGATATGTGGTGAGGGAAAGTGGGCATACCTATATATTGGGGAACCACTATAAATTTTGTGTGATGTGATCTGTGTTTGGTTTGTTGTGTTTATCTTGATTAAGTTTAAAAAGAGACCAAATCTATCAAGGACACCTTTTCACCCCCCCCCCCCTAGGTGATTTTGACTACCTATAATATTTCAAGTGGTATCAAAGCTAGGTTGGTCAAAAGGGATTAACAGTCTGACCAAGTTCCTACAATGGCAGTCCATCCAATCACCATGACTTTAAGTAAGAGTCATAAGGAGATGAGCTCCATAAAGCTCCCCATATGCAGGAAAGAGAACTTTGGTATATGGAAATAAAAAGCTAAGCTATTTATGGAAGCCTCAGATCCTATGATTTATATTAATGTTGAACAGGGACCATTCAACCCCATGAAGGTCTCCTCCATTGATGTAAATCTCCAAGTTCTAAAACTGTATGTTGAAATGACTAGGGATGAGATTATGTTGGCTACAATCGATAAGAGATCCAAAAATATAATAGTCAGTGCAATTGATGATTCCACCTTCTAGAACTTAATCCACTGCCAAATTGCAAAAGAGATGTGGAGCACACTCATTGTCTATATGGAAGGAACTGAGGAAGTTAGGGATGATAGAAAATCCCTTCCAAATTAGGAGTATAAGGCCTTTAGGCAATGCAGCAAGGATAGTATATCAGAGTGCAATGAAACATTTTTCAAGACTATTAATGATCTAAAGACTTATGGGAGAGTCTTCACAGATTATGAGCTGAATGAAAAGTTTCTTAGATCTCTAACTAGCGATTGGGACAATAAAATCTATACAATCAGGGAGATGGGGAAACTCACCAATATTCCTCCCCACACTCTTTTTGGGAAGCTACTCTCCTATAAGATGCAGTTAAATGCTAGGAAGGAAGAGGAGGCTGCTGCCAAGTCTCACCATAAAGAGAAGTTTGTAGCCCTCAAGGATGTAGGCTCAAGGGAGAACATGGAAAGAATTTCCTCTCCTCCCAAGAAAGTGTCTGAGTCAGAATTTTCTGATCCCAACACTTCTAATACTGAAATATCAGATGGAGAGTTTGCTGCCTTCTCCAAACAATTCAAAAAATTGATGACAAGGAGAAAGCTGTAGAAGAATAGACCTTCCTCCTCCAACACTAAGAAGGAATTCAGCAAATCTGACAGATCCAAGAAAGACTCAAAGGGTGACAGGTATGACCCTAAAACTAGAAAACATATTTCATCAGATATTATTTGTTACTACTGCAGTTGACATGAGCATATCATTGTTGACTACCTGGTCATGAGAAAAGAGAAAGGGGCTGTAGGAGAAAAGAAGCATTACAAGGGGAAAAGTCTGAAAAAACTTTCCTTGCATAGAAGGAGAAGAGCTAGAGCCAGAGTGACTCAGACTCAGCTGAGTTAGAGGAAGAAGAAGCCTAAATTGGGCTCTTTGCTTAAGAAGAAGAAGAGGAGGTGTCTGCTGCAAGAATATGCATCAGAGCTCCCTTATCACACTCAGATAATGATGGTGTGGAAGAAGAGATTTGTGGCTTGATGGCTATGACTGATGAAGATGATCAGGATGACTCTAATCCTGATGAGGTAATAATCTCAAACATGCCATCTTCTAATTTGGATTATGAGATAGGTGCAAAATCTTATGCACCCTCATCATCCAATGAGGAGGATGAGTCGGATTCTGATAATGATCTTGATCATATTATTGATAAGTATGATGCTCTTATGGAAGCACTAAAGAAGAGCAAGAAGCTTGCTAAGAATCAAGCTGAGGAGATTGCTTCTCTCCAGCTGGCAAGGTCTGAATACCTTGAGTCTACTACCCAGCTTACTCAAATGAGCAGGGTGATCAGCCAGCTGAAAGGGATGACAATCATTCAATTTAGCATTATCATTCAGAAGAATAAGGTCATTAAGAACCTTGAAGAGAAGCTCCTCAGGGAGAGGATGCTAGTGGCAAAATTCTCAAAGCCACGAACTATGCTGACAATTATTGATAGCTTCTCTGCTCTACTCAGGGGTGGAATGGGTTACAATAAGAGGAGAGCTACATAAAGTCAGGGATTGCTCGCAAAGAGAATTATTGTCATTCAATCGAGAATATTTCCATGATTTCAAAATCATTCCTTAGTCAGATTTGACAGCCGTTGAATATTCTATTTCAAGATTGTTTCCTAAAGTGTCTGCTAGCCGTTTGATAATTTCCAGCCAGAATAATTCGTATTCTATAAGTGTTCCTTAAGCAAATTTAAAATAGCCACTTGAGGTTTCCTAATCAAGAATTTGCCCAAGAAGGATTGACTAGCCATTGGAGAATTGTAATTCAATCTTTGTTCTTCCAGCTGGCCAAGTAAAGTATAAAAGAGGGACTTAGAGATTTGAGAAGAAATTTTTTTTTGAAGTTCTAGCTTTTGAAAAATATTCCCAAGCACTCAGTATTCACATAGATCTTTCATACCTAATACTTCTAAGTTTTGTGAAAGATTTGAACAATGGTCAACCTTCAACAAGAATTCATCTTCAACCACTACAAGTATAGAGAAAGATTCTTCATCTTCTTCAACAATATCTTTTCTGAAGAATCCTTTTTTTTATACAAGTTCACTTGATCAAGCCAACCTTTCCAAGAATATATTTCAAGTGTTGATCAAGACAAGGAAGAAGAAGCCTAATGTGTGATTTTACTTGAATACACAAGCTCTAAGGTGTTGAGTCAACTTCTATTTTCCATTACTTGGTAGGATCCTTTACGGTCTGTTTGCCCCCCTGGAATTGGAATTGGGAATTGGAATTGGGATTCCAGTGTTCGGATGTTAGGAATTCCCTCGGAATTGGAATTGATCCAATTCCATGGAATTCAATTTTGTACTATGACCAATTCTTAGGGGTAAAGACAAATATTTCATGGAATTAAGTTTTTTACTATGCTCGTCGTTGCCCGATCTCATCGCCGTCGCCCGATCTTGCCGCTGCCGCCTAATCTCGTCGTCGTCCGATCTCGCCGCCGTCGCTCGATCTCGTCGTCATTGCCCGATCTCGTCGCCTCTGCCCGATCTCACAGCCGCCCCCTATCTCGCCACCGCTCACTCTCGATATTGCCACCACCGCCCGATCTCGCCGTCGACGACCGATCTCACTGCCGTCGCGCTCGATCTCGCCGTCGTCGCCGCCCGATCTCGCCGTCGTCGCCGCCCGATCTCGCCGTCGTCGCCGCCCGATCTCGTCGTCGTCGTCGCCCGATCTCGCCGCCATCGCCGCCCGATCTCGCCGTTGTCGCCGCCCGATCTTACCGCCCAATCTCGTCGCCGTCGCCGCCCGATCTCGCCGCCGCTGCCGCCCGATCTCGTCGTCGCCGCCTCCGCCCGATCTCGCCGCCGCCCGATCTCGCCGCAACTACCGCCCGATCTTGCCGCAGCCCCCCGATCTCGCCGTCACCGCCCGATCTCGCTGCAGCCACCTGATCTCGCTGCCGTCACTGCCCGATCTCATTGTCACCGCCTGATCACGGCCCTGATCTCATCGTAGTCGCCTGATCTCGCCATCGTCGACCGATCTCGTCGTCGTCACCCGATCTCGTCATCACCGCCCGATCTCGCCGTCCTTTGTCCGATCATAATTAATGTTTGAACACTACTTGAAGTTGATTTCTCTATGTTGTGTTCTTTTTTTGCCAATTTCTATATTTTCTTAGAGATTGTAAAAGGAATAATTCCCTCCATCACTTGGTTTTGTTGTAATAACTTCGTCCCGAGTGACACAAGACACCAACTTCAAATTGTCATGTCGTTTCGGTCCTTAGCATGAGAAAAAAAAAGTTCTAAACCAATTCCAATTCCAATTCTAAAATCCATCCTGCAGCTGAACAACTGCATTGGAATTCAGATCAATTCCAATTTCTCACAAAATTGGATTAGATGAATTCCAATTCTGCAATTCCAATTCCAGGGGCCGAACGGACCGTTAAGGATTTGAGTTTATAAGATTCCTTTGTGAATCTGAGTGTAGGATCTGTTTACAGATCTGAGTTTATAGGATTGAGGAAAGCCTGAGTTGTAGGGCTTGAGGAAAGCCTAAGTTTGTAAGGCTTGAGGAAATTCTAAGTCTGTAGGACTTGTGTTGGAGCCTGAGGTGTAGGACCAGTGTGAAGGTCTGAGGTGAACCTTAGTTCCTGAGATTCTAAGATCTGAGGATCTGAGAGAAAAATTGGAGATTTGGGTCTAAGCTAGCTCTCCACTAGATAGGTATAAAAGGAAAGTGGATGCACCCATTCTTGGGGAACCACTATAAAATCCTTGTATGTTGTGTCGTGTTTTATTACTGTGATCTATTTTCTCATTGTGCTCTAAAAGAAAAGAAAAAACTCAAGGAATCATAAAAGTAAGTCAAACACATAATCACTCCCTCTAGGTGAGTAACAATCCTTAACTTTCAAACCCTTCTACTTAAACTACTTTTGTCAAGAAGACTATGTCGTTGATAAATATATCGTAGCCTTTAGTTATGTCTCTATCATATTCAACAAAGATATCTTGGGTCATCTTTAACAGGGGTGAAATTCTTTAGTAGGCTCCTTGTTTCAATCAATGCCTAGAACATATATAATATTATATTATTAATATAATTTACAAGAAAAACTCAAACGACGAGAATTACTAAAACACCTCGGCTTTCAATGAAATTCGCACCAAAACTAAATGTCGGTGCTACGAATCCAACGATGAAGTTGAAATCAGGATCCGACAAACCAAACTCGAGTTAAAATTTTCAAAGTTAAAACAACACTAATAATCCTTATAAAATTCATCGAGACTCCAATTATGCTCGGATCACACAACGAAACTTCACTAGCACGCTATAAATTAAACCACTTAATTTTCCCAAGTCAAAAACTCTAATTCCGATGAACAAAATTTCGCACTGACGATGGTGCCCCGCTAACTATGTGTCAACGTAACGCCCTTAGTCACTATTACGCCATAAAATGGATTAAAAACCATTATCGAAAATTCATGGGCGTTACAATCTATAGGAATAAACTTGATGAGAATGGTGTTATAAATCAAAAATAAAGCTAGACTGGTTGCCAAGGGATACAGACAAGAGAAAGGTATTGATTTTGATCAAACCTTTGCACCAGTATTTATATTGAAAACTATAAGACTGTTACTTGCATATGTTGCACAAAAAGGATTCAAAGTATACCAAATGGATGTAAAGCCAGCCTTCCTAAATGGTGATCTAAAAGAGGAGGTCTAAGTTGAGCAACCGTCAGGTTTTTTTAACCTAACTCTCTTGAGTATGTATTTAAGCTTAGAAAGACTTTATATGGGTTGAAGTAAGCCCCTAGGGCATGTTATGAAATCCTGTCTAGCTTTCTTATTGAGAACAAATTCTCAAGGGGAAAGATAGACAAGACATTATTCCTAAGGGAAGTCAAGGGTAAGATCATCCTAGTCCAAATTTATGTAGATACATAATTTTTGGGTCTACTGATGATGGCTCTGCAAGAAGTTTGCTAAGCGTATGCAAGGGAAATTTGAGATGAGCAGTATGAGTAAACTCAAGTACTTCTTAGGCTCCAAGTAAGACAGTCTAAGATGGATTATCCATCTTTTTAGTCTAAGTTCACAAAGGAGTAATTAGAAAATTTGGAATGGAGAGTGTCTCTATAATGAAAACTCTTATGGGGTCAAATATGTCATTAGACAAGGATGAGACTAGGAAAACTGTTTGATGAAACCTTGTATTGAGACATAATTGGCTCCCTCCTCTACCTAACTGCTAGTAGGATAGACATTATGTATGCTACTTGTGTTTTATGCTAGATACCAGGCTAGTCCTAAGGAGTGTACTTATTCTGTAGCGAAAAGAATTCTGAGATATCTTAAGGGCACACCTGATCTTGGCCTGTGGCACCCCAGAATAATGATTTTGAACTAACTGGGTATTTAGATGCAGACTTTGTAGGTTGCAAGGGAAATAGGAAAAGCACCTTAGGCACCTATCAATTTCTAGGAAAAAGATTGGTCTCTTGGAGCAGAAAAAAGCAAACAAGTGTTGTCATCTCAATAGCTGAATCAAAGTACATCTCAACGGGTAGTTGTTCTACACAGCTACTGTGGATCTAACATCAGTTCCAGGACTATGATATCAAGTTAAGTAGAACTCCTATGATTTGTGATTCTACTAGTGCAATCTTTATTGCTATAAATCTTATATCTCATAACAGGACTAAGTACAAATAAATTAAATATCATTTTATTAGAGAGTATGTAGAAAGTGAGGACATCAGTCTTGAGTTTGTCTCTACAGACAAACAGGTGGCTGATATCTTCACCAAGCCACTACATGAAGCCAAGTTCAACACCTTCAAATTTAAATTGGGTACGATGAACTTAGTATAACTTTAGTATTTCTTCATGCATTTTAGTTGCAGGTAGTATTAATCCCTGCAGGATAACAAAGAAGATATGGACTAAGTGTCCAAGCGTCGAGTGAGTTGAGTCTAAGTGTCCAGGCGTCGAGTGTGTCAAGTCCACTCAATGCATACTTACAGGGACTTCTATTTACAGCCATCTCATGGGATTAATCTCAGTCGATGATTTCCTCGTGATTATCACTTCAGGTACGCGCCTCTCCACAGTCTCAAATAAGAGGTTAGAATAAATAAATGTGTGTGTCTTTGAATAAAATACATTATTTCTAGCCCTTTTATCTTTTTGTCTCCCTATGACAAAAGCTCAGGAAATCCACAGAATTCCAAAGAACACCACTTGATTAGTCTTGAGAAAAGATCTGAATCCCAAAGGAAAGTTTCTGGCAGATATAGTTGGGAAGCTTTGATCTGCAAGGCAGGTTCCAATGACAAGGATAGACTCAAAGATGTTTGACTTGTGTGACAGAGTTTTACTGCCACATCAGCAGACTAGTGAGAAGAAGAAAAAGAAGGTTGTACTCATCACAGAGGAAAGCACAGGAAGCAGCTCTTTTGAGAGCAGTAAGGAAGAGGCACATGATCATCAATTGTCTGATTCTTCTGAGGAAACAAGAAGAGATAGGAGTGCTCAAGTTTCAATATCTTTTGAACCTGTAGTAAAGAATGTCCAAGTCAGTAGCTCCCAATCAGAGAACATTCCAGTAGAGGTAGCTGAAATGGTAACTGAAAGTATTGTGGACAGGATCTGTGCAAATATTGAGGGGGAAACTAACAAGTTAGATGCTTCTATTGAGGGGGAGCAAGTTCAGTCTTGTATGTTGGACAAGCTTGACTCTTACCTAGAGAATCTCCAATACAGAATAGATCAGGACAATACTACTGAAGACCAGAATGTCCCTATGGACAATGTTGAGGTTAAGGGGGAGACTACCCAGATGGTTGTACCTGTTGTTAGAGAGCTAGTACAATTAGTTCAAGAATAGCTGGATTATTTCACTGAAAATCTATAGAACAGGATTGCTCAGGTCCTAAAGTGACTCCTTTCTGTCCTCAAGTTAAGGGGGAGCAAGTCCCTGATAAAATGATTGAAGATGCTCAAGCTATAGTTGATACAAGTCTGCAAATTCCTATGGGGAATGCAGAGATTGAGGGTGAGATTCCAATAGAACTCTCTGCTCAAGAAAATGAGAGTGTCATTGAAATTTCAGAGGATAGTGAACTATCTGGATGAAAAGATAGATCAGGCTAAAACCTCCTTGATTGCAGCTGTATCTGAAGAAGTCATAAAGGGGGAGAAGGACTATTTAGGGGGAGAAGGAAATGATCAAGGGAGAAGGCAATGATCAAGGGGGAGAATGTTATTTGGGTTTCCAATGTAATCAGAGGTTCATTGGGGGCTTGAACAGTACATATATGACAACATTCCTCCTATTCAAGAAGGACTGTATGATGAACAGTATGGTGATAAGAGAACAGATCAATGTGATGATCAAGATGGTGCTCTGTGGGCTGAACTCTCTTCGGTTGCTGATCAGATAGCTAGAGCAGAGACAAGTGTTCTGAAGAAGAAAAGAGATCTAGCTCAACAAGAAGAGGAAGTACTAGCAGAGACAGAGAAAGATCAGAAGAAGAAAGAATGAGTGAGAGAGAAAAGTACAAAGAAAAAGTCAAGTTGTAGTAGATGATAAAAAGCAATTTGTTATATTACAATAATGACTAGGTAGTATGAACATGAATGTTTCTTGTTTCCTTAAGGGCTTTAGGAGTGTGAACATTTTGTTTATACACATGTTTATTTTGATAATCATATTTGTGTGTGTGTGTGTATCAATTTTTGCTCTTATATACTGTGAATGTTTATCTTCTATATATGCTAGTGTATATAATTGACTAAGGTTCTGACTTATTCAAATAAGAGGAGATTGTTGGGTCTAATGATCACAATGTCATAGATTTGAAGAAGACCCATAAGTCAATAGTATACACATGAATGTATTTGATATATGTTTAATTTCATTGTATGCAGGTTGCACTCTGCTACATTGAGTTGATAGGCAATCAGAGTCACAATGACAATTGGACTCAAGACAGGTTACTGGACAGACAGGAAACTGGTTAACTCTAGAAGCATTGAGTGAAGACAGATCACTCAATGCCAAGAGGCTAAAAGTATTGACAGAACCTCAAGCAGTCAAAGCCTCAGAGTTGCTGACCAGAAATATTTCTAAGGATAGAAGCATTGAGTGAAGGCAGTTCACTCAATGCCTACTCATCTGGATTTCAGTTCAAGTATAGAAGTGTTGAATGAAGACAGGTCGCTCAACGCCTCATCAAGAAGATAGTCAAAGTCTGAGTGTTGCTGACAAGAAATCTGTATAAGGATAGAAGCGTTGAGTGAAGACAGTACACTCAATGCCTACTCAACATGATTTTTGTCTAAGTCAAAAAACATTGAGTGAAGACGGGCCACTCAACGCCTCATCAAGAAATTAGGCTAAGTCAGAAAGCATTGAGTGAGGAAGCATCACTCAATGCCTTCATGTATAGAAATTTCAACTAAGTCGGGAAGCGTTGAGTGATGAAGGATCACTCAACGCCTTAACAGTTAGCTATAAAAGTCAGAAAGCGTTGAGTGATGAAGGCCCACTCAATGCCTGAAGATGCAGGATTCTGCTAAGTGCTTTTACGTTAAGTGACAAGGCTTCCCTCAACTCCTATGCAGATTATTTGGAAATTACTAAGTTTAGAAGGGTTGAGTCATGCTGACATCATCAAGAATTCAAATGTCGCGGGCTTTGCACGCTAGATGATAAAAGGCACTGCTTGCCTTTAGTACATCATTTAATGCAAAAGAAGTGTTGTAGTTACCAACTCCGGTTGGTCCATACTACACAAAAAGCCGTTGAACGGTGGGATACAAAAGCAGAGTCCCGAGAAAGAAGAAAGAGGGAGATAAAATAAAGAGAAAAAAGACAAGAAGCTTTTCTAGTCATCTTCTTCCTCTCGACAAAGTTGAAGTTTTCCAAGAACTCGCTCTTACAGTTAGTATGTGAACCACAGATAAAGTTGGTTGTTGAAGAAATAAATCACTGAAATATCATTTTTTCTTCAACAGCAAGATCAGAAATTACTTTTTCTGAGTTTGAAGTAGAAGCAGAGCAAGAGTTGGTTTGTTGAAGAAATAGAGAACTGAAGAATCAATGTGTCTTCAACAGCAAGTTTAGAAACAATATTTTCTGAGTAAGAAGGAGAAGCAGAGCAAGATTAAAGCTGCTGCTCATCTTCAAGGTCTCTGCTCTAAACTCTACTACAATCAAGGCTTGAAGAAGCAGTGCTCTACAGGTATCTTCCCAGCACAAGCAGAACCATCCTGAAGATCTACTTCCTTGGTGTTGAGAAGAAGTTAGGGTTGGGTTTACTCAGTCCAAAAAGGCAGACTCAGAGAACATTCTCTCTGGAGTCAATCATCAACAACAAACTCATTCTCATTCTGTTGTAAAACTGAGGTAGGATTCAGTTGTAAAATTGAGGTAGGGCATGTGTGCCTGAGGTAGGAGATATATTCTCTGAGTTATAGGGCATGTGTGTCTGAGGTAGGATTCTATTGAGAATCTGAGGTATGACCTTCAGCCTGAGGTAGGATCTGAATTAAATCTTGGTTGTATGAGAGTTATACTCTCTGAGTGTCGAGCTATCCTCCTAGTCTGAGTTATAGGACTTTTGATTAAGTCTGAGGTAGGTGATCTCAAGGATCACTGAGCTGTAGAAGATATTTGTAAGACCCCCCCAAACCTTTGCCCCGGGTCGGGCCGGAGGGGATCTTACTGTCCAAGGCGTCCACCCAGTGCTCCTTAAGGGGTAACGACCCACTCCACTAAGCATTAGTTTGCCGCCTTGCTCGGCTTTAATCACAACATTCACATCTCATCATAGAGTTTAGCGGAAGCATTATCAGGAAGTCACAACAAATATATATAATAATATATATTTAACAGCAAACGCAAAAGACCGTAGCCACTATTTATACATGAAGCCCGTAAGCTATAATAGTACTACAACTAGTAACTCATATCTCTCTCTCTCAACTCTGCTCGTTAGTACTCGTGTCTCGAAACTCGGGAGATAGCGGGGGTGCCTCTGCTCGGGTAGTCCTATCAGCTGGCGTATCGTCTTACAACAGTTGGTCACTACGGTGCTCCATCTCCTCTGAATGGTTATTAAAATAGTCGTTAGTGATAGAGCTAAGCGGAAACAAATCTCCTCCCCGGATCCATATCCTGGGGATGAGCTCATGCACCCAAAAAA
The DNA here is from genome assembly GCA_039513925.1 of Platanthera zijinensis. Lineage (NCBI taxonomy): Eukaryota > Viridiplantae > Streptophyta > Magnoliopsida > Asparagales > Orchidaceae > Platanthera > Platanthera zijinensis. Next base: position 73,627,610 of record CM077080.1, read on the forward strand.
GTAGATAACTGAAGCATGAAAGGATTAGTACAACATTTCATGAATAAGCTAGGAGCAACCCAAAAGAGGTGCAGCATGGTATAACTGGACTAGCAACAGTAATAAACATCAGTTATAATTTAGGCTCCACTAGCACAACATCATAGCAGGTATTCAAAACATTGCAGGAATTCACAGTTGCGTAAACATCACAAGCATTCACAACCGCGTACACATCGCAGACATTCATAGCCGCGCATAATACCCTATGTCGACATAGTATGGACCGCTTCTGTTCAAGTAGAGTAGCGAGCCCCGTGGGCCTAACTGATGTGGTTGTCGGTGACAGTGGTAAGTCCTGCCACTTATGGGGGTAGTCGTACTGCATAGCCCCAAGCCCCAACGTACAACCCCGTGTACTATTGCATGTTAGCGACATCCGACGATACAACATTTTAGCCGACCAGCGGAGGAAAACCCGATGGGGAAAAACAACGGTCGGTCACCCATGGTACCCATCTCCCCTATCGCCTTGAGTCATAAACCTTCCCACACTGGTACGAACGGTCTGTGGAAGGGACTGACCCGCCAAAATTCACCGCAAGCAATTTACAAGCAATCAAACAGTCAATTTTGCTAGCACGTACCAGGTCTGTGGCGGCCCGCCCTAATATGCTTCGAACTTCGGGCGGTGGCGCTCAGCTCAACTTTCGACAAGGAGCATGGGAGCACATTATTTGGGGCTAAACCTGGAGGAACACCTCAAATCCGGTTATCCCCAACTAAGGCTCGACCTTAACAGATGGTTGCTCGTCAAAGCAGGACCCGTACTTATAATAGTAAATTGTAGTAATGAAAATGCGGTAATTTAAGCTGCTAACATAAGATGCATAATTAGAGTGCTGGGATGAAATGTGACAAGTACGAAACTAGAGTAGTACTGAAATGAAAGTACTTAGTTGAACTTGACCAGTACGGGACTGGAGTAAAACAGAAATATAAGTATTGAATTGAACTTTGTTAAAAGTAGCAAGCAAACGACTAGAGTAGCGAACAAACGACTAGAAAACAAGCCAGAACTTTGAATAATTGAAATTTTTATTATCCAAAAAGATATCATTTACAAAGGTATGGCCTCCCTTTTATAGAATGGAGGAGAGAGGATAGAATACAAACTAACAATATGGGACTAAAGTTATACAACAGATCCGAGCGGCTAGAACAACAGACCGGAACAAGCCGCGCGGTTAGACAATATTCTAACTGTCCGGCAATACCAGAAGCAGGAGAGAGATGCGGTTGGAGACCAGACCGCCCGGTTTCCAAGCCGCCGGAGATGAACCGTCAGACCGCTAGACACCACAGCAACAGTCTGGATATCAACCCGCCGGACACAAACCGCCAGACCGCCCGGTCTACAACCCGCCAGGCTCAAACCGCCAGACCGCCCAGTCTCATACTTCGACACTCCCCCTCAAGCTGGAGCATAGATATCAATCATGCTCAGGTTGTCATAGATATGGAAGAAGGAAGTAGAAACCGGCTTGGTGAAGATATCTGCCAACTCTTTGTCAGAGGTGACGAACGGAGTGCAAATCTGTCTCTTCAAGACCTCTTCTCGGATGAAATGGCAGTCGACCTCTATATGTTTCGTTCTCTCATGGAAGACCGGATTTTTGGATATGTATATAGCGGCCTTGTTGTCACAGAACATAGGCAGAGGATAGTCGTAGACCTCTCCTAGGTCAAGCATGAGAGCCCGCAACCATTTTAACTCACACGTGGTTGACGCCATACTCCAGTATTCGGCTTCTGCACTGGACCTTGAGACAACAGACTGCTTCTTGCTCTTCCAGCTCACAAGATTACCTCCAACAAATGTGCAAAAACCCGATGTAGATTTACGGTCATCTTTATCATCCGTATAGCTTGAGTCTGAGTAGGCTTCAACTCTCAGATGACCACGCTTCTGAAAGAGTAGCCCTTTTCCTGGTGCTGCTTTGACATACTCTAGTATCTTCAAGGCAGACTGAAGATGACATTCCCTGGGAGCTTGCATGAACTGACTGACCTTGCCTACAGCATAGACGATGTCAGGTCTGGTCACCGTGAGATAAATGAGTTTGCCCACCAGACGTTTATACCTGGTGGCATCGGATATAAGAGGTAAGTCATCTGTCCAGGTTTTGTCCTCTCTAGTGGCCATGGGATACCTGGCCGGTTTGGCACCGGTCAATCCTGCCTCTTGTAGAAGATCAAGAGCATACTTCCGTTGGGAGAGAACCAACGAGTCAGGCTTCCGAGAGATTTCTATCCCCAAAAAATATTTCGGGGAGCCCATATCCTTCGTGACTATGTGTTGACGGAGGTGTTTCTTTGTCAAGTCCACCCCAGCCTGGTCATCGCCGGTAAGAAGAATATCATCCACATACACCGCCAAAACCACAAGGCCCGATGCGGTTTTGCGAATAAACAATGAGTGATCGGCTGAACTTCTTGTAAAGCCAATGGCAGCCACAATGCCACTAAACTTGTCGAACCATGCCCGAGGGATCTGCTTTAGGCCGTAGATGGCCTTCTTCAACTGGCATACTCGTGTCTCCCCCTGAGCAACATACCCAGGAGGTTGCTCCATATAGACATCCTCTTGAAGATCCCCATACAAAAAAGCATTCTTGACATCAAGTTGGGAAATAGCCCACTCCCTGTTGATGGCCACTGAAAGAAGAACCCGGATGGTGCTGAGGCGAGCAACCGGGGAGAAAGTATCAAAGTAGTCAACTCCATAAGTCTGAGTAAAGCCTTTGGCCACCAGCCGGGCTTTGTAACGATCCACAGTGCCGTCGGGGCGAAACTTCACAACGAACACCCAGCGGCAGCCAACCACATCAGTACCAATCGGTGGAGGAATAAGGGTCTAGGTACCCCTTTCATTAAGAGTGGCGATTTCCTCATCCATGGCAGATTTCCAATGAGGAATAACAAGAGCCTCTTGGTAAGTGCGGGGAGTTGTAGTAGCCAAGATAGCCAAAGTAAAGCACCTGCAAGAGGGAGTAAGCCGATCATAGGAAACAACAGCCGCAAGCGGGTGTTGGGTACACGCCCGCACCCCTTTGCGAAGAGCAATGGGAAGATCCAGGTCGTCTTGTGCCTCAGGGACCGGAGCGTCCGTGGCGGAGAAAGCTGGCCCGGGACTAGAGAGAGACGGCTGCGGAGAAGAAGGTGGGGGTATAATAGAGAGAGAAGGGAGACGGAGGAGGAGATGATATAGAAGGGGAGACGTCGATCTGTGTAGAAGGATCACTGAGAGATGGTCGAGAGTAAGAGACCGCAGGAGGAAGCGGGGATGGAGAAGAAAAGTAGGACGCATTTTCGAAGAAGGTGACGTCCGCGGAAACAAACTGTTTGCGCAGAACAGGGTCAAAACAATAATAGCCTTTTTGAGTGGTCGAATATCTCAAAAAGACACATTTTGTGGAACGGGGGGAAAGCTTGTCACGAGTAGCAGACGGAGCATGCACAAAGGCCGTACACCCAAAGATACGGAGAGGAAGAGGAAAGGGTTCCTTGCCCGGGTAGAGAATGGAGAAGGGGGTCTTGCCGTGGAGAACCGAAGAGGGAATGCGATTGATGAGATAGCAGGCAAGAAGAACATCATAGCCCCAGTAGGAGCGAGGCACCTGTATCTGCGTCATTAGAGTGCGAGCAATATCAAGGAGGTGACGGTTTTTACGCTCCGCCACCCCATTTTGTTGGGAGGTGTAAACACAGCTGATCTGATGAATAAGACCATGTTGCATACAAAAAGAGGAAAAATCATGACTGAGATATTCTTTTGCATTATCAGAGCGCAGCACTTTAATAGATAAAGAAAACTGAGTTTGAATCATATAGTAAAAAGATTGCCATACAGATAATAGTTCAGAGCGATCTTTTAAAAGATACACCCAGGTACATCTAGAGAAATCATCAATAAAAGTTACAAAGTAAGAACTACCCTGACCAACGGTGAGAGTAGGAGCAGGACCCCAGACATCAGAATGAATGAGATCAAAAGGGCGGGAGGAACCACGACCTTGCTTCGGCGGGAAGGAGGAGCGATGATGTTTGCCAAGCTGACACGCATCACAGTTGAGCGGAGGACTGGTCTGAGGTAAGTGGGGAAGAAGCTGACGAAGAATCCGAGGAGGAGGATGTCCAAGGCGAAGATGCCATTGAAGCAGATCGGTAGACGTGGAAGAGAAGGCGGACAGAGCGGAAACATTGTCGAGGAAGTAGAGGCCGCCACTCTCAGTCCCAGTAGCAATCGTCCGTTGGGTTCTCGGGTCCTGAAAACAACAAGAAGTAGGAGTAAATAATACAGAGCACTGAAGTTGCTTGCATAAAGTAGTAACCGAGAGCAAATTGCAAGGGAACTTCGGGACATAGAGAGTGTCCACTAAGCGAAGCGACGGAGTGACTTGAACCATGCCCGTCCCGTGAACCGGGGAAGGGGAACCATCCGCAACAAGAACCGGGGGTAACCGATCATGCGTCTCTAGGAGAGAGAAGCAATGAGGGTTTCCGGTCATGTGATTTGTAGCACCAGAGTCAATCAGCCATTTACCTTGGGTAACGACGTGTGCACTACCTGAGGTCGTGGCCACAGAAGCAGATGGCCGAGAGGAGGCGGAGGTTGAGGAAGAAGTATCACCGGAAGGACGAAGATGAGGATGTTTCTGCCAGCAGCGGTCAACAGAGTGGCCGGTACGACCACAGTGAGAGCAGAGAAACCTTGACGGACCGCGCGTGCCAGACTGGCTGCGGCCACTATTGCCACCTCGCTGAGCCTGGTGAGCATAGGAGTCCTGTGGAGGAGGGGAGGACAATAGAGGACGTTGGAGCAGGGAAGTGACAGCGGCGATGCGAGCTGCGGTGGCATCCAAGGTGGGAGAGTCTGCTTCGCCCAAGATCTGCTGGCGGATCATATCAAATGACTCAGGGAGTCGTAGAAGATAACAAACAACCAGGAGTTCCTGGAAGTGTTTGTGCTGCTCGGCCAAGTCCGCGGAGAAAGGGCGATTCTGGAGGATTTCAGCTCCAAGAGCCTGAACTTGCTGATAAGCCGCAGCAGGAGACATGGAAGGGCGAGCGAAGAGATCCGCATAGAGAGTATAAATGCGGGATGTCTGAGCCCCCTTCGAGTAGAGAGCAGCAAGGTGAAGCCACACGGTCTTAACCGTCTCATCATGGCGTATGACAGGAAGACATTCATCAGAGAGGCTGTTAGCCAACCACGTGCGGACAAGCGCATCACTGGCATCCCAGTCATCAAATTCAGCAGAGTCTGGAGGAGGAGGGTCATCGGTGAGATGATGACGTTTGCGCTGAGAGCGAAGAAGAAAGGTGAAAGAAACACTCCAATCCGGATAGTTGGAGCCAACAAGTTTAGAAACCGTGCCAAGGTTGCCAGAGGAAGTAGGATGCGGAGCCGGAGTGGCGATAAGAGTAGTGGTAGTGGAGGTTTCAGAAAGAGCCATAGGAGAAAACAACGAGAAGCCGCGCGGTTAAAAGACAAGCAGCGCAGATAGGAAGAAGAGGGGCTGCGGCGGTCACGATGTCAGACACCAGCGGCCAGAGAAGCCACGACCAAGCCGCAGATCCAAGTAGGGAAAGAAGTCGAACGGCTAGAAGATAGTCCGCGCGAACAGATGGGAGGAACAAACAAGGCGAACAAGGCAGCAGGTCGCAGTGATCAAAGTAACAGGTCGCTGTGACCGACAGGCAGGACAGGGCGCAAGCAGGCGGAAGAGACAAGCCGCGAGAACAGGTCGCGAGAAGAAGGGACAAACCGCGCGGACAGGGCGCAGAGAATCAGCAGGAGAAGATCGAGTCCTCTGATACCATGTTAAAAGTAGCAAGCAAACGACTAGAGTAGTGAACAAATGACTAGAAAACAAGCCAGAACTTTGAATAATTGAAATTTTTATTATCCAAAAAGATATCATTTACAAAGGTATGACCTCCCTTTTATAGAATGGAGGAGAGAGGATAGAATACAAACTAACAATATGGGACTAAAGTTATACAACAGTTCTGAGCGGCTAGAACAATAGACCGGAACAAGCCGCGCGGTTAGACAATATTCTAACCGCCCGGCAATACCAGAAGCAGGAGAGAGATGCGGTTGGAGACCGTTAGACCGCCCGGTTTCCAAGCCACCGGAGATGAACCGTCAGACCGCTAGACACCACAGCAACAGTCTGGATATCAACCCGCCGGACACAAACCGCCAGACCGCCCGGGTAGAGAATGGAGAAGGGGGTCTTGCCGTGGAGAACCGAAGAGGGAATGCGATTGATGAGATAGCAGGCAAGAAGAACATCATAGCCCCAGTAGGAGCGAGGCACCTGTATCTGCGTCATTAGAGTGCGAGCAATATCAAGGAGGTGACGGTTTTTACGCTCCGCCACCCCATTTTGTTGGGAGGTGTAGACACAGCTGGTCTGATGAATAAGACCATGTTGCATACAAAAAGAGGAAAAATCATGATTGAGATATTCTTTTGCATTATCAGAGCGCAGCACTTTAATAGATAAAGAAAACTGAGTTTGAATCATATAGTAAAAAGATTGTCATACAGATAATAGTTCAGAGCGATCTTTTAAAAGATACACCCAGGTACATCTAGAGAAATCATCAATAAAGGTTACAAAGTAAGAACTACCCTGACCAACGGTGAGAGTAGGAGCAGGACCCCAGACATCAGAATGAATGAGATCAAAAGGGCGGGAGGAACCACGACCTTGCTTCGGCAGGAAGGAGGAGCGATGATGTTTGCCAAGCTGACACGCATCACAGTTGAGCGGAGGACTGGTCTGAGGTAAGTGGGGAAGAAGCTGACGAAGAATCCGAGGAGGAGGATGTCCAAGGCGAAGATGCCATTGAAGCAAATCAGTAGACGTGGAAGAGAAGGCGGACAGAGCGGAAACATTGTCGAGGAAGTAGAGGCCGCCACTCTCAGTCCTAGTAGCAATCGTCCGTTGGGTTCTCGGGTCCTGAAAATAACAAGAAGTAGGAGTAAATAATACAGAGCACTGAAGTTGCTTGCATAAAGTAGTAACCGAGAGCAAATTGCAAGGGAACTTCGGGACATAGAGAGTGTCCACTAAGCGAAGCGACGGAGTGACTTGAACCATGCCCGTCCCGTGAACCGGGGAAGGGGAACCATCCGCAACAAGAACCGGGGGTAACCGATCATGCGTCTCTAGGAGAGAGAAGCAATGAGGGTTTCCGGTCATGTGATTTGTAGCACCAGAGTCAATCAGCCATTTACCTTGGGTAACGACGTGTGCACTACCTGAGGTCGTGGCCACAGAAGCAGATGGCCGAGAGGAGGCGGAGGTTGAGGAAGAAGTATCACCGGAAGGACGAAGATGAGGATGTTTCTGCCAGCAGCGGTCAATAGAGTGGCCGGTACGACCACAGTGAGAGCAGAGAAACCTTGACGGACCGCGCGTACCAGACTGGCTGCGGCCACTATTGCCACCTCACTGAGCCTGGTGAGCATAGGAGTCCTGTGGAGGAGGGGAGGACAATAGAGGACGTTGGAGTAGGGAAGTGATAGCGGCAATGCGAGCTGCGGTGGCATCCAAGGTGGGAGAGTCTGCTTCGCCCAAGATCTGCTGGCGGATCATATCAAATGACTCATGGAGTCGTAGAAGATAACAAACAACCAGGAGTTCCTGGAAGTGTTTGTGCTGCTCGGCCAAGTCCGCGGAGAAAAGGCGATTCTGGAGGATTTCAGCTCCAAGAGCCTGAACTTGCTGATAAGCCGCAGCAGCAGACATGGAAGGGCGAGCGAAGAGATCCGCATAGAGAGTATAAATGCGGGATGTCTGAGCCCCCTTCGAGTAGAGAGCAGCAAGGTGAAGCCACACGGTCTTAACCGTCTCATCATGGCGTATGACAGGAAGACATTCATCAGAGAGGCTGTTAGCCAACCACGTGCGGACAAGCGCATCACTGGCATCCCAGTCATCAAATTCAGCAGAGTCTGGAGGAGGAGGGTCATCGGTGAGATGATGACGTTTGCGCTGAGAGCGAAGAAGAAAGGTGAAGAAACACTCCAATCCGGATAGTTGGAGCCAACAAGTTTAGAAACCGTGCCAAGGTTGCCAGAGGAAGTAGGATGCGGAGCCAGAGTGGCGATAAGAGTAGTGGTAGTGGAGGTTTTAGAAAGAGCCATAGGAGAAAACAACGAGAAGCCGCGCGGTTAAAAGACAAGCAGCGCGGATAGGAAGAAGAGGGGCTGCGGCGGTCACGATGTCAGACACCAGCGGCCAGAGAAGCCACGACCAAGCCGCAGATCCAAGTAGGGAAAGAAGTCGAACGGCTAGAAGATAGTCCGCGCGAACAGAAGGGAGGAACAAACAAGGCGAACAAGGCAGCAGGTCGCAGCGATCAAAGTAACAGGTCGCTGTGACCGACAGGCAGGACAGGGCGCAAGCAGGCAGAAGAGACAAGCTGCGAGAACAGGTCGCAAGAAGAAGGGACAAACCGCGCAGACAGGGCGCAGAGAATCAGCAGGAGAAGATCGAGTCCTCTGATACCATGTTAAAAGTAGCAAGCAAACGACTAGAGTAGTGAACAAATGACTAGAAAACAAGCCAGAACTTTGAATAATTGAAATTTTTATTATCCAAAAAGATATCATTTACAAAGGTATGACCTCCCTTTTATAGAATGGAGGAGAGAGGATAGAATACAAACTAACAATATGGGACTAAAGTTATACAACAGTTCTGAGCGGCTAGAACAATAGATCGGAACAAGCCGCGCGGTTAGACAATATTCTAACCGCACGGCAATACCAGAAGCAGGAGAGAGATGCGGTTGGAGACCGTTAGACCGCCCGGTTTCCAAGCCGCCGGAGATGAACCGTCAGACCGCTAGACACCACAGCAACAGTCTGGATATCAACCCGCCGGACACAAACCGCCAGACCGCCCGGTCTACAACCCGCCAGGCTCAAACCGCCAGACCGCCCGGTCTCATACTTCGACAAACTTGACCAGTATGTGACTGGAGTAGAACTGAATTGAAAGTACTGAATTGAACTTGACCAGTACGAGACTGGAGTAAAACTGAAATGAAAGTACTGAATTGAACTTGACCAGTACGTGACTTGAGTAGAACTGAATTGAAAGTACTGAATTGAACTTGACCAGTACAGGACTGGAGTGGAATTGAATTGAAAGTACTGAATTGAACTTGACCAGTACGGGACTGGAGTAGAACTGAATTGAAAGTACTGAATTAAAATAAATAAAGGAACTGGATCAGTGCAAGACTGGAATAATCATAAAGAACATGGTTAGTAGTCCAATCACTCCATTCAGAAGGATTCAGTTCCATCTCCGTTCTCAGGAGGTATTTTCAGTTCCATCTCCGTTCTCAAGAGGTTTAGTTTAGTTCCATCTCCGTTCTCAGGAGGTTTAGCTCAGTTCCATTTTAGTTTTCAAGATTTCCTTGGATTACACCCATTATTAAGATTCGATAATAATTCAGTTGCGCCCTTTTTAATCACAGATTAATCGGATCAGGGGAAGCTTATTATGAGTTATATTTTTATTACTTATCAAAGAATAAATATCAATTCGATTGCTTACGTCGGATCGAATCCGAGAATCTCATTAGGGGGCATATTCTTCCTCGAATTCCAACCATAAAATTTTTTCCAACACATGACAGAAATTCTTCATCCGAAAAGAGATTGGAGATTATTTTACTCGGAGCTCGTACTTTCATCTTCCGAGTCCACCCAGAATGTTCACGAGTTATTTTAAGAATGAGGCGCTCGGTGGTTTCGTAAAACCCTCGAAATACTAAGAGCTGGAAATTTTGCCTCGATAACTCGTCGCTTAATAAATTGAACCTAATATTCAATATATAAAATGGTCGTGCGCTTCGATTTTCATTTTCAAAGAATTTGAGCGTGTAAATTTCCGAGCGCGACCCTAGGCTCCAAGAAGTTGGGAAATATTCAATTTTATCACTAAGTTCCAACATTTTAATACAAACTTTAAAAGAGCCTAGTAATTTTTCCAAAATTTTCCGAGAAATTTTGGGGCTCTAAATTGGCCAAATAATTCTTATTTAGGCTTTTTAAAATATCAAATTAACTCCATAAATTCCCAAAATTTTTGTATAGATTGCCCTAATCAAGGGAAACAATTTTCATGTTAAAAACCTTTTCACTAGGTCCCAAGTGTATCCTCCAGAAAATAAAATACTTATTTTTATTATATTATTATAATATTTATAAATATTTTAAAAAATATAATAATTAATATAATCTTATCCCCCTCCGCTGTACCGAAGAAACTGCCCTCACCGGTCTTCTCCGCCGTCGGCCGGCCATGGCTCCGCCCCGGCCGACTCCCCGGGGATGGGCGCTCCCTCCGGTGGTGGTCCGACTGCCTGCCGCCGCCGGCCATCGTCAGAGCCATTTTTTAATTTTTGAACGGAGAGGAGGTCGTGACGGCGGCGGTGCTCCGGCCATCGGAGCTTGCATGCAACCCGTTCAGAAGATAGGGAGGAAGGAGAGAAGGAGTTTTCCACCTTATTTGGGGTCTCCAGCGGCCTCCGGCAAGTTCCGCAATTATTGGTGGTGGAGGGTGGTGGAGCTTGGGTGGGCTATTTCCGACGAGGCAGAGCTCCGACAAGGCTGGTGGTGGCTCGTTTTATGCTTGGAAGATGGGTGATACTAATCATAGGGGGTTGAGGTCCTTATATAGAAGAGGAGGAGAGCCCCTCTTCATCTTCTTCTTCACGGCCATGGAAGAAGATGAGTTGGGCTAACTTGACCATAGTAAGGTGGGGGTGAGGTGGTTGTACACCATTAGTTGGTCATACCCCCTAGTGGCTAGGATAGGGGTTGATCTATTTAGACATGTGAAAAGGGCTTGTTTTGGCCAATGGGGGGAGAGAGAGAGAAACACAAGAAAGGGAGAGAGAGAAGTTGGGCTTGGATCATTTCTCAATCTTGATAGGAGCCGCCATGCAAGGCCCATTTATGGCCAAAAATAAAATGAGCCCATGGTGAGCTTGTTAACGAGAGAGGGTTTGTAAGACATCCCTCCCGGAACACAAGACACGACACGAGAGGGGTCTTATGCCCAGAACAGCCGCCTTGGGGTAGCACTAAAACTCGGGCTAGCCTATACCACAAGACGCCTATTCTGCCGGCTACAACCAATATCAATATATATGCCAACCCAACCAAAATAATATAAGAAATCAAATCCACACAAGCTATAAGTCCAAAAATGCAGTAATAGAAAAGCTAAAACATGCTTCTATATGATCAGAGTACAACTATAAAATTGCCCCGAAGGGCTACAACAAAAGTCTCATATACTCACATCTGTAATAGACGGTAGCGACGACACCGTCCCTTCAGGCCTGGTTGTCCGGGCGTGGCTGACTGGCTCCATGACCTGTTGTTCTATCTGCGGGATTTCCTCTTAAAAAGGAAGACGTAGCAACCGTTAGTAATAAAGACTAAGTGGCTTCACATTCGCTCCCATGACGACTCCTCGGCACCGGGCGGAGAAATAGATAGGGTACAATATATGTGGCTTCACATCCGCTCCCTCGGCAACTCCTCGGCACTGGGCGGAGAAATAGACAGGGTACAATATATGTATATAAGCAGGAGTATAAACAAGCAAGTGCTATAATATGTAGTAAGATATTCTAACATTTCTACCATCTATCACAGCATATGAATATAGAGTTATAATAGAAAGTAACCCAACCTATATGGATGCTCATACAAGCATATAAGTTGAGGATCGTTCAGCAGTAAGTAACTCATCGTATAGGAGTGCTCATACAAACTTATACGATGAGGGTCTTGTGTATGTAATGAGGTGCAATTTTATGTATACGATGCAATGACACACCCATGATCATGCAAATGCAGTTGCTATGTCGACACAGACTAGTAGTTCCCACTTTTCGAGCAGGTAGCTAACCTCTCAAGAGCCAACTGTCGTGGCCAAACGGTGACAGTAGAACGAGCACTTCTACTACTAAGTGGGTATCCACACTACTTCACTTAGGCCTCCGTACGCCTCAACGCTAAGAACACAACAGCGGAGCCCATGCGTACTACGGCCCAGCGGGTTCTCTTGGGTAGATGTGCACCAAGATCCAAGCCTCGAACTGGCCTATGCGTGATACAGAAGGAACCTCATAAATAAGCACGAGGGTCAAGCCCAACCGTTCACTTGACACGGATGGCGCCCCGGGACATGAACACCGGGGGACAAGCCCAACCGCCCAAAGTCTATCTATCAACTCCCATCGGTGTGACGATTGGCGAGCCCGTAGACCTGTCACACTATCCTTAACTCAGGATTACGACACCGCGTGTCGACTCACACCGCATGCAATTCCACAATACCGTGGCATGGATAGAGCCTCGGAGAAAGCACGAGGACCAAGCCCAACCATCCACCTGACACGGAAGGAGCCTCGGAAAGGAGCATGAGGTCCAAGCCCAACCGTTCAGTTTACTCATCTCAACACCTTCCCGACTAGTGACGGCCAACACCGCACATATTACCTTCCACAATGCTACCTGTAGGGAGACGACACTCTAAGCATTGGACTACTAAATTTCATTCTATCAATTCAACATACATATGGCCATAGATTATTCATCTATATGTCATACCGAATGATTTCAACATCATATAACAAAATGCGCATAAATGATAATCTACCAGTTTATATCAAGCCATTTCGTTCGATTCAAGCTTGCTTCACAACTCGTTATACGATTTCAAATTAACAAACTTCAACCTTCATAACACTACGGTGGTTATCATAAAAGAGTTCACTCGAACCTCGAATTAGATTTCAACATTAATTCCACCGAATCTAAATTCATGTTATACACTACCCAGAAATTTAGGTGCAGAATAAATCTGGACAACAACTTCATCCGAAGATTCCCATGGCTACAGGAATCCGGTGAGTGCGTGTAACCCCTCGATGGAAAGGTCTTTCCATTGGCTACAACTTTCATGTGCAGTTTGCAACCCAGATCAGACTATAACCCACATGAAATTGGCCCCAAAGCCTGCAGCGTACAGAATATAATTTATGTGCGCTTAGCTTACAACCCTTACTTCGATCAGACATTCCCGTTGCTACAGGCTTCACCCGAAGGTGTGTAACCACTCGTTGAAAGGTAATTTCAAGGGCTTCAACTTTAGTGTTTAGTCGACAGCCCAGATCGGACCATTTCTTGCCTGAAAATAGTCAAGAAGGTCGCTGCGTGCAGAACACAGATTCTGCACGCATCTTGAAGCGGAATGAACGACATCAGTTCATCTTCCTCCTCAAGCCGATCACCCCAAATCACAACCAGAAGTTCCTTCACCCTTATTCTCCCTCTCAAGGTCATTCCTCTTCATTAAACCACCCCCATCATCACTTTGAAGAAGGGGAGGTTGAAGATGACTAGTCATTAGAACAAAAGTTCTAGATAGGCCTTCCTAAGAAACCTTCTCCTCACACATCAAAACTTATTTGAGTCGATGTCTCGCCTAAGAATATCTAAGGATCTAGCACCAAGGGAGAGGGGAGGAAGCTCACCTCATTTCTAGCGGTACCACCATTTCTGGCCATGGATCTTGTCATCCTCCTCAGCGGCATCGCTTTTTCCTTGACAGCGGTGGCGTTTCTCCTCCTCCAAGGTTTGCTCCAGCAAGATCTCCTCCTCCAGGAAGTTCTCTCAAGAAAAAGGGCTGGAATGAAGAGTGAAAACGGCTAGAGTTTTACTTTTCCTTTTTATACAGAAGTGACACGGGTAGGGACACGGCCGTGTCCATACCCGTGTCCTACTCTGGCAAAGCGGCTCGACTGTCGTTTCGTGCCCCTATACGGGTACTGAAACGCCCATGTTGGTACTCGTGTCCAGGTGACACGGCCGTGGTTGTGGTCGTGTCAATACCCGTGTCCTGGCCGGGACACTTCTCGTCGACCTGGGCTTGAAGAACACGGGTAGGGACACGCCCGTGTCGCTACCCGTGTCCTTCTCGGGACCGATCACTCAACGCCATGCAGCCAAGGCATGTCACACGGGTAGGTGTCCTACTCGAGACAAACCACTCAACGACCTTTTATTACCACTCAACCCCATGGACACTCAGTGTCACTAAACACGGGTAGGGACACGCCCGTGTCCCTACCCGTGTCTTACTCAACACAATTTTCAACTTATTTCCTTGTTCCCCGTGAGTGCGCATCTGATCGCATGCACCCCGTTGAGCCTACACCAGCTCTCCCGACACCAAAAACACGCACAAGGGGCCAAGCGCGAATCGGAACGTTACAGGGTTGGAGAGAGAAATGGGCTTTTTAGGGGGGATTTGACCAAAGTCAACCCTAGGGTGGGTCTCCCATGTTGGTCAATGTCAAAATAGGTCCAAATCATCGAGGGTCGGGTCAAAGTTGGGGTGTCGTGTCACAATTGGTGTACACACGCTTTTCGGTGCATGACTGAGCTTGATTTGATCACAGTTTGACCACTCTTCATCGAAACTGATCGGGACCAACTTCATTGACTTTGTATTGACCATACGAATCCAATGTCACTGACCGGGGTCGAATCAGAGTTCGTTTGCTAAGTATTCAAAATCTGCGTGTCGCGACGCGCTAAAACGGTCAAAATGCACATAATCATCATTAGGCTTCGAATCGCGATGCAATGAGCTCCGATGCGTTCGTATTGACTATATGAAGTCATAGGAACTGACAGAACTCAAATCGGAGTTCTCTATGTCAATATTCAAAAATCTCATTTTCGCAACGTTCTACGAGGAACAGCCATATCCACCATACGATCTCAAAATTCAACGAAACGAGTTCCAATGCACTCGTATTGACTATATGAGGCCCAGGAACTGACAGAACTCAAATCGAGTTCTCTAGCTCTATATTCAAAATCTCGTTTTCACGACATTTTACGAGGAATGGCAATATCCACCATATGACCTCGGAATTCAACGGAATGAGTTCTGATGCACTCGTATTGATTATACGAGGCCACAGGAACTGACAGAACTCAAATCAGAGTTCTCTTGCTCGATATTCAAAAATCTCGTATTCACGACATTCTACGAGTAACGGTCATAACCACCATATGACCTTAGAGATCAACAAAATGAGTTTCGACGCGCTCGTATTTACTATACGAGGCCACCGGAACTGACAGAACTCAAATCAGAGTTCTCTAGCTCTATACCCTGCCTAGGGTTGCCGCCTACCGGGTCACGGGTAGAGGTTCGGGTCACTTTTATTGGGCCCATTAGGGTTCTGGTGGCCCAATAAAATTCGGGATGTTACAATATTATCTTTGAGTTGTAGGGCTTTGACTTGAGGTAGGACTTGGAGGAAGTCTTAGAGATCATGTGGGATCTGTATTGTAAGTCTTTGAGCCAAGATTTGGAGAAGATTGTCTTGTCTAACACACTGTTAGAAAGGTGGGAGGGAAAGTGGATGTACTCATACCTTGGGGAACCACTATAAATACTGGTGTGTTGATCCGTGTTCTTGAAAGCAAGCTAAATAAGCTAACTCACAACACACCAAATTAGAAAGTAGTCATAAAGACTAGGAAATCTATTCACCCTCCCCCCTCTAGGTGTATAGCTACTCTTAAAATAAATACTTTCAGGATACCGCCTCACGAATGTGGAGGGGGAGACCTTGAGTCACACCTGGAGCGGTGATGATTTCAAATGCTTCTATCACTGAGCCTTATAAATAAAATATTCTTGTATAGTAATTCTCTTATTTCTCAAGATATCTTACATGTGAACTATGTGTATGACTAGAGATAGATTGAAATGTTGGCCTGATAAGATCCCACTGACCAGGCTCTCACAAGCTGGTAGGGCTGACAGTCACTCAGAGATAGATTGAAATGTTGGCCTGAGAAGATCCTGCTAACCAGGCTCCCACTAGATGGCAGGACTGGAAGTCACTCGGAGGTAGATTGAAATATTGTCCCGAGAAGATCCTGCTGACTAGGGTCCCATTAGCTGGTAGGGCTAAAAGTCACTCGGAGATAGATTGGAATGTTGGCTCAAGAAAATCTCGCTGACCAGGCTCCCACTAGCTGACAGGTCTGGAAGTCACTCGAAGATAGATTGAAATGTTGGCCCCAGAAGATCTCGTTGATCAGGCTCCCACTAGCTGGCTGAAAGTGTCTAGTGGTCAACCTAAATCACCTAGAGAGGGTGAATAGGTGAGTTCTCCGTCTTATAGAATAATAAAAATTGTACAAAAAATAAGCATACAGAAACATAGAGAATTTATAGTTGTTCCCCGAGTTGGGTATGTCCACAGTCCCGCCTCGTCTATCTACAACAAAGGGCTAAATTCGACTACTTCACCTTTATCTCAGATTAAAAAATATCTTACACCTCGGAGCCTCAACTCCTATAACTCGGAGACAACTCTCCTACCACTCGGAGAACAACCTCTCCTACAACTCGAAGAACAACCTCTCCTACAATTCGATCCTAAAATAAGGATCTACAACTTGGAGGCAAAACCTCATACAATAGTATAAAAGATTTACACAAACAAAGATTAAAAATAATCTTCTTCAGATCTGAATTCTTCAGTCTTCCTTTCCTCTGAAATATAGAACTTGGCAATCTTGAGGAGAGAGAATCTGAAATCTTTAAGGTCTTGATCTGAACACGCAGATCAACTAGATTTGAGTAGTATGAGAACCTTCAGAGATCAAAGATCTAGTCGACACACTTGATGAAGAACGGATCGTACGTCATGTCTTTGTCGGCAGAGTATCGTGAAGAACGAAAAGAAGGCTGGTGGGAGCTTTTCTTGGAATTTCTCGATTTGAACTTGGAAATGCACGATTAGGGTTTCTCGAAATCCACCCAAGGTATTTATAGGAACTTCTCTTATCTAAGGGCTAGAAGATTCCTTCCATACCGAGAAATCCGCGAGTTACTGTACGTGGCGGTTTGGACGATCCGAGTCAAAAATTTGAAAACAGAAAAAATAAACCCCGAGTATAATTCGTCGAGTATCGTCGAGTATATACGGGTATACTCGTCGAACAGTTTCGAAACTTGACGAAAATAACTTAGACGATTCCAGACAGATCCAGCGGATAACTCAACGCTTTCCTGGAGATATACTTGACGAATTCGACAAATATCGACTAGCTTACTCGACGAATTTGATGAGTATCTACAGATACTCTCAACGCATTCGATGCATAGGCAAAGTGATACCCGACAAATTAGACTTAGAGAAATATAAAGAAGTAAATTCAAGAACTCAAAATATATTCAATGTGTCTCGATGAATTCGTCGTGTATCGACATATATATTCGACGAGTATTGATAAATACACTCGACGAATTCGACGAGTATACATGACGATACTCGATGATTTTTACTTAACTAATTTTCAAGAACTCAGAGATTATTCCCTAAGTAAATATGACGAATTCAACAAGTGCCAGTAAGTATACACGATGAATTCGACGAGTATACATGAGTATACTCGTCAAATTCGACTAGTATTCACTACTATACTCGACGAATTTTACTTAGAGAAAAATTCCGTTCTTCTGAATGCAACAACTTGTCCTTCCTTGATTCTTCTAATGTACTTGAATCAGAAGTACACCCCAATAGAGAGATTACAAGTGAGTCAACACATTGGCCTATATAATGAAGGATTACATTGTATAGTCTTGTGTTTCATGACTCACTATAACCTGACAGTTAGTTGTACTTAGCAATATAGTCCTACAAGCACATAATTAAATAGACAACATCAAATACAATCTCAATTCATCTTAGTTCAGGGGACACTTCTTCAAATCAGGGTCATTGTGGATACAATACCCAACAATCTCCCCCTATTTGAAGAAGTCAAAACCCTACAAACTAAGGTGAATTGTACACATTATAATTAATTAAGGAAAGAGCATGATAAGGAAAGGACATATAAAAAGAAATAGAATTAAGACCAATTTCCATCAAAATATTATATATATATAGGTTCTATTAGGGCAAACAATACTCACAATCATCAAATAAAAACATTAAGCTTGATTACCCTGACTCTTCTGCAACTGCCTATCAAAGTAAGCCTTCGGTTTCAGGAAATACTTTGGCGGCGGAGGAGGGGCCTTAGGATCATCTTTTCTGAAATTCCTGAAGTGAATCCTTCTTTTGACATTGGCAATTTCATGTTTTTGCCACTCCTCCCTACTAAAGTGAGTGTACCTATCTTCATGTGCTGCATCGACTAATGTGAAGGTGTCCAAGATAATACCTTTTGAGATTGGACTCCACACTTCACATAGTTTTATGCTAGGATCAGACCTGAGAGCAGAAGGGCCTTCACCATATCTCCTTCTCTTAGAAGCTGGTTGAGAAACATCCTCAACCACTTGAATCTCTGGTTCAGCAGCAGCAGAGTAATCTTGAGATTCAGTCCAATACTGAGTGTACTCCTGAGCAGGCTGAACAAGTCTTGTACAGGATCAGTCATCATAGGTTTTGGCATCCCTACCCCAGTAGACCCTGGAAATAGCTCTCCATATAGCCAATTGAAGTTATTATAACAGTAGATGTTTCTTGCCGAGAATTGTTCTTTCATTGAAACTTCGAGTGCATTTACCTTAGTTTGCAATTATTCCTCACCCTTTTTGACTTCTTCAAGCACTTTTGATGCAATTACATTACTGTAGTAAACCATCTGATTGTCAAAATAATTCATCCCTTCATTTTGAGCATTTTTAACTATTTTGGTATTCTCATCAACATTCTTGAGAACGTCCAAGTTGCTTTTCAGACCAACAATAGTTAGATTTATTCCTTGCCCACCTTTAACAAACTAGCTATCCAAGAATGATTCCATCTTATAAAAATGCATCTTGACTTCAGCAAGGTCGTTGTTCATATCTTGTTCTCTTATATTCTCTTCAGAACTGCCTTCTGAACTTTCTTTAGAGATCCATCAAAATGAACTTATTGCTTTGTCATCATAGCTTCTATAGACTTTATAATGGAACTATCTGAACTTGAACTTGGAATCTCTGCAGCAGGAACATTGGGTGGAGATTGAAGATTTTCACTGGCCTCAGAGTCACTAGATGACTCTACCACTAGAGAAATACGAGCTTTCAACAACAGTTCTGTATCTGGAGCCTCTAGGACAGGAGGATGCACCTATGCATCTCCTTCCTCATAAGATATATCAACAATCTCTTCTTCCTCAACTGAAGGTCCACATGGAATCTTTGCAATACTTCTCTGCAATTGTCGGATAAAACTATCAACCTTAGTGTGAATCGACATCGAGGACTGAGCCTACTCCCCCTCAGACACAGCTGGGTGAATCTCTAGGAGTCTTATAAGCAAATTTTCTATAGAAGCAATAACAGTTGAATCATTTACATTATCAGTAGCTCCAACCTTGTTTGCATCATTTACATTATCAGCATCCATATCCTCATCATCAGCAACCTCACAAAATCAACAGCATCCAACTCATCATCAGTAACTATCTCAGAATCAGCCTCATCAGGCACGATCTCAGCCGCAGCTGCAAGACCAATAGTAGCAATCTTTGTGAGTAGATCATCTGACTCTTCAATTAACCCAGGTACCACTGTCTCTAGAACATCTGAAACTACAGAAGAATGAACAACCAAGGGCACTTCTACATCAGTAATCACTTGGGTTTCACAAGAATCCCCCTCAATTCCTGCCCTCGAGCTTTTGACGATGTGAAGATGTTTTGCCTGAGAACTTTTATATGTACATATATTTAAAGTTTCGAGAAGAGAAATTGGTGCGTACCTTAAATCGGTGCGTACCTTAAATCGGTGACTCTTTGGATCCAATAAAAATTTTGACCTGAGTACAATTCATCGAGATCCAACGAAAGCTGAGCAGAATTCGGCGAATATCGCCTAAATTCGTTGAATATCAACGGATGATTTCGATGAATCAACGAGATTCCACGAGAGTGACTTGACAAATTTGCCTTGGTTTATTTTGAGTGCTTAGATATGTGCTTCACTGAGAGAATCTCTCCTTAGCCATCTTCAAGAGTCCTTGTTGAGCATGCCCAGTTCCATTTTGAAGAATGAGAACTTGGCCTCGTCCAGTGGTTTCATGAATATGTTTGCGACTTGCTTATCCGTAGGGACATAGTTGAGAATTATGTCGTTGTTCTCCACATGCTCCCGAATGAAATGATATCTGATTTTGATGTACTTTGCTCGGCTATGAGAGACTGGATTATTTGCAATTGCAATCGCACTGGAGGAGTCGTAAAACATCACCCTCCAAAGATGACTTTTGGACCGTCTTCGACTGGGGTATATTCTTGCATGAGGCTTCTTGTACCGGTCATGTGCCGAGAGCATTCACTGTACAAATACCAGATTGGAGTTTTGTTAGCCTTTGGACATAGCTGCAATCATAAATCATTTTCCCTTATGAACCCAAACATATTTGGGTCATTAGTTCCTTATTAGTTTAACACCACTAAGAACATTAACATTGTGAGTGGTCAGTCTCGCACTGTTAACTTGTGGAGTTTCAATTTTTACTAGATGAAACCAACAATCTACGTCAAAGTGACCAATCTTGCCGCAACACCAATAGTTAAATCTATTATACCTTCTCTTGTACTTCTGCTTTACCTTTTGAATGGGAGGTCTAATAGGGGCAACTGACTTGGAGGTGGAAGTCTCATAATTGCAGCAAATATAAGGTTTCTTTGTCTCTTTTGCCTTGGGGACAACAGTTTTGGCTTTCAGAGTTTTCTTAAAATTTGGTCCATGAACATAAGGACCATACTCGTTTATATTTATCTCTTCATATGATGCCTTGAAAGTACTAGCAGTAAAGTATCGGGGACGGGTCCATCTTTGGTAGTGCTTTTTAGGCTCTACATACTTTGGCCTAGCAAAGTGACCATAGAACGTCTCAAAGTTGTATTTATTTGTGGGAATGATTACCTTCTTAAAAGAGGGCTGACTTTGAGGTGCCTTCCCTTTGCCTTTGGTATCGGCTCTTTTAGTAGCCTTACCTTTCTTAATTAAGTGGCCAAGACCACTACCCTTCTTAGGAGCAGAGAATTCATCAATGAGAGGAAGAATGATCTTTTACTTATAGTAACTTTCAACAAGTTTCGCTTCCACCAATAGCATTTCTTCTATCACATCTAAAGTATTTCTTCTTCTAACTTAATAGTTCAACAGAGCATTTTAATTCCTCTTCCAAGGAGTGAACTTCATCTCTAAAAGGAGTTAATTAAGAAATTTCCTCCTTCAGTCGTGATTCAACTGCCTTGAGAGAATCAATCTCTTTTGATTGCTTTTTGACTACCTTGCGGAATTTGTCAAAGGCTCTCAAAAGTTCTTGATGTTGAGCCATCAAGTCAGAATCATCTTCCTCCGAAGAATAGTGTTCATGACAATTAGTAGAAGTTTCAAATTCAGAGAGCATTGTGTGAGGGTTTACCTTCCCGTTGAATTGGGAGTCGCTTACTTCCTCATCTGATTGAGCCATGAGCCCGAAGTAAGCTTCTTCATTTTTAGAGCTTGACTCACTTGAGTCACTATCGCTGAGAGTCTTTGACTTTTTTTCAACGAAGCTCTTCTCTTCCTTCCTCTTACCTTTGAAGGATCTCTTCTCTTCTTTCTTGGATCCTTCCTTCTTCTTATACGGACACTCTACAATCACATATCCTGGCTTATTGCAACAATATCAAACTATGTCAGAAGAAGGATGTTTGTTCGGTTTAGACTTATACCTGTCATCTCGGTTATAGCTTTTCTTGGACCGATCACCATCACGATGTGATCTTCTGAAGTCATAGGAGGAGGACTAATCGATTTTTCATTTGCCTCCTCTTACTGAGTAGTCTTTTGAACTGCTTAGAGATTAGCGAGAATTCTCCATTAGACAATTCAGAGCCTCACGTGTTTGGCTCAAAATTTTCTTGGTCATCAGAAGCTCGTGTCCTTATTGGTGAAACAACTTTATATTTTCTTGACCCTTCGGCCTTCAGAGCTACTGACTTCTCTTTGCTTGAAGTCTTGCTGCTTTGCTCCTCTTTCTTTCGAGTATTCATTTGTAGTTCATAAGAGAGGAGTTTTCTGAAAAGGTTCTGAGGATCAATCTCAGGCAGCTTTCCAAATTCCCTAATGGCTACTGCCTTGGTGTCCCAGTCTTTTGTCAGAGATCTTAGAAATTTGTCATTGAGCTCACCATAAGTAAATGTACGACCATAGTTTCTAAGGTCGTTGATGATCTTAAAGAATTTTTCAAAGTTGTCTATGATTGTATCACTTGAGCCTTGCTTGAACGCCTCGTATTCGTGATTAAGTAGAGATCTCTGATTATCTCTAACTTCTTCAGTTCCTTCCACGAGAACGACAAGACAGTACCACATCTCCTTGACAAATTTGCAGTGGAATAGATGTTGCAGCATTGAGTTGTCCACTGCACTGGCTATAATATTCTTTGCTTTTTTATCCAAGTAGACTAGAGTTATTTCATCCTTGGTCAAGTCCATCATTTTTTTGGAATCATAACAGTAGGATTTAAGGCAGATGGTTGTATAGGAATATGAGGTCCTTCTTCAACAATTTGAAAAATGTGCGGATTAGCAGTTTCCATGTAGAATCTGACTCTCCTTCCATATGGGGAAGTTCTCCTTGGTGTACACTAACAACTTCATTAAAGACATATCCTTGCTTCTGTCCATTATAGTTAAGCGGATTCTCTTGACACTTAGACGGAGATCTTGTTCAAGGTGTTAACCTTATATCGAACAACACCCCTCTAATACCAATTGAAAGTATCTAGTGGTCAACCTAAAACACTTAGAGGGGGTGAATATGTGAGTTCTGCGTCATATAGCGGAATAAAAATTGTACAAAAAATAAGCACACAGAAACACAGAGAATTTATAGTGGTTCCCCGAGTTGGGTACATCCATTGTCCCACCTCGCCTATCTACCACGAAGGGCTAAATTCGGCTACTTCACCTTTATCTCAGATTGAAAACAATCTTACACCTCAGAGCCTCAACTCCAATAAATCGAAGATAACTCCCCTACCACTCGGAGAATAACCTCTCATACAACTCGGAGAACAACCTCTCCTACAACTCGATCCTAAAATAAGGATCTAAAACTCGGAGGCAAATCCCCTACCATAATATAAAAATCTTACACAAACAAAGATTAAAAATAATCTTCTTCAGATCTGAATTCTTTAGTATTCCTTTCCTCTGAAATATAGAACTTGATAATCTCGAGGAGAGAGAGAATTTGAAATCTTTAAGGTCTTGATCTGAACACACAGATCAAC
Organism: Platanthera zijinensis; assembly: GCA_039513925.1. Taxonomy (NCBI): domain Eukaryota; kingdom Viridiplantae; phylum Streptophyta; class Magnoliopsida; order Asparagales; family Orchidaceae; genus Platanthera; species Platanthera zijinensis. The sequence goes on from CM077080.1 coordinate 73,651,034, forward strand.
TAGATCTGAGTAGTATCAGAACCTTCAGAGATCAAGGATCTAGTCAACACACTTAATGAAGAATGAATCATGCGTCACGTCTTTGTCGGCGGAGAGTATCGTGAAGAACGAAAAGAAGGCCTACGAGAGCTTTTCTTAGAATTTCTCGATTTGAACTTGGAAATGCACGATTAGGGTTTCTCAAAATCCACCCTATATTTATAGGAACTCCTCTTCTCTAACAGCCAGAAGATTCCTTCCATACCGAGAAATTTACGAGTTACTGTACATGACAGTCTTGACGATCCGAGTCAGAAATTTGAAACAGAAAAAATAAACCCTAAGTATAATTCGTCGAGTATCGTCGAGTATATACAGTTATACTCGTCGAACTGCATCGAAACTCAATGAAAATAACTTAGACAATTCTATACAGGTCCAACAGATAACTCAATTCTTTCCTGGAGAGATACTCGACGAATTCGACTAGCTTACTCGACAAATTCGACGAGTATCGGCAGATACTCTCAATGCATTCAGCGTATAGGTAGAGTGATATACGGCGAATTAGACATAGGGAAATCCAGAGATGTAAATTCGAGAACTCAAGGAATATCCAATGAGTCTCGACAAATTCATCGTGTATCGACATATATATTCGAAGAATTCGACGAGTATCGATAAATACACTCGACGAATTCAACGACTATACATGATGATACTCGATAATTTTTACTTAACTGATTTCCAAGAACTTAGAGATTATTCCCTAAGTAAATACGTCGAATTCGATGAGTGCCAGTAAGTATACACGACAAATTCGACGAGTATACATGAGTATGCTCGACGAATTCGACGAGTATTCACTACTATACTCGACGAATTTTACTTAGAGAAAAATTCCGTTCTTATAAATGCAGCAACTTGTCCTTCCTTGATTCTTCTAATGTACTTGAATCAGAAGTACACCCCAATAGAGAGATTACACGTGAGTCAACACATTGGCCTACATAATGAAAGATTAATTGTATAGTCACGTGTTTCATGACCCACTTTAACCTGATATTGGGTTGTATTTAGCAATATAGTCTTTCAAGCATATAACTAAATAGTCAACATCAAATACAATCTCAATTCATCTTAGTTCAAGGGACATTTCTTCAAATGAGGGTCATTGTTAATACAATACCCAATACTGGCAGGGCTGGAAGTCACTCAGAGATAGATTGAAATGTTGGCTCGAGAAGATCCCGCTGACCATGCTTCCACTAGCTGGTAGGGTTAGAAGTCACTCAGAGATAGATTGAAATGTTGGTCCGAGAAGATCCCGCTGAACAGGCTCCCACTAGCTGGCAGGGCTGGAATTCACTCAGAGGTAGATTAAAATGTTGGCCCAAAAACATCCTGTTGTCCAGGCTCTCACTAGCTGGCAGGGCTGGAAGTCACTCGAAGATAGATTAGAATGTTGGCCTGAGAAGATCCCGCTGACTAGACTCTCAATAGCTGGCTGGGCTGGAAGTCACTTATATATAGATTGGAATGTTGGCCGGAGAAGATACCGCCGACAAGGCTCCCACTAGCTGGCAGGGCTGGAAGTCACTCATAGGTAGATTGAAATGTTGGCCCGAGAAGATACCGCTGACCAAGCTCCCACTAGTTAGTAGGGCTGGAAGGCACTCGGTGGTAGATTGAGATGTTGGCTTCGAGCAAATCCCGGTAACTAGCTCGCACTAGCCATGATCTTGCTAGCTAGTTGGGGGCAATCACTACTCGACAATAGGTTAGGGAGAGGGCGAGTGGAATCGTTCTGGGGTGGATCTCACCGACCAGGTACTCGCGCACATCCCCATAGAGCCAACATCAAGCATTATGAGGTTGGAAGCTGAGTCGAACCTAGCTATCCACTCGTGCTTAGTCCTCAGGGGGGAGAACTAGTAGGTGTATGCGCGTGATGTGCGAGACGACCCTCTATAACTTCGAGCTACCCTATCACATTTCACCTTAGAGAAATCATGCTTCCTGATTACTTGTTCGATCATCTGAAGGTCGCGGGTTCATGGGCAGTGAGTAGTTCAGTCCTGGCCATCGACGAGGCGAGATCTCGAGGCACTCATGCAGCGCGCGTTCATGAAAAACGAATCGTTCGAAGCTAACTTAACTCGGAGGGATTTTAGCATAGTGTGTTTTACCTTGAAGAAATCACACCCCAAAAGTGGTGTGTGCATGCGAGTGCGACATGACAAAGAAACATTACAAGAAAGTACGAATTACAGAAAGTAGAATTTAATTAAAATATCTATCTGATTACAAAATGATCGCCTCGCGGGCAAGTGTAAAAAAGAAGAGGGGGACCAATATAGAAAGAAAAGGTTTAAAGCGAGTCCCCTAATCGCCTCCTACAGATCGATTGTCTCGTCATCTCTCCACCTCATCAAAAAGCGAGTCGAACTCATCCTCCTCCTAGCCAGTGGTGGTGATAGGGATGAATAACTCGGAGACAAAATCCTTGGCGGTGACCCTCTCGTAGTCGGGCGTCAGCATATTGAGGTCCAGCATGATCTGGAGCGTGTGGTCAACGAACTTGATGGAGGTGGCCCTCATCATCTCATTTACCTCCACCTCGATGTACGTCCACAGCTTTCTTCCTTATCTTCTTGACTCGCCACAAGCTGGGGGAAGGAGGGTATCAACCAGGCGAGTAACCTCAGCCTTGAGCTGCTTATTCTGCCCCTCCAGCAGCTGGTTCCTCTCCTCAAGATCGATGGTCGCAGCGTCCTGCGAGGAGGAAGTTAGAAAAGAGTTAAGAAAGACGAATGAATGAAAAGAAGGAAGGGTGGGTCTAATCAACACTTACCACCCCGCTGGAGCTCTTCTCGAGGAGGTTTTCGGCAATCACAAGCTTGTGTTTCAAGTCTATTGCCTCATCCACGGCGAAAGCCTGTGCTTCCTCGACATCTGACCACTTTGCGGTTGAGGGTGAAGCCGCGACGGACAGACATGTGTGCGAGCTCTAAGGAGCACATTTGGGCTCGTGTACTCTCATGGGCGAGCAGCTGCTGTGTTATATCATTATAGGCCTTTGCATCCTTGTAGACGTAGAGCCCGAAGCCGAGGGCGAAGGCATGCCCACTGGGAGGTCAGTGCTCATACCAGGAGGGGAGGAGCGAGGAGATGGAGACCCGGTTGGCCTTCTCGTCCCATAACACCATGGGCTCGTCGGCTTGATCCTTCACCTTCCCCCCGAGGCCAAAATTTCGATGGGCACTCGACGGTCCTTCCTCACGGGTGTCAGACATCACCACTGTAGGGGACCCTAGGAGGTCGCTCTCACCTCGCTCCCCCTCTAGCAAGTCCCTTTATACCTTCTTGCCCTTAGATGCCACCGCCTTCTTTAGCCTCTTTACTAGTGGTGGAGGGAGAGGCGAGCTGGGGCCAGCGGGGGCGGGTCGCTTCTTGCTACTGGAGGGTCCAGTTGTATCCTGCTCTCTCCTACACACCGCTATGACTGCTCTCTCCAGAGTGAGTGGGTCGACGTGCAGTTCAGCATCCGCAAAGGGCTAGTGCCCCGGGACCAATCTCTCCCCTATAGGGAATGAGCTTAGTCGCATCAAGAAAACAGCTTTTTAGGGAGTCCAAAGTGAAGCAAGGGGGAACATACCTTCTCTAGGGAGAACTGATGGGAGCAAGTCGAGGCCCCTTCATAGGAAGGCGACCTCAAAATCCATGTGGAGGAAGAACTGGAGGTGATTGGCATCGTCACCCGATACAGTCGACGCTCAGTATGTCTCCTCACCCCATTGGGTAGGCGAGTAGGGGATGTTGCCGAGATCGCCTTTGATGAAGACAAACATGGTGAACCATTGGTGATTCTTGTTGGTGGTCTCGCACACCTTGAACTGCGAGCCGGTGAATTAAGTGACGCTGTCGTTTGTGGCACGGTAGATAAAGAGATTTCGGAAGACGGTGAGGTTGAACTCGATCCACTCCTTCCAGAGGAAGCTTGCAAAGGCCACCAACATGGCAATCACGTTGGGGTTGAGCTGTGCGGGGATGACCTGAAGTATTTAAGGACCTGGCGAACCCCTGGGCATAGGGGAGGCGCAAGCCCACCTCGAACTGCGAGATGAGGAAGACGAACTCGTTGGGGAGAAAGTTATTTATCGCCTTGCCCCTCCCTGACTGGCGCGCAGTGAACCACAGAGGGATGTAGTCGGCCACAAAGTCGAGATATTCCTACTCCAAGGGATTCCCATCAAAGAAGGGGTACTAGACGAACTGCTTTGCACACTTCGATCTCCCATCAACAATGGTTCTCGTCTTTCCCATCCTAATAGTGGTTTTTTGTGTATGCTAGGGGTGAGAAGTCCATGGTCAAGAAGGCATGACTACAATAAATGTGATGGGTTACGGGTAGGAAGTGGGTCCTATTTATAGAAAGAGCTAGGGTAAGGCGAGTCACTCCCTCTGACCGACTCGCTAACCTCGGTGTCGACCTCCTACGACCTATTCTACCATCAAGCGGGCTGAATTCAAGTTGAAACCCTGCACTCATGCGAGATCAATAAGCATCAAATATTATATATATTACAATTATTACTGAGCATAATTTCTTAAATGTCCTCAAACAAAAAATAAAGTATGGGGAATAAAAATTATTACAAGGCGCGAGAAGACCAGAGGGGGCCAAGGGGCGAGTGCCAGTAGGCTCAGAGCGAGAGCCATTTCCATCTTCCCCGGCCTCGCGCCCTCGTCCCCGATGGTCAACAGGGATTATTGAACTCGCGGACTATTTCAAGGTCTTTGGTGAACGAGGTGCATATTCTCTTGTATCTGGTCTATAAGCGGTCCGGGGGAAGTCATCTCGCGGCTCGATCCTCGCCTCACCTCGTCTGCCAATTTTGCATAGTCCTGTTCAAGGGCGTGCAATCGCTGCTCGCCAACAGTCCTCTCCTCATAGAGCTCTCGCAGCATGAATCCATACTTCTTGAGGACCCCTACTGTTCGCTTCTTCATCTCGACAAGGCCGCTCGAGACATCCAAGAAGTCTTTAAGGGAGTTAGGAGAAGGGGCGGCGAGAATAACCCTTGATCGGAGGACTCTTCAGCTTTTGATTTTCCAGGAAGGCATGTGACAATGACAGTTTTAGTAAGACGCGACTCAAAATGTAAGAAGGGGGGGTGCTTCAACTAACCGTGTGAGGTGGAGATCCACTGGTGGTGAGGCTGGCTGGAAGAGCTCGACTGACTTGGTGGGGCCGACCGAGTGGTGAGGCAAGTACTTTTCCATGACCCGGACGGAAGGAGAGCCTGGGTCAGAGATCAAACCGGAGGGGGGAACGGGGATATACCTAATGCCTCCCACTGTGAGTGAAGGGTCAGGGGCAGGATCACGCTCAGGCTTTCGAGTCGACGACAGAGAGACCAGGATGGTGGTCCCAAAGGTTGGAGCTGGAATGAAGCGATACATATGAGAAGGGTAATGAGAATGGACATGAGGGGAAGATGGGTTACCCTGAGTTCTCATAGGATCGTCAGTAACGGTTCGGGGATGCTAGTCCATGGGTGAGGGGTTGACCTGGACCAGGGGAGACTCGCGTTATCATGTGGTAGATCACCCAGGTAGGCGAGAACGACATCGACCCCTTCCCCTTAGAGTGTCCGACCAGCAAGTACATTCAGAATAGTTATACTCAGGTAGTCTGATTGAAGTCAATGGGAGCGAGTAGAATCTTCAAATACTTGCATCGAAGAGGAGGAAGCGAGTCCACAGCCTGGCGTGGAGGGAGGATCGCCGAGGACTGGCTCGCCGACCATTGAGTCGGGTCTAGCCTTCTTCGCAGGCTTGCACTTCAGTTGTTTACTCGGTAACTGGTTGACAAGCCAAGACATGAGTTCGGCAGTGCGAGACGAATTGAGCTCCCTCGCATGGTTGAGCCACTTTTGGAACTCCTTAAAAAGAGGCATGGTGTAGCCGAGATCAGGAATGTAGGAGGGGGGTAACAATGTCCCTCTAGCAGGCATGTATATATAGCATTTTGTGGAGCCCACCATAAGATTCCTTCTGCCTCCAGTCTCACTCACTGAATGCCCGGGGTTGGATGATTCTTTCCGAGCTTTGGGCAATCTCGCAAAAAGCGGAGATTGTGTACAACCTCGTGCCAGACGAGTGGGCCCGTTAGGGGAAGAGCCAGCCAAGTTGGGCTCAGTCTAGGTCCCAGGCGAGTGCAGTGGGACCTCCCTGACTCGCTCGGGGCAAGCAGTCAGAAACGTGGGGGGAGGGTGGAGTGTATCGGCTCACACTCGCCCTGGGCCCGTGGCGAGGGGTGGGCGAGTTGGGTAGTCGGACCCGCACTTGCCCTAGGCCCCGGGATGGCGGCAAGTGCCAGCCCCATCATGCATTCGCCTCCCCAAGCGAGTGGCATTTTCATGGACCACTCACCAGGTAGTGTCTTTTACCAGATTGCCCCTATTAGCTTTCCAGTATCCCTTCAGAACAACAGAGTTACGTTGTTGACAAACCAATTTGGGTTGTGTATAACATTTCAGAACAACAGAGTTGCGTTTGTAGACCAGGCTTGGACTACTATAAGTTGACTCTGTGGGCACCTTTGGAGGGGATCCAGTTCTTTTTGGCTTCTTCCTCCTTGGGTTGTTTTAGTTTGGCTGTGAAAGCCCTCCAAGGTGCCCAACTCATCTTTTGGCTTGAGAGGGGAAGCACTCTAGAGATCTTTCGGGTGTGTGGTGAGAATTCCACTCTGCAGACCAGGGTCAGTTTTCTGGTTCCGAGTAATTGGTCAGGAGTTCAAGTTCAGGAGAAGTAAGTGCAAGATACCCCCTTGGGTCCGAACTTTCATTGAGACCAAGTTTTGGCCTCAACAATTTCAAACAGAAGAAACAATACACAAACAAAATATAAAAATCTTACAGATTGTCGACACATCTGTTCTTCTTATTCGTTGTTGTTTTGCAACAAATGAACTGAACATACTCTTAAAGATTGTTGATCTAAAGCAAATAATCATATCTTCTTCTTATAAAGGATTCATCATATACCAAAGATCTAAAACACTTAATGCCAAAAATCATCAGAGATATTTGTCGAAAGATGATTCACTTTATAAGAATCTTTTTTGTTTCTTCTTCTCTTTATTTTATCTCATTTTGTAAATTGAGTAAAGAATTTTGAGAATCACTTTTCAAGGGATTCAGTCTTGGTTCTAAGAGTTTCCTTAACAAAAGACTCAATCTTTAATTCAAGATCTCCGTATCAAATGATTTAGTGTATTGGTTCTGAGAGTCTTCTAATCAAAAGACTCGGTTCCTGATTCTGAGAGTCTCCTCATCAAAAGACTCATGCACTGTGATAATATATTACTGTTAAAGTGGTATAAGAGTGAATGTACCCAGATTTTGGGGAACCATGATGTCTTCTGTGCTGTGATTTTTTTGATGTTTTGCTTGTGTGCTTTTACTTTTTTTGTGATAAATTTTTGGTTGTGATTATGTGGATGCTAAACTAAAAATTGTCAAAGTTTAGATAATAGTTATTGAAAATATTTTTGAATCTCTATTCATCCCTCTCTAAAGAATTCTCAGAGTATTAAGTCACAACTGTTCACCCTTTCAATCCCCTAAGTCACCCATAGACGAGCCAGTTTTGCAGGAAGAGACGGTGCTGTCGTCGGTTGCTGCGAAAGGTAAGAAGTGGGAGTCTTCTTCTTTACGGGCCGCCATTCCAAAGGTATGCCAAGTATTTTGTTTGTTTGCTCCCTCGTAAGATACTTTTTTGTTGTCCTAATGCAGCTTTTGTTTCTGCAATTAGATGAATTGCACGAGGTCCTGCTTGTGTGGGACAACGACCATGTTTTTATGAAAAAGGAGTTCTTATCTCTTCAGACTAAGTTGGTCACGTTAGAGGAGTCCTTGCTGGTTGCTAAGAAGAGGAGCGGGAAAGTTCTCTCCCTGTTGGACAGATTAGAGCCCAGGCTGACCGTAGGGGCAGACCCACGTAGGGCCCAGTGTGGACGGCTTTCCACACTGATTTGGAAAAACATTGCTTTTTAATAGTACAAAACATGTTTTTTATTTGTTTGATTTTAAATAAATATATAATATTATTAACAAAATATACATAATTGTCTTTTTGGTAAGTTTGTAAAGTTTGTAGTATTTTATTATGTGGTAATGTGATCAATTCCTATGCAAAACACATTTTTTTTATATTCATTACTCATTTATTTTTCTTTTTATTTCATATTCATTCAACATTTATTTCTTATTTATTTCACATGTGTCTAAGTATGACACATCTATTTATCATTTTATTTCGGTATGACACATCTATTTATTATTTTTAAATTTATAAATATAATTTGAATTTGTAACATCTTAAAATTTATTATTTTAAATACTTACAATTATATATGTCTTACCAGCTGTATTTATCATTTTATTTTCTATGTATGACATATTTATTTACTATTTTTTAAAAATTTAAGAGTGTTTAACAATTATCAAGTATTGTTGATATTTTAATATAATATAGACATATTTAATTATATTTATCATTTTATTTTATTTTAAAAAACTATACACCGCCCACACTGAGAATACTCTCTGCGTTCGTTGCTGATTGGCCGCTTCTAGGGCCGAGGCCGGAGAGCTCCGGGAGAAGCTTATCATAGCTTAAGCGAGCCTTATAGAGGCACTTCATTGTGTAGAGGCTGCTAGGGTGGAGATGTCTACGATAAGGATGGAGATGGTGTAGTTGAAGAAGGAGAGAGCATAATTATTCGTGGTGTAGTATGATATTGAGGCCATGCAAGCTTCCTCCATGACGGACTACAAAGAGTCTTATAAACTCAGGGTGGAGCATGCTTGAATCACATAGGAGGCTCATTTTAAGATGATGGCTTCCGATTTCGATCTGCTTTTGGAGGATGAGCGAGATGCCACATTCCATTTGGGATTCAACAAGGGCTTTCGTTTGGCTTGGAGGGTGTCAGCGCTTTGATCTGTGTGTGGTTGTGCTTCGGATGATGACCCTAATTTTGATATTGAGGGGTGACCTGCTTGTGCCTTTCCCATTTTTTGTATCATGCTTATTGTTTGCTTTATCCTTTGCTTTGTTTTTGTTATTGTGGGTGTGGCTTTGCACCGTATCACACTATCCTATTTTTCTTGATGATGTAGGTCATTGGGCAGTTTTTAGTTTGAATGAAGATCCTTTTGCGATATTTTGAAAGTGTTCAGAGCTTTTAAATTCCATTCCCTCTAACGTGTGAGCACGCAAAATTTAGTGTTAGCCTTTGCGGCCGTGGTCTAGTTTTTTACCCGAGTGTCGCTATGAGTAGAGCAAGAGGGATATTTATTTCCTTGTGCATCAGAAGGATTTGAGGTTCTTTCTAGTGGGGGTGGGGAAGAACTTTTGCTTGTTCGTACCTCAGGAGGACTCGGGGTTCGTCCAACAGAGGTGGCGAAGAACCATTGTTCGTTCACGCCTCGGGGTCTACTCTAGTGGAAGTTGTGAAGAACCTTTATTAGTTTGTGTCTCAAGAGAACTCGAGGTCCGTCCATTGGAGATGGCGAAGAACTTTTATTCATTTACGCCTCAGGAAGTCTCGAGGTCCGTATGGTATAGGTGGCGAAAAAACTTTGTTCGTTCACACCTCAGGAGGATTCGAGGTTCATCTGGTGGAGGTGACAAAGATCCTTTGTTCATTCGCTCCTTAGGATTACTCGGGGTCCATCCGGTGGTGATGACGAAGAACATTTGTTCGTTCATGCTTTAGGAGGACTCAGGGTCTGCTTGGTAGAAGTGGCGAAGAACCTTTATTCGTTTGCATCTCAGGAGGACTCGTGATCCGTCTAGTGAAGGTGGTAAAGAACCTTTTGTTCGTTCGTGCCTTAAGAGGACTCGAGATTCATCTAATGGAGGTGGTGAAGAACCTTTATTTGTTCGCACCTTAGGAGGATGTGGGGTCTGTCCAGTGAAGGTGGCGAAGAACCTTTGTTTGTTCATACCTTAGGAGGACTCGGGGTTCGTCCGGTGGATGTGGTGAAGAACCTTTATTCATTCGTGTCTCAGGAAGACTCGAGGTTCGTTCGGTGGAGGTGGCCAAGAACCTTTGTTCATTCGCACCTCAGGAGGACTCGGGGTCTGTCCGATTGGAGGTGCAGATGGACCTTTGTCCATCTCGTCTTGATAGTAGGAGGACACAAGGTCCATTCTTTTAGGAGGTGCATAAGGTCTTTCACTCATCTTGCCTTGATAGTGGAAGGACGCAGGTCCATGCTCCCAAATGATTGTTGTAGTAGATGAAGCCAAAGTCTGTTGTATAAATGCCAAAAGGAAGATACTTGTGTGCATAGGTCTGACCATGCAGTATGTTATTCCAACAATTGCGGGAAAGTAAACTACAGACGGAAAAGGAGTCTCCTTTGTAAGATTGGTACGTCAAATCCTGGTGGTGCCCTTAGGAGATGTGTCCTGCGAGCAAATCTCTACCATCATTCCTTGTGCGAAGGTATCATCCTGAAGTGCCCTCAACAGTAGTCCCCGAAGAATGTTTCTGCATATTGAGGCGACTTCAATGATGATGAACTGAACATTATACATGGCTTGATCCGGAGTAGCACCCATCGTCATTAGTAGGATGATGCTTCCCATGATGAGGATCGTTGGGTGTCCTGTAAAATGCGTACCCCCCCCCCGCACCTAGCAGCGCGTATCTTTCTGAGATCCCCAATTGGAGCAGGGTCGATAGGAACATGACGTTGGCGGACACATCGTCATCAATTAGTATCCCGCTCACCCTGATAGGGGATATTCAATAATTCCCCGAATGTGCTGGGTGTTTGACGAAGATCCCTATGCGTTAGGAAAAACTAGCTTGGAAAGCTATTGTTGTGCTTCAGGGGGTCCTGCCCCCTATAGGCTTAGTCGAGACAGATTGTGCCACCACCTTCTCCCTTTAGAATTCTTTGAGGAGGCCAAGGTGCATGAGCCACCCGACTTCCTTCTTCAGGCACTTGCACTCTTCGGTATCGTGTTTGCGACTCTGGTGATAGTGATAATATCTAGACTGATCCCCCTACCTTGAGGGAGCGCCTTGGGCCTTTATAATAAAGGGTAGTCTTTGATGACTTGTAGAATTTCTATATGGGGATTGTTGAGCGGAGTGAAGTGCGGGTCTCGTGGCTACCCCTCTAGTTTGCGAGGCGCCACTAAGGTGCTTGCCTCCTTTTCCGGATGTCTATCTCAATTTTAGCTCCTTTTCCTCTCTTGGCTCCCTTGACCATGCTGGAGTGGCGCTCTTTTGGGTGGGGTGTCTTCGTTGCCCGGTGCCACCTAAGTCCATGCTTGGTGTGTCATGCGGGCTACCCTGTTAAGCGAGTGGTTGCTTGAAAGGAATGACACCTGTCATGTAGTCGTAATATATGTCCCCGGAGACCTAGAAGCCCATAAGTCCTTCATCAGGGCGAGTGCTTGAGCTTGACTCTCCTCTATCTAACATATATGCTCCTCCACTAAATGTGATAGTGTGACGATTAACTCCTCAAGGCATGTCACATTGCTGGCTGGTGAATCGCTGGAATCAACCAATTCCTTGCCAGTTGTCTTGCCCCTGGCATGCACACCTCCTCATTGCATTACTGTCAGGTGGGGGTGCTTGCACGGGGCACACATTATTTCAAAAGTGTGATTGCAGAGTTAGGAATACCTTCCCATATACGCACCAAATTATTGTAGGTCGCCCGGTTTTCCTCCGGTCCTGACAATTGGGCTGCCTTAGCTCTGAGTCGGTCCTAACGCGCAAATAGTCAAGTGAAAAACAAGCAACAACTATAAGAGGATTATTTTAATGTGGAAATCTCGGAAAGGGTGAAGAGCCACGTGACCGAATTTGTGCAGAGCTAAAATCCACTATTTTGCTTTGTTACATGTATTTGGAGTTCCTCGGAAGGTGGCAGATCAACCACCTCCCCATTTCAAGCTTTGATCATAAAAAGAAGAGGAAAAAACTAAGTCCACGGAGCTTCCACGATGTGTCTCTGAGAGCGTCTACGAGAGTGTTCTCTAGTGCCTTCTCCCGGGCTCGCTGAAGTGTCCAAGTGAGTGCTGAGCGTTTAACAGACTAGAGAGAGCAGAGCGAATCCTGAGCGAATGATCGATCTAAGTCTCACGTTCTTGCCAGAAAATCTCAGAGCTCTCTCTAATATATGGAGTTGCTTCCCCTCAAATGAAGATCTGAAGACCTTTTTATAGCTTTCTTAAGGGACGTATTAGTAATTGCGTCTGAGTCTTGAGTTGGTGAATGACGTAGCTCTGTCTCGATCACCCACATCAACAATTTTAACCTACTTTCACTAATAATCTGAGTAGTTTCATATTTCCTTTTTGTTACTATTTGCTTTTATTTGTCTTGGTATGAGCACCACTAAAAAGTAATTTTACGTACGCTCCCCGCACGGCTACAATGCCATACGGGGTGACATCCATCCATCCACTCGCGTATCCAATCAGATACACAATTTTTGATACACTAGGGAACAACATGATGTGTTCCCGCACAACACTGTAGTTGGGCGGGGATCAAAAATTTTTTTGGGTTCAATACTTGAACCTAGAGGAAGTTTCAGGCGCCCCACCAAAAAGTAATCTCTGGCCAATCAATATTTTTTTCTAAAATTAATTATAAAATATTAATCAAAATTTTTTTCTTACTCTTCAAAATTTTTTTTTTAAAAAAATTCCGACCAAATATTACACATTTAAAGATCCAGTTGGATATCATATTATTACTATTTATTTTTAAATAGTGAATTTATTGCATGGCTAAATGCCTCGGGCACTTTCCTCTAGGATCGGCGGACCATAAACTGGGATTTCTGATTTAAAGATATTTAAATGTACATAAATTATGTTTACTCAGATTTCTGATTTCCGCGGGTTGTGTTTGATTGAAACATATCATAACGTAAACCCTAAACCTCTGCTCCTATTGTCATCACATCCACAGAAACACAGCCATGTCCTCTTCACTTCGTCACCATTCCAAGTCCCTCCATAAGATCCTCTGCAACCTGTCCCTCATCCGATCCATGGGCGGCGGCCCACGCACTTTCCCCGGCGGCCTCAGCAAGTGGCAGTACAAGCGCATGCACGAGAAGCTTGCCAGGGAGAAAGAGCAACGCCTTCTGCAGCAGGAGAAACAGATCTATCAAGCGAGGCTCCGCTCTGAAATCCGTGCCAAAGTCGCCGGAAAATCGACCTCCAATGATTACCCCGGGGCATCCGCCCCTGCTGGCCGCATGTCCTCAAAGGATCATATCAAATCTCTCGCCGATCGGTTCATGAAGCAAGGTGCCGAGGATCTCTGGAACAAGGACGACGGGCCGATCAGAACGAAGACTAATCCCCGACCTCCTAATCTTCCGCCACCTCGACCACTCGACCTCAGGAAGACTGGGTCGGAAAAAAGAGGATCAATTGGCTCATTGGAGCACCGCAGGCATTTCTCTAGATGGAGTCGTAATACTTCCAGTGACGAGGACGAGGTTGGAGAATCAGACTCTGTTTCCCATTCAGAGTCGGGGTTGTTGAAGAACTTTTGGAGTCGCGATGGTCGGGCAGTAGAAGATTTGAGATCCCCGAGGTTTAGCATCGGTAGTCAGAATTATGAGAAGGATAGGAAGAAGATGAGTGGGGCGGCTTTGAGGAACTATGATGTCAAGATGAACAAGAGGAGGGCTCCTAGGCCTGATATTGAAGAGAGTCAATTGTCTGAAGAAATAAAAGAATTCCGGCAAGAAATGAGGAATAGGGCCTCTGTGGAAACTGGGATTAATCAGCAGGCGGTGAATGAAGGATCAATTCTTACTCAGAAGAGGTACGAGGCAATGAAATTACAATACTGATTCAGTTGGAACCACCTAGCTGTGTGTGTTATATGGATATGTCTTGTTTGCCAGCAGAATTTGTTGCAGTCAGTAAATGATTTCTACCTCATGTTCTTTCGTTGAGAAGTTTTTTGTTTGCTTTTTTGAAACTTCAAAACAGCGAAAGAGACTTTGTTTGGTAAAGTGTCTCTCAGGGGGATGAAAAAGCTATCAGAAAAAACTGATTTATTTGGTAAACCTCCATTTGGTGCTTCATCTCTCATCAAAGGGTGAGAGCTTGATTTCTCACAGGAGTTACTGACATCACTCTCCCAAATAGAGCCAAAAATTCTATGTTGCTAACTTGGCTTCTAATTAAGTCAAATATATATATCTATGTCAGAAAAAAGAATTTTTCATGAGCATTCTACTGTCTTTTTTGGGTTAGATATATTTCCCTACTTCTTTGCTACCATCTTTCAGTCCTCCCTCAATTCTAACTGACTCTACACTAGGACTAAAAGGTATTTGTTTTACATTCCCATTTTTTCCTCACATTCTAGCTATGTTATCTTAAATCAATCATTTTCCTTCCTACTTTTTATGCACAAACTCTATATATCTGTAGTAATGGTGTATATTTTTACCTTATGCATGTTCAAACTATCTACTTATTTTCAATATATATTAGTGATATTTATTACTCCCAATAACCATCTTGCCTTTTCTATCTAATATTACTCCATATAATTCAATAAATTCTAAACTTCTCCACTTAATTTTACTGTGCGACTTATTTTTCATCCACAAACCTATATAATATGGTCCACCTAATTGCAATTAAATAAAGCATTCTTTTTTGCCTTGAAGATACATCATGTTCTCAAAATTTTCTCTAGAGTCTTGTCGTTATATCCTCAACTTTATATCATTATTTTGTATAACATATCAAAACAAACTATATTACATATCAAAACTACCTATGTAACGTATAAAAACTACCTATATAACATATCAAAACTACATATGATAGTTCATAATTTCAAATACCCTCAAGTACGAAATGGTAGGTATCTCAAGATTAGCAACAAGAAAGTAACCGCTCACTCAACTCGCTTGGAAACTATTGCTTGTAACCACACCAACCAGTTCGTCGCTTTCGCACAAATAAGGTACGCACTGACCAGGAGACACCTCATATTTATAGATGCTTCGCTATACTTAGCCTCGGAGGCCAAAGCGCCAACAGATTTGAGCTAGTGCGGTCACGCGTCTAGTGGCTGCCCCCTCCAGAGTGCCCACCTGCAAAGTAAAACACAAGAAAACAAGGCAAGTATCCGCATCAACCATAGGAAACTACTGCAGCACAAGCATCCACAAAATATTTCAGGAAAGATATAAACACGTACAAAGCGAACATCAACAAAAAAGAGAAACAGGTGCGTGACCGCGCATACCACATCATCACAAATAATATTTTTATAGACATGAATCAAACAAAGTATCCACGACAACAAGCTTCGAGTTCTAATCTCATGAAGGAGCCCGCTCTACCCTTACGTGGGCTAGACCGGCGACAAGGTCGTTGAAGGCCTCGTGCGCGATCGCCAATCCCCTGTTAAGTTGTGCATCAATGGCATGGAGAGCCTGGACATCCTTCCACACCCGCTTCTTGTAAGGAACACTCGCCTCCTCAGGAAGTGTCTGAAACCTGGATCCTGAAGTCACACCCTCTCGCTAGCACCTTGCTTCAGCAGAAGTACCTTGGAGGTAAGTGCGGCTATCTTTTCACCCCTAATCTTCTCGCTTCTTTCCAGGTCGCGGATCCTCCCCTTCGCGAGCCACAACTCTTTCTGAAGCACATTCAACTCCTCGAATATCTAGATCATCATGATCGTCGCGGTCTCTGCAAAGTAATCGCGACAACACAAGTATGATTTATATGTTTTATGTTTACAAGGCTAATCAAAATGCTTGGGAGGGCGAATATACCCGTTGTATCCGCCGCCGGTACTTCTGGAACTTTATCGTGCCCGCCAAAGATAGCAACACCGACATCAGATATCGCTTCAGGAGTTCACAAGGGATGTCTACGATGATCAGGGTCAGTCCGCTGGATGAATTCTTTCCGCGACAACTCACCCCACCTCTGCCGCTCCTTCAACTGCTTATGGGTCAAAGGCTGCTCACCTGAATCCGCTCCCACCACAGGAGGAATGATAACGGACTCGCGCCTCAGTCGAGTGGGAAGCATTTCAACAAGTTGCTACGAGCTCTCTTCGGTGTCCACATCATCTCCCGCGACACCACGCTCTTCTAGAATTTCTGCAATGTCAACACTAAAAAGAGCCAAAGTCGCTTCCACTCCAAGATCAACAAAAACTTTACCTTGCGATTCAGCCGTGCGCCGTGGGGTCTCGACCGCAACCTCTTTCTCTACTTGCTTAACAGCCGCCCTGCCCCGAGCCTCCCTTTTTAGTTATTTCTTCTCAACAGCTTTCCGCTCTTTCTCAACATCCACCTGAGCTTGAATCACTTTCTCCAGCGACCACAACTGCTCGACTTCTCTTTTAGCCTCAGAATCTATTAATTCCTGGGACTCCCACTCCAACCGCTCCTTCTCAGCACCTAGGTCTCAAATCTCTTCAACCTGCGAGACCGCCCGGTTGACCGCATCATCCTCGAGATTCTCAACCATGTCCGGGTCAACCGCCAGAATAGTCTCATCTTGAGTGCCGAGCAAGAGTTCAGCCAAAGGAGTCCGCTCGAACTTATTCACGTCCATACTGATAAGATCGGAGGGGATCTTCTCTCCTCCCACATCAGCAACACCCTTGGTCTTCTTCTTGGCAACCTCCTTCTTGAAGACCTTTTTCCGTTTCCTCTTGCCAAAAATGTTCGCCGGGACTTTCTCCACTTTGGGTAGCTTCTCCGGCTCGCTTGGATCCCTTGGGGGAAAGCTTGCGCGGAAGCTCCTTTGCAGATTCGTCTTCCTCTCCAAGAAAGATGTTCCATTCCTTGTCCTCGAGGTTGAAGGGAGTGTTCACACTCATTGGTTTTGGCTATATAAGAACCGTCATGTCAGGCACACTGACATGAAGTAGAGCTTCAAGATTGTTGGGAACGACGGTCATTTTCAGAAGACCGTCCATCTCCTTCGTCCTCGCAGGAGCGGACGCTTTAGACGTACCCGCTGCTCCTTTTCCCACCGGTTTACGAGCAGACAAAGGGGTAACCGTCCTCTTAGCTAACTCTTCAAGCAAAGAAACGTTGTTGCCGACCATTGGTCGGGTTTCCACAGCAGGTAATGAAGGAATCGTCTGGAAAATGATCCTCCGAACGTCCAGTCTTTGGTTATTTATAGGTTTTCAGCTGCAGTGAAGTTAAATTGCAGATTTTGCAGTTACCAGTCTACTTTTTCGAAGTCCGCACATACTTAAAAAGTGTGGGGATTATGTTAACACGAAATCTTGCGGCCGCGGCCAGAGCCATTCAACCCCAGCTATAGCAAGAGTCTTTGAGCATCAAGCAGCATGGGCAGTGACACCTAGTACGGCACCATCCACCCCCTTAGGCTGAAAGTTTGTGCGGTTATAGCCCGGTGATCGGATCGTTAATATCTTCAAGCCAAGCAACCAAGCTCGTGCGGCTATTACCCCTAGCGTCCGCCCCTCTCGTTCTCTCTCTCATTAATACCCAGTTTTACTGTACCTCAAGTAGCCCTTAATTTTGGTATCTGTTTGTTCAGGCATGCCCCATTTGGTATAGATAGGGGGCCAACGTACCCAAAAAGGCACGCTGAACTTGTGCCAGATCCCCCCTCTTGGTGCGGTCTCTACTTCACGTCACTCTTTGTTGCCTTAGTTTTTTTCCTTTGCCTTGTATTAGTTCTGTAATAGCTTATTTGGGACAAGTACTAAAATCACCCACAACTAGTGCGGTTCATAATTATGAGACAATAGATTAATTTTAAAAAGAGAAAAGCGTGATCTCTTTTTAAATAATGCGGCGCAAGCGAGACACTCACGTATTGCAAACACACATAAATGTCCAACATTCAAACATTGATTTAGCACTATTTACCTCATTTCACAAGCAACAATAAGGAAAAACACAAGAATATTTTCAAGTTATCGACAAACAGGTAAGTGGTAATTTTGGCAAGCTCTGAAAAGTTTTAAAGATCAATTAAACTTAAGTATAAAATCATAATAACCGTAGGTGATCAATGAGAATAAGAGGTATAACCTAAACATGTCACAAATAGCAGAGGATCCACGTAAAATACTCAACCGGGTCGGATGGAGGTTGAAATGAAGATCGTCACTTGTGGTAGATTAGGGATGGGTTGTTGGAGCCCATGAGGACCGGCAACAGCGTCGGCGAGGCTGGATCGAGATCAACGCGGATGGATCACCTGGCGGATGAAAGGAGACGGGAGAAGGAAGAGTCGGGCTGGACCTTTTGGAAAATAGAGGATGAATTCTCTATTCCCAAATTTTTGTCCATGCTCCTTTTTCACGTGGGGCTGGCAAGCTCTTATAAAGTTAGGGGTTGGGTTTAGATATGGTTTTAATTTGATATTATGGAATATTAAATGAGGGAGGGATTTTCTGGCTGACGGAAGGGTTAGAAATAATTCATGGGCATGGGCAATTTTGATAATAATGAATTTAAATGAGGAAGGGAGTTTTCAAAGATGGCTGACAGATAATGTATGGGTGGGCCGGCAGTTTTCAAAAGATGAGAATTCAATGGTCAACGGGGGGAATAATAGGAGGGTTTTAATGGTCTGACAATTTCTCCAATAAAGTAGGATATAATTAGTAATAAAAGGAGTAAGAGGATTGAATGCAGACACTTGAAATTCTCTTATACTTTTGTATGTATAATTTTCTGAAAGTAAAATTAAAACATAGTTATAATTTCAGAAAATTAATCTTAAAATATTTATAGTAAAATATAATTTCAAAGCTTGTCCTATTTTATCACTTTACCTAATTTGGCGGACCAATTTATTCAGGGGCTTATTGGTCGGTCACACCAATAAGTTGAAAAATGCGTGCGAGTGATATGCGTGAAAACACACAGACGCGTGCTAATAGCATACACAAAACATATCGCGCTATTTAACATGCACAAAAATAAAGGAAACAACAAGCGCAAAGACATGCGTGACACTAATAAAAATGCGGGAAATAAACTAAAATAAGATGCGATTTAAGTTGCATTAGAAATCTGGTGTCGGCCGCTTGCATGCGGAAATCTTCTCCCCACTACCTTTTTCCTTTCTGAGACTCTTTGCGGTTAGTAGTTGGTTACTTGCAGTTCTTGGACTCCCCCGTCTTTGGCAGTTCGCAATTGAGAGTGGAGGTTGGAGACACTTTTGGCTCCAATAGGATTAATTTCAGCGAGGAAACAACAATTATGCGATGCACCTCTCAGATTTATTTCCAAATTGCCAACAAATTCCGGTTGTTTCTCATTGCAGATCTTAACAAGACCACTTGATGGTGATGGCTGTAGAATGCAATAATGAACCATGGAAGGAGAAGTGCCATATAGGGTTATTTGTGCATTATTTTTGTAGCAGTAATAAGTGTATAGTAGGGGATAATACTGCTGCTGACTTCAAATAGTTGGATAGTGCTAATACTGATGATTTTGTGATTTGTTTCTGTTGCCATGTTTATCATGCTCTCCCGTTATTTCAATGCGAGTCTTTGTTCCACTGTAAGCACCAAAATCATGATCTAATCTTGTTCTTGTCGAGAGGTATGGAGATATTTTTCTACATTGTATTGGACTGCTCTTATTCTTTATGATTAAAATTAAATCAAGGCGTTAGCTAAAATACTCCAATATATCATCACTTTCCAAATTTCTAAACGGATCTCATATCCCAGCCTAATTTTTTTTCAGAGCTTACTCAACTTCATTATTTGAGTTTCAGGTTTGATGAGCACGACATTTCTCCATTGACAATTAAGGCACTTAGTTCTGCTGGATATATCAACATGACTGTTGTGCAAGAAGCTGCACTTCCATTATGTCTTGAAGGTATGCACAGTATTTGTTTAGATTGCAAGCTTCACTAGAGGACTCGACTATATATCTTAAAATTTACATAATTTCTGGCGACATTTATACTGACTTTTGTGGTAAGTTGTTTCTCTTGATCTACTGTTTTTTTGATCTTATCAATAAGTAGGTGGTGTTATTTGTTAGAATTAATTATTTAGATTTGTATTAGCCCTCTCAACACATTAATATCATTATGATTTCCTTTTTCCGTATGTTTAACATGGTATCAGAAGCCGTGACCTAGGCCTTCTTTTGGGGGACAATGCTATTATAGCATTTCGTGAGTTTCAACAGGCTTTGATCTTAGCACCAACCTAGCACCTCCCTGATTTATCCCAGGAATTTCAGGTTGAGTGTGACGCCTCAGGCCAAGGCAACAGTGCGGTGCTGCAGCAGGAGGGGCACTCGATTGCATATTTCAGCATGAAGACGACCCTCTAGCATCAAAAGTTTCCTGCTTACGAGCAGGAGTTGATCGACCTAGCTGTAACACCCCATTTGTTTTGTGTAACCCCTTTTGTTATATGGGAGGCGCATCTTTGTAACTATCATATTCTAGTTCTCAAACATAGTGCTGCAGGGTCTGGAGGCTCTGCTTGGCTATGTTGCACCGACACCGACACGCGACACGCGACACGACACGACACGACACGCGACTCGTCTATTCTCGTAAACTAGTAATATTCGACACGTTCGGACACGTTTGTTAAATTTATATTTTATTATTATAAAAATTGTAAAATATCAATAAATAGATAAGCAATGAACAAACTTCACATATAAAAATGTAATACTCAAACTTACATGTTATATATCATCTAAAAAAACAACTGATTCCATGTCTGGCTCATCCAGTGAGAGATTTGCAATTTCCAGCATACCAACATCTTCGAATGTATCAAAAGCATCTCCGCCAATATCCCACATCTTTGTTTCTCCTTGTGCATATTGTGGATTTTTTCTTGAAAGCAGACGTAAATTGCTGTGTATGAAAACCAGATCTTCTGCACGCTTTGGTGTCATTCTATTTCTCTTCATTGAGTGTACAAAAGAATATGTACTCCAATTTCTCTCTGCACATGATGATGAGGATGGTTGTGCAAGAAGCTTTAAGGCTAAGCTTTGTAGAATAAGAGCACTTGCTCCATGAACAACCCACCAAGCCTTGGGATCCATAGAATATTTGCTTTGAATTGAATCAAAATCTCTAAAATCTCCATTTATGTATGCAAAATTTGCATACTCTAAATTCACCCGTGTTCGCTCCTCAATATCCGGAAAGTATTTCCTAAAACATTTTTTAGTTTCTTGAATTATCTCACTATCCTTGTATGGAGATACTCTTGAAGGATCTTCATTGAGCCATTGCTCACTATAATACCTAATTTAAAAAGAAACACAAGTATTAATAACATAAAAATGTAACATTAATATAAATATAAAAAGAACTTGAAAAGTTAGAAATTACTTTGGATTCAAGGCATGTGCTAAGCAATGAAGAGGAGTGTTGTTCTTTGACCAACGATCAAGTAATATTGCTTGAACAACATCATAAAAAGTTGATTTCTCATCTAACCTTTTAACTTCATGATCATAAATAGCTTTCTTCACTTTTTCAATCATAGAATCCCACATGTCATAGACTAAGTGAAGGCAAGGTTTATCCGTATCACAAAACCTCAGCATATCATAAATAGGAGCTGTGAAGGATAGGATATAATCAATAGAGTCCCACCATGAATCATTTAGTACTTTTTCCTTCACAAACCTTGCTCTTCCTTGATTGTCATCTCGATAAATACTCCATTTCTCACAAATCACCATGGTTTGGAGACCACTTTTAATGAGCTTAAATCTTTTCAGCATAACAATCATTGAAGCAAATCTTGTATCAGCAATGGATAACAATTTCAAGTTAACAAACTCATTGTAAATTGCAAGTCTCATGGAATGATTCATGATAAAATTCTTTACCTACAAAACATCAAAAATAATTTCAAGTTAACAAACTCATTATAATATTGTTAATCTCATGACATGATTCATAATAAAAATTTTTACCTGCAAAACATCAGAAACAATTTCTGATATCCAACTACATTCCAAATAAACATCTTGATTGACCTCTGTATTCTTTGGATCACATATATTCTTTAATGCAAGATTCAGAGTGTGCACCACACAAGGAGTCCAAATAATAGAGGGAAATTCTTGTTCGATAAGTTGTCCCGCAGCCTTGCAATTAGCAGCATTATCTGTTATAATTTGGACAACTTTCTCATGTCCAATTTCATTTATAACCTCTTTGAATAGGTTAAAAATAAAATGCATATCTTTTATCTCACCCGAGCAATCAACAGCCTTCAAAAACATTGCATCTCCATCACTAACTGCAATGAAATTAATAAGTGATCGTCGTTGGGAGTCATTCCATCCATCGCTCACTAGGCTAACACCCTTCTCTTTCCACATATTTTTGATGGGTGCACACAATCTATCAACATTCAATTTCTCCTTTTGCAACAAGGTGGTCCTAAGCAAATTGTATTTTGGTGGTAAATATCCCGCAATATCATGATTTGCAGCATAAGTGAAAGCGGATATAAAGTAAGGATTCCGTGCTAGATTAAACGGTAAACCTGCTGAATAAAACATTCTTGCAATTTCATAATCTAACTGTTCTCGTTGACCCAAGTTAAATGACTTCTCAAGTGCTCATTTTCCACCACTTTCAACTTTTCTTTTTTTGGGGAAATAATCAACCCCACTAGAGGATCCACCTTCGCTGCTTGAAATTCTAGAAGGGGGCAAAGGAACCTTTCTAGGAGCAAGACTTGCAATTTTAGCATTCAACTCTTTTTCTAAATTTTCCATCTCGATGAGATCACTTTTTTCTACTTTGACACATTTTCCAATTCCTTTTCCACTGAGCATTAACAAATGTGCTCTCACTCTTGTATATGAACTTGTAAAATTTTTTTCGCAAAAATTACACTTCCATGTCAAATTGCCTCCCGCCTCACCATGTGTGGCCAGCTTAGTGACAAACCTCCATAATGGTTTATTCGGATCATCATCAGATATATGTTCTTGTGAACCACTATTACTACCCTTGCTTGAAGACATTCTACAAAGAAAATTCATCCAAAAATGAAGAAGCAACATCATAAATTCAAACAAGAATTAAACATTACATAACAGAACAAATAAAAAAGCCTAGTCATTCTCAGCACATCAATTAAACTCCAATGAATTGGCAATAAAATAACATTCCACAATTTTCCAAATATAAACATCAGACTTTAAATGCATTTGGAAGCATCCAGGAGTAGAAGTATGCGTTTCTGCTTAAAGTGCTTATTAGTATTAAAAAGGATGGTACAAACTAAGGGATGTTGGCATAAACTAGCTAAGAAAAATTACCCTAAACCTCATAAAAAAACCTAACTGTCTCATAAATTTTACGAAATACAAGAGTTTTGAAGAAATATGAAAACTACTAACCTTAGCCGACTGCCAACACTCTCCGAGAAGGATTCAGGTATAAGAAAGAAGCTTACGGGTGCAGGAAATGATCGAACCAAGCTCTGAGCAAGAAAAAATTTGAGCCCGTTACGTAGAGGAACAAGAATTTAATCACGATGAGTGGAAGATGAGAAGATGACATACCTGGAGCTCGAATCAGCGAAAGCCCTAGATCTGCGGTAGAAGAGCAAGAGAAATGAAGATGCCCTAGATCTGCGGGAGCCTGGAGGAAGACGATCTTCGCCGGTAAGCTGATGCCCTAGCTCTGCGGGAGGATGCGAGAGGAAGAAGATCTTCGCCGGAGTGAGAGCACGAAGCAACCAAAGCACGATGGAGAAGGAAAGTTGCTGCCCTAGATCGTCGCGGGAGAGACGACGCACGTTCCTGCTGCGGGAGAAATAAATCGACGAGCGCCCTTTAAAAAATAGCGGGACACGCGTGTCCCCCGGGACACGCGTGTCCCGCGTAATTAAAAAACGTGTCGGCTCTCCGACACGCGTGTCCGAGCGTGTCGGCGTGTCGGACGCGTGTCGGAGAGTCCGACACGGACACGTTGGGCCCCCGAGAGTGTCGGTGCTTCATAGCTGCTTGGACCTTCCCGTGGCGAGTAGTCGTGTGCAGGTTTGATGGTCAACTATTACCGATCGCCAACCAGGATAGCTTTCGCCGTTCGACAACCGGGAAAGATTTTGCCAATCGTCGATTTGAGGAGTGGTGCTATTCATCGACTGAACGAACGATCACCTATAGCATACCATGTCCCAGCGGTCACCAATCGCCGATCGGAGGGGTGTGACACTGATTCGTGACCGATTATAAGTAGGACCATGTAAATTGAGATTCCAGTGCATTTAAGTGGCCCTGATCCCTTTTAGGTTACTTTAGAACAAGCTTTATTTTGTAGGCTGTGGTCGCCCCCCTGGTGTCCTAAAACGCGGCTTTAGGGGTTTAAATATTCTTTCGACTTGTTGTTTTTGTAGAAGGCGAAAACGGGAGGAGAGAATTGGGGCGTAGGAGCCAATTCGTCCATTGCCGGAATTAGAGGATTCCATTTGTAGACCCTTCGCTGCCAAGGTTTGAGAATCCCTCCGCACTGATCCTCTGTGGGTTTTCTTGAGGCGTTCATGACTGAGAAAAAAATACAAGATAACGACCCACTTTCTCCCGGCTCTAGGATTTCATGTAATTTTTTTTCTTTGCATTTGGAGGCTCTGCAAGTGCCCGGTTCATACCAACTGGGCGTATGATTGCGTCCTTATCATGTTAGAAATCCTTGTGCTTGATGAACGATCCCAAGCACAGGCATTGTGGTGAAACTGTGGTAGTCATTTCAACTTAGATAGTGATGTTTGATATAACGCTTATCTAAAGTTTTTAAGACTTAGATGCGCTAGCATGATCATAGTGCCACCTGATTGATAATTAGGCAATGGAAATCGATAGAATTAGCCTCAAAATAATTTTCCTTATGATTTAATAGGTTTCTTAGCCGACCCCACTATAGTGGGATAAAGGCTTGAGTGTTGTTTGTTGTATTTAATAGGTTCTTGATGAGGAGTGTGGGTAAAGCCCCTTTGAACTGATATGGCCCATTTAATAAATGTATTAAATTTCGGAGAGAGAACGACGAGCTTGCCTTTACTTGTTATGGCTATGGTGGAGAGCAATAAAGGGTCTATCAGTATAATCGATCGTCTCCCTATACTTTGTGAACAAAATGGTAGGACCAATAAGTATAATCAGCCATTTCTTTTGAATTTGAAAACGCCGATGCGCGTTAACGGTTAAAGCAAAAAGTGGTGGAAAGGTCAATTGGTATAACCATATATTTTCACAGCGTGCAGTTGATAGAAGGACTTATCAGTATAACTGACTGTCTGCATAAATCTTGGATGACAAAGTGCAATAGTGATCCACAATGGAGATCAGTAGACGAGCCTATTAGTATAACTGACCACCTCCATATGTTTGTTTGCGATGAGTGCGGCGATTGATTGAATTGTCTTGCTGGTATGCTAGAGACATATGATGTGCTAGGTGTCGGGGTGGATTCGTGTGGTCGCTCGGCTTGCATGCATTTGCATAGTGGGCCCCTTATTTTACATTCTAAATACCTAGAGAATATGCTTGTTACTTGTGACACTTCATCTTGTTAAGAGTATGATTATGATTTCATATTACTTTTTATGTCATAACATGCTGATCTGTAGGGTGATGTGGTTCCCCAGGATCCGCTAGGTATTGCAGAGAGGAGGTCCTGTTGTTACACGGTCGTGGTCAACTCATATCCGCCCCTCATTTTCCTCTCACACGTAATTGGTGTCGGTTTTTCACTCAAATGCAAGCGAACGCTAGTGCAATAAGCTAAAAAGAAAAGCGAGATCAAGTGTTTATTACTTTTGTTTTATTACATGTATCGGGCCTGTGTGCCCTGGCCTTATGTATAAGCATTTGGACGATTATAATAGGCATACAACCACATTTTTTACGGTGGTTTCATTTTTAGTGGACACTCTATGGGTTAAGTTATATTATTAGCTTCCCCTCCTATTTAAGACTCTAAGAATGTTAGATCATTTTATAATATATAAATCACAATGAATTATGATGTGGGGTTTCAGTCAGGACCGTATTACAAGGTTGTTGTAAAAAAGATGTTACACTAGTTAAGGATGCGCAACAATGATGCCCATATTTATGTGGTCTAACCTTTATGATCCGGACTGACCATTTGAACCCGAAATACCTCTTTGAGCAGTGCCTCATCACAATACCACAACAACTTTGGGTCATCAAAATTCCCGGGTTCCATTTTCACGTCGAGTAGAAGGCGTGAGCCTTGAATTGTGTTTTGTTCGCAAGGATCACTCAAACTATGTGACTCTTTTCTCTTTTACCAACTCGCGGCCTAATTGCTCTCTTCTTTTCATCAAAAGATCCAGACATCCCCAACATTGTTGGAGTTACACCACCGCATAGGCGAATGATGTCTCCTTCCTTGTTGGGCCACACGGGAAGGTCTCATCTTTATAAGGATCATATGTATTTTGAGCCGCCCTCTTCCCTCATAGCCACCATCCTGGAAAGCACACATGGCAGGTGACACGAGGGGATTGACAAGATCCTCCAATGCATCGGAACAAAGTTCTTCTGGGAAGGGCTTCAAAAGTGTGTTCATAATTTCATCACTAGATTTTGCATCAACTAGTGGAATTAGACAAATTACCTCCTCCCCGCAGGTCTCTTACAACCGTTGCCCATTCCAACCCAAACTTGGTTGCTGTGTGTATGGATTTCGTAGAAGGGACCCAACTCCAAGGGAAATTTCATTCTTATGTTGATCATCAACATATTTTTCAAAGGGGCGCATTTCATTCCCCTGACTCGCCCCCTTACAATGGAAGAAGTTACCAGTGTTTTCTTCAAGTAGGTGTTCTGCCTACAAGACCCTCCCTGAGAGCATCGTGTCAGATTGATATAAGGTGTTCACTAATAGGTTCTGGAAGGAGCTCTTCACTCTTAGTGACACTAAACTTGCCTTATTCACAACATACCAGCCATCGTCAAATGGGTAGACCGAGTTGGTAAGGATTGGCCTTGTTGGCTCCCATGAGTGGAGTATTACTATTACACATCTTATCGCATTGCTCTGTGGACGACACCATTTCGGCTTATATATGGGAGGGATCCTCCCCAACTGTTGTCATATAACGTCACTGCCCTCATTGATTCCGTTGATCATGATCTCATTGATGTACCTTTTGCATGTCTTTATTTTGTTGTACCTTAACTCACTTGTATTCAGGCCTAAGTGTAGCATTTTTCCAAACAATTTTCTCCATTCCCACCATCGTTTTCCGCTACTCAATTTATTTCCACCCCATTTTTTACCGCTCTATTTGTCACACCCACTTTCCCAAATAGAGCCTTAATAGTGTCTCAAAATAACCCTTCGCCCTATTTTTAATATTTTCTTTAACTAATATCCACTTATCTTTACTTTGAAGGCATTAGTTTGTAAGAAGTTACCAGATATTTTTCCTATTGCCTTAAGATTTTTTATGCCAAATTTTCTTTCTTAATATCAAGTTTTTATGTAAATCATTAAAAGTTGTAACTTTTTTCTTACTTTTGACATGACTTCTTTCTTTCTTATAATCAACATAAGCATTGGTGATATTCAATTATTGCTGCTCTTTAACAATATATTTTTTTATTGTCACTTTTTTATTGACAGCTTATTTTAATATTTCCTTAAAATATCTGCTACAATCTTCTTAATGAATCCAGCTATGTTATCCCATATCTAATTTGTTTAAACTAAATAATTTTCTTGTCTTCTTTAACAAGTTTTCTTGAAAGGTTAATAATTTTTTACCTTTCAAATTTTGGCCCAATCTTAATGATTTTTACTTTTTTTTCTTAATTTTTATACTTTAATCACTTTACAATCTTTGTGTGAAAAGTTTCTTTCCTTACGGACAAAAAACTTTTTTTTTTGATTCGTTGGGTCTACTCAACTGTTCTTAAAGTAAATGTTTACTATTACAAGATCACAAGCTACTCTCTATTGGGTCTGTGTTGGGTATTGTATCCACAATGTACCTGATTTGAAGAAGCCCCTGAACAAGCTAAGTTGAATCTACAATGTATTTGATGATTTTCTTTCAAGTTGTGCTTGCAGCTATTCCATGCTAAGTACACACCAATGTTAGGGTGCAGTGGGTCAATATACACGGGTCTGCGCAACGTAATCCCTCGTTGAGTAGATCAGTGTGTTGACTCATGTGTGCTCTCTCTATTGGAGTGTACTTATTTTCAAGTACAGAGTCGAGATAAATCAAGAGCAGAAGAGGAGCAAAGATGGGTCAAAGACCAAGTTCATGGGAAGGAAGAGGAAAATCGTCTAAGTCAAAATCGACGGGAATCACTAAGTGATTCTCGCCGATTCGACGGGAATCACTAGTGATTCTCGCCGAATCGTCGAGAATCAGCCAGTGATTCCCGCCGATTTTATCTGGCTGACTGTCCTCCTTCAAGAATTCTGCTAAGGCAGAATCGACGGGAATCATTAACTGATTCTCGCCGATTTGTCGAGAATGACGTTTGCATTCCCGCCGATTCCCGTAGGCTGACTAGTTTTACAACTGGAAATCGACTAAGGCAGAATCGACGAGTGATTCCCGCCGACTTCGTCGAGAATCACCAATGATTCTCGCCGAATTTGCCTTAGGCAAATTTGCTCTGTTCGCTGGATCGAACCAAGATGCTGTGCGCTGTTTTGACCGGAACTAGGGCTTCTTTTTGTGGGCCCCACAACGGTCATTTAGGGTTGTTCTACAATATATATACATGCTTATTTCGAACATCAACAGTAGCGATTCACGGAGAATCAAAAGCCGCCGAGCGTGACCTAGCCGATCGCGGAAATCCTCCCGTCGCCGTCGCCGCTCGCAAGGTAGTCGCCGCTGCAGATCTCAGATCATCTTTGATCTCCCGACGACAGAACCGAGGCAAGTCTAGCGTCTCACGCTTCTCTCTCGAGATCTCTTATCTCTCGATTTGTTGAACGAGGATAGTTCTTCATTCCGAATCGATTGAGACGACTGATCCGATTGAGATCGTTGGTAGACCTTGCTTGCTTCGTCAAGAAGTTTGGATCTACAAAGCATCGCCGCCGCATTCACTTGCCGCCGCCGATCTTGGGAAAATCCTCTCCAAGAGAGTACTCCGGTCGTGGACTCTTCGTCTTCATCAAGAACGCTTCAACGAACGAAGAGGGACATCGGGTTCTCCACACGTGTAGTTTGTATCTCTTGTACATTCTATTTTTGTTTTGTTGTAAAGGAATAGTGATTCCTAGTTGTAAGGGTCTGGTGCAACCCGTGGTGGAGGAGTAGTGACTCCTTCGGTTGGAAGGGTGCCTTCCGTAGTGTGAGGATTGGATTTCAATCCGTTTGGTGAAGTGACCGAGTCGTCCCTTGGTGAGAGATAGGTCGAAGGGGGAGAGTGGACGTACCCAAATCGGGGAACCACTATAATTGCTTGTGTGCTTTTCTGTGCTGCGTTTGTTTAATTGTGCAGGTTATTTAAATTCCGCAAAAGACTGCAATTCACCTATTCCCCCCTAGGTGGAATTAGTTGACACTAAAGACTTTCAGTCTGTTTTCTCTTATTGCAATTTAAGCCTTGTTTGTCGAGCGTATCCGCATGGTCGGGCAGATGGGATCCGCGCGGTCGTAGCGGCCAGCTGTTTGACAGGGCCGCGAGCGTGCGGATCCCGCCGCATGACAGAAGGGTTTCAATGGAAATCCCACGAATCCTGACTGCGCGGAGGCCTCCCGGTCTTGGTGGCCTCTGCGCCGATCTCATATGTTGGATTTCCTCTTGACACAATCTTTTCCCAATATTTCGAGCCTATGCTACCAAATTTTCCTTACTAGGAAAACTCATACTTGTCCAAAAATGGTTTTAATGTCCAACGATGTATATTGAGAAGAATATTCATAGGCAACAACTTTAGGTTATTTGAACTCATTTTTATCCAATCAAGTCATAACAAGGTAATTACTAAGTTATCAAAGGCGCAAGGCGCACCGAGGCGCAAAGGTCCCCTGGAGCCTAGACGCAAGGCGCAAGGCGCAGGCGCGCGCCAGAGGCACATGAGGCACAAAAATGGGGGAAAAAGGAAATTGAGCGAATTGGGCGCCCAATTCGCTGAAATTGTGCGAATTGGGCGCCCAAGTGCGCTTAGGGGTGCCTCGGGTGCGTCTAAGATCATGTTTTTGCCCAAATCAAAATAATAAAAAAAAACCTTGAAAGACCCAGACACGCCTGGGAGCCTGGAAGGCGCGCGCCTGGGCGCGCTTGGGGCACATTGCCCGCCTCAACCGTGCTGAGGCGCGGCGGGCTGCGCCCGGTGCCTCAGGCACGCCTAGGCGCTCGCCTTGACAACTAAGGGTAATTGAGTATGTGATGTAGGCTGAGAGTACCCAAAACCGAATTTACGTGCAAAAATCAATCTCGTCGCTTTGAACTTGAAGAAGTTCGTTAATTTAGTTCGAGTGGAACTCTCACGCGCTTTACGAGTCGAACCCTTCACAGGACAAAGACGACCACAAGCATAAACTACATGCAATAATTTATGAAGTACTATAATGAAAACAATCGAACGTTTTGGCAAGCTCAGGATCATTTTAGTGGAGTGCATAAAAATAACTAAACGACTGGAGCAAGAGTACTGAAAAAATATGTCGAGGGAAGTCATCCAATCCGTGGCCGTCAGGCAGGGGGAAGAACAACAACTCCTAAGCTTCATTTTTCTCTAGTCAGCATGAAGAACAGTCCCTGACGGGTGCCCGAATGGTGTGTCGCAGTCGACGACACCCCTCACACGAAAGTCGCGAACGACACCGAAATGGAGTAGTGGAGTCAACGACGCCGTCAGCGGAGGACGTTGATGCGGGCGACGACGACGGGCGCGTATCAGCTCTTGTCTCATAGAAATAGCAACTAGTGAAAAACGAGTCTCGATGATGATGGCGAATTGGAACAGTGAGCGTCGGCCGACACTTGCATAAAAAGACGATTTACGTTTCTCTGCTCTTTAAGAATAGCCCTTCATGGGGCAATTATTATAGCAACAGTATTAGGGCCCCAAATTTGACGTGAAATTTTAATTTTAAATGGCAGGTCTAATTAAGGAAAATATTTATCCAAGAGAACTGATTGGACCGACACCCTCATCGATGCCATTCTTCTTGGCAAGAAATACTATTGCCAGCTCAATATAATTTTTCCTATTAATATTTGCTCTAATTTAAGTTTGGTTTTCCCTAAAATAGCCTAAGCTTGCCGTTACCTCCTTAATTACTAAAATTATCGAACATTTTATTGACGGTCTCACCGGACGGTCAACCCGATGAGCCTCAAAATAAAGATGGATGCATGGGATAAAAATTCAAGGCATGGAATAAAATAAGTGCCTAATAAAAGAATTAAATGCATAATAAAAGAGATTATGATGCATCCTTTGGTGCGATGACGGATGCATCAATTCCTCCAGGGTTGAGAGCTCGACCCCAACAAGGATTCACAGAAAGTAGCAATAGAGAGATCTGGGTTGCATCTCTGTATCCAAGAGTTGTCTGTAAATGTCTCGTCCTCGCAAAGAAACCAAATAGCACTGATATGTCCCATGGCGAGTACGAAACTCTCGTACATCCAGAACCTGATCTATCTCCTCAGTGATGGGCGTCTGCGCTGGTGCTAAGTCAGGCGATATCTCTTGAGCTGCAACAGGTGAATTAGGGCTGGAACTAGGTGGATCTCCATAGAATGGCGCCAGAGCGACTACGTTAAATATCGGCGAAGTACCGAATTCAACGGGTAAATCTAGGAGATATGCATTCTCACCGATGCTCTTCTGGACTTGAAAAGGACCAGACTTCCTCTGCTATATCTTATGATATTTACCCGGAGTGAATCTCTGTTTTTTGAAATAAACAAACACCCAATCTTTTTGTGAACAATATAACTCACCGCGATTGCAATCGATCATGAATTTATATTTTTCAGAAGTCGCTCGCAATTTATTAATAATATTCTTATGCAATTCCTTTAAATAATTAACATGAGCTTACACATCAAAGGAAATACGTTTGTGAATTGGAAGAGAGTGTCGATCAAGCAGATGGGGTATAGAGAACCCCTAAAAAATCTCGAAAGGAAATTTATTAGTGGAGCAATTAATAGAATTATTGAATGCAAATTTAGCTTGTGGCAATATAAGATCTCATTGTTTTGTATTCCCCCTAGTCAAATACCGAAGATCTCCCAAACTTCTGTTAATGAGCTCAGTCTGTCAATCGGTCGAAGAGTGATATACACTGCTAAACTCGAGTTTGGTACCCAATCAGGCCCATAGTGTTTTCCAAAAATACCTTATAAAACGTGTATCTCTATCAGAGGTGATCGATCTAGGTATATCGTGCAATCTAACAATTTTTTTAAAGAAAAATTCAGCGACGTGCACGACACTAGAGGTTTTCCTACATTGAATAAAATGCGTCATTTTTGAGAATCGATCCACGACTACAAAGATATAATCGACTTTCCTCTGAATGCGAGGAAGTCCTATCACGAAGTCCATCGAATTGTCATCCTACGATCGCTCAGGTATCAGTAAAGGGGTGTATAATCCAATATTTTCTGCGTGCCCTTTATATTGCTGAGAAGCCATATAATGGCAAGTAAACTCGATGACATCGTGCTTTATCTTGGGCCAATAATATTGAGCACTAACGAGATTTAGCAATTTGGATTGGCCCACGTGTCCACCTTACCAAGATGAGTGAAGCTCCCCAAGTAGCGTTTTTTCGAAATGGTCCCTTACAAATGCAAAGGTAGGTGCCCCTAAACAGATATCCCTCACTCACTACATACTGTATAGTGGGATTAATCCCACTATGCTGAGACGCGATCCAAATATCACAAAAAAAGGATCAGTGGTGTACAAGTCACGCCGTGAATCTTAGTCTGTAATTCAAGGCTGAAGGGTGACCAGTAAATGTGTCCGACGACTAAGGGCGTCGGCTACTCGATTCGTGACACCGAGTTTGTGCTTCAAATGGAAAGTGAACTCATGCAGGCAAGCAACCCACCTGACATGATGCCTGATCTCCTTCTGGGAGTTCAGATATTTTAGTGCCTCGTGATCAGTATTCAACACAAAAATCAGTATTCAACACAAACTTGTGCTGAATCAGGTAGTGTCTCCAATGATGGTGAGCCTGAACGATAGCGTAAAACTCTATGTCGTAGGTGGAATATCTAGCTTTTTCCTCATTCAACTTCTCACTAAAGATTGCTATAAGTCGACCCTCTTGACTCAAACTGCGCCAATGTCCTATAATAGAAGTATTACATTCAACCTCAAAAACCTTATCAAAATTGAGTAGCGCTAATACATTTGCACTCGTGAGTCTCTCTTTAACCAACATAAATGCACGCTCGACTTCTCTAGTCTAAATAAACAATCCCTTCTTCAAATAATCAGTCACAAGTGCTATCAAGATACTAAAATTCCGAATAAATTGTCAATAAAAAGATGCTAGCCCATGAAATCCCTGAGCTTCTGTAATCATCCTAGGGCTAGGCCTTGATTCTATCGCCGTGACCTTCTCTCTATCCACTTTAATGTCCTTAGAAAAAACGATATATTCTAGGAAGGTCAGACTATCAGTCATAAACTTCTTTGGCGTCCCTTCCAGTCAAGAATCGGGGCCTCACAATCACTAGACAATATTTATCTCATGCCTTTCTTTATATATAATTTATTTGTGCGCATGAGTTTTAAAACTTGCCTCCGATGTGTCAGATGCTGATCAGGATCGAGACTATAAATCAATATATCGTCAAAATATATTACTACTCAGACTCTTATGAGTTCCCTAAGCATCTGATTCATCATTCACATAAATGTGCTGGGTGCATTGGAGAGACCAAAAGGCATCACCAACCAATCGTATAAACCCTCTCTAGTCTTAAATGCGGTCTTCCATTCATCCCCGGGGCGAATTCTAATTCGGTGGTATCCACTCTTTAAATCAATCTTCGAAATACGCGGGATCCACTAAACATATCAAACATGTCATCCAATCGGGGAGCCAAAAAACGATATTTGATTGTAATTTTATTAATCGCCCGACAGTCTACACACATACGTCGCATCCTATCTTTCTTAGAAACTAGTAGTGCAGAGACGATGTAACACCTCTACCCGTCACGTAGGATATAATAGAGGGTCCGACCGGGGCCCCACACCATATTCCACAAACATGCGGAGACGTCACTAAATAATACCAAGAACCATCGCACCCTAACACAGAACATTCTAGCGGAAACTTCAGGGTTGAAAACTTGAACTCAACATAATAGAAATGTCCACTTTTACTAAATAGGAATGTATACAACCAAATACACACGGTACACAGCCTTATGGATTTTACAAGTTTCTCTTAACATAAGGTGTGGTTTACAAACATCGGCACGCAGGCCGGCCACACATGAACAAGAGTAAACAAAACAAGACCTTCGAGGGCAGCAGCGCAGTTTGGGCTTCAGCCCGCTAAGTCCCGCTTGGACCAGCACCACCTGCACCTGCAAGAACCAATCCACCAATCGGTGGCAAACGGGGCAACGATCAGCATTCAGCTGACCAATTATAACGACCATGCCCCTGGCATGGGGCAGCGGAATTCCTTCCCTGCATAGCATTTTACATCACATACGTATATATTCAGCCACCAAGGCAATACATATCACAAATGCCGGCACGACGGCCCGACATTCCGTGCACTCAGGGCACATTCTGGTGTACCGGAAACACCGGATCCCACCACCGTTCAGAGGTCCCAGACATGAAGGTCCAATTTGAGCATTACTAGTCTGATCGGCACGCAAGCCATCGACTCTCGCTATGTGATCCTAACAGGGCCTTAAGCACCCAAGGTTAGACAACCATAACGCGGGTACGGATCCACCTTTCCCGTTGCTCAAAATCGTCAGACTCAAGACTGGACTGACGCGGGTACGACTTCACTTTGCCCGTTCGCCACCAAGGCATTTCCTCCAGTTGCAGCCCAACGGCTCAACTACATACCACATGACACTCACGACCACAAGAGTTGAACTCAACTCTCACAATTTCCTGGACTTCCTCCAGTACTTCCTACGGCACCAAGCCACAGGCATCCACCACAGATTTCATGCACACAAGTAATAAACACGGAGTCTTCTTCGATGTGCAAACAAACATCACCAATCCATACCAACATGTCCAGATGGGCTTCACACAGCATGCCTAACCGTACTCACACTTCCGGTTCTAATGCAAAATAGCAAGGGATGAACCACCGATCCCAAGGTAATCACTTCGCCATCCACCTTTTGGTGGAGGATTCCTATGCAAATGCAGGAAAGAAGGACTTCACTTGTACAAGAAGGAAATCGTTACCCTTGGAAGACGCTTCGGAGCCATGGGGAGAAAAGTAAACGGATGAAAGTTCTCGCAGCAGCCTTGCCTTCGCAAATCCGAACTCGGCTCGCGATTTGAACAACCGTAGCACCACCGGCAGCCGACTTTCCCTTCTTCTTCCTTCTCTTGCTCTCCTCTCTCTCTTACTTTAGGAAGAGGATGACACAACTCAAAAAATGAGCCTTCTCCTCCTCAAGGCCGACCTTATCACCCCAGGGAAGAGCCTAGACCATTAGATCTTGGTTAAAGAAAATGAACGGCTCAGATCAGCCCTTAAATTTATTTTCTTGGGCCGAACACGGGTTGTGACACGCCCGTGTCATAGACCGTGTTCCTGAAGCGGCCCATAACTGACTCAAGTCAAACCAGAACACAGGCTTAGACACGCCCGCGTCAAACACCTGACACGCTCGTGTCAGAAAGCACACGGCCGTGTGACTGGCCGTGTCACTCCTTCAACACAGGACCAGATCACCCGAGAAGAACACGGCTAAGGGACACACCCGTGTCCTTAGTTGTGTGCCAAACACGCCCCTGTGACACGCCCGTGTCACAGGCCGTGCTCGCCACTCAACGCTACCCGGTTATTCACCCGAGCAGGACACGCCCTGGGACATGCCCGTGTCCCAGGACGTGTCGCCTCTCGACGATCGTCGACCGTGCTATTTCGAGACTTCGACTCGACGCCTATCGTAAAGGACACGCCCTGGGACACGCCCGTGTCCCAGGCTGTGTGCACTGGACACGCCCTGGGACACGCCCGTGTCCCAGGCCGTGTCACCCAGCCTGACCCCATTTTGGGACTTATGGTTTTTGGGGTATTACAATCCTCCCCTCCTTACAATAAATTTCGTCCCGAAATTTGGACACAGTAAGGAAGTGCAAGCATTACACAACATGTGATACTTTACATATAAGATTCAACAAAATACAGACGGGCCAAAAGTTTACATAAATAACTCGGGAAATTCAGCTTGCATGGTCTGCTCCCGCTCCCATGTTAGCTCTTCTCGGCCACAATTGTCCCACCGGACTTTGACCATCCCGATTGTCTTGTTTCGTAACTGCTTTTTGGCTTGATCCTCGATCCGAATGGGTCTAACCTTTGTCGTTAGCCCATACTCAACCGACACTTGGTCACTTGCAATTACTTGAGCTGGATCCTTGACCGCTTTCCGCAACACTGAGACATGAAACGCATCATGTAAACCACTCAGCTCTTGCGAAAGTGCTAACCGATAGGCGGCTTCACCAATACATTCGACCACCTCAAACGGTCCCAGATACCTCGGGCTCAACTTTTTCAGACGCCGTATCCTGGACGCACCTTTGAATGGTTTGA
Source organism: Platanthera zijinensis (assembly GCA_039513925.1). NCBI lineage: Eukaryota > Viridiplantae > Streptophyta > Magnoliopsida > Asparagales > Orchidaceae > Platanthera > Platanthera zijinensis. The sequence continues at coordinate 73,687,881 of CM077080.1, forward strand.
TTTTCAAGTACACCCAATCGCCCACCGCAAACTCCACGTTTCGGTGCTTGGCATTATAATACTTAGCTTGCCTGTCTTGAGCCACCATCAGTCTTTCACGTATCAACCGTATAATTGAGTTGACATCATCTAACTCTTTTCGCCGGTACAACTTCGTTTCGCCAGTCTCCGCCCAAGCCAAAGGTGTACGACATTTCCTACCGTATAAAGCCTCAAAGGGCGCCATATGGATACTAGCTTGGTAGCTGTTGTTGTAGGCGAATTCAACCACATCGAGATGATCTTCCCAATTCTTCCCGAAATCCAGCGCACACATTCGGAGCATATCCTCCAACGTCCTGTTGGTCCTCTCGGTCTGACCATCCGTTTGAGGATGGAAGGCCGTGCTGAAATGTAATTTCGTACCCAACAGTTCGTGGACTAATCTCCAATCACCCGAAGTGAAACGCACATCTCGATCACTAACGATGCTACGGGGCACACTGTGCAATCGTACAATAGTATTCACGTATAGTTTTGCTAATTTTTCGACTGAATCGTCCCTACGGTTCGGGATGAAGTGCGACACCTTGGTTAACCGGTCCACAATCACCCATACCGCATCATTTTCACGCTGTGATCTCGGCAATCCATGCACGAAATCCATGGAAATATCATCAAATTTCCATACAAGGATAGGTAACGGCTTCAGTAAACCACCCGGTTTTTGGCATTCCGCCTTTACCAAAGCACATGTTTGACACTTAGTAACATAGTGTGCTATGTCCTTCATTCCAGGCCACTAGAACAGCTTCTTCATATCTTTATATATCTTCGTGCTCCCGGGGTGAACCAAATATTTGGTGAAGTGACCTTCAAACATCACCTCTTCACGAAGCTTACCCCTATCCGGGACACACAAACGACCGTCCTTCCGAAAAAGACCGTCATTAAACGAAAATCTAGAGTCCGCATTTTCCGCTGCATAGCGTTGTAGACTTTCATCAAGTTCTGTTGCTTGCCGAACTCTGTCCGCCAGGTCACACTGTACCTCCATCCAGTTTAAACACGCATCTGCTGTGGCATTCCTTTCAACACAAGAAATATTTAATGCCTCCAGTTCTCGAATTAGGCTTTCATCATGCCTTAGAAGCCAACTTGCCCTTGCTAGAGTCCGACGACTCAAGGCATCCGCGAGTACATTCCCTTTACCGGGAGTATAATGAATCTGGAAGGTGTAGTCACCAAGAAACTCCATCCTCCTCTGTCGCATATTAAGATCTTTCTGATCCAACAGATATTTCAGGCTCTTATGGTCCGTGAATATATCAACTTTCACGCCATATAAATAATGACGCCACAGTTTAAGTGCAAATATCACCGCCGCCAATTCCAAATCATGGATGAGGTAATTCCGTTCATGCACCTTCAACTGGCGTGAGCCATAAGCTATCACTTTTCCGAATTGTAAAAGAACGCAGCCTAAGCCGCTCTCTGATTCATCACTATAGACCTCAAAGCCATCTTTACCACATGACGATGTCAAGATTGGCGTTGCGGTCAAACGACTCTTTAGCTCTTCAAAAGCTCGTGCGCACTCCAGCGTTCAAATGAACTTCTGATCCTTTCTCGTCAGTGTGGTGAGAGACAAAGCTATCCTCGAGAAATTCTCTACGAAGCGCCTGTAGTAGCCCGCAAGCCCAAGAAAACTCCTGACTTCTGCTACTGAAGAAAGAACAGGTCACTCCCGTATAACAACTATCTTGGAAGGATCCACCGCAATGCCCTCTCCACTAACCACATGGCCAAGGAAAGCCACTGTTGACAGCCAAAACCCACACTTAGAGAACTTGACGTAAAACTTATTCTTCCTCAGGGTGTGCAACACCATCCGCAAGTGATTGACATGATCTTCTTCGGATTGGGAGTATACGAGGATATCGTCAATAAAGACGATCACAAAGAGATCCAAGTATTCCCTAAACGTTCGATGCATCAAGTCCATGAATACCGATGACGCATTAGACAGCCCAAATGACATTACCGTGAACTCATAGTGACCATAGCGTGTTTCAAACGCTGTTTTGGGTATGTCACTTTCACGAACTCTCAACTGATAGTAGCCTGACTTCAAATCCAACTTGGAGTATATAGTCGAGCCAACTAACTGATCGAACAAGTCATCAATCCGTGGAATTGGATACTTGTTCTTTTCGGTTAGTTTGTTCAGTTCTCTATAGTCAATGCATAGACGCAAGCTGCCGTCATTCTTTTTCACAAAGAGAACCGGCGCGCACCAAGGCGATTGACTTGGGCGTATATAGCCTTGCTCTAGCAATTCTTGCAACTGAACTTTTAGTTCCGCCATCTCCTTTGGCGCTACTCGATAAGGCGAGCGGGCCACAGGTTTCGCACCTTGCACCCGCTCGATAGCGATGTCGATTTCCCTTTGGGGTGGTGACCCCGGAAGGTCTTTTGGAAACACATCAGCGTATTCCGATACAATCCGCACCTCACTCACACTGGCCTTCGGCTCCACCGCCTCAATGAGTATGAAGAATAACTCCGCACCCTTCCGAACTGCCTTAACGACTTGGAGAGAAGATATCAATACCCGACTCGTCCCTCGCATACCACTGAACTTGGCCTCTTGTTCGGTATTTTGCCCCAGTGTAACCTCTTTTGAAGTGCAATCTATACAAGCATGCTGCTCTGAAAACCAGTCCATATCAAAGATTATATCAAACTCTGATATCGACAATATTAATGTTTCCACCTTGAAATCCCGACTCCTTATCGTGACCTCAACACAACAAGACTTATCCGCACACATCAAACATCCGTTAGGTAGCAACACCTTCAGACTGTCTGTCGCGGTCCGTATAGGCACCCCGATTCGCAAGACGAAACATTCCGACAGAAACGAATGTGAAGCACCTGTATCGAACAGTGCTCGTGCCGGATAGTCCCGTATAAGGACAAAACCTATAACACAAAGATTAAAACAAGCACAGCACACAACATACAATAAATTTAAAACTGCGCGCACCTGTGACGACATCGGTCTGCTTAATGGCCTCCTGTTGCCCAAGGTTGAAGACCCGGGGCAGCGCGTGCGATGCAGAAGACTCCACTATAGTCTTCCCTTTCTCCGCATAAGACGCTACTGTCTTCTTTTCACCCTTTGGAGGGCCAACTCGGCAATCACGTGCGAAGTGTCCCAACTTTCCACACGTAAAACAAGCGCGAGATCCATACCCAGAAGATGCCTCCGTCACAGTCGTTGAAGGAGCTTGTCCAGTAGATTTGGACTTCTTATTCCATCTCCTTCGGTACCCAGATTTCTCCGGACGCGGCGGCTTGAACTCCGGTTTTGTAACAGCCAAGGTCCCCCTTGCTTGCCCTCTTTTCATATCCTTTTCCAAAGACCGAGCCGTACAGACCAATGCTTGGAATCCCTGATTCACAGAACTCGAGAGCAAATACCGCATCTCATCTCGTAGTCCTCCATAGAACTGACTGGTCTTACGCTCCTCTTCGGCGAAGATATTGCCTGCGTACCGTCCCAAACGTATAAACTCATGCAGATACTCATCCACACTATGCTCCCCTTGAGTTAAACGTTGGAACTCCAACTCCATGGAAATTCTTTGCTGCATCGGGAGATGCTTTGCTAAAAACAATCGAGAGAACTCTTCAATCGAGACTCCCGTCAAACGCCTGCCCGCCAAGTGATGCAGTTCTACCTCATCCCACCACAACCGAGCTTCTCCCTCAAGCAGGAAAGTAGTTAGTGTAACTTTCTGTTCCTCCTCTACTCTGATAGCTATCAAGAGTCTCTTAATCCTTGAGAGCCAATCCTCCGCTTGGGCTGGGGAACCCGCCCCAGTAAATTGAGGAGGATTGAAGCTCATGAACAGCTTCAATTGTTGATCTGCCGCCCGCGGATCAACTACAACTTCCACTGGTTTTTGCCTTATCTCAGCATGCATTGGCACCACTGCAGACCGAGCCTGTCCAACTTGCTGAGCATTCATAACTGCAATCACTGTCTCCGTAATCAAACAGACAGTTTCAGCAGATGGAGGAGGTGTGGGCACCTCAGCCGGTGCCGCACTTTACTTTCAACAGAACATTGAGGTTTCGACTGACCCGCAACACTTCTAGTCACCTATATGTGTAGAAACACAATTTAGCGACTAAACAAACGGCAAACATACAAAAATGAACACACAGGTTCAACAAACAAGTGTATTTACATCCCTAAGTGGACATTCTTGAGTTCAATTTATGTGTTATAACGGCAGCACTTACACGTGCTCGCCACCCCTCAAAAGAATTCGTCCGCGAATTCGGAAGAGATCGACCAACAAGCTGATACCAAATTGTAACACCTCTACCTGTCACGTATGATATAATAGAGGGTCCGACCGGGGCCCCACACCATATTCCACAAACATGCGGAGACGTCACTAAATAATACCAAGAACCATCGCACCCTAACACAGAGCATTCTAGCGGAAGCTTCATGGTTGAAACTTGAACTCAACATAATAGAAATGTCCACTTTTACTAAATAGGAATGTATACAACCAAATACACATGGTACACAGCCTTATGGCATTTACAAGTTTCTCTTAACATAATGTGTGGTTTACAAAAATCGGCACGCAAGCCGGCCACACATGAACAAGAGTAAACAAAACAAGGCCTTCGAGGGCAGCAGCGCAGTTTGGGCTTTAGCTCGCTAAGTCCCGTTTGGACCAGCACCACCTGCACCTGCAAGAACCAATCCACCAACCGGTGGCAAACAGGACAACGGTCAGCATTCAGCTGACCAATTATAACGACCCTGCCCCTGGCATGGGGCAGCGGAATTCCTTCCCTGCATAACATTTTACATTATATACATATATATTCAGCCACCAAGGCAATACATATCACAAATGCCGGCACGACGACCCGACATTCCGTGCACTCAGGACGCATTCTGCTGTACCGGAAACACCAGATCCCACCACCGTTCAGAGGTCCCAGACATGACGGTCCAATTTGAGCATTACTAGTCTGATCGGCACGCAAGCCATCGACTCTCGCTATGTGATCCTAACAAGGCCTTAAGCACCCAAGGTTAGACAACCATAACGCGGGTACGGATCCACCTTTCCCGTTGCTCAAAATCGTCAGACTCAAGACTGGACTGACGCGGGTACGACTTCACTTTGCCCGTTCGCCACCAAGGCATTTCCTCCAGTTGCAGCCCAACGGCTCAACTACATACCACATGGCACTCACGACCACAAGAGTTGAACTCAACTCTCATAATTTCCTGGACTTCCTCCAGTACTTCCTACGACATCAAGCCACAGGCATCCACCACAGATTTCATGCACACAAGTAATAAACACGGAGTCTTCTCCGATGTGCAAACAAACATCACCAATCCATACCAACATGTCCAGATGGGCTTCACACAGCATGCCTAACCGTACTCACACTTCCGGTTCTAATGCAAAATAGCAAGGGATGAACCACCGATCCCAAGGGAATCACTTCGCCATCCACCTTTTGGTGGAGGATTCCTATGCAAGTGCAGGAAAGAAGGACTTCACTTATCCAAGAAGGAAATCGTTACCCTTGGAAGACGCTTCAGAGCCATGTGGAGAAAAGTAAACGGATGAAAGTTCTCGCAGCAGCCTTGCCTTCGCAAATCCGAACTCGGCTCGCGATTTGAACCACCGTAGCACCACCGGCAACCGACTTTCCCTTCTTATTTCTTCTCTTGCTCTCCTCTCTCTCTTACTTTAGGAAGAGGATGACACAACTCAAAAAATAAGCCTTCTCCTCCTCAAGGACGGCCTTATCACCCCAGGGAAGAGACTAGACCATTGGATCTTTGTCAAAGAAAATGAACGGCTCAGATCAGCCCTTAAATTGATTTTCCTGGGCCGAACACGGGTTGTGACACGCCCGTGTCATAGGCCGTGTTCCTGAAGCGGTGCATAACCAACTCAAGTCAAACCAGAGCACGGGCTTAGACACGCCCGTGTCAAACACCTGACATGCCCGTGTCAGAAAGAACACGGCCGTGTGTCTGGCCGTGTCACTCCTTCAACACAGGACCAGATCACCCGAGAAGAACACGGCTAAGGCACACGCCCGTGTCCTTAGCCGTGTGCCTAACACTCCCCTGTGACACACCCGTGTCACAGGTCGTGCTCGCCACTCAACGCTACCCGGTTATTCACCCGAGCAGGACACGCCCTGGGACATGCCCGTGTCCCAGGCCGTGTCACCTCTCGACGATCGTCGACCGTGCTATTTCGAGACTTCGACTCGACGCCCACCGTAAAGGACACGCCCTGGGACACGCCCGTGTCCCAGGCCGTGTGCACTGGACACGCCCTGGGACACGCCCGTGTCCCAGGCCGTGTGCACTGGACACGCCCTGGGACACGCCCGTGTCCCAGGCCGTGTGCACTGGACACGCCCGTGTCCCAGGCCGTGTGCACTTGACACGCCATTGGACGCGCCCGTGTCCCAGGTCGTGTTACCCAGCCTTACCCCATTTTGGGACTTATGGTTTTTGGGGTGTTACAGACGATGCACTGACTCATACTCTCTCCAACGTGATCCTTCGAAATCAGCTCGGTCACCTGCCTATGTAGCTACTCATGCTCTTCCAGACTCATACAATAATGAGGTAGATGAGGTAAGCTAATTCCTGGAATAAGGTCAATGCAGTGATGTATGTCTCTCATCGGGGGTAGCTGATCGGTCAACTCCTCCGGCATAATCTCAGAGAACTCGTCAATAAGAGGTCACACTGTGCTGGGGATGTCTAATGTGGTGAGAGTGGAATCGATACCGGATAACATATAGTCGATATCACTTTCCTTCATCTCCTCCTAGAATTGTGACCCAGTTAGTAACATGGTGGTAGAGAGGAAGGATATTACAGAGACAGTGGTAGGTGGGTGTGAAGGCCTCTCTGGGACTCTAAAGTCAAGACTATTTTTCTGGGGGAGAAGAGCAATCTTGCGCCCATTGCGCTCGAAGGAGTGAGAGTTCCTTACATTAACGTGAATAACGTGTTTATCATACTGCCAAGGTCGTCCTAATAGGATATGACAAATCTCGATAGTAGCAACATGACACCAGACTGCATCCTGATACGTGCTACCTATGGAAAACTCAATGAGACACTAATTCATGATAGGAATGGTCGTGCTACTCGTGACCCATGACAAACTATAGGGTGTTCCTAGGGGTTGCTGCTTAAAATTTAACTTATCCTCCATGCGTTGAGAAACAAAGTTTTCCATACTACCGCTATCAATGATGATGGAACAAAATTGTCCCTGGATGCGGGCGGTCGTACAAAAAATATTATTTCTCAACCACTCATCTTCAGTAGAGGCTTTAGGGGTCCGCAGGCTATGGTGGAGGACACACACTAACTGCTTAGGATGCTCTCCTTTTACCTTTATCTCACTCTCTAACTCAGTCGCAGGGGTCGGGTCAGGTTGAGAATCACTAATGAAGACACCATACTCAGGTTTTGATCCACTCTCTGAATTTATGACGGCGACGAAGCGACGTCGCATGCACTCGAAAGATTTATGACCCGACTCCATACACTTAAAACATCTAAACATCCTAGGCTGTGGTCTAGTGCCTATAACCTCCTTTCCTTTAGAGGGTGTGACAGGAAGCGCTGGGGTACTCGTGGATACTGCCGGTCAGGTAGGTCCGACAGTCCTGTTAGCGCGAGTGAAAGTGTGAGTCGGCGGGGGACTATCAGTAGACCTGACTCTGGATGTCCGCTTTTGTGAGGACTCCACTCTACGGGCGCGGCTCGAAATCTCTCCTAGGTCTTTATAGTCGAATACTTCTAATTGGTCTCTAATGGAGTATCGTAACCTGTTCAGATAACAAGAGACGGTCATATCGTCGTCCTCTCATAGGTCGAGACGAAACTGGAGTACTAGAAACTCATTTGTGTACTCATCCACCATCATTTTGTCTTGTCGTACATTGTGGAATCTACGATAGAGATTTTGCAAATAATCTGGTGGGACATATCTCTTGCGCAATTGAGTTTTGAATTCGTTTCATGTAGTGATCTGGGGCATGCCTAAATTGAACTTAGACCGCTATAACTATCCCTATCAAACTAGAGAGGACTCTTTCAGCCTAAGGGTGACATACTCGACTTGCCTAGCTTGGGGAAATTGCTTACAAGCCAGAAAACGGTCCATCCTATCGCACCATTCTAAGCAACCCTCGGGCTCTAATCGCCCTTCAAAGTCACCTACATCCAACTTGACTCCCATATCCCAACGGGGTTGGTTATGTGGTTCGTTACGTGGTTCAGGTTCGTGGTGTGCATGTTCAAGTTGTCTAGGGTTAGGGTTTACTTCATGCTCCGGGGCAGGTACTTGATTTAATTGCACGGTAGCTTCTATATTATTAATCGTTGTGCGCAAACCATTCATTACGTGCATGTCACTACCCATACCAGTGGTGAAAGTTTCTACCGCTTTCATCAAATCACTGATTCATTGGGCCAAATTCCCGACACTCGTTTCTAAGTGATCTACTCGCTTGTCCATTGAAAGTAATTTTGTTTTTAATTTTTTAAGAAAATTTTACTTGATAATAATTTAAAATTCCCTTTTTTTAACAAAAATTGTTTAAAATTAGAGAGTATCCGAGTGGGAGAAAAATAATTATATATATATTTAAAATGTTTAACTCACTCAAATAAAAGTGATATTATTTTTTTGTTTATGTTTTAAAAAAAGAAAATATATATATTTTAAAATAAAGATTTAAATTAACATGTAAACTCAATAAGCACTTTTTTTTTGAAAATAGATTAAAAAATTCTTTTAAAAAATTATTTATTTATTTAAAAACACGGATCGTTGACTCACGATAAGAGCGAATAACCTAGCTCTGATACCAAACTGATGTAGACTGAGAGTGCCCAAAACCGAATTTACGCGCAAAAATCAATCTTGTCGCTTTGAACTTGAAGAAATTCGTTAATTTAGTTCAAGTGAAACTCTCACGTGCTTTACTAGTCGAACCCTTCACAGGACAAACACGGTCACAAACATAAACTACAAGCAATAATTTATGAAGAATGATAATGAAAGCAATTGAACATTTTGGCAAGCTTAGGATTATTTTAGTGGAGCGCAAAAAAATAACTAAACGACTGGAGCAAGTGTACCAAAAAACTATGTCGAGGGAAGTTGTCCAATTCGAGGCCATCATGTTGGGGGAAGAACAACAACCCCTAGGCTTCACGATTCTCCAGTCGGTAGGAAGAACAGTCCCTGGAGGGTGCCAGAATGGTGTTTCGCAATCGACGACACCCCTCACACGAAAGTTGCGAACAACGCCGGAATGGAGTGGTGGAGTCGACGGCGCCGACGGCGCCGATGGTGGAGGATGTGGATGCGGGCGGCGATGGGGGCGTATCAGCCCTTGTCTCCTGGAAGTAGCAGCCGGCGGAAAACTGGGCTCGCTGGTGACGGCGAATTGGTACAGTGAGCGGCGGCCGACACTTGCAGTGAAACACGTTTTACGTTTCTCTGCTCTTTTCCAGAATAGTCCTTCACGATGCAATTATTATAGCACCAGTAGTACGGCCCCAAATTTGGCATGGAATTTTAATTTTAAATGGCAGGTATAATTAATGAAAATATGTATCCAAGGGAAATAACTAATTGGACCTGCACTTCCATTAATGACATTCTTCTTTGCAAAAAATACTCTTGCCAGCTCAATATAATTTTCCCTATTAATATTTGCTCTAATTTAAGTTTATGTTTTCCCTAAAATAGCCTAAGCTTGCCGTTACCGGCCTAATTATTAAAATTATCGGACCTTTTATTCATGGTCTCTCCGGACGGTCAACCTGATGAGCCTCAAAATAAAGATGGATGCGTGGGAAAGAAATACAAGTCATAAAATAACATAAGTGCATAATAAAAGAAATAAATGCATAATAAAAGTGATTATGATGCGCCCTTTGGTGCAATGACGGATGTATCAACAATAACAACAACACTCTAGCCATTATCCCACTATTGTGGGGTCGGCTATATGGATCTTTTGTCACCATTGTGCCCTATCTTTTGTCATAACCTCACTAATGCCTAAGTACATTATGTCTTTCTTTATAGTTTCATTCCAAGTCTTTATTGGTCTACCGCTCCCTCGCTTAACATGCCTAGTGACTTGATTCTCACAACGCCTAATAGGTGCCTCTAATGGTTTCCTTTGTACATGTCCAAACCATCCTAGTCGAGCTTCTCTCATCTTCTCTGCAATTGGTGCTACTCCTGTCTTATCCCTGATACATTCATTCCTAATTTTATCCAGTCTCGTGTATCCACACATCCACCTAAACATTCTCATCTCCGCAACTCCCATTTTTTGCTCATGTACACAATTCACTGCCCAACACTCAGAACCATAGTATCGCTGGTCTAATTGCAGTACGGTAAAACTTGCCCATAAGTTTTAATAGTACCTTACGATCACATAAGATCTTTGACGCGCCTCTCCACTTCAACCAACCCGCTTGGATTCTATGTGGCACATTTTTCAATACCTCCGTCTTTTTGAACTATCGATCCAATATATTTAAAACACTCACTACAAAAAATATCTTGATCACCTAACTTAACAACAAAGTCATCCGCCCTTCTTGCATTGCTAAATTTAAGCTCCATTTACTCCGTCTTTGCCCCGCTCAACCTAAAACCTTTTTTTTCTAAAGTGTCTCGCCAAGCTTCAAGTTTTGATTTACACCCTCGCGGGTCTCATCGACCAAAACGATATCATTCGTAAACAATAAACACCAAGGTATTGCTTGTTGAATATGTCTGGTGAGCTCATCTAAAATAAGAGTAAAGAGATACGGGCTTAAAGCCGAACCTTGATGTAAGCCGACAGTGATAGAAAATTCTCGTGTTAATCCTTCAGATGATGGATGCATCAGTTCGTAAAAAAATCAATTATTTTTCATACAATTCAATTTCGTGGCACCAGTTAGGCGTTGTGAAAGTTTATCCACTAGACTTGTTAAACAGGGGAGAGGTACAAAGAAAAAGACTTGGAATGAAACTATAAGGAAGACATGATGTACTTAGACATTAGTGAGAGTATGACTAAAGATAGGGCGCAATGGCAACGAAGGATCCATTTAGCCAACCCTATTATGGTGAGGTAAAGGGTTGACTGTTGTTGTAGAATTCAGTTTCACATCTTTATATTCGGAAAGATGGAGAATGAACAATAAAGACAAAAAATAAATAGAAATCTGTAAAAAAATTAGGCCAAAAAATCAGAAAATTATAGGTTTTGATAGGGAACTAGGTGGGAGAAAAGAGGGGAATGAGCTCATCTCCAACCACCAACAAAGAGGACCTAATGCACACCTATTTGATGGAAAAAGGAGGCGAAATCGCAAGAATCACTGTTGCTGGATTGCAAAATCTGGGAAATGAAGGAGCCATGCGTGGGGGAACTGCACTGAAATGAGAAACGTGGCGGAGTGGTGCGTAGGGTAGAGTTGATGGACTAGGCCCACTGATCTCCTCACCATAAATCGGTTGGGATAGGAATACAAGGTCGACCATCGGGAGTTGCACGTAGGAGGGTTTGGAGGGCTGTGTTTAGTAATTAAAAATAACAGGTTAAAATAAATTTAAGGTATTTCTTGGTGGTGTGTGAATGGCCAAAAAAGGCGTGCTAATATAAACACCCTTATATAAATCTTACTTTAAATTGATCGCATGCTCACCAGATCATAACTCCACTTAACATTCTTCAATTTCTCTCTCTAGAAATCTCACTAGGTTTTTCTCTTTAGAAATTTCTCTCTTGATAATTATTAGGATTCTCTCTCAAGTCCTCTAACTAGGATTCTCCTATTTAAATATTTCTTTAGTAAATTTCTCTTTAGATATCTCATTTGGATCATCTGTATAGAAATCTCACTATATATCTCTATGTTTTTTGTCTCAGTTAGATTTTTCTTGTAAAAGATTTTCTTTCTTGAAATTCTCTAACGCTTCGTTCGGCCCCCAGGAAATGGAATTGAGGAATTGGAATTCAGCCAATTCCAACTAGCAGGAATTGGAATTCAGCCAATTCCAACCAGCAGGAATTGGGATTCAGCCAATTCCAACCAACAGGAATTTGGATTCAGCTAATTCCAACCAGCAGGAATTGGCCAATTCCAACCAGCAGGAATTGGCCAATTCCAACCAGCAGGAATTGGCCAATTCCAACCAGCAGGAATTGGCCAATTCCAACCAGCAGGAATTGGCCAATTCCAACCAGCAGGAATTGGCCAATTCCAACCAGCAGGAATTGGCCAATTCCAACCAACAGGAATTGGAATTGACTGAATTCCAATTTTGTTGTTTGGTTGTTGCGCAGAATTGGACATCAGATATTGGAATTTGTTGGAAAAGCCCATGTAAAGAGGCCCATGTTGGAGCCCATTTATTTAGTTTTTCTTCTTTCCTCCTCTTTAGTCCCACAACATGTATAAGGATCTCTTCTCTCTTTCTCCATCCTATAAATGTGTATTCATACCTTGTATTTGATTATTGAGAAAGTGTATACAAGTTTGAGGTTTTCTACACATGGTATCAAAGGGAACCGGTCCTCCTCGCGGTTAAGTCCTTTCCTAACCGCGGCTTCCCATGCGGTTAATTTCCTCTCTAACCGCGGCTTCCCGCGCGGTTAAGTTTTTTCTAACCGCTTCTCCTGCTCTCTCTTTTCTTTCTCTCTAGTGGTTTCCACCTCTCATTCATCTCCCTTCTCCCTTTTATAACTCTCTCTCTCTCAGGTGGGGCCTTCCCCCTTTTTTTTCTCCCTCTGCTCGCGCGGTCTCTTCCCGGCTACCCGCTTCCCGTTTACTCACTGCGGTCTCCTTGTCTACCCGCCGAGTTCTAGCCTTCTCGCTGCTCTCCTCTCTTTTCGCAGCGACTTCTTTTAGTCGCGCGGCTTCGCTAACCGCGGCGAGATCCGTATCTAGGTCGTGGCATCCTTGCCGCTGGTGTGCTCACCGTGACCGAGCGGACTTCTGGCGCGGCTTCTTCTTTGCTTAGTCGCTGCGGCCTCCCTAACTGCTGCGAGCTCCGCATCTAGGTCGCGGTATCTTCTCTTGCCGCTGGTGTACTCACCGTGACCGTGCGGACTTCTCGTGCGGTTTCTTCCCTGGTTAGCCGCTGTTGCTTCTCTTCCTGTCGCGGGCTCCGCATTTTGTTCGCGGCCTCTTGCCGCTGGTGTGTTGTCACCAAGACCGTGCGACTCTTTCTGCTCTCTAGTCAAGGCAGCTTCCCCTCTCTAACCGCTCCGCATTTTTGGTCGCGGCCTCTTCTCTCCTTGCCGCTGGTGTCTTGTCACCAAGATCGTGCGGTCTTCTCGCGCGGTTACCGTGCGACCTCTGTCTGCTCGCTGGTCTTGCCTTTCGATCTACTCGCGCTGTCTCCTCTCTATCCGCGCGGTCTCCTATCTATCCTCCGATCTACCTTCCTGACCGCTTGGGCATGGGGTCGTATATTCATTCTACCGGACAGGCGACTTCCTCTTATGCAGACCGCCCGACCCTTCCCCCTGAACTCTAGGATGAATTGAGGATCACTACTATTTCTCTACCGGGGAAGTAGAACTTTGTGGAATGGGTGCACTCTGTTCTCCCTGTTCTTCAGTCCAAGGGCTTTCTACATCACTTGACCCAAGCTGTTCCCGCTGCTCCTACTGAAGACTGGTTGCACAACGATGGTCGAGTTCAGACGTGACTCCTCAACTCCCTTGATGACGAACCTTATCGCATGACCATGTATCACGAAATGGCCAAGGCGATGTGGGATGAGATCCACTCTCTATATTCCTGCAAAGATAGTCTCCAGCACCTATATGACATCATAACTGATCTTCAGACTCTTGATGTTGGCGGGGCCACCAACCTCACCTCATTTGTTACTCGGGCCAAGACTCTGGTTGAAGCTTGGATTCAACTTCAACCTCCTACGGTGGATCTTGTTGCACAACGTGCTAAAAAAGAAGCCGTCGGCGTTGCCATGATGATGGCTCGTGTACCACCTCATCTTCAGAGCGTTCGGGCTCAGATCCTCTCCTCTGCTGCTACTCCGTCACTATTAGATGTGTGTTCCATGTTGCTCAAGGTCTAACCACCTCCTGATAGTTTTGGACCTTCTTCACCGGCTCTCCTTCAGTAGACTTCTGCGCCCTTACTACCTCTCCCTCCTCCTGCTCGTGGGGGGCATTCCAGCTCTCGAGGCCGAGGTCGGGGAGGCCGTCCACGACCAAAGTGTTTCTTCTGCCGTAAGGACGACCACCTTGAGGCCACTTGCTATCGCAAACATGGGCCTCCTCCTCGTCTACAGGTCGCTGTTGCTGCCAACGACACATCCATCACTCGTACTGACCTTGACGAGGTCCGGCTTCAGCTCCAACAACTTCATGGTCTGCTCAGTCGCCCACCTGCCTCCGTTGCTTCTGCTGCCTCCATCTCCCATGAAGGTATCACTTGTCTCTCCACTAATCCGCGCTGGATAGTGGATTCTGGTGCCACCCATCACATCACCTCCCTGCGGCTACATCTGTACTGAGATTCTCCTCATCCTAAGTGTATCACAGTAGCCAATGAGGACACTGTTCCGGTCTCCGGCTCTGCTGATATCCCTCTCACTTCTTCTCTATCTTTATGCTCGACTCTTCATGTTCCGGACTCTTCGTTTAATTTACTTTCTGTTGGTCGCCTTACTGCTGATTTAAATTGCTCTGTAACCTTTACATCTTCTTTTCTGATACAAGATCGACAGACGCGGAATATCATTGGTAAGGGACGACTGCAAAACGGACTATACCTTCTTGATGACTCTCCTACTATCCTCTCTTCCGTCTCCTCCGTCGATTGCATCAGCGTCTTGGGCATGCCCCTTTACCAGTCCTCCAGAAGGCTCTACCAGATGTATCTCTTCCTCCTTTCAGTGCGAATCTTGTATTTTCGGCAAGCAGCCTCGTTCATCTTTTCCTTCTCATTGTACTCGGAGCTCTGCTCCTTTTCTTTTAGTACACTATGATATTTGGGGATCGTACAAAATCACTAACATTTTTGGATATCACTATTTCTAACTTTTATTTATGATTATTCTCGAATGACATGATTATACTTACTTCGTGATCGCTCCGAGCTTCCTCATGTCTTTCGGGCTTTCCTCGAGATCCGCACGCAATTCTCCACGAACGTCAAAACTATTTGCACGGATAATGCTCGCGTATACACTAGCCGCAACTTTGCGACCCTTCGTTTTTAATTTGGGATGATTCACCAAACATCGTGTGCTGATACCCCCAACAAAACGGAGTCGCCGAACGGAAGAATCGACATCTTCTCGATGTGGCTCGCTTTCTCATGCTTCAAACGCAGGTTCCCAAATCTTATTGGAACTTTGCTCTATCGACGGCTTGCTATCTGATTAACCGTCTCCCTTCCCCCATACTCCACAATGCCACTCCGTTCAGCCTCCTGTTCCCCTCGACTCCGACATTCTCTCTCATACCCCGCATCTTTGGGTGCACTTGCTACGTTCACATTCTTGGTCCATCCATGGACAAGTTGGATCCCCGGGCGGCCAAACACATCTTTGTTGACTATTCACGGACTCAGAAAGGCTACGTATGCTACTCTCCGGCCACCCGCAAGGTGACTGTTTCTGCTGATGTTACCTTTCGGGAGGATCTTCCTTTCTTCTCTGCTCCAGATCCAACACCTCTACCACCACCCGTCCTACGACCTGTCATTCCCGTTACCACTCCTCCACCACCAAAAATTCCTGACCGAGCTACCACTATTTCCAATCCACCTATTATACGTGTTTACACTCGTCGCCATCCTGGCTCCGTGGCCCCAATGCAGTCGGCTTCGACCTCTGATGCTTTGCGTCCTGCTGATCCGGAACCAGAATCCACCGCTCACCCCATGACGAATTATGTATCCTTACATCGCCAATCTCCACGACTTCAAACTTTTGCCACTTCATTATCCTCGATTTCTCTACCTAACTCTGTGCAGGAGGCTCTCCAACATCCTGGCTAGCGGGTGGCCATGGAAGAAGAAATGACTGCTCTCTGGGCTAACCAGACCTGGAACCTGGTACCTCTACCTCCCGGTCAGATACATGTTGAGTGTAAATGAGTCTTTGTCATCAAACATGCTCCTGATGGGACAATTGATCGTCTGAAGGCTCGACTGGTGGCTCGTGGTTTCACCCAACAACAAGGTATCGATTATGAGAAAACTTTCTCTCCAGTAGCTAAGCTCAACACCGTTCGAGTCCTCTTCTCCGTGGCTGTGCATCGCCAATGACCCTTACATCAACTGGATATCAAGAATGCATTTCTGAACGGCGACCTCCAGGAGACAGTCTACATGCAGCAACCTCCCGGGTTTGAGACCACGGGGGAGTCCCGAGTTTGTCATCTTAAGAAGTCCATCTATGGTCTCAAACAATCCCCTCAGGCATGGTTCAACAAGTTCAGTAAAGCAGTTCAGGAAGTCGGCTTACTCGGAGCTCAACAGATTTCTCTCTGTTCACTCATCATCGGGCAACATGAACGGTTCTTATGTTAGTATATGTTGATGATATCTTAATCACTGGAGACGATTCATAGGGAATCCAAGCGGTCAAACAACACCTTAGCTCCGTCTTTCAAACAAAAGATCTGGGGCATTTTCGATACTTTCTTTGTCTTGAGATCGCGAGACGTCCGGATGGACTTGTCCTCTCCCAACGGAAGTACTGCCTGGATCTCCTTCAAGATGCTGACTACTCTGTATGCAAGCCCACTACTACTCCAATGGACGCAAATCATAAGCTGTGTGCACATGCTTCCGATACAGATCTTCCTCAAAATCCGGAATACTATCGACTACTTTTTGGGAAATTGATCTACCTAACGGTCACAAGACCGGATATATCCTTTGCTGTTGGGGTGGTCAGCCGGTTTATGCATGCCCCTCAAATATCTCACTTTCAAGCCGTTGAACGCATCCTAAGATACCTTAAAACAACTCCGGGTCAAGGGCTGGTATACAAAACCTCATCCTTTACTCCAACGTTGGTTGCGTATTTTGATGCAGATTATGCTGGTTCCTTGGATGATCGACGGTCAACCAGTGGTTTTTGTACCTATTTTGGAGGTCATCTTGTTACCTGGCGGAGTAAGAAACAAGCCGTGGTTGCTCGATCCTCAGTTGAGGCTGAATACCGATCGATGACATCAGTTGTCTCTGAGCTTATATGACTTGAAAGTCTCCTCGCCGATCTAGGAGTAAAACTTGCCTCACCTGCCATCCTGTTATGTGACAGCCAAGCGGCTATACACATAGCAAAGAATCCGGTCTTCCATGAAAGAACGAAACATATTGAAATGGACTGTCACTTTATCCAGGAGAAAGTTCAAATGAAGAAGATAGAATTGAAGCATTTTCCAGGTACTGAACAAGTTGCTGATATCCTCACAAAGGCCCTACCTAGTACCCTATTTTATCAGTTTCTGTCCAAGCTGGGTGCCTACGACTTGTACGCTCCTGCTTGCAGTGGAGTGTTGGAAAAGTCCATGTAAAGAGGCCCATGTTGAAGCCCATTTATTTAGTTTTTCTTCTTTCCTCCTCTTTAGTCCCACATCATGTATTGGGATCTCTTCTCTCTTTCTCCCTCCTATAAATGTGTAATCATACCTTGTATTTGATTATTGAGAAAGTATATACAAGTTTGGGGTTTTCTCCATAGAATTGAACAATTATGCTGTTCGGATGCAGAATGGAATTCAAATACGGAATTGAAATTAATAGAGTAGAAAAACTAATACAAAAAAATATATAGAATCTCCAAGGACATAAAATAAATCCACACATAAAATAAAGTCTAGACACAAAAAGCAATGTTTATACCAAAAACATAAAGTCCACAAACATAAGGTCCATAGAAATACTGCTAATTAAGCTGCATGCGCAACCACTCCAACTTCAGATCGGCTGACAAAGTCATGAATACCCCAAACTTAATGGTATCGCGAGAGAGTATATCTATTTCCTTGAGTAATTCATGCTTCTCCAGCTGCGGTAGATTACCAAGGACATCATATATGGCTTGAGCATGTGTCATTGACGTATCTACAACAATAGTGCGTTTTTCTAGAAATGTCTTGCCCATGCTAGTGGCAACACTAGATATGGCGTCTGCCAAAGTGTCAATCCCAATTGATTTCTTCTTCTTCTTCTTGGTGCTTCCTTCCCCTGTAATTCCAGTATGATCACCTGGATTGTCACTTTATTCCACAAAGGACTCTCTATCTATCTCGACAACATTCTCGACCGTTGTCGAAGCATGACTACTCGTGGTCTTACCATTACCACATAACAATCCCAAATCACACCAATTAATAATAACTTTGTCATTGTAATGTTTCACGGTTGGATGAGCCTGCAAATTGACACAGAAATTATTGATGTAACTATTGCAACAAATTGAAACAAAATGCATTCAAAAATTTCTAACCTAACTGGAGCCCGATCTTGAACAAGGCCGACGATCTTAGCTACAACAAATGTCGCAGATAGTGTGAAGATGGTTTGGATCTAACCTAATTGGAACATATAGTAGAGGATGAGAAAGAGGAAGAAAGGGCTTCTAGATATAGTAGATCTAACCTACAACAACAAAAACGAGTGGAGAAAGAGGATTACAGGCGGCGAAGGAGCGGCGAAGGGCGGCGAAGGAGCGGCAAAATGGGTTCGTAAAAAGAAGAAGATGAAGAAAAGAAAATAGAGGAGGAAGGAGGAAGATCTTACCTCTGGCGAGATGGGATTGGCAAGATCTGAGCAGCGAGAGGGGTTCGTCGAGGAGGAAAGGTCGTGGCGCGCCTATCGCGAAATCAGACAACAAAAAATCGGGAGAAAAACCAGGCGGACCCCTAAGAATTGGTTCATGCCTGTTTTTAAAAACTTGGAATCCGTCCCAATTTCAATTCCGCCTCAATTCCCTCTTGCCGAACGCGGGAAAAGAATTTCATTGTACCCAATTCCAAGTTTGAAATCCATTTTTGGGGGCCGAAGTCCGAACGGAGCCTAAATAAATTCTTTCAATGAAAAATTTAAAAAACCGCATTAAGGTTCTCTCTCTAATATGTACCCATTGATTTTTCCTTCTAACTTCCTTGGATTTTAAAATCTCGAAAGTTTCTAATTCCTTATTTTCACAGTAATTATTGAGAAACTGAGTATGCAACCGAATTTTAATTCTCATGGAGTCCGACTTAAATTCCAATTCCAAATTTTGCATGCAATCTTTAGAATTTGTACCCAATGATTTTTCCTTCTAACTTGGATTTTAAAATCTCGAAAGTCTCTAATTCCTTATTTTCACAGTAATAATTGAGAAATTGAGCATGCAACCGAATTTTAATTCTCATGGAGTTCGACTTAAATTTCAATTCCAAATTTTGTTTGCAATCGAATGACGAAATTTAAACTAAACAGTTGAATTCCAAAACCCGAGGTTCAATTATGTGTAAATTAACATACCCTAATTCATTTGAGGAGCTTAAGTAACAACAACATATATATGCCCTTATCACAGTGTTTGATTTGGGCTCTATTTGGGAGAGATGTTGTTTCTGTTGAATAATTGAAAAAGAAATATTTGGTACTTTATTATTCTTCCACAGAAGGGGTAATATATAGGTGATTACAAAGACACTTAAACACGGACTCATGATGTGGGACTAAACTCAACACACTCATAGAGGACCCTAATATAGTAATACACTCAACACACTCATAGAGGACCCTAATATAGTAATACATATAAAAACTCAACACACTCATAGAGGACCCTAATATAGGAATACATATAAAAACACTTAAGGCGTACAATGCAACACTCCCCCTCAAGCTGAAGGAGGAACTTTCAACTTGGATATCATAATAATGACAATGGAGGACTGGAGGTATGCGATGTGGGACAAAACAACAGATGTGCCATCGGGGGAAAATCTAAACCGGGGGAAAATCTAAACCGGGGAATCAAGTCGAGGACACTCCCACACGTCGTCGGCCCAAACACGACCCAGGTCCCACACACGACGTGGACTCACAAAAAAGAAATTAACAGACGGGTGACCAGGGATACTCCCACACGTACAACCCGCTGGATAGATATCAAAAGACGAGTGATCGGGGATACTCCCACACATTACAAGCTACTGGATAGAATGGTCAACCATCAAAAAACCATACTACTACACCTACCCAACAACGAGGGGAGGCACAAGCAACACAAGATAAAAGCCTGGAGGGCTGTGCGGGATAACGAAAAAATCGGGGAAAATCATTCGAGTCACCCTTGTCCAAAACACTCCCCCTCATGTGGAATACACATGAATACAAGCATAACAAGACCGTGAGCAAATACGAACAACAACAAGACAATAAAATAACACAAAATGGCCAAAACAACACAAAACTTTAGTTTCGACGAGAGATTAGCACCCCAAAAGGGGTATCAATGACTGGAAGTGTTGGAAATCCTTAGAGAAATGAGGGTAACGACAGAATCCGTTGGGATCACAAGTAAATGCCATTAGCGACAACGAAAAACTGCTGGAATCGCTTGGAGTTGCAGCTTCACTAGATCAGCGAGAACAAAGAAGTCGTCGATTGGAACAGTGGCAGTAAGGGCCTGGTGGGATCGCCGACAGGCGGGCAGGACAGAGGAAGGGGAGACTGGATCAGAAGAAGGCATCGTCGAGGATGCAAAGGAGCCAATCAATAGTGGTGACAAAAGGACAAATGATGCCAACTGTATTTTTGGATCAGCGGGAATGCAGAAGACCATAGGGATCGACACAGAATCGATGGGATCGACGAGATCTTCGTCGGAAATGATCGAAACTAGCAACATACTAGAGATGGAATCGACACAAGATTTGTCGAGGACACATCGAGATCTGGGCGGGAGCGGAAACCATGGAGGAACGACACGCCGAAGCCCTAAGGCTCACGGTAGCGAACCTGCCTCTGATACCATGTTCCCAATTTCACTCTTAATTTACTTTCTTTTAGTCATCTAACTAATTACATGAATTGCTCCGTACAATTTCTTCCTTTTAAATTTTTCAGGACCTAACGACGTGGAAGGTGATTGACTCTAATAGCATAATCAATGGTCTCGATGTGCTCGATTGCAGCCCAACTCAACCCCCCTCTGATACCATGTTGAATAATAAAAAAGGAATATTTGGTACTTATTATTCTTCCACATAGGGGTAATATATGGGTGATAACAAAGACACATAAACACGGACTCATGATGTGTGACTAAACCCAACATACTCCTAGAAGACTCTAATACATATAAAAACACTTAATACGTAAACTCCAACAGTTACAAAGGGAGATGTGAGAAATGGATGTTGTAGATGGAGTCCTCTATGAGAAATGAAGGTTCCAGACAAAAACTATTTGGATTAAACTCCGTTTGCATAACTGTTTAGAGCATATTAATGATTCAACATTTGTAAAAAGAGTTATTATAACCCTCCTTTCATTGGTTTCCATTTATATTTCAAATCCATGAGTTATTAGATGTATATTCACATAACATATTATTTATCAGGCTTACCAAATTTTATCAAACCCTTCTGTATAAAAATGCAGATTTGTGACATGACTTCAAAAGAAAATGTTCCAAAACTAGAATTCAATCCATTGGCTGACGGGAGCAAATGAGATTACAAGATTTCAGAAAAAATGATATTAACAATGATATCCAGATGCAGGATTCATAACATGGCTTCAATGCAGGATAAGTGATTTCATCTTGCTTAAAAAATAATTTTCAAGGTGGATCAATAAATACATATAAGTGTCTGGAACCAAAACCTGCAATTATGCAAAAACATTTTAATGTTTAAGGTGATTATGACAGCAAAAGGTTTCATAACAAGGCCATCCTGCTTTCTTCTGCCTAAAACACTCAAGAGAGAGATGAGCACATGTGGAGTTTCACGAGCAACCGAAACAACGGTGGTTCAATCGAAGGTGTGGTCTTGTTGTAATATTTACCATATCTTCTCAAAATAATATATATATTTCATTCTTGAAAAACTATTATACTACAATATCAAAAGCAAAATAAAATTTAGTTTAGAAATTGAGCTTGGGTAAAACGTGTGATCATTGTGCTGAAAAAGTTGCACCATCCTTCGACAGAGCTTTCAACTGATGCTCACTCCTCCAAGATATAATGCCCGACTAGATCCTGAAAACTCCGATGTACGCAGACACTGAAGAAGTACAGAACACCCGAACTTCCATTTGATTAAGAAAATGAAAATAGAGAGCAAATCACAAGAGGAGAATCAATAAAACTTGACAGCAAGAGAGCATGTGAGAATCTGTGTTATCAAGACGCGTGCCTAGGCGCGCCAGGCGCACTCCGTTGCGCCTTAGCAAGGCTTAGGCAGACGATGTTCCTGAGGCGCACTACGCACACCCAAGGCGCGCCCAAGGCACACCTAAGGCGCGCCCAAGGTGCACCTAAGGCGCGCCCAAGGTGCACCTAGACGCCCAATTCGCTGGAATTGAGCGAACTGTGCGCCCAATTCGCTGGAATTGAGCGAACTGTGCGCCCAATTCGCTGATTTGGGCGCCCAATTCGCTGATTTGGGCGCCCAATTCGCTGATTTGGGCGCCCAATTCGCTGATTTGGGCGCCCAATTCGCTGATTTGGGCGCCCAATTCGCTGATTTGGGCGCCCAATTCGCTCAATTCGCTCAATTCGGCGCCCAATTCGCTCAATTCGGCGCCCAATTCGCTCAATTCGGCGCCCAATTCGCTCAATTCGGCGCCCAATTCGCTCAATTCGGCGCCCAATTCGCTCAATTCGGCGCCCAATTCGCTCAATTCGGCGCCCAATTCGTTGATTTTTTTTTCAGTTTTTGCGCCTCACGTGCCTCAACCGCCCGTCGGTGCCTTGCTCCTAGGCTCCAGGTCCCCTTTGCGCCTCAGTGCGCCTTGTTCCTTTAGTAACATAGGTGAGAATCCAAGAGAGCATGTGAGAATCTGTGTTATCAAGACACGTGCCTAGGGGCGCCGGGCGCACTCTGTTGCGGCTCAGCGGCTTAGGCGGGCGATGTGCCTGAGGCGAACCTAGGCGCACCCAAGGCGTGCCGAAGGTGCACCTAGACGACCAATTCATTGGATTTGAGCGAATTGTGCGCCCAATTCGCCGAAATTGAGTGAATTGTGCGTCCAATTCGCCGAAATTGAGCGAATTGGGCGCTCAATTCGTCGAAATTGAGCGAATTGGACGCCTAATTCGCTCAATTGGGCGTCCAACTCGCTCAATTGGGCGCCCAACTCGTCCAATTGGGCGCCCAACTCGCCCAATTGGGCGCCCAACTCGCCCAATTGGGCGCCCAACTCGGCCAATTGGGCGCCCAACTCGGCCAATTGGGCGCCCAACTCGCCCAATTGGGCGCCCAACTCGCCCAATTGGGCGCCCAACTCGCCCAATTGGGCGCCCAACTCGCCCAATTGGGCGCCCAACTCGCCCAATTGGGCGCCCAACTCGCCCAATTGGGCGCCCAACTCGCCCAATTGGGCGCCCAACTCGCCCAATTGGGCGCCCAATTCGCTGATTTTATTTTTTCCCAATTTTGAGCCTCACGTGCCTCAGGCGCGCGCTAGCGCCTAGTTTCCAGGGCCCCTTTGCGCCTCAGTGCGCCTTGTGGCTTTAATATCATAGGTGAGAATCCGAGAACGTGCGAAGAAACGTTTCAGGAAAACCTCCTATATACGAGTCTCGTAAAACCACAAGTAATTATCACGTAATTAATCGCAACGGTTGTATAAAGTAGATTTGTCGTATATAGTTAACATATATTTCCAACGTAAACTTAAATGAGCAAAACCACGCACTGCATAAAAAAATCACGCTTGTTTTTCAGTCAAGAGAAATTGATGTCCATTGATTTCATATCGACGTTCGGAAATAAGAAATCTTCGCACGACGAGAACATCTGAATTCGACGTACGCCGATTTGTAGGCAGAGAGAAATCGACGTACGCCGATTTTTACGCGAGATTAAAACGGCCTATGGAAATCGACTCACCCTAGAGGTAGTAATCGATGCACGCCAATATGTATATGACGGACGTCAAATTATAATGAAGACAATAATTTTCAAAATGATAAAACTATTTTCTACAAAAAATACATTTCAATTATTCCCAAAATCCGAAATCTGAATCCGGTCTGGTGCATGCGCAGACGAGCGCGTGTTCTATGAAATCTCCTTATGTTTCTTTCAACATAATAAGGATGAGTGAATTGGTTTATATATCCACTTAAAGTGGAGTTTGGTAAGGTGGTTTATTTATCCTTTGGCATGAAAAAGTTTCTCTCCAAATAATTGTGGTTCCTCGAAACTAGTTTTGAGCTTTTCCATCAATTGATGTGGAGCCCAAGCACAAATACCATGAGGTCTCCATTAAACATTATTGAAATAAAAGTTCTATTTAATAAATGACAAAGGAGGCCTGTGCGACAAGATTTATGGCGAGATTGAGGAATAAACGATTTCTAGACGATGTGAACAATGCCGGAATGTAGAACCTTCAGCTGCCTGGAGTAGAGAGATGGAGGGTCAGGGTCATGAAGAAATCGTGAGAAAGCGCCTTTCGGTTTTATCGGGACTGGATCTATGAGCTATGGTGGCATTTTGCCCTATAGGCGGCTTAATTAAAAACAGAGTTTCAATTCTTTTTTCAAACAAAAAGGTTTGATAAACACCGTTTTTAATCCATTGGTAAGGAGTTTTTAATTTCCCACAAACTGGCCCTTGATTTGGCTTATTTTGTAGCTTATATCTTTGCATAACATTTTGTATCTATTAAAATGAAGCTAGAGATGATGATGCTTATTTCACTGAATTGAAGTACAAATGATGCTTATTTCACTGAATTGAAGTACAAAATGTACTTTGAATGAATGGAAGGTCTGTGAGCCTCATTTTGTTCATTACATTCTGAAAACAATCACATTAGAATTTCGAAGCCTCGTTTTGTATAACAGCACAACAAAATCTTAAGCTTAGTTTAATGTAATCGCACGACTTTATTTCAAATTAAATAAAAACAACTAACCTCTAACTTACCGACTTTTTTTGAAGTTATGACCATAACCTTCTCCGGACCCTCATTGCGCAGGAATGCTTGGTGCACCGGGCTGCCTTTTTGTATGACCATAACTTGCATATTAATTTTATTATTATTTGGGCCTAGTTGATTTTAGGATACATGTGATTGATCTGCATCTTTCTTAGATTTTATTATCATGCAAGAACCTTTGTATTTTTAGGCCTTTTTGTATGACCATAATTTACATCTGTATGTGACCATCTTGTAAATTTGGACATTAATAAAAAGTTTTTGGGATTATGTTTTAACGTATTTTCTTCCATAGTCTAGATTAGACCTTTTTCTTTGTGATGAAATTACATGGGCATTATTGTCACATTTTCATTGTCTATCAGCAACTAAAATTTTATTTGAGCAGGAAAGGATGTTTTAGTAAAAGCAAAGACAGGTACTGGAAAGAGTGCAGCTTTTCTGGTATTAAACACAATTTTATAATTGTTTCAGTAAATTTTATTTGCCCATCATGAGCCATTAAAAATTCATTATATTGATAAACAGCTTCCTGCCATTGAAGCAGTTCTGAGAATTTCAAGAACCAATTCAACACAACGAGTGTCTCCAATTCATGTTCTCGTTATTTCCCCAACAAGGGAACTGGCAATTCAGCTTGCTGCCGAGGCAAATGTTCTTTTAAGATATCATGATGGACTTGGTGTTCAAGCACTTATTGGTGGCACGAGATTCAAACTTGACCAGAGACGCCTTGAGGAGAATCCTTGCCAGGTTTTTTCAGTTTATTTTTAAATAGATTTCTATTCTTTTGATTGATTATAGTTTTATGTTTGCACCCTCAATTATCAGCTTTATTCCTGACTGCAACCTGCCACCTGCATGTTTATTATGCGTTCTTCAAATATACAATAAATTGTTTTTTTAAAGTTTCAAGATATGGTCAATATTTGATGATTCTTGTTATATCTAAATGAACTTAATGTGTATCATTATACTGCTGATGAATTTACAGATTATTGTTGCAACTCCTGGTAGGCTGTTGGATCATATTGAGAACAAATCTGGATTCTCCGTTCGTCTAATGAGTTTAAAAATGCTTATACTTGATGAAGCTGACCACTTACTGGACTTGGGATTTCGAAAAGATATAGAGAAAATTGTGGATTGCATTCCACGTCAAAGGCAATCTTTGTTGTTTTCAGCTACTATTCCTAAAGAAGTAACAAAATGTTCAATTTTCATTCTTTCTTATTCTAACTAAAAAAACCACTTTTGAAGTTCAATATATTATTTGAATTTCAGGTGCGCCGTATTTCTCAACTTCTCTTGAAAAGGGATCACATCTTTGTGGACACCATTGGTTTTGGACTTATTGAAACTCCTGAAAAGGTTTTTGTTCTAAATTTGTACCTTAGATTTTTTTATCTTTATAATACATATGATACTTTCAATAAATAGAAAGTAAACAACAAGAATATTATGGAAAAACCAGCTATTTTCAACTTCTCACTTCAATTTTTTAGTAAATCATTGGTTTTACATGCATCTTATGTTCTATAGAACTTCCGTCTACTTATGCTCAATAGAACTTTCGTCTACTTATGTTCAGTAGAACTTCCGTCTTCTTATGTTCAATAGAACATCATTCTACTTATGTTCAATAGAACATCATATTGAAAATGTTGAGGAGAGAATGAAATCCTTGTATTCATCTCATTAAGGGGCAAGGAATAGAGGATACAAAACTGTGAAAACACCACATGCCTTGCGGGACTAATAGTTTACAACTTAATTTTAACACTCTCCCTCAATTTGGAGCATAAATATCAATTATGCCCAACTTAGTACATATATAAAAAAGTGGTAGAAAGCCTGGATGACGCAGGGCAGGTTGTGAGAGTGGAATCTAAACAACACAAACCCTAAGTGTAGTTTCAGTAAAATAAATTCTAACTCTAGGATTGTGCGTGTATGCAAAGAGTGCTCTAACAATATTTTACAACTATTAATTAGCATATAACCACGAGCAATATGCAAATTTAAGAAAGCAAATAAGCTAGTATTTCTTCCAACTATTAATTAACATATAACCATGAGCAATTTGCAAATTTAAGAAAGCAAATAAACTAGGATTTATTCCGAGTAGAGAGTCATTAGTTACATGTGTCAGTGAATACGTCCTGCAAATCACGATTAGTCATGCAACAATCACACTAGCATAGATTGTGTTACTCCGTATTGGAATATTTGGTACCTCCAATAGGGATCCAATGAGATATTTATATAGAGTGAAGGAAAACATACATTCATATTACAAGATATGAGACTAATGTGTCTAACAATATCTAACACTCCCCTCAAGTTGGGTCGTGGGAACTACCCAGACCTAACTTGTTACATATAAAGTTCATTCTAACCCCCGTAACTCCCTTAATAAGAATATCTGCAACTTGATCTCCGGTCTTCACATGACTTAGGGAAATTAGTCCTTCATACTTCTCCCTTACAAAGTGACAGTCAGCCTTTATGTGTTTTGTGCGTTCATGAAACACAAAATTAGTTGCTATCTATATCGCAACTTGATTATCGCACCATAGAGGAGTGGAATCTTGAACAAGATACCCGATTTCACAAAGAGTTTGTCTAACCCACATGATCTCAGCAACAGTGTGGAACATTGTCCGATATTCCGCTTCTGCACTAGATCTGGTGATCGTGTCTGTTTCTTGCTCTTTTAGGGGACGAGATTTTCACCCTTTAATATAATAAATCCTGTGGTTGACTTTCAAGTGGCTAAGTAGCCTGCCCAGTCAGAGTCACAATATGCCTCTATATTAGAATGACCTTGATTCTTGTACGATATCCCGAGTCCAGGATCTTTCTTTATGTATCTGACGATTCAGAGGACTTCTCATTGAGAGATAGTTGGAGCAGCCATGAATTGACTGACCTTACTTACGACACAGAAAATGTCAGGACGAGTCATGGTAAGGTAGTTCAGTTTCCAACTATTCTATGATATTTTTCTGGTGAATCAAATGGTTTGCTTTCGACATGCAGAACCTTTCCCCAGATTCAAGTGGAGTCCATAGAGCCACAGTTAGACATTCTAAGGTCAGATAGAAGATCAAGAGCATATTTGTGTTGACAAATAAAGAGGGTGTCAACATAATCGACAACTTCAATCCCTAGGAAGTACCACAATGAGCCCAAATCTTTGGTCTGGAAGTTGGAGTGTAAGAATGCCTTAAGATTTGTTATCCCTTCAGAATTACTGTCTGTGATGACAATATCATCGACATAAACCACTAGTAAAATAGTACTAGCCGAAGAGTTCTGATAAAAGAGAGACATGTCTTTCGTACTCTTGGTAAGCCCGAATTGAGTGACCACAGATCGGAAACGAGCAAACCATGCTCGTGTGGATTTTTTTAATCCATATAACGACTTCCGAAGATGACACACCTTGTTGTGCTCCCCCTCAGCAACAAACGTAGGTGGTTGTTCCATATACACCTCTTCATCCAAGAACCCATGAAGAAACACATTCTTGATGTCCAATTGGTACAAGGGCCACTGGTGAGATGCTGCAAGAGAGAGCAGGATACAAATAAAGGACATTTTGGCGACGGGGGAAAACTTTTCATCGTAATCCACGTCATAAGGCTGAGCATAACCTTTGACAACCAAGCAGGACTTCAAGCGGTCGAGGGAACCATCCACATTGACCTTGATGGAATAAATCCATTTGCATCCAATAGCCCGTTTTCCAGTAGGCAAGGGGACCAAGTCCCACATGTTGTTAAGTTGAATGGCCGTCAACTCATCGTGCATATAAGTCATCAAGCCAGGATGAGCCTTGGCCTCCACAATGGTAGAAGGAAGGCGGTACTGATCCAGGGTGGAGTGCAAAGCAGTATGAGAAGCTGATAATCCCTGGTAGGAGCTAACATATAGAGGGTTATCCCAATAAGCCCGACTTCCTTTCTGGACTGCAATAGGGAGATCTGGGCTGACTGGCAGGAGATCAGTAGGCACGGTAGTGAGTGCTTCCATAGGAACAACCGTCGTATCATCGGGGGAAGAGGTAGGCTGAGGTGGTTGCACTAATGTACTATCAGAAGAGCGACGAGAGTAAACCTGCCCCCAAAGAGGATACAGAAGGTCAGTCAGAGAGAGGATCGCAGGTTCATGACGAGGAACCAAGATAACATCAAGGGATGAGTCAGGACGTGTGGATCCACGAGGAATGTAAGAGTCAGATTCTAGGAAGACAACATTCGACGAGATAATGTATTTGTGGAGGTCAGGAGAATAATAAAGATATCCTTTCGTAGTCCGAGAATACCAAAGATACATTTCAAAGAGCGAAGATCAAGTTTGAAGACAGAGGGATGAGCATCCTTAATATAACAAACACACCCAAAGACCCTTAAAGGCAGTAGGGGATCAGGGTGGTCTGGATAAAGGGTGTGATAGGGTGTCGCTCCCTGAAGGATATGAGTAGGAAGACGATTAATAAGGTGTGTAGCGGTAAGGACCGCATCACCCCAAAAATGTTTGGGTACGTTTTTATGATGAAGAATTACCCGGTGATCTCAAGGAGGTGACAATTTTTTTCTTTCGACAACTCCATTTTGTTGGGGGGTATTAGGACAGCTGGTTTGATGTAGGATGCCTTTGTAAGAGAGAGACATAGACTGATATAAGTATTCTCGACCATTATCAGTACGAAGACACTTAAGACGAATCAAGAATTGAGTAAATATTTCATTTCATAAATTTTGAAAAATAGACGGCAATTCAGAATGATTTTTCATTAAGTACACCCAAGCCATTCGAGAGAAATCATCAATAAAAGTAACATAATATTTGTGTCCTAACAACGTAGGGACATGACACAGTCTCCAAACATCAGAATGAAGTAATTTGAAGGTGCATGAGCACGAACTTCAAGACGAGGAACATAACTAACTTTGTGGAGTTTATCAAACAAACAAGATTCACATTTGAGATGGGAAACTTTCCCAAACTCAGGATACAGACGACGCATGACTTGCACAGACCGGTGACCATGACGATAGTGAAGATCCAAGAATTTGGTAGAGGTAGCAGAACAAGCAAGAAGTGAGACTTCGTTCAGAACATAGACGCCACCACTCAGCTTCCCTCTACCAATAATACGGCTCGTCGACTATTCCTGAGAAATGCATCAAAAAGATGTAAAGGTAGCAATACAATTTAAATCATGAGTAAGTTTACTAATTGACAATAAGTTGTAAGCAAATTGAGGAACATGAGCAACAGAGGATAACGTCATGTCAGGTGTCACATCAAAGCTACCATACCCAACAATGGGTAATGTCGATCCATCTGCAACCGTAATTGAATACCCACTATGAGGTTTGTATGAGTGTAAGATGCCTGAGGTACTAGTCAGGTGATCAGAAGCGCTAGAATCTGCCAGCCGCTGAACAGGACGCTAAGAATTGCAAAGAGGCTGGATTGTTTGAGCCGCAACAACACTATGAGTCGGAGAGTCAATCTGAATAGCCTGCAGGCGACGATACTCTTCCTCAGATATTTCAACTGTTCTCGAATCAGTGATATAGAAGTGGAGTCAGCCAAGTGCGCAGAGCGAGATTATGGAGGGGGTTTGGAGGCCTAGTCAGGCTTCCCATGAACCACCTAACAAGTATCCTTTGTGTGGCCCTGACGCCCGCAATGGGTGCAATGTCTCGTGTCGGTATCACGATCACAACCAGAGCGCCCCCCGGCTAGTCCCCCTTCCACCCCGAGAAACAAGAGCCATCGACTCTCCGAAGGAAATATGTAGAGCAGATGGGGAAGGGGTACCGACTGAACCATCTTTAGTCAGACGGTGATACACACTAGCAGTTTGCTGGGTAGGACTCACTAGCATTTTAGTGTTTGTTGTCGAGAAGTTTGGATCTAGTCCATTTAGAAGCCAAAGAAGTACAAGGTGCTCTCGTTGAGCCTGATACTCCTCCCTAATAGAGGGGATCTCCCAAAGATCCAAGATCTCATTAGCAAGAACCTTCTATTCGACAAAGTACTCTGTGACAGAACGCACCCCTTGTCTCAGTTCAGCCATCTTGGGGAATAGTTCACCAAGACGAGTTAGGTTGTTCGCCTGAGAGAACATCATATGTAGGGTATCTCATAGTTCCTTAGTGCTGTGACAATTCTTGCACATTTGTTGAACGGATGGTTCTATGGAGCTCAAGAGGAGAGCAAAGATGCGACAATCATTACTATACCAATCCTCATATTCTGTACTTCCCATAGCATGAGTTGGGAGACGAGTAAGGTGGTGCGTACGTCAGATATCCGATAGGGGCATAATAACCCCCTTTTCCATAATTGGAAGTTGGAGGGTGTAAATATAGTAGTAGCAAGCCTCACATTAGGAGGAAATGTATTGTTGGAATCCCCGGAGGGTACGGTGGTCAGAATGGTGCTCATAACTGAAGACATGATCTAGTTGTAAAACACCAAGACAGCGAGAGAAAGTTGTAGTAGACAATCAGATGATAGGGGCATCAAATGACAGATCTGTCCATATAGGCATATAGGAACCAAAATGGAAGATTACTGCTGGGAGGCTGCTGCTCGACAGCTATACGGAAAAGAGGAACCAACGGTCTCACAGGAAACCAGCGGTGGGGAGGAACTAGCAGCGTCGACTACTAGCAAGAAGGAACCAACAACGTCTCAGGGAGCAACAAGGATCGATGGCAGGGAGCAACGACGGTAGGCATGGAGACGCACGGAGCAGCAGGGATCGACGACAGACATGGAGCTTCAAAGATTACAGAGATCGACGACAGGCATGGAGCTTCAGAGATTGACGGTAGGCGACATCATCGCAGAGGCACGCCCCAGTCTAGGTCATGAGATGCGCTCAGAGGCGCTAAAGAGCTGGCGCTGGCGGGCGAGAGGTCGACGCGCGTGAGTGGAAACGACGAGATGCGAAAGGGAGCAGAAGCGGCGTGAGATCAGACGGGCGAGAGAGAGAGGTGAGGACGCCCTAACCCTGCTCTGATACCATGTTACTCGGTATTGAAATATTTGGTACCTCCAATAGAGGTCCAAGGGGATATTTATATAGAGCGGAGATAAACATACATTCATATTACAATATATGGGACTAATGTGTCTAACAATATCTAACAGATTGACATCCATAAATTTGTAAATCATTTGATCAAATAATTAAAGCCAGACAAAAAAACTTCACGAGTAAGGGAGCTGTGGGCAAAGGAGTGGAGATCCAGTAATAGGAGCGGTTGTTGCCACCCAGAGAAGTGATGAATGTTGTATGGTGGCTGATCAGAGCGAGTATGAAATGTACGTGGACTAATTTTGATGGGCATAGTATATGGGGCTTGACAAGGGAATATATGGAGGGTGGAGGGTGTGGTTGCAATGGGGGTGGTGGTCGGTAGGTGCTAGAAGGGGAGGGAGAGGGCTGACTGCAATAGCACTGTATCTCTATATTACATTTTTTTTTGTTGCGCATGTGACAAGATTTCCTCTTACAAACGTGCAATAACCATATTTTGATGTTATATCAGTTTTATTGTCAGTATAATTTGCATCTGAGTATGCTTCTACTTGTAGGTGACCACTTCAGCCCTTTAGGTGACCCCTTTATACTCCAGGATCTTCATGGTTACATCCATGTGACACTCAATTTCTGCATTAACTGACTAATTCCAACTGCAAATGCAATGGCTGGTCAGGTCATAGTCTATCAGATAATTTTGCTCCTTAGCGTATTTAACGAGTTACATCTCCCTAGGAAAGAAGAGGTTTCTTCCCGTGGATAGTCCACCCCTATGGGCATTGGAGTTCTAGTGGGCTTAGATCCTAGTAGTCTTGTGTTCACAAGACGGTCGATGACATACTTTTGTTGACTCAACACTATACTTTTTCTACATCTAGAAATTTGAATACCATGGAAGTAATGAGTTTTTTTGTTACGAAGTGTTTATGTAAATATGCTTTGGTCTCTTCCATGTTGAATACACCATTTCTGCAAGCAAAATGCTATCAACCTATAGTGCCAAGATTGTAATACCAATGTTTTTCTTTCTTATAAAGATGGAGTGATCTGCATGACTACATTGAATGCCAATTGTGCCTGACTAAACTTGTCAAATCAAGCATGCGAACTTTGTTTATGGACATATACGCTTCCTTTAGTTTGCATACTCGAGACCCTCTTGAGTAACATAACCTGACAACTGCTCCATGCAACCTCTCTTTTAGATTGCCATATAAGAAAACATGAG
Source organism: Platanthera zijinensis (assembly GCA_039513925.1). Lineage (NCBI taxonomy): Eukaryota > Viridiplantae > Streptophyta > Magnoliopsida > Asparagales > Orchidaceae > Platanthera > Platanthera zijinensis. The sequence goes on from CM077080.1 coordinate 73,721,457, forward strand.
CCAGTCCCGATGAACTGTTATGGAGAACAAAACATAAATAGAACTGAGGCGGGTTACATGTGAGAATTCGTCAAAGAATTTCTCGTCATACGTCTATGTAAAACCTTTAGCAACAAGTCGTGCTGCACCAATCAATTTGAACATCCTAATGGTATTTGAGCTGAAGTACCCAACTTTAACCCCATAACACTACTCACAAAATCAGATCAGTCCAATGCATCTCGAGAGAGGAGGGCTGACATTTCATCATCTATAATAGTTTTCCAGTCATGAATAATGATAACTTGATAGGATTTCGGAAGAGATGAAAAATATAGCACTTGCAAACTTGCTATAATTAATGTTTAACTGTTTATAAGAAATAGCATTAGCAAGAGGATGTTGAGTACATGACTTGGGGACCCTTTCGTAGGGTAATATGGAGATCCAGATCAAAGCCAACTGATGGTGCTGAATCTTTAGAAAAAGAGAAGGCTATCTTGGGAGTTGGGTGATGAGTGACTGGAGTAGGAGGACGACATGAACATGAATGTGGTTGAGTCTTCTATATGTATGAATGATCAAAGGAGGAGTTGATGAAGGGAAGTAAATTATAAGCATGCGATTAGAAGACGTAGGAACATGCGATGTGAAGTGCGTTCGACGATCGGTGGGCTGAGCTCGACGATCGGTAGGTTAAGGGCCATGGATTTGCCTTCTTAGAAGAAGAGGTGGACTCAAAGAATGTAACATCAACAAAGATATATTATCTTTGAGATAACAGAATAATGCAATGATCCCTCCTATGAGTAAGGCTATAATCCTAAAAGATGGTCTTCATTGCGCTAGCAAAAAATTTTTCACGGCCTTGAGAAAGAACTTGAATAAAAATGGTACACCCAAAAACTCGAGGAGCTATGAAGCACCGGTACAAATACGATCAAAGAGAATAAAAAAAGGATATGTGTACGTTCGGGGCACGACATAATTATTTGCCACCTTTTTAAAAGAGAATAAACAATGTTGAAAATTTATATTGAACAAGTAAAAGCTGACGTAGGGTTAGGTCCTATTGAAACTAAGGGATGACTTTTAAATTCAAACACTAATCCGAAGATGTAACTTGCAATATCAAATATTTATAAAAATTGATGCTACATAAATCACAGTGAATGCGCTTAGCAAAATAAAATAGTAGAAGTTGTATAATTCCAGGAGCCCGTAATTAAATGACACAAGTAAATAAGAACGTACAATATTACAAAAATTCGATAACAATAATTACGACTTGCTATACCTCTAGAAGAGAACTAACACGAAATTCAACATAAAATAAATGATGAAAGGGGTGAGGGTGAGCGAAGAAGGGGGGTGGTCAACAAGGTTGCCAGGATCGAGATCCTAGGTGGAATTGTTTTACGATTGGATCGGATCAGATTGTAGGATCGGGTCAAGGATTGTATGATCCAACAACATACATAAATTAAGACTTAAAATATGAAATTGAATTTTATATCATCCAATTACAAGCAATCAACGCAAAAAAAACTATAAACTAACCAACAATTGAATAATTATATCAAAAGAAAGCAAATGACCTGAACCAGAAAATAACATATTTCTAATTGTAAGTTCTACATAAGTAAATATAAAGTACACATCATTATAAAACATCAAATAATAATTTTTGTTCGTCGTACGAAAGGTCAATCACAACCATTTATAGAAATCCTTAACAACTACATCGACCATATCCTCATCATCAAGTATTGCATTTTCTGCATCACTATCTGTAAGGAAAAATGTCGGCGATCTGAGCTCGACAGAGATGTCCCAGTTCACGATCAGAGCTCGTAGAGACACAAAAAGTTAAGTAAATAAGGTTTCTCAGAGGTGTAGGTTGGGAGTTGGGACTCAAGAAATGGAAGCGAACAACAACAACAAAAACAGTCAAATCTTTATCCCACTATAGTGGGGTCGGCTATATGGATCCTTTGTCGCCATTGTGCCCTATCTTTAGTCATAATCTCACTAATGCCTTTGTAGATCGTGTCTTTCCTTATAGTTTCATTCCAAGTCTTTATTGGTCTATCCCTCCCCCGTTTAACATGCCTTGTGATTAGACTCTAACAACACGTAACATGTGTCTCTAATGGTCTCCTTTGTACGTGTCCGAACCATCTTAGTCGAGCTTCTCGCATCTTCTCTGCAATTGATGCTACTCCTATCTTATCCCTGATATATTAATTCCTAATTTTATCCAGTCTCGTGTGTCTACACATCCACCTAAGCATTCTCATCTCCGCAACTCCCATTTTCTGCTCATGTACACAATTCACTGCCAGAAATGGAAGCGAAGCAAAAATAAAATAGGCCGCTCGGTTTTTTATAGTAGATTTGGATCGTTAGAATTGGGTCAAGATCACGATCCTAATTGTCCTACGATCCGGATAGTGATCCCGCATGGAGAAGCTCTGATTTCGATCCAAAGTAAGATCTTGATTAAATTTAAATATCGGGATCGTAGAATCTTACGATCCTACGATCCGGATCGCGATCCTGATAATGTTGGTGGTCAACTGAGAGTAGTGAGGGAAAGAGAGGGGTGACCGACTGGTGTGGGGAAAGGGGTGAGGGGAGTAGTGTCGAAGCTTCGCACTTGGAGTTTCGACTTCTGCACCGGTTGATCAATAGGAGGCTCCTTTGGTCCAACTTCAAGTTGTCATCCATGGAGACCTCTACCCTTATTTGTAAATTAGAGTGGGACAATGAACGATCATGATCCCCGTTCATTGTAACACCCAAAATACACAAATAAAATGAAAAAAAATACAAAAAACATAAAATATTTCAATCAACGATCCACTTGTTATGAGCGATCCCGATCGTTATTAGGTCTGTGGTCGGCGTAAGTAGAGGGTCGTGTGGTATGATCCCCATCAGAAACACTATCAATTTATAACATATAATCCTCAAGTACATATTGAATAAACAGAATATTTTAATTCAAATTAGATTCTTCGTAGTTCTAATGATAAAAAGAACTTAAATCTAAAGAACATTTGTTATTATAATAAATAAGAACCACTAGTTGTATTTTTGAGTCACAATTTTTTTTCTTTTCTTAAAGACATGCATAAGTCTTTTGTTTAATTTAGAAAAGTAAATTCCAATTACTATGTGCAGAATGATGCGCCAAGTCCAAGTTTGACCGCAAATTATAGTTAGCATGCATATCCCCGAGTATTGGGTATGTACCTGGTGCACGATCTTCAATAAAGTATTGGTGCTTCATAGTCAATGAGTTAATGGAAATTGAGTCATAATAAACGGTAAAAAACAAAGCTTTCACTTTTTGGAGAGAGGAAGGCTTGTTGTTGGAACTGTGAAATTCAACTCCAAATGTTCGGACTTAAGGGGCGACCAAAAGCTACTTATCTAGTGGCCGACTCAGGCAAATTATAACTAGAAGAAGCTGGAGAGCTAGTGTTGATCTCGAGTTGTTTATAAACAGGACCCGAGAGTTGCAACGAGGAGGTCCCACCACGTACATTGAAGTTTATAGGAACTTCCTCTCCCAAACCAAGACTGAGCTCAACATAAGGAAGGCACAAACTTGTCTGAAGGGAACCTTTGGGGGGGGGGGGGGTCAACGCTCCATTCTCTTTTACCCTGGGGCCCTATTTATAAGCAATCCAGGGGGAGGGGGTACATGGTCTGCGAGTAGCCTACCCACCTTCTTGAAACACTGGATACTTGGCACCTGAGCGACCGGTTCTCTGAAAAACTATGGAGGAGGCGAGCTGATCGGAGTAACCTTAAGCGAAGTCGCCTATGCTGATTCTTCAGTTGGCAAACTCACTGGTTGGATGAGCTCCATCACAGCAAGGTCGGCGACATGCCCAAAAGGGGCTCGCGAGCAGATTTTGCAAGTCCCTGAGCTAAGAGGGGGCCGAGCTTCTACCCTGGCAAGCTCATTGGCAAACTGACCTCCACCCTATTGAGCTCGCAAGGGAACTAATCAAAAAGAAACAGGCGAGCTCTGCATGAGCTCCTGCTATCTCTGGGGATGAATGCTTCTGGGTTTACGGTCTACCTTCTGAGGTTCAGGGGCCTATGTTCAGGCTTGGGCCCACCTCGTCGAATATGAGTTGTACAGAATCCCCGCTCTTTGTGAGCTCGCGTAGAGCTCAGATAGAATCGTTCAACCCTTTTTTGGTAAGCTGCAGTTCAGTCGAGCTGGGGGTGTCGACACTTCCCCCCTATAAATAGGGGTTGGGACTTTTGAAATCCACTACTTGGATCATGGCTAACAAGAAGGAAAAGACCTCGCTCGTCAGGAAGACAATCAACTCTCCTGCCATGACAAAAGCAGGATCTTCACGCAAGACTTGTCCGATTTCCTCAGCTGAGACCTTGGTGGCGATCACTTTCTGGGAGAAGTTCTAAAATGTTCCCTCTGCGGACCTCTTCAGGTGCGAGAGGATGGAGAGAGTGAAGAAGACGAAGTGGGCTGAGGCCCGTGCCTCCCAACGACAAAGGCTGAACGAGGCCGAGATCCTCAGGGATGGGGGGGGGGGTGAGTCCTCCATGAAGAAGACCGCCTCCTCTGCCACTTCTGATTCGCTCTCGGACCCAAGTATGAAGTGAACTGAAGAGGTAAAGTCGAGCTCTCGTCTTGCCTACCGAGGTTCTGTGTAACGTTGTGACTACCCACTTCCATTCTTCTCTGACAATTTTCTCAGACGGCCTTTGGGTCCATTATGGACCTGAACTTGGGCTATTATGACATTTCTTCGTTGCGAGGAGGAAATAGCGGAGCCCCCTCGGGCGAGGTGAAGATCGTCCTCGCCGCCACACCACCACACCTGGTGAGTAGACTCACTCATTATCCAAAGTACCATCTTGACGCCTACTAATTGAGTCGTATGTAGCGTGCATCGACAGGAAGATCCTGCCTCTCTCTCTAGACCGAAGAAACTGCTCCCACAATCTCGCAGGTCGCGAAGCTGCTTCTATCTCCTACTGATGGGGTGGCTAAGGAGTTGACTCTTAACTCCAAGCTCGCTCGCTTCTTGGAAGAGCTTAAGGACACGACGACCCCGCTCGTGCCGAGCGGGAAGAAATCTTAAAGGCCATCAAAGCCCATCGTGCCGTTGACAAGCTCCGTCCTCATGACCTTGGCCGCCACCACTTCTCCCGTTGTGCGTCTGCCATTGGCTCCTAGCAGTTCGCCTCCACAAGGGACTCTCTTGATGTTGGTGCCAGGACCAACCTTTGTGCAAGAGACGCCGTCCTCGCCAGCTCCTGATCCCGCGCCTTCGCACAACGTGCCTGCCAATTAGACCGCATACCGTGGGAAGGGACTGAAGGTGGCACCTCGCGTGGATCAGGGCAAATACGGCGGGCTTCGCCGCTATCATGACTCGCGAGATCATCGACGCGGTCACAAAGAAAAAAGACCTTGTATTTGTTCTCCTCGCACGAGAAAGGGGAGCCCTTAACACCGCTGCGGTAAGATTCTCCTTTCCCGTGCTTTCTTCATTGATTAATCACTATTTTGGAATGGGTTTGAAGAACTCATGCCTTTTACAGGTCTGAACCCTCCTAAAGAGTCGCCCCACCGCCGTCCAACCTCGCCAGCTAGCGTGTTCTTCGCCGATTCAGGCAAATCTTTCGGCGAGTTTAGTGCTCGCACCCCTCTCTTTGCTCACCTTGCATGAAATGCGGTTGAAGGCATTGGCGGTGAGCGAGCTCAACTGATGCCAGATCGTGGTTGAGTCTCGACTTTCCATTGTCGAGGAATTCATTCCCCGACTTGAGAGTGCCTAGTGCAAATACTTTGACATCTAGTGCTTGGAGTTACAGATGGCCGAGCTGGAGCACAAGATGGAACAACTCGAGAACGACATCCACCTCCTTTCCCGGAGTGCGGGCCTCCCCAGAGACATGGCGAGGATGGTAGAACACATCCGACGGACTGAAGAAATCATCCTTCACCACACGGAGGGTCTCCACAAGGCTCAGTAGGAATTTCGTTTGCGTGCGAGATCGACTAGTGGGCAACGCACGTCTCGACCTCGGAATTCTATAATCCCCTCTGCGGGGCTTGAAGAGCTCGCACATTGATTATTTTTCTTGTTTTGTAATAATATTTTTTAACAGTTTGTCGAACCGGTTTGCTCCATTTTAATAATAGGCCTCGCAAATGCTTGTGGTTAATTTTTTTCTCGCAGCTTGTTTATCTCTCCACTGGGCGAGTTCTTTTTATTACTATTTCCGAGTTCGTTTTTATGTAGGATGCCTCACATGGACTAAGCTTAGGAAGTAAAATTTCTTATGGCTGTGAGCGCCTCACCATTTAGCGAACTAATGAGAACTCACCTTCGCAACACACACACCTCGCCAGGGTGTACCATGGTTTCGGTCTCGCGATGTTAGATGCCCGACATCTATAAATACGGAGAGCAAGACAACCATGGAGGAGCTCACTCATTTTCGACAGAAAGTTTTGCTAGATGGGTTCACCGCTCACTGCGCCGGGCCCGAGGAGCGTCTCAATTCACCGTTCGCGGATGAGTTCGTCATTCCCCTGGTCCGTTTTGAGATGGGACTTCGCGTCCCTTTCTGGCCGGAAGTTCAGCTGATTCTCAACCACTACGGTGTCATTCGTGCCCAGCTCAATCCGAACGAGGTCGCGGCCATGATGGCCATCTGCTTCTTGCGTAAGGCTTGGGCCATGCTTGACTTTGTCGTCTTACGCTCTACATGAAGGGGACCAACGATGAGGTCACGTATTTGAGCGGGCTCTTCGTTAAAGTGAAGGAGACACCGAACAAAGTTCACCAGTGAAACTTTAAGTTCGTGATTGTGTGAGGCCCATTTGGTTTGGTACCCTTCAACCCGGTTCAGAGGGAGGACGCCTACTTCAATCCGCCTCACATACTGACGAGCTCAGAATCTCTTTACCTCTCGCTCTACCAAAGAAACATGGATGTTGTCCTATTGCGACAACGCGTTGACGTGCTCGCCTATGTCAACCCCAAAACTGGCTTGGCTAGAATTGGAGACCTCGCCTTTATTTCAGCGTTTGGAAACGTTTGTGATGCTTTTGTCGTTTCGTGCAGGACTTTACTCTCTCCCTACTAGAATGAAGATCGGCGAGGCGGAGCCCTTCAGAGCGAAGCAAACTCCCCCGCTTGTCGAACTAATAAAGGTGTTTGGATATGAGCCCGAAAACCATAAGGGCAAGAGACCTATGAGCTCGGCACCTGAGCCCGTGAGGCCTCAAAAAAGGCGCCAAAAGCCAATTGCCCACCGCAACCTCACGGGAGCTCCGAAGCTGGCCATGAAGAACCCAAGGCTCTCGAGAAAATCGACGACCCCAAGACACATTTCAATTTTTGGCGAGGGAGCAGCGGGACAGACATCTCTGACGAACCTCTACTCGCGTGGGGTGCAGAGCAGAACTGGTTGTCTGTCAGCGCCTTATTGACTTCTTGAACAGGGGATGACGAGCCTGATGATGATGCGTGCAACGTCTTATACGCTATGTATGGGTGGGATGATACCAAAAAGCTCGCTCAATCCTCGACGGGATACCTCGTGCATTAGTTGTCACACTCAGTGTTGCAAACCGCCGAGCTGACGCATTCACTGGCGAGACGACATCTTTGTTGCGTCAAGGTGCTGCGGGATACCAAGGCGGCTCTGCTCACCGCGGAGAAGGTGACGGAGGAGGGCGCAGAGGCCACACAAATAATGCATGCTGAGGCCGCTGAGCAATTGACTTAGGACAAAGAACAATTGGCCGAGACCACTAGGAAGCTTGCCAGGTTCGAAGGAGTGCTTGTCGAGCTCCGTAAGGCCAATGCAGTACGTGACATGACTGAGGTAAATTTATCTCGTCACCCACTATTCAGACATAACATGCGAGGTTCCATTCTAACTTGGTGCTTTCAATTTCAGGCAACTGAAGTCCTTGCAGCGACCAAAATCTCGATCATGGAGCAGAAGAATCAGACCCTCTAAAACGAGGTGGAGGTCTTGAAGATCGAACTCGCGGCTGCGCGGCTGCAGGCTGCTATGCTTCCTGCTCCGGAGGCCTTATCGAAGGAGGAGCTTCTGACGTTCTCGCAAGCCGACCTTCATTCAATGCAGCGCATGTACGTCAAGGATGGAGCCGAGCTGATGCTCAGCTGCTTGAACCAGACAAAAAGGCTGATCGAAGAAGGCGAGCCCATAATTGCGGAGTCTCTCCTTTCAGAGATGTTTGACACCGAGCTCGATGTGACCTCGTGCAATGAGATGGACGTGTTGAGCTGAGCTCATCTTCACAAGGCGATGGTTCAACCAGAGGATCGAGAGGAGAGTCCTCTCATTGCAGTGGATCGACATCGACATTGAGCGGCGCCTCTTCTAGCTCGCGGCGCTCTAGGTCCATGTCTCCAGCGGATGCTGAGTGATCAGGTCGCCAGGCGAGCCGAAGTGGGCCTACGAGGCATGGTAATTTTTGGCGTGGTCTTTTTTGAGCAACTCCTTTTATTCTTTCTTATGGTTGTACACATGCCATTTATACATGAAAGAAAGTTGAAACATTTTTTGCTTATATTTGCTTGTTTTTATATTATATTTTCTCAACATTTTTACGTAAATTTGAGAGTTTGTCTAGGCTCATAGGACGAAGAGAGCGAGAGAGCACTTTGGATTATTGGACGAAAAAAGCGAGAGTGCTTAGACTCATAGGACGAAGAGAGTGAGAGCGCTTAGGTTCATAAGACGAAGAGAGAGAAAGTGCTCAAGCTCATAGGACAAAGAGCGAGAGTGCTTAGGCTCATAAGACGAAGAGTGCGAGAGCGCTTGGGCTTATAGGACAAAGAGAGTGAGAGCGCTTAGGCTCATTAGATAGATAGAGAGAGAGAGAGAGCTCTTTGGATCCAAGGTCGATGTTAACTTCTTACTTGTGAGGGACTATCTCTCGATGGGTTAACGACCAGATAGAAGGTCTGGATTTAGATCGACTCGCGCATTGGAGGCTTGGATGTAACATCACTTGAGGGGTCAATGACTAGCTCAAAGGCCTAGACTTAGATCGACTCATATATTCAAGGCTTGGGTGCAACATCACTCAAGGGGTCAACAACCAGCTCGAAGGCCTATACTTAGATTGGCTCACACATTCGAGGATTGGGTGCAATATCACTTTAGGGTTCAACAACCAGCTTATAGGCCTGGACTTAGATCGATTCATGTATTTGAGGCTTGAGTGCAACATCACTTGAGGGGTTAAGGACCAGTTCGAAAGCCTGGACTTAAATTGACTCACACATTTGAGGCTTTGTTGCAACATCATTCGAGGGGTCAACAACTAGCTTGAAGGCATGTAGTTATATCAATTCACACATTCAAGGTTTGGGTGCAACATCACTCGAGGGCTCAACGAACAGCTCGAAGGCCTGGACTTGGATCGACTTATGCCTATGTTATTAAAGATGCGCCGCAGGCACCAGGCGCACAACCCTCCGCCTCTGCTAGGCAGAGGAGGGCGAGGTGCGCCTAGGCTCGCAATTCACTGAAATTCAGTGAAGTAGGCGCTCAATTCACTAATTTTATGTTTTTTTTTATTTTGCGTCTCACGTGCCTTATGCGTGCGCCTAGGTTCCAAGACCCCCTTGCGCCTCGGTGCATCTTGCACATTTAATAATAGACTTAGATGACTCACACATTCGAGGCTCGGGTGCAACATCATTCGAGGAGTAAACGACCAACCCGAAGGCCTGGACTTAAACTGACTCATACATTAGAGGACTTAGAAAGTGGCACTGAGAAGATACACACACATCGCTCTGTAGCTTGAAGTTCGATGATATAAGCTAGATTGAGCCAAAAGGGGTGAGTGCGATCTCTCTCTAACTTTTAGATTACCCCTGATGTGAGCTATGTCTGATTCACCTGCTCCAACGTTTGTTCAACCGCATATATTTCTAGATTAGTTATGAAGAGTTATTTATTCTTTTGCAACTGTTGAGTACTTAGCCTCTTTCCAGACATGTTAGATGATGACTTCACCCTCCCTTCTAGCAACCGACGGACTGGCTAGGAGGATGAGCTCTATGGTGGTTGTCGACCCCCATACAATGGGGGGAGTTGATCTCAGCCGCGATTGCAGAGGCGTGGACTTAGGAGAGATCACAGAATCCAAGGCGCCATCTCATTGCTCGATTAAAGGTCCCAACCGAGAAGGTGGACGTTCATCATCTAGAATGCTTGTGGAGATTGAGCGCTCCCCGAACTTGTCATTTTAACATAGTATTAAACCAGAATACTTCCTTTGGAAGAATTTGCAAGATTGTATTGTGATGAAAATACAAAAGTTCAGGGTTACCCCGACTCGCTCTGCGTTCGACGCTCGTCCCGAGTTATCTGCTCAAGGGTAACCTTTTCACTTCATCCCCACTCCTGGTGTTTTTGAGTGCTTCGCCTTGGTTATGTAGGCGATATCCTCCGGTCCCGAGAGTTTCTAAGACCATGAATGGTTCTTCCCTATTCGAATTGAGCTTCCGGACGACTGCTGATCAAAATATTTGTCCATCCTCCTTTTACCTCCTTTTTCCTTGTCGTGGCGAGATCCCTAAGTTCATCTTTTGAGTTCAGCTAGACCTCCAGAGCCTTCTTGTTCTCGAGCCACCATTCCACGCTTCCATCTTTGGCTACCACCACTCTAGGTTTGTTCACCTCAAATTCCACCGGATTGAGGGCTTCAGATCCATGGGACAGCTTGAACAGGGTTTTCCCCATGGTTGAATTCGGGGTGATTCTCAGTTCCCCCAAGACAGATGAGAGTTGTTCCACCCAGTTGCCACGAAGATTCTCGACCTTACTTTTCAAGAGGTCGAGGATGAGCTATTGGCGGCCTTCACTTGACCGTTACTTTTGGGATGATGCACTGAGGAGAAACGTAAAGCAGTCCCTATTTGTCTACAAAACTCCTCGAGTTCGTTGTTGGCGAACTGAGAGACGTTGTTAGCGACAATGGCTTTGAGTATGCCAAACTTGCACACGATGTCTCCCCATTGGAAGTTTCTCACCACCTAAGATGCAATTTTCGTCAAGCCCTTAGTTTTTATCCACTTTGTGAAGTAGTCAATCATCACCAAGATGAATCGTCGTTGAATACTTGCTGGAGAAAAGGCTCCACTAGGTCCATTCCTCATGTGGCGAACGACCTTGGGGATGTGATGGTTCTTAGCCGCTGGGACGACTGCAGATGCAATGAAGCGTAAAGCTAACACTTCTAACGTCGTTGAGTGAAGCTCTCCACGTCCTTTCAAATAGTCAGTCAAAAGTTTCCTCGTCTCAAGCTCCACTTCTCTAGGGTACGACTCCCTGAGTGATTGCCGCACTCGTCGGAGTGTATCTCCTCCAAAACTCGAGGAACCTCGGCCTCCGAGAGGCACCGAGCCATTTGTAACATCCGTAAATCTGACACGAATTTTATTGTAAATGTTAGGGTCGAGTCGCGACGGATTTTGACCGAGACAGCGCGTCGTCGAGGTACGTTGTTTTATGATTATAAATCGCGACCGTTTATTTGAGAATGGGTGTGCCAATAGCCGTGTATTAGGTTGTTTTTGGGTGGAGTGAGGTGCCAATAGAGATTTTTTTCCCCCCTCTCTTATTGCGGTTAATAGGAAATAACCGCACCCCCCCTCTAATACTAAAACCCGCATCCCTATCTCACGGGTAAAAACCGCAAGTGCTCTCCCGTTCCGTCTCCCGCAAGCGTCGAGCCGACCCCGACGTTTCCGCCAGACGGACTTCCGCAAGCCCTTGCCGGTGGCCTTCCTCCCTCCAGGGCTCATCTTAGGCTTCTCCTCCCTCCTCTGCAGGTGCCGGGGAGTATTCCTTTTCCTTCCTTGGCCTTGGAAGTGCCGGGTCTAACCCTAACCAGAGGAGTTGAGTTTCGTTTTGGTTCCGGTGAGTCGATTCCTCCTTTATCTCGATTTCCTCATGAAGATCCTTCGATTGGAGGTTAGGTTAAACTAATTTTCATTCCTATTGCCCTATTTTAGGTTTTGGTGTTCGTGGTTCACCGCAGAATTCGAGTAGGACGCTTTGGGAACCTCAATCGCTCTGCGTAAAGGTAAAATAGTAAAGTTTAGCTTCTAATTTTGGTAACCCTAGTTGTTTTGGAATTTTTCCACCGGAAACCCTTAGGGGAAAATTATGAAATTAGGGCTGCCCTAAATTGCAGGACTTTGGTGGGGTCGGGGCAGCATTTTGAAGGTCCCCAGTAGTAGGATTTGCCTTCGGAAGAGGAGATGTCGCCGCGCCGAGTCTACGAGCGCCGTACCACCACTGTAAGGAAACCTAACTTTTGCTAATTAGACATAGAATAAAATATATATATTGTATACGCATGAGTAGATTTATTTCAAGTACCATATCCATGCATAGAAAGGTGTGGTGATAGGCAAACGGTTACGAAAAACGTGTAGGGTGACACGATCTCCCTAAGACCCAAGTAGTCGGATCGTGAACAGAAACGTAGAGTACGAAAGCGTTAACCGTGTTCGTAGGTTTGGAATCTGTCCCGAACAAGGGCGTGAATGTCCATTCTAGTAGACCACAAGAAAGTCAAGGGTCGGTTAGTAGTTCCCCAAAAAGATTTCCCATGCAGAGTAGCGTCAGACCAAAAAGGTCAGCCAGCACACAGAGTTCTTTCGTGCTAGGTAGAGGCGCACTACCTTTCTCATAAGGCACATGGAACCTTATGAGTAGTACAGACTTGGGAATTGTCTTCCCTTGAGCTAGCTAGCAGATTCGAGACCGTGTCCGCGTGACACTAGAACAATTGGGTTCGTAAGATGGTCTCGGGTCGTCAGTTTCAGTTGCGCGTTAGGAGCTACTCTGCCTAGAGCCTCCCTAGTAAATGAGCCGGTTAGAAATCATATAGAACTCAAGTATAGACCTGTCGTGAGTCAGTACACTAGTTAATCAACGTCAGGACTTGGGTAAAAAGAACAAAAAGTTGCGAATGTAGAACTAATAGATGTGTTGACCAGGAAGTATAGGAAAATCATGCATAACATATAACATAAAATGTTTTCAGTGTACGAGACTATTTTAAAGGCATGCATGCATTCATAAGTAAAACTGTTTTTAGTGTCACTTGGAGGAGTTATTTTTCCTTACTCTGACCCTTCGTGGGCACTGTTTTTCAGGTGACCCAGGTGAGAAACTACGTCTAGGATGAGCATTATGGTGGCGTCAGTTTGTATTATTTATCTTATTCAGTTTACTCTATTTCAGCATGTACTTGGAGATGAGAACATTGTAACAGATTAATGTTTTTATCTAATTTGTATCAGACTATTTATGGTTAACCAGATTTTCAGTTAATTCAGTTCTATTTTCCTGTTTAGTGGCTCTGTGAATCCAGATATCAGGTATGTGATTACCCTTAGTTTACTTTTTAAACATCCGCTGTAAGTCTTAAATTGCTTAGTATAGATTTCATTACCTGCTGCTACTAGTTTTAATATTGTTTACTAGTTTTCTTTATATCGCTGACCCGGCCGGACGGCTGATTTCTGAAATACTGGGAAGGGGTGTTACACCATGAGAGCATAAATGGTCCTCCGAGATAAGCCTCCCTCATAAAGCAAGTAATAAGCCGATTTGTATCGGAAATAACGCTTGTCTTCTACTCCCGTCAGGTGCTTCTTTGTGGTAAGATAGGTGATGAAAGGATCCATACAGGAGGGATGTCACTCGATCTCCATCAACTCTCCTTCTTTAATGGATGGTATGAACAACACGGTCAGGGTGCCCTCCGCACTCAGACCATACTTGGCCAGTCGGTCCGCCACGCCATTCTCCTCCCTCGTAACATGTTGCACGAAGAAGGGTATAAATGTTCCAATCAGTCCTTTGACCTTCAGGAGGTACTGCTATAAGATGGGCTCCCTAGCCTCAAACTCCCCGTAGATCTGAGATGCGACCACCATTGAATCCTTGTGAGCATGAATATCTTGAACTCCCAGCTCCTTGGCCAAGCGGTGACCTGCGACGACTGCCTCGTACTCGGCTCTGTTATTGATGACCGAAAAGAGAATCTCCACTGCTTGTTCGATTCTCTTCCCCCGTGGGCTCACTAGGATGATTTCTAAGCCGAGAGAATCCCTTCCCGAAGCTCCGTCCACAAACATCTGCCAGAGGACGAATTCTTCCGTTTTCTCCTTCTCTCCTTTGGATGAGAAATCTGCCTGGAAATCTGCGACTGCTTGCGCCTTGATGACCATCCAAGAAACATAGGTTATGTCGAACTCGCCAAGCTCAACGAACTACTTAGCGAGCCTACCAAAATGCTCCATCATTTCCAATACCGATCTCAAGGGCTGATCCAACACCAGCCTGATGTTGTGAGTCTGAAATGCGGCCTCAGTCTCCTTGTCGATACAATGAGGGGGAAAATCAGCTTCTCTAAGATTGGATAGTGTAGCTCGGTCTTCCTGAGGACTTTACTTGCGTAGTATATCGGTAACTGACGCTTTTCTTCTTCTCTAACCAATACCGAGCTGACCGCTTCGGCTCCTACTCCCAGGTAAAGGAAGAAATCTTCTCCTTCGCGAGGCGCTTGAAGCTAAGGTGCTTGCATCAATTGATGCTTTAGGGCTTAGAAAGCTGACTCGCACTCGACGGTCCACTCGAACCTTTGATTACTGCGGAGAGTTCTGAAGAAGAGGGAGCACTTCTCCCCTTCTTTGGGCAAGAACCGACTCAAATTAGTGAGCCTCTCGGTCAACCGCTGTACCTCCTTGGTGTTTCTGGGAGAGGCCATTTCCATGATGGCTTTTACTTTGTTTGGGTTTGGTTCTACTCCCGCGGGATTGAGGAGATACCCTAAGAACTTACTCATGCTAGCTTAAAAGACGCACTTCGCGGGACTATGTCTCATCTTATACTTCTGCAACATTGCGAAGGTCTCTTTCAGGTCCTCTTAATGCTCGGGTACGCTCTTGATATTGATCATGAGGTCATCGACGTAGACCTCCAAGTTTCGACTCTTCTGATCCTTGAAGATATGGTTCATCATCCTCTGGTAAGCCGCCTCTACGTTCTTCAAACCGAACGATATTATCTTGTATGAGTATCACCCGTCGTTGGTTATGAAAGAGACATCTTTCCTATTGGGGGATTCATCCGAATCTGATGATATCCTATGCATCAAAAAACTCATCCTAGAAAAATCGGGGCTGAGTCAACCAGCGCGTCGATCCGAGACATGGGTTAAGGGCAGACTTTATTCAATAAGGATAAATCTGCACACATCCACCACTTCCCTCCTGTCTTTTTAAAATTACAATATTCGAGACCTAACCTGGATACTTGATCTTCGATACAAATCCTGCCTCTAGCAACTTTTGCACTTCCTCGCTGATAGGCTCGCCCAAAGAGGCGGCGATCACCCTCTTTTTTGTCGGATTGGTCGAACCCACAGATTGAGGTTGAGGCAATGCCATGCCACTTTGGCATCAATACCGAGCATGTCTGTGGCGCTCAATGCAAAGACGTCGACGTTGGCTTGCATGTATGTCACGATCTTCTGCAGGTCCTCTGTCAGCTCTTTGTCAACCTTCATTCTTCCAGGCCTCCAGCCCATGACAACCACTTACGCTTCCCGCACCTCCTCAACCACCTCTAGGCATGCCATCCCTTCCAAGACCAAATCGACCTCCTTTGCGTCTTCCCTCCAGCTGATGGTGTTGACCGCGTGTAGGTAGCACTTCCGAGCCACCTTCAAATTGTTCCTGATCTGAATCTACACCTATCCCTGATTATATTTCAGGCATTGATGGTAAGAGGAGTGCATATATTGGAAGATTTTTCTAAGCGGCGTCCCAAAGATCGTTTTGTAACTGCTTTGAAACTGAAAATTTACAATGACGAATCGACTGTTCTTCGAGGTACCTCCGAGAGTCACCAACAACTCCACTCCCCCTTCTACTTCTTCCCTCTCCCTTGAGAAACCAAACAACTGTCCATCCGAGGACGTCACTCTCTTGGCCTCCACTGCCATAACGTCAAACGCCTTTTGGAAGATGATTTTGATCGAGCCCCCATTGTCTATCAGAATGCGAGCAACTGCGAAGTTCTCGATCGCTGCGTGAACGACGAGGGCATCGTGGAATGGATCCTCATTCTCAAGCGTAGCTTCTGCCGCGAACGTGATCTACCCAATCAAAGGCGGGCTTTGAGACGTCAAAGCGACACTCCTCCTATAGATGTTGTAAAGGCCCCAACGACTCGTTCTTTGCGCCTTCCTCGAGCATCTCGAGTATCCAAAAGATCTCATCCTGGAAACGATCGATGTATTTCTCGAGTTTCGACACCGACTCGTTCTTTGCATCTTTCTCGAGCAAAGGATGGGGCTAGCACGCCCCCGACCACCGCCTTCTGCTGTTGATCTTCCCACCCCGCTCCTAGGGATCTCCTGGTTCCTCCTACCGATCTTCTCATCTCCAAGAACTCTTGGCATGCTGAGGTGACATTCCCTTCCTCTTGATGGAAGTCACAATAAAGAATGACATTCCCTCCTTGCCGCTCCCGATTTGGAGCTCTCCTCCTCTGATTGCGAGCGTGATGATTAATCAGTATAGCCTCCCGAGGCAGATATCTAGCGGGTCTTCTGGCCTCCTGGTGCCTCTCTGAAGCATTGAAGCGAGCCCGAAGCTCGTGAGAATGACACAAATCAAATACGAACGAACTAGGTCCTCCTGCTTTCCTCCAAGGAGGTCTACTCATCAGGGCTTAGAACCTCCTCTCGGGTTTCCTACGCTCCGGAATAGCTCCCGGCCTCCTGAACTCTCCCCACTGCCTCGTCCCGCCTCTTGCCTCCTCTTGAGGTCCTTGACTCATCCGACTTCGTCAACCTCGTAAGTTAAACTAAGAAATTCTTATTATTCCCTTCCACCTGGATGAACTACTATGCGTGGTTGTTCGAGTCTTCAAAGGAGATGGAGTGATCTCAATCTACCTCTATTTTGAACAACCCATCCTGCAAGCCAAACGTAAGCACCAGCTGGAGGGTCTTGTTATCCATCTCTTGAATATGAACCTCCTCTTGGAAACGATCAATGTATTTCCCCAACGGCTCGTTGGGTTCCTGCTTGAGGTGAAAGAGAATGGTTGGCCCCTTCTTTCTCCTTTTCGACGCCGCGAAGCGCAACATCAGTCCTCGACGCAGATCTTCGAAGTAGTAGATGGAGCCCTCCGACAACTCGTGAAACTAGTCCTTTGTCTGACTATGTTGTTAAAGGCGCGCCTCAGGTGCACCTAAGGCTCCAGGCTCAGAGGCTTGCGCCTTCGTGCGCCTTTTTTGCGCCTTTAGAATATAAAAGACACGTCTGAGAGCGATTTTTGTTTCAAGCCTTTTTTCACAAAAGAAAGAAAGAAATAATGTAAGAACTCAATAGTTTTTTCATAATTTAGAGTTTGTGAAACATAATCTCTTGTTAAGACTTAGATATGATGCAAGTAACCACATTAATTATATTTTTTAAGAGATATAAATGATAGTAATGAATTATTAGTAAATAGAATATATGAAAAGTCTGATCAAAAAGATGAACTGATGTTTGTTGCTTATTTTTTAAAATGAATGTGGTTGCGCCTTGCTTTCGTTAGGCGCGCGCCTGAGCCTTGCGCCTAGGCTCCAAGACCCCTTTGCGCCTTACTACGCCTTGTGCCTTTAATAACTAAGGATCGCGAAGAACCTGCATTTGAAAGCGTCAGCCATGGTTCAAATTGAAATTGCGTCGTCGAACCATTGTAGTTGTTGAATGAGGTCATCCTTCCCCGTATAGTAGCAAAGCACATACTCGCAAAACCCCTTCGGAATGGGCACGCTCAACACCTCGCAAAATGGGCTCGTCGACCCAGTTTGTTGAGCCTGTCTATGACGAGCTTAATCATCCTCATGGGAACGAAGAGCTCGCAAGGTGATGCACCGACTTCGGTCGAATAGGAGCCCCTCCTCCGATGAGACGACCCCCTTGCCATGGCACCTAGAAGGTTCGGCGTCCTCTGCTGAGGTGGCGACTGGTGGAGAGGCTGCTGCAACCTCGACACTCAGAGTCAGGAGAGCTTGCAGCTTCTCCATCATCCCTTTCCTATACTCTGCGAGGTCGGCCTTTGCGACGAACTGCTTGAAGCTCGCTGGTATCCAATCTCCGACTCCCTCTCTTCTTCGTTTGCCATTAGACCTCACATTCGAGGTTCTTCCTTCGATCACAGTCCACGCTCACTATACTAAAGTGTTGGAACCAAGATTTTTGACTCCAAATGTTCGGACTTAAGAGGTGACCAAACGCTATTTGTTTAGATGTCGTCCCAGACAAATTATAACTAGAAGAAGCTGGAGAGCTAGAGCTGATCCCGAACTGCCTATAAACCAGATTTGAGAGCTGCAGCGAGAAGGCCCCGCCCATGTACCCTAAAGTTTATGGGAACTTCCCCTCCCAAACCATGGTTGAGCTCTTCAAAAGGAAGGAACATACTTGTCTGAAGGGAATCTTGGGGAGGGGGTTCAACATGTTTTTCTCTTGTGCCATGTTATCCTATTTATTGGCAATCCAGGGGGGAGGGGTATATGGTTTGCGAGTAGCTTCCCCCACCTTCTTGAGACACTGGATACCTAGCACCTGAATGACCTGTTCTCTGGAAAACTCTTGAGGAGGCGAGCTGATCAGATTCACCTTAAGCGTGGCCGCTTATGCTAGGTCTTCAGTTGGCAAGCTCGCTGGTTGGATGAGCTCCAACACAACGAGGTTGGCGGCAAAGGCCAAAAATGGCCCGCAAATAGATTGTGCAAGTGTCTGAGCTAAGAGGGGGGGGGGGGGTCGAGTTTCGATCCTGGTGAGCTCATTGGTGAACTGACCTCCACCCTACCGATCTCGCGGGCAAGTTGATCAGCAAGAAACGGGCGAGCACTGGATGAGCTCTCGCTGTCTCTGGGGATGAATGCTTCTGGGTCCGCGGTCTGCCTTCTAAGGTCCTAGGGCTTATGTTTAGGCTTGGGCCCACCTCGCCGAATATGGATTGTACACTTGTGGTTTATCGAAATACAAGAAAGAAGAATTAACATGTCCCCGGTAAGACCCGAGAACACTCATCTAACATAACAATGTGCAAGGAACTTCAAGTAGATGTCGATTTTTTTTTTGCTACATCGTTTTGTTGTAATGTGTGAGCACAACTACTCTGATGAATGATGACATAAGATGTGTAGAAGGAATCTAAGTTAATACTCCTGTACTTTTTTGTGTTATCAATATATATGGTTTTAATGGTATTATCATATTGTTAAATTTGACAAAGGAAGTTTATGAAAATTTTGAAAACTTCATATTTTTTTAAAGTATACCCACACCAATGAGGAAAATCATCAATGAAAGTTAACAAAATATAAACTATCATTGCGCTAAATTTAGTAGGATATGGTTCTCATATATTAGAGTGAACTGAGTCAAACATAAAGCTACACATTTCATCAGTTTTTATAGGAAAGAAAACACGGTGATGTTTGCCTATATGGTAATCACCACATTCTATGATTGACTTACTAAGAAAAGGAGGTAACAACTGATGTAAAAGATGTGCAGGGGGAATGACTAAGATGCTATGCAACTGTAGAAAGGAGACCTTAGCAAGAACATGAGAAGAAACAACAATATCATCTTGAAATAAATACCACCCAAGTTCAATCCCAGTTGCATTCTTCCTCTTCATGAGAAGGTTCTGAAAATAGCAATAAGAGGGGGAAGAATATGACGCAAAATTTAGTTTTTAGTTTTAACATTAATTGAGAGAAGAATGTAAGGAAAGTTTGGAGCACATAAAACATTATCCTCAGTGAGGTGTGAAGTCATGATGACGAACCTTGATTCACACTCCAGAGCTAGATGTCTATTACCAATACAAAAAATAGATTGCATGAGAACTTGAAAAACCGGTTCCAATCACGAGGAATACTCATGCTTAAACTTAGGAGGCTGATTCCTCCTTGAAGTCCCTTTCATAAGGAGAGATCCCAAAATCCTAAGCATAAAGGGATAACCTCTCACACCATATTCCTCTCCCTTATATAGATGACGGAGGGCACCTATTACAGAATATGTTAATTAATACCATTACATAAATCAATATTAGTTAATAGTAATTTAGCAATATTAACTAATTAATCAATACTAATTAATTTCAAAATTATATTTTTGCATGAGCATTCAAGGTAGTCTCCATATGACTCCCATGAATCCTGCAAGGTGGTGTACTCAAGCAGATGATACGAATGGAGCGGATCCTGTCGAGGGAAGGCGCTTCACTCGCGTCTACACTAGGTGCGCGAAAGGAACAAAGGCGGCATGATCCCGTGGAGTACTTGGCGGGCCTTGCACCTATTTATCTTTTTTGCTTTTTATTTCGTTGCATCTATTGTCTGTGTACGACTGATCGGCCTTGTGGGTCTCTCTCTATATAAGGGAGAATTGCGAACTAATGTAGCATGCTTTGTTTTATTGGATTTTGAATCGAAATAGAGGAGGTCCGGCCCAAGCGGAACTCTCTTGTTTTCCCTAACCGACTTTCGCTCCTGCTCATCTCTCTCTCTCACGTCGCTCGAGCCCCCGCCATCGCTCTCCCGTCGCTTGGCCGCTCCGCTACTCGCGGCTAACAACTGGTATGACCTGCTTTTGAGCGCCGCCATCGCCGCATCGCGCCTTCCTATGTGCCGCACGACCTTCTCCCTGTTCCGCTCGCCGCTCTTCGTCCATCCAGATCCACCGCGCCGCTGCTCACAGTGTTCGCAGTCTTCCCCAGCTTTCGCCTCCGCCCGACTCTCTGCTTCCCCTCTCTGCGGCCCTGGCGCATGCTCCTCACCCGCAGCATGACACGTGACTCCAATCCGGCCTCCGCCACAGCGGTTCTCTCCGGCCGCCTCGATCGGGTTGATACGACTCTCTCGGATCTCCAAGTGGCCGTCCGTGACATCCACACCCTCCTCACAACCCGCCTTTCGACCCCGGCTCCTCTGCGGGTCCAGTAGCAAGCCGCCACGGCGTCGGCCAACAACCCCGACGACTTTCCGGCCGGCGACCATCATCTGCCCGAACTCTACGCGACTGCCCTCCGACGCCTCGAACTGCCGGTCTTCGACGGGACTGACCCCTTGGGTTGGCTTGCACTGGCCGAGCACTACTTTGACATCCAAGGCACATCCGCGGATCAAATGGTTCGCCTCGCCACGATTTACATGGAATGATCGACCCTTCATTTGGTCCGTTGGCTCCGTCAATCGTCGCCGGCCTTGTCATGGCCGCTACTCAAGGATGAGTTGATCCGCCGCTACGACAACCGCCACGCCGGCAACCCGTATGAGCGCTTGAGCAACGTCCGCCAAGCCGAATCCGTGGATGCTTACATAGATGACTTCATCGAGGTGGCCACACACGTTCCCGACCTCTCACCAGACCACTACCTGGGGACGTTCCTCGCCGGGTTGCGGCCACACATCCGTAACCGTCTGTGGTTCCACGATCCCACTACCGTATCTAGCGCAATGGAACATGCACGTTTTGGGGAGGCAGATTTCGCCACCATAGCAGCAGCCCTTGCCGCCCGGTTCACACCTACTCTTCCGGCCCCCTCCCGGCTCACCGCGCCCCGGCCGCCGCCCCCACTTGCTCGGACAACTCCGGATATTACCCCCGCTTTAGGTAGCCCCCGCCACAGCCGCAACCATCACCACCATAGGCTCACCCCCCTCCCCATCAGATTTCTCATCAGGAGTACCTTGACCTTCGGGGGAAGGGTCTCTGTTTCTGCTGCAAGGGTCCGTACTCGCCTACCCATGAGTGTCCCAACAGGGACCTCCGAATGATCTTAGACGCTGAGGAAGAAGAGATTGTCATGGCCGACTTTGAGGCCCTCGAGCTCGATGATGACGGGCCCAATTCGGCCGAGCTAGGCGCCACCTTCCAGCGCTTGGAGGTCTCTTGCTACTTGGTGGGTGACATCACCAACCCGTGCACCATGAAGCTGGAGGCCACCCTGCTTCAGACACCAGTGGTACTCATGATCGATTGCGACGTCAGCCACAACTTCATCTCTCACGACCATGTTGAGGCTCTCCGCCTTACGATGACCCCACCACCAGACTTCCATGTCTCCCTCGGCGACGGCCGCCGTAGTCGCACTGCCAGCTGGTGCATCGGCCTGCCATTTTCTTTTGGCACTTACTCGGGTTCTGCAGATTTTTATGTCTTTGGTCTTGGCGGGCTAGACGCGATACTGGGCGTGTCCTGGTTGCACACACTTGGGGACTGTAAGCACAATTGAGGACAACTGACGATGGACTTTGCGACAGCAGGCGAGGTTCATCATCTACAAGGCGATCCTTCCCGAACATGTTCCCCGGTCGGCCTCCGATCCATTCTTCGCACACTCGACCTGGATCTCAACGTCTGCCTTTGGCACATGGAACTGGGTTCTGACCCGCCACCGCCACCAGTACATACGGACGTCCAACACCTCCTCGACGACTATTCGACAGTTTTCTCCGTTTCGCATGGGCTACCGCCGCTGCGGGCATCCGACCACGACATCACCGTACAGCCCGGCGTGGCGGCAGTTTCGGTCCGTCCTTATCGATACGGCCATAACCAGAAGAACGCCATGGAGGCTATGGTGGACGAGATGCTGAGTGCAGGCATTATCGAGCCGATTGCCTGTCCTTTCTTCAGCCTGGTGCTGCTCGTGCCGAAGAAGGACGATAGTTGGCGGTTTTGCGCCGACTACAGGGAGTTGAACAAGCTCACAGTGTCAGACAAGTACCCCATCCCCATCATCCAGGAGCTGTTGGATGAGCTACGGGGTGCTCGCTATTTTTCCTTGCTGGACTTACGCTCGGGCTACCACCAGATCCGCGTGCGGGCAGAAGATGTGCCCAAGACGGCCTTCCGGACACATGTTGGTCACTATGAGTTCCTCGTTATGTCATTTGAACTGACGAACACCCCGACCACCTTCCAGTCCACCATGAACGACATCTTTCGTCCGCACCTACGTATGTTCGTCCTGGTTTTCTTTGACGACATTTTGGTTTATAGTTCTTCTTGGTAGCTCCACCTGGCCCACCTCGCCACCGTCCTCCGCCTCCTGGCCTCCCACCAGCTCGTGTCCCATCAGAAGAAGTGTACCTTCGGTCAACCTCATGTTGAGTACCTGGGTCACATCATCTCCACCAAGGGGCTCGTCATGGACTCGCAAAAGATCGAGGTTGTCCTGCACTGGCCGATGCCCATGAGTCACTGGGCCGTGTGGGGATTCTTGGGACTCACCGACTACTACCGCTTCTTCATCCACAGCAACGGGGCCTTGGCACGACCACTGACAGACCACCTGAAGAAGGAGGTGCCCTTCCTGTGGGATGCATCCGCCCAAGAGGCCTTCTACAACTTGCAACGTGCTCTCATAGCGACACCGGTTCTGAGTATGCCCGATTTTCCCCAGCCATTCGTCGTGGAGTGTGACGCTTTTAGGAGGGGGGTCAGCGTCGTTCTCATGCAAGAAGGCTGCCCCATCGCTTATTATAGCAAGGCTTTTAACGACCGACAGAAGGTGGTTTCCGCCTACGACAGCGAGCTACGTGCTCTGGTGTTAGCAGTACAGCATTGACCGTATTTACTTGGTCGGCCCTTCACCGTCAGGATCGACCACTGCAGCTTGAGGCACCTATAGAGCCAGAAGGTTTCCACCCCAGCGCAACAACTCTGGATAACCAAGCTCTTGGGCTACCAATTCTCGATCGAGTACAAGACCGGGTGCATGAACTCGACCGCAGATGCCTTATCCCGTCGCGAGCCGAGCGGCACCTTGGCGACGATCTCACTTTGCCAATGACGAGACATGACGGTTCTTCAGGAGGAGATACGGTCGGATACCCTTTACAATTGCATGATCGACGAGTTGCGGAGCGCGCTAGATTCCCACCCTCCTTTCCGACTAGTGGGCGGCAGACTTTACTACCACAACCACCTGGTCCTCGCAACATCTTCACCATGGATACCACAACTACTGGAAGAGTTTCATTCTACACCGACAGCCTGACACTCAGGAGCCTATCCGACCTTCCGACGATTGGCCTCCACCCTCTACTGGCGAGGCATGATAAAGACGGTACAACAGTTCGTGGCCAAACATTTGGTCTGTCAAAGGGTCAAATACTAGACCCTCGCCCCGACTGGCCTGCTACAACCAATGTTTTAAATATTGGATGTCGGCGATATATCAGATTGAGTTTTTAAATGTCGGATGTGGGAAGTTGGAGACATATCAGAGATATTTTAAAATATCGATTTCCATGTCTTATAAATAAAATTTTTATTTTTATGTATACTAACTATAATTATATGTTAAAAAATAGAAAAATAATATAATAAATAGATAAAAATGAGTCATTTATATTACGAAATAAAATTGAACAGTATCCATGATAAAATATTATTAATAAATATAAAATGATACATTGTAAAATATATTTAATAGCATACAATAATTTTATTTTGATATCAATCATCTTTATTGTAAATAAAGTTGATTTAAAAGTTAAAATTTTTTAATTGATTACAAGTCTTTTCAAACATATTAAATTATATTAAAAGCATGTAAACAACCAACTATTAAAAAAAACTAATAAATTTATTAAATGTTTTCATATTTTTTATAATATTAAATTAAAAAATTGTGAAATAATTATACAAAATTGGTCGTAAGAATAAAACGTTAAAAAATTTAAAATAATAAGTCTAATCAATTTAATCATATATGTCTAATCAATTTAAACATACATAATATAATATATATAAATAATTTAAACATATGCTGCTAGTCTGCTAGTATAACATAAAAAAAATAGCGGACAATATATTTAAAAGTCTTCTCGGCCGATATATCAGAAAAAATCGGACATGTCGACCTATATTTTACAAAACTGCATAATCTATTTTTTTAGAAAAACATATCTTTTTACCCTAAAAAATGACATGTCGGGAGACACGTCAGACATGTCGGAGTACATTTAAAACAATGGCTACAACCTCTGCCGGTGCCCGATCGAGTTTGGGAGGATATCTGGATGGATTTCATTACTTGCCTGCCACACTCCTTGGGATACGACTCTCTTCTGGTGGTGGTCGACCGCCTCTCCAAGTACGGACATTTCATACCTGTCAATCACCCCTACACTGCGAGCTCGGTAGTGCGGGTCTTCATTGGCGAAGTCGTCCGCCTACACAGGTTTCCCCGCTCCATCGTTAGCGATCGCGACCTGGTGTTCATCAGCACCTCTGACAGTTGTTTCACTTATAGGGGACGAAGGTACGATTTAGTACGACATATCATCCTCAGTTTGACGGACAGACGAAGGTCCTCAACCGCTGCGTGGACACCTACCTTTGCTGTTTCGCTACTGAGCAGCCTCACCAGTCGACTCAGTGGGTGGCATGGGAAGAGCTGTGGTACAACACCTCCTACCTGTCGGCGGCAGGCATGACCCCCTTCCAGATAGTTTATGGGCGGCCGCCCCCGACTACACCGGTTGGACTTGCCGAAGAATGTCTAGTTCAAGCGTTGGCCAAGGATTTACAGGATCGGGATGAGGCCCTACGAGAATTGAAGCATCATCTCTGCCGCGCCCAAGATAGAATGGCCCAACAGGCAATCTGACACCGCCGCGACGTTTGTCTATCACCCGACGAGCACATTTTCGTCAAGCTGCGACCACATCGCCAAAGTTCTTTGACTGGTCGCCTCCACCCCAAGCTCTCCGTACGGTATTTTGGCCTCTTCCTGGTCGTGGAGAAGATAGGTGAGGTGGCATACCGATTGCAACTTTCGCCCGACAGTTGAATCCATCTGGTATTTCATGTGTCGCAGCTGAAGCGGACGTTGGGAAACGACCCCCTCCAAGATGCCCTTCCCGAGGACCTGGATAGCGAAGTCACCCCACGCTATGAGCCCGAAGCTGTGTTGGGCAGCCGCACTGAGCAGGTTTAGGGCCAACCCGTGAGGCAAGTCCTCATTCAGTGGAAGGAACAAGACAAGGACGAGGCGTCATGGATTCTGGCGGAGGAAGTAAAGACCCGGGTTCCATATTTTGACCTTGAGGACAAGGTCGTTGAGAACCCCGGGGTAGTTCATATGAATGGAGCGGATCCGGTCGAGGGAAGGCGGTTCGCACGCGTCTACACTAGGCACGCGAAAGGAACGAAGGCGACAGCCTGGGAGTACTTGGCGAGCCTTGAATCTATTTTTCATTTTGCTTTTTATTCCGCAGTGTCTATTGTATGTGTACGACCGACCGACCTTTGTGGGTCTCTCCCTATATAAGGGAGAATTGTGAACTAATGTAGCATGCTTGGTTTAATTGGATTTCAATCGGAATAGAGGAAGTCCGACCCAGCAGAACTCTTCTGTTTGCCCCAGCCAACTTCCGCTCCCGCCCATCTCTCTCTCACGTCGCTCGAGCTCCTGTCGCCGCTCTCCCGTCGCTCGGCCGCCCCGCTACTCGCGGCTAACAACAAATGTATCACAGTAGCATTATTTATGCCTTTGAAAATTCACCAGGTCTCCAAGGTTAAGGTTTGAATATTTACCTGGGTCATTAAGAATGTCAACATGGAAAAGTTAGAGGAGAGATAGTGGTGGGGAGGAGAGAGAGTGCTTGTTAAAAGATAGTAGAAGTGATGTTGGTGTAGTAGTGGGTGAAGGTGGAAGGCCCAATGAAATTGTGTCTAGTGAAGGAGGGGAGGGTGGGCAAAAGGGTGGATGCAAGGAAATGAATGTGGAAATAAGGGAGGAATGTGGAAATAAGGGAGGAATGTGGAAATAAGGGAGGCATGTGCACAAGAAAACAAAGGAATGCAACTCATGGGGGGGGGGAATAGGAAACATATGTAGGAGTAGGGGCAGAGATGTGACAACAAAAGGGATGGATTGAAATCCTTGCGGTACACGACATTCCTCCCAGGGATAGGATCGGGGGGGGGGGCACTTGAGACGATCAGTGGCTGGAGTCTTGGAAAAGAGGATGTGGTGAGCGAGTAGAGAGATTGAAAGAGAAACAACGAGGGAGGCGTGCTGGGGTTGGGTGCGGTAGCTCTAGGCCTTCCAAGTGGTTTCCCGCTCAGGTGGGTCAACGGGTGGATCCACCGCATGGATGGGGAGAGGCTAGAGGTAGGTGTTGGTGGGAGGAGCATCGACGAACTCGCTGCGCTGAGCAGTAATCAATGGGGAGCTGTGAGCTAGGTTGTCGGACCGGCTGTCGTTTGCTGCGGATGAGGGTGCCGCCAATGGGGAAGTCACATGTATTTCCCGATTGGTTTGGATGCTATGAAGGAGGGTGGTGATGTCGTGGAGCTGGACGGTGGTCCGATCGAAGTTGTCGTTGAGGTAGGCACTGGTACTCAACGACTAAATGAGGAGCGGACAGAGGTTGATAGTTCGGACCATTTTTACCAATGCAGAAAATGGATTGCACTAGAACTTGAAAAACTAGATACAATCACGAGGAATCTCCTGTCATATGAATTGAGGCACCTGAATAAATAAAACACTTACCTTGAGTGGCTACACATGTGGCTACCCGACTAAGTGAAGTTAACTATTGCAAATTGCTTGGTAGCAGAGATGAGTGAGTGCGTTGAAGCCAGCTTGTGGGAACTATCTACCCGTGTTGGAGCTAGAGGGGACAAAATTTGTGAACCCAACATCAAGTTCAACACCTCCAACGTGTGTCCGTGGTTGAAGATGAGGATGCTTGGCGAAATATCTCTCAATTGGGTGAACGATCTTGCCACAATGAGTGAAAGTAGGTCGATGATCACCACGCCCCTGTGCGACTTCCTTGTTTATTTCCTCTGCATTCAATGACATAAGCAGAACTCTCGGTAAAGGAGATGAGACGATATTGGTCTAACCAAGGAGACGAATGACAGTAGAGATTCTAGTGGTAGTAGCATTCATAGTAGGAATATTACTTTCTCCTAGAATGTATTGTCAGGTCATTTCATATGCTTCTGACATGCGCTGAAGGTAATAAACAACCATCAATATTAGAGGGAATATTGTGCCAGCAAAAAGATCTTTGTACAAATAATGGATCCTGGAAGTCTTGGCACTGTTGGAGTAAAGTGTTGCTAGATGATCACACATGGATTTTGCCTTCTCATCATGACCGATAATTGGTAGCCAGGCACCAGAATGGTTCGCTAATCGTGCATGAAGACATGTTAGTTGGAAAAATTTGTTGTTGGTGAAGGATCATTGAGGTGATGCTACTTCCTTTGAGATTCCATTAGGAAGAGGAGGAAACACTTAATGTGGTCGGTCAACTTGAATGTTGTGCCAAGATTTCCTTATGCACCATGAAAGGTAGCTAATGAAGGTACTGTGGTGGAAAATGTGGGCTCAAGTATTCCCATCACAACACAAGTAATCCACACACAGAGGAACCATGACAACAGTGATGCCACAAACACTGGAAGAAAGGAACTATCTCAGTGGTCACATACCACAAAAAAATATACAACAAGCTTGTAATCATGATCACAAATGTGGGTATAGAAAGTCTTCGATGAAACATATGCAAATGGAAACACATGTTACATTTTTGAGTTGAGCATGTGATGTTGAATTCAATTGGTGTGTAATGATGACTAAAAATGATTTTGGGCTCTCATACTAAAATGATGAATGAAGTATGGGAGGGACCCGATTGGCGAGGGAATGGGTATAAGAAGTAAATAAAGGAGAGAATATGGGGGAAATCATGCAATTCAATTCATTAATTCTCCATCTCTCTAACCTCAAGCCACCAAACCCATATTTCTAGAAAATAGCTTCACGTGAATAATAAGGTCAAACTACATAAAATTGAAATTTGGATAAAACCTAGCAATCTTCTCATCTAATTCCAGCTGAAGATAAATCTTAATAATTGCATTGATGCAGATGTTTCCCGTAACCTGCACTATTTAATGTTAATTTCAGGGTTTTATTCACCTTTACACTGGTTGAATTTTGTTAAATTGTAGGTTTTTCAGTCATATCTTGTTGCACCGCATGAACTACATTTTTATCTGGTTTATCAAATTTTGAAGGAACACATGAACGAAATGGCTGACTACAAGGTAAAACAATTTATTTTGTTAATAGAAACAAAGTTATAAGGTATTTTTTGTTTCCATGATATTTTATCCGTTGATCTAGGTTATTGTATTTTGCACAACTGCTATGGTAACAGCATTTATATATGTTCTACTCCGAGACTTGAAGATGAACGTTAGGGAAATGCATTCAAGAAAGCCTCAACTTTATCGAACTCGGATTTCTGATGAATTTCGGGAATCTAAAGGCCTGACTCTTGTAACATCAGATGTTTCAGCTCGTGGAGTAAACTATCCTGATGTTACTCTTGTAGTTCAGGTAACTCTTTGACTTGTTTAACTCCATAGGTTGATATTTTATTTTAAAATACCCGTTCTTACTTTTTTTTCCTTCTCCATGGAATTGGTAAAGCTACCAAATTCTTAGTGTCCATTTCCTAATCTTTCCTGAAAATTTAACTTTTAGCTTTTTATTTGTTTGCTTACTTGGTCTGGTTTATAGTGATATTGGCACCAAAGTGTTAGATCAATTCAAAGAGTAAATCAAAGCTGATGAAGCCTAGGATACAAAATTTATGAACCTTTGCTATTGGATCAGAAATAGTGCTTCTTACCCCCACAACTTATGTTACTGCAATCATAAGTTTTGGAAGAATCAATTGTTGAGATTCATCACTGATCCAATCTTGTGCAAACACGTTTCTTGTGAGGTTTCTCTTCTAACTTGACCGCTGCTCCTTTGGGACTGTGTCTTGGCTTTGCAACTTCTTCGGGTTTTTCTAGTCCGACTTATTCAGCATTCGCCTTTGAGCTCATCCTTCTCCCTTGTAGTTGAAAAGCTTCTTCAATGCATTCAAGGATTGCTCCTTAGCAGTCGCTTCATGCTTCTCTTTTGTCTGCATTGATGAGTACCATATCTTCTCTATCTTACAATTCCTCATGGATAATATATTCTTGTTCTACCATTCACATGACTCGTCACGTTACACCAAATGTACGACTCCAAGGTATATTATTTTTGTCATTGGAGCTACCACCCACATTACTAGATTATGAGAAGTGCTTGTCTTCTCCACCATTAAACTCATTTTCTTCAAATTCATGTTCACATTTTAAATTCTACCCATGCTTATAACTGTGTAATTTCTTCTTCTTCTTATTATTACTTTGTGATGCATGATCTTTAGACACAAAGTGTCATCGGTAGGATCCGGTTGGAGAACATACTATATATAGTTAATATTCCTCTTCGTCTAAATGTTTATCCACAATCACCAGCTCCATTTTCACCCACTACAGTAATTGTTCTAGCTCAATCAACTTGCCTTCTTTTCAAGGTTGTAAATATCAAATGTTGGCGATATGTTGAATTGAGTTTTTTCATGTCCGATATCGGAAGTCAGATCAGATATATTTTAATATAACTGATTTCCATCTCGTAAATAAAAAAATATAGCTTTATATATATTAATTATAGTTATACTGTTACGGGTCCTCCGTCATCTATCTTATTATATTAATATTATGTGTATCGATTCGTATGTAGTCTTTTGTATTAGTTTAATATTTCGTGTATTGAGTTGTATCAGGTATTTTCACCCATGCCCTTGACGTCTTATTTAAGGGGGGCTTGCCTTGTATTGAAGTTAAGCAATGAATGAAGTATTTCTTTTATCTCTCTAAAATTTCCTCTCCCTCTCTCTCTAAGCTCTTCTCTCCTTCCTCCACCCTCTAGGGTTTTCTTCCTCTCTCAACTCCTCCACCATTCTAGGGCTTGCCCCTTGTATCTCCATCTCCAACAATCATCAACGAAGCAAGCCCGTAACAACTTGGTATCAGAGGATCTTTCCTCCAATACATCCACTTCATTAATAGCCGCAAAGTTTTGCTTCTCCAGCGTGTGCAGCTGCTCCAAACTCGCATCACGACAACCCCGACGCTTCCAACAATAGAGCCCCAGCCGCCGCTCGTCCTTCCCGTCCAGATCGCATCCCCGGCACATCTTCCTCTTCCAAGCGCATCTCCAGGACCGATCACCTCATCGGGCGCAAACTTCTTCCGCGATCAGACGACGCGACCTTCCGCGTCGTGTCCGACGTCGACACACGCGACGCACAACTTCGTCGCTGCTTCGCCTCCCGGGGCCTCTATCGATCCTTCTCCTTCTTTTCTCTCGCGTCAAAGCCTTCCAGCGCTCCAACGATTCTCGCTGACCTCTCCTCCCAGTCGAACGGAGTTCCCGCTTAAGCCCTTCTTCTCGAGCCCATCGAGCCCCGACTTTGTCCTATCTATTATCACGTCCCGCCCTCATGCCTACTGACGCCTTGAGCCCCAAGCCACGCACACCATCTTATCTTTTTATTTCATCCTCACATCCCATCCGCTCCTCCCATCATTTCTTTTATTTTCCTTCTCCATCTCCCGTACTTATTAACATCCCATCCTGCTCCATCTTCCTGCTCCCTCAATTAAATTGTATATGGAGATTAAACTTTGTGCCGCGGATGAAACTGCTCTTTGCTCGACGTTGTGGCAAATGTTGAACTCATTTCAAGCTTCCATCTCTCGCCTCAACACGACACTCGACAAATTGGTGACTTCAGAACACTTTGGCGTCCCGCCTCTTCCAGTGTCGGAGCCCTACCAACCCGCACAGCTTGTGCCGCCACCACCGTCGCGACGTGTGCCACCACCTCTGCCTGTCACAGTTGCCACCATTCATGTCACAGTTGCCGCTCTCATCATCATCTCCACCGGCTCCTCCGGTCGACTCGTCGCCGCCTCTGCCGACTCTTGCTCCGCCGGCCCCTGCCATACCACTCCAATCGGCCGCCTTGCCACCTCTTCGGTTGGCCCCTGCTCCACCGTCCCCGACGGATCCATTCCTGCCGCCGCATGTCGGCCCTCCGACCTCCGTTTGGCTGCTTCTCACAGCCCCTCTAGCGGCCCCGACAAAGCCATTTCATATGCCGCCCATTTTCCTGCTGGCACCGCCGCTCCTCGCCAACGCCACCGCCGCCGCTACGCGTTACCGCGCGTTGTTCTGGAGGGAGGTCAAGGTACCAGATGGTCCGACCACCCGCATGGAGCACGAGCATGAGGGCAAGCTCGTTTTGAAGGACGGATGGAGTGTTACGGGTCCTCCGTCATCTATCTTATTATATTAATATTATGTGTATCGAGTCGTATGTAGTCTTTTGTATTAGTTTAATATTTCGTGTATTGAGTTGTATCAGGTATTTTCACCCATGCCCTTGACGCCTTATTTAAGGGGTGCTTGTCTTGTATTGAAGTTAAGCAATGAATGAAGTATTTCTTTTATCTCTCTAAAATTTCCTCTCTCTCTCTCTCTCTAAGCTCTTCTCTCCTTCCTTCACCCTCTAGGGTTTTCTTCCTCTCTCAACTCCACCATTCTAGGGCTTGCCCCTTGTATCTCCATCTCCAACAATCATCAACGAAGCAAGCCCATAACATATACTTTCTAAGATTAAAACTTAGCATAACCAACATTGAGTCATATATTTCAATACCTATATATAAAGGAGATGTCGCTTGAACAATTCCCCATAGTGTCACCGGCTTATTTCACTTTTTCGGAAACACACCTACGGTTTCTTTTTAATTTACCCCTTATGCCTTCGGGTAAAAAAACCCTATAGAGCTAAGCGGATCCAGAGCCGTTACCTAGGGAGGGAGGAGGGAATGAGAAGGAGAGAGGGAGCTCAAGGAGCTCTACTTGGACGATGAGGCTGTTGATAACTTCTTCTCCCCCGCTACTTCGCAATCAACACATACTTTCGTAGAGAG
This sequence comes from Platanthera zijinensis, assembly GCA_039513925.1. Classification (NCBI taxonomy): domain Eukaryota; kingdom Viridiplantae; phylum Streptophyta; class Magnoliopsida; order Asparagales; family Orchidaceae; genus Platanthera; species Platanthera zijinensis. The sequence continues at coordinate 73,754,465 of CM077080.1, forward strand.
ACTGCCTTTTTTCCTCTCTACTGCGCTATTTTTATTTTTATTTTCCCAATTTTCTTTCTTGGCGAATGGGATCACCTGGGTACAGTTACCGACGCATGGATACTACATCCACGGTAAATGCGCCGTGGAGGTCGGAACTGGTAAAAAGAAGGGAATAAAGGATTGGTTATATGTACCATGTGATAATGGTAGCATTCTAAGAAAAGGGAGATGACATATTAACATAATATTTATCAGGTCATACACTTCCATTTTTTGTTTCATGACCGACCTAAATGGTTCGCCAAGTTAGCACACAGATGGGTGCAACTCAGATCAGAATGATCCACTTCGACCCGGGAGGCTCGCAAATTATTTTGGCATGTCTCATTTATAAGGCTTTTAATTAAATACGAGAGACAATGCCCTCACGTGCAGTTGCGATAGTTCTCCCGCCACAACATTATCTCGACACGACACTCCTGCCACTCGCAATCCCTCTAAGCGCAGTGCTCTTGATGTCGCTCAATTTTTCATGTGCATGGGGCGCTGCAATATATGGGAGAACCACTGTGTTGGGATATTGTCGTGGTGGGGGAACTATCTCAGGCGCGAGAGAGGTCCCACATGCGCTGTCTCTCTCTCTCTCACGCATACCGGTTCTCTCATCGTTACTAGGGGAATCCTCATAAGTTTCTTCTCCTCCGTTTATTGATATGCTTAAACTTAGCAGGTCACCCCGCCTATCCTGGGGTCGCATATCAATTTTCATACAATAACAATTTAGTTGGGTTAACATGGGATTTGCACAACTTTCTTAAAGCAACCAGAAGATGATGAGGATCAACATAGCTTTTATCCCACCAATTAATCGATCGTTAAAAGAGAAAATAATCTCCGCTCTTTAGCCTGTCACACATCAGCACATGACGGGCCATTCTCCACATCCTAGACAAGACCAATGCATAACATTAGAGATCTTGTGGAACGATTTAATTCTTCACGCCCAGGCGAACGTGCCCTTGGCCAGCTGGCCTCGGGCGCAACTTGCGTTCAAAAACTCGATGGTTCACGAGATTCTGCAATTCACACCACGTATCGCATTTCGCTGCGCTCTTCGTTGACGCGAGAACCAAGACATCCATTGTCGAGAGCCGTACAACTATTTAGGAGAAAACAACTAATCCACAAAACAAATTGCTTTGAGGATATGTGGTTGAAATTATGCTCATACTGCATATTTACCTTGGCCCAAATCTGCGCCGAATTGATCTCCCCTCCATCTAGAATATGTTACCATCGGGTTGTTCATGCAAAAGATGGACGAGTGCGCAACAACATCAATGAGTTGCTGAATAAGTTCACAAGTTGTCAAATTGCTCGATCTCTTTAGGGTCTCGACAATGATCCTTCCGCAGGTTCACCTACGGAAACCTTGTTACGACTTCTCCTTCCTCTCGCATCATTTCAGGGGGCGTACCACCCACGTCACAGTGATCCGAACACTTCATCGGACCATTCAATTGGTAGGAGTAACAGGCGGTGTGTACAAAGGACATGGATGTAGTCAACGCGAGCTGATGACTCACGCTTACTAGGAATTTCTCGTTGAAGACCAACAATTGCAATGATCTATCCCTGTCACGATGAAATTTTCAAAAGATTACTCGAACCTATCGACCAAGGTTATATACTCGTTGAATACATCAGTGTAGCGTGCGTGCGGCCCAGAACATCTAAGGACATCACAGACCTGTTATTGCCTCAAACTTCTGTGGCCTGAGCGGTCGTAGTCCCTCTAAGAAGCTGGCCGCGCAGGTTGAACTCCGCATAGCTAGTTATCAGGCTGAGGTCTCGTTCGTTAACGGAATTAACAAGACAAATAGCTCCACCAACTAAGAACGTCCATGCACCACCACCCATAGAATCAAGAAAGAGCTCTCAGTCTGTCAATCCTTACTATGTTTGGACCTGGTAAATTTCCCCGTGTTGAGTCAAATTAAGCCGCAGGTTCCACTCCTGGTGGTGCCCTTCCGTCAATTCCTGGTCGTGGCTCTTTCGCCGTGGGATTGCGGACTCGCCCCTCTGCTCGTGGGACTGCGGGGTGCCAGAGGATTGGGGCCACCTGGCGGGCGGGTGCTGCAGGGTTGCTGCTACTGGGAAGGAACCAATGAGGTGGGGTGTGCAAATCCCAGCGGGTTGGCGTTGGACTGAGATTATGTCCGCTGCTCAGCAAGCTGACGGCGCGGCTGTGGAGCCGGTGCGGACCATCTGCTATGTGATGTACCAATGTTGGCGGAATAGGAACACATTGATCCATGACCGGGAGGTGGGTACCTCAGTGGTGATTGCTGCTACCGTGTTGGAGAATATTGCCATTTACGATCAAGGTCGCAAGTCGGGATGTTGGGGGTACCTCTTGCCCTCTGGGGCTTTTTCGCTCTTCTTCGTGGTACCCCCCCCCACCCGGTTGGATTAAGATCAATGTGGATGGCTCTCTCCTGCCTTCAAGGTGTGTTTGCCTTGGAGTGGTGGTTCAGAATGAGACTGGTACGGTCCTTGTGGCGGCCGGCTTTGCGTGGAGACACTGGGATCCGGGAACGGTAGAGTTCGAAGCTGTCCGTGCCATCGGCCGGGCGGTGCAACCTACTACCCTCGAGACTCGTGGCGTTATCATGTAGGGGGATGCGGCTGATGCCATGGAGTGTTGTAGCATGCAAGCTAGGCGGACAGCTAGGACGACCATGGACCCTTGGGAGGACGATCTTACCTTCTTGCTGGAGTTTTCGGCGGTGCGGTTCCAGTGCATTGTCCGAGGGGCTTATCGTGTTGCGGACTACTGTGCGTGGCATGCGACGGCCGAGGACTTCCTTTGGTTGGTCGGATGCGGGGCGGATGTGACCTTCCAGAACCTGGTCGCGGCGGTTCACCGTGGGTTGGAGGGGGGGACTGGTTTGCATTGTGTTCGTTTCCTTTGTCTGTTTTTTTTTGTTGCCCCCCTGTTGTTTCCTGTCTTTTTTCTTGCTAGTGCGTTTTGACGGAACCCAAAAACTTTGCTTGAAAATGATCATGACCATTTGGCGCACAATGAATAATATGCTGCCCACTAATGATTGGTTATACCAACATCGCCTTCGAATGAAGGCAGACTGTCCATGGAGGTGTAGCCAGGCGGAGAATACTCATCATCTATTGGGGGACTGGCGCTTTTGCTTGAAAATTAGAACTGTGTTGTCCAGATTAAACATCCAATTCAACACTCCCTGTACCAACTTGCTAGAGACAATTTTGGATGAATTAGCTATCAACTCAAGCTCTAACCAGACAAAGATCTTAGCTTCAATCATTTATAATATATGGAAAGCAAGAAACCAGATGGTGCATGGAGAGCCATTCTTGAATCCCGCCACTATTGTTCTAACGACAATTTTTGATGCATCGGATGGTAACTGGGCGGCCCCTTACACCCTTGGCTCTTCTTGGTCGCCCCCGCCAACTGGGCGGCCCCTTACACCCTTGGCTCTTCTTGGTCGCCCCCGCCTCTTGGATGGATAAAGAACAATTTTGATGGGTCCGTGCACGCAAACAACCGTGCCGGACTTGGATGTACAATTAGAAATCATGCCAGAGAGCTTCTCGCGGCTAGTGATGATGGTATATCAAGCCGGTCGGTGAACATGTTGGAGCTTCGAAGTGCCTTGCTTGGGCTTACCATCGCCATGGGCTTCATGGACGATGTCCTTGGAGTCATTCTTGAGGGCGACTCGACGTTTGCGTGCTCTACTCTCAACCGCATTGTTTCGGGGCTTTATGATGGCGATGTTGAGATTTCACTCGCTAGACTCTTAACCGTATGCCCAAGACTCGTTATTTCACAAGTTGACCGAAGAGCCAACTCCGCTGCCGATTATGTGACCAACATTGCTTGCGTGAGGGACTTTCTGTGGGAAAGGGGAATGCCCCTAACCCAAGCTCTTTCTTTCATTCTATCCTAAGACCTTTCGCCTATGGAATTTTCTTTTCGTTCCTTTTTTAAATTATATATATATAGGCTATGACCACCTTCAAGGAACCAAAAACTTTGATTTCTCACAAGGTGCCGGCGGAGTCCTAAGAGCAACATCCGCCGATCCCTGGTCGACATCGTTTATGGTTGAGACTAGGACGGTATCTGATCGTCTTCGAGCCCCCAACTTTCGTTCTTGATTAATGAAAACATCCTTGGCAAATACTTCCGCATTGGTTCATCTTTCATAAATCCAAGAATTTCAACTCTGACTATGAAATTCGAATGCCCCCGACCGTCCCTCTTAATCATTACTCCGATCCCGAAGGCCACACAAACACATAATAATATTATATAAAGGAATTGTACCTGAGGAACAAACTTCATGTCGGTAACGACGTATTTTGGAATTTCGAAATAACGATTGTACTTTCTGCAAGCCCCACCTTCCAAGGGATCATCGATCGACGATCACAAATCAAGTAACTGAACGACGATCAGGCGAACACTGATAGATCGAATGATGATACCTATCGGCAAGAACAGAACGTAGTTGATCCGCGATCCCCTCTTTCTGAATGGCGATCGCTGATTGGAAAACTTTATAATAGTTGAAGTTTGCCAAGCATTGATCGCCACTCGATCATTGCTAGATCACCGATCGACGAAGTTTATTCGGATTAAAAAAAAACGTATACAGCTGCGATAGTTCCCTGACATGGACAATATCTCCACCCATGCTCTCATGTTCTTAGGTAAACGAACTCTGCACTCCTGTTGCCAATTCGACGCATGTCGAATTGGTTTATATCTATTTACAACCAATTTGATGTGCGTCAAATTAGAAGCCTCCTGCCAATTCAACGTACGTCAAATTGGGGTATATATAACCAATTCGCCATCTGCTGCCAATTCGACGCATTTCGAATTGGTTTATATTTATGTACTGTGGAAAACGGCTAAATAAAGATAAATTTTATTGCTCCAAAAAGATAAATAATACAAATGTATGTCCCCTTATTTATAGAAAATGGGGGAGAGAGGAGAATACAACAAGCGATGTGAGATTAAACACAAGCCGCGCGGACTATGCGGTTTGAATAAGTAAAACTGCAAGGCTATACAACTTAAGAACTATTTGCTACACGGCTAGCTGGAAACCGTCAAGCACCAATCCGGATTCCCACTAGACTGCAACTGCGAGTTGCCAAACCACCCGGACAGCATTGCGGGATGCTAGTCGACAACAGCGGTTTGCCAAACTGCCAAGACAGCACTGCGGATTTGTCAAACCGCCTGGACTTGCTAAACCGCCAGTCTGCCAAGACAAGCCGCCAAACTTGACCGCTATCTCTGTTCGCCAAGCCAGACTGCCAGACCGCCAAACCAACAGACCGCCGAGACCAATCCGCCAAACCGCCAAGCTCTCTGTCCGCCAAGCCAGGCCGCCAAACTAACAGACTGTCGAGACCAGTCCGCAAAACCGCCAAGCTCTAACACTCCCCCTCAAGCTGGAGCATATATGTCAAGCATGCCCAACTTTCTACAAACGTCTGAAAGAGAAACGAAAATTGGTTTTGTGAAGATGTCTACCAGTTATTTGTCGGAAGTGACGAATATAATGCAAATTTGATTTTTCAATATCTCTTCTCTAATGAAATGACAGTCAACTTTAATGTGCTTTTCCCTCTCATGAAAAACTGGATTCTTGGATATGTAAATAGCGATTTTGTTGTCACAACATATGGGAAGAGGATAATCATAAACTTCCCCTAAGTCAAGCATAAGTGCTCGTAACCATTTCAACTTGCAAGTTGTTGAAGTCATGCTTCTATACTCGGGTTCAACACTTGACCTGGAAACCACAGGCTGCTTTTTGCTTTTCCAGCTAACATTATTTCTTTCTACAAATGTGCAAAAACCCGATGTAGACTTTCTATCTTCTTTATTATTAGCATAACTGACATCAGAATATGCTTCAATCTTCAAATGATTATGCTTTTGAAACAATAACCTCTTTCCTGGAGATCCTTTCACATACTCCAGAATTTTCATGGCTGAACGAAGATGACACTCTCTGAGAGCTTGTATAAATTGATTGTCTTTCCCTGTCGCTACAGAGAAAAGAACATGGATTGTGTTGATGCGAGCAACTAGGGAGAAGGTATCAAGGAAGTCCACACCATACGTCTGAGTAAAGTCTTTGACAACAAGCTTAGTCTTTTAACGGTCAATAATACCATCCAGACGATACTTGATGACAAAGACCCACCAATAACCAACCACATCTGCGCCTAGGGGTTTGGAAACAAGTGTGCAAGTACCCCTCTCGGTTATGGTCTTCATTTCTTCATCTATAGCAGCTTTCTAATAAGGGATGACAAGATCCTCTTGATATGTGGTCGGGGTGACATTAGTAGAGATAGCAAGAGCAAAATGCTTTCCAGCCGGGGAAAGTTTAGCATATGAGACAATAACATCAACAAAATGCTTAGTGCATGTCCGTACTCCCTTCGGTAGGGCAATGAGAAGATCAAGATCTGTCTTATCTTCAGTAGCATATCCACCGTCAGGAGATGTGGCTGGCTCAGAAACTGGCAGGGATGGCTCCAAAGGCAAAGTAACAGAATCGAGAGAAAGAGACAGTGTAAAAGGAATAGGTGTGGAATGAAGTGGCTCAGGCAGAGGTGCCGAGACAATAGTTATAGAAGAGAAAACATCCGATTACAAGTGAGAAGAAGCAGGAAAAAAGTAGTGTATCTTCAAAGAATGTGACATCAGCTAAAACATACTGTTTGCGAAGAAGAGGATCAAAACAGCGTTATCCTTTCTGAGTCGGACAATAACCAAGAAATATGTACTTAACAGAATAAGGAGAAAGTTTGTCATGATCTGGAGAAGGTATGTGGACAAATGTCGTACAACCAAAAACTCGTAGAGATAAAGGAAACGACTTGGCTCTTGGATACAAAATGGAGAATGAGGTCTTGCCCTGAAGAACCGATGAGGGAATACAGTTGATAAGATAACACGAGATGCGCACAACATAACCCCCAATATGACTGTGGAACATTCATTTGTAGGAGAAGGCTGCAAGCAACATCCAGGAGATGCCGATTCTTGCGTTCAGCAACACCATTCTGTTGAGAAGTTTAGGGGCAAGAAGTTTGATGAAGTAAACCATGACTCGCACAAAAGTCTAAAAATTGACGGCTGAGATATTCCTTGACATTATCAATACAAAGAACTTTAATATGCACATTAAATTGTGTGCGGACCTCATTATAAAAAGTAGTAAACGCAGAGTAAAGTTCAGAACGCTTTTTTAAGAGATATAACCAAGTACACCGGGAGAAATCATCAATGAATGTAATAAAATACAAGCTACTCCTACCAACAGTGCTAGTAGGAGAGGGACCCCGGATATCAGAGTAAACTAGGTCAAAAAGACTTGAAGAACTACGTCCTTGCCTCGCTGGAAAGGAAGAGTGGCGGTGTTTGTCAAGCTGGTAGGCTTCACAATTCAGAGAGGATTCCCCTTGAGGTAGATCTGGGAGAAGTTGGTAGATGAGGCGAGGAGGGGGATGGCTAAGACGAATATGTCATTGCAAAAGAGAAGTAGAAGCAGAAAGAGCAATGACATTTCAAGAAAGAAGAGGCCACCACGCTCTGTCCCAATAGCAATCATGTTCTTGGAGACAGAATCCCGAAAACAACAAGTACTGGTAGTAAAAGTAACTGTGTAGTTTAACTGTTTGCAGAGAGCATGAACAAACAGTAAATTGCACTGAAAAGTGGGAATATAAAAAAGTGTCATCAAGCCGCAGAGACAGAGTGAGTTGTACAATACCACTACCACACACAGGAGACGAAGTACCATCCGCAACAATGATTGGAGATACCCGATTTTGCTTGTTTAACCAGGAGAACAAACGCGAATTGCCGGTCATGTGACAAGTGCCTCTAGAGTCAATAAGTCACTTACCCTAAGCGGTCAAATGAGCACTTCCTGAAGAGGAGACAAGACAAGTCGACCTCTTGAAAAGGGAAAAAGAACCCTCCATAGAAATAGTGAAAAGTGGACAAAAAATCTCTAACCGCACGGTTAGAGAGGAAGACCGCAAAAGGCGCGAACAGATAAAATCGCGCAAAAGAAGCAAGAGAGACTGCACGAATAAAGTGATAAGAGGAAACCACAAATAGAGACCATAAGGGCGCTAGCCGCAGGATGAGCAAAAGGTAAAGAGAGAAGACTGCGACAAAGAAAAAAGGGCCGACAAAAACACTCAAACTGCACGGTTGAGTAAGAAGTCGGAAAAGAACAAGTCGTAGAAGGTGAACAAAGCAGGAGACCGCGCGATTACAACAGAGGCCGCGCGAACACAGCAAAGTCACGCGATCACCGCAAGATCGCGTGAACACAAAAGGGGCTGCAAGCAAAGAAATCGCAAGAGCGACTAACAAAGAAGCGAGTAGCAAGAGTAGCGACTAGCAGAGGGAGGGTGGGAGGGAGACCGCAAGAGGTTAGAACAAGAAACCGAGTCGAACAACAAACCAGAGCAATGAGCCGGTTAGGTATGATACCATGTGAAAAATGGCTAAATAAAATAAAAATTTATTGCTTCAAAAAGATAAATAATGCAAAAGGTATGCCCCATTATTTATAGAAAATAGGGGAGAGAGGAGAATACAACAAGCGATGTGGGACTAAACACAAGCCGCGCGGATTATGCGGTTTGAATAGGTCAAACCACAAGGTTATACAACTAAAGAACTATCTGTTACACGGTTAGATGGAAACCATCAAGCACCAATCCGGGTTGCCACTGGACCGCAACTGCGAGTTGCCAAACCACCCGAACAACACTGCGGGATGCTGGTCGACAACAGCGGTTTGCCAAACCGCCAAGACAGCACTGTGGATTTATCAAACCCCCAGTACTTGCTAAACCGCCAGTCCGCCAAGACAAGCCGTCAGACTTGATCGCTACCTCTGTTCGCCAAGCCAGACTGCCAGACCGCCAAAACAACAGACCGCCGAGACCAGTCCGTCAAACCGCCAAGCCCTCTGTCCGCCAAGCCAGACCGCCAAACCAACAGACCGCCAAACCAACAGACTGCCGAGACCAGTCCACAAACTGCCAAGCTCTAACATGTACAACATATTCGACTTGTGTCGGATTGGTACGTCGAATTGGTGTATTGGTTAACCTTGTTGTTGGCCAACATCAATTTTGTATATAATTTTTTTTATTAATAGTGCGTGAATTTTGTGTGCTGTTTGTGGTTATATGTATGAGTGACAATGCAGGGAAGGGGAGGGACTCTTATGTAGTTGTGATAGTACCCCGGCCAGGATCCCCTCAATGAGAGGTGTAATTGCTAGCTCGCGGCTTATGGTGGGAGTCTTTGGGATGCTGAAGGTGGACTAGGAACGACTGTAGGTGGTTCAACACAAAACGGGGTTAGGTATGCAACATTAAATATCAGTTGTTAGCATAACCAATTAATTTCTATTGATGTTGTCCCCTCTATATATGGAGGCGGACACAAGATATAGCAAGAATAAAAATATATGTAGAAAATAAAATACATATTGTAACACTCCCCCTCAAGTTGGAAGTGAGATGTTGATCATGCCTAACTTGACAACAATTCTTCCAAAGGTAATTCTACTCGGGCCTTTTGTGAGAATATTAGCAAGTTTTCTATCTGAGGGAACAAAGGGAGTACACACAAGTCCCTTTTCAATGTTCTCCTTGATGAAATGACGATCCACCTCAATATGCTTTGTACGATCATGTTGGACCGGGTTGTGAGCGATGCTGATAGCAATCTTGTTATCACAGTACAACCGGATAGGTTCATCTTCAGAGAGTCCCAGATCACTTAGCAACGACCGCAACCATAGACCTTCACAAACACCATGAGCCATAGACCGAAACTCTGCTTCAACACTTGATCTCGCCACGACCTGTTGTTTTTTACTCCTCCAAGTACCATGATTTCCACCAACAAGAGAACAATATCCTGAGGTAGATCGTCGATCGTCAACAGAACCGGCTCAATCAACATCGGTGTAGACCTCAATATTTAGAGCTGAATTGGGGGAAAACAATATTCCACTCCTAGGTGAGGACTATAGATATTTGAGGATTCTGTTGGTAGCATCAGCATGACGAGTCTTCAGAGTGTGTATAAATTGGCTGATAACGCTCACAGCTTAAGCTATATCTAGACGGGTATGAGCCAAGTAGATCAGTCTCCCTACAAGCCTCTGGAGTCCAGGAATATTTTCAATCTCCTTTCCATCATCATAACTCATTTTGTGGTTCGCTTCAATTGGAGTGTTTGCTGGTCGGCAGCCACTCATTCTAGTTTTCTCAAGAAGATCCAGAGTATACCTCCTATGAGAGATAAAGATCTCATGCTTGGACCTTGCCATTTCAATGCCCAAGAAATATTTGAGAGCACCCAGGTCCTTGACCTCAAACTCAGAAACCAACCTTTGTTTTAGAAGCTTGATTTCTTCCACATCATCGCATGTGATAACGATGTCATCAACATAAACAATGAGAGCTATAAGTTTACCGACCCTATGCTTGATGAACAGAGTATGATCGACATTGCCCTGGTGACCCAAAAGACAACATGGTTTTGTAAAATCTCCCAAACCAAGCTCTTGGAGACTGTTTCAGTTCATATATGGCTTTCTTTAACTTGCTAACGTGTCCCACTGAACTTTTAGGAGTAATGCCTGGTGGGAGAGACATATAAACTTGCTCATCCAGATTTTCATGGAGGAAGACATTTTTTACATCAATTTGCCAAAGGTTCCACCCTTTACAAACAGCGCAAGATATGACTCTGATAGTGTTCATCTTTGCTACAGGAGCAAACATTTCCTGATAGTCAATTCCAAGAGTTTCAGTGTACTCTCTTGCCACCAACCTTGCTTTACACCTTTCAACCACACTCTGAGAATTTTGTTTGACTGTGAACACCCATTTGCACCCAACCAGTTTTTTCCCAGGGGGAAGAGACACTAAATCCCATGTGTTGTTCTTTTCAAGCGCAACCATTTCCTCAAACATCGCTTCTCTCCACACGGGAATCTCCAGGGCACTCTTCCATAATGTTGGTATGGATATGGACGCAAGGGAAGACACAAAGGTCTTATGGGATGTGGAGAATGAGTCATAATAAACATAATTAGAAAGGGGATGTTGAGTGCATGACCGGATACCTTTGCGGAGAGCAATTGGAAGCTCAGAAGACCCTGAGTCCGGGTCCAATGATTGTTCTGGTAGCAGGTCAAGTGTGTCGTTGAGCCTCTTTCTCCGCCGAGTGTACACCTGCAAAGTAGGAGCAGTTGGAGGAATAGTAGTATGAACAGGAATATCACTCACTTCTGACGGTAAAAGCTCCCCCTAAAGTGAGGGATATGAAAGAGGAACAGACAGAGGTACAAACAGTGAGGACAAAGATGAAGTGGGCAAAGAAGGTGAGTCACCCGGGGCAAGATAATAGACCTCAGATTCACGAAACGTGACATCCATGGTATCAAAAACCCTCTTAGTAGGAGGATTAAAACATTTGTACCCCTTTTGAGTATGAGAGTAACCAATAAATACACACCGTAGAGCGCGAGGATCAAGTTTGGTAGGAGGAGGGCGATGGATATGAACAAAGCAGACACAACCAAACATCTTAGGAGAGAGTTGAGAGAAAGGAACTCATAGAGGCCCGAGGGGAGTGGCATTCCCAAGAATACTGGAGGGCATGCGATTAATAAGATACGCGGTCGTAAGGACATCTCCCCAGTAATACTTGGGAAGATGCATTGTGGCTAAGAGACAGCGAGCCACTTGCAATAGGTGACAATTCTTATGCCCCGCAACCCCATTTTGAGCAGGAGAATAAACACAAGTGGTTTGATGTATAATGTCATGCTCAGTCAGAAACTCAGCAAAATGTGAATTCAGATATTCACGACCATTATCAGTGCGCAAGATCTGAATTAACATTAAACTGGATGGAGATCATGTTAAAAAATGTTTTGAAGGAGGGGAAAATATCACTTTTTTGCACAGTAAATATAACCAGGTAGTACGAGAAAAACAATTAATAAAAGTGACAAACCAGCACAACCAAAAATAGAAGGGATATGATAAGGTCCCCAAACATCAGAGTGAATCACAGTAAAAGAAACTGAACTTGGCAATAAAACATGATTAAATGTAGTACGAGAATGTTTGTTAATAGCACAGACATCATAAACAAAGGAAGTAAAAAACAACAACAAGCATATCTGGTAACAAGAGCTTCATAACAGGGATAGATGGGTGTCCTAAGCGACAATGCAAGGAATAGAGGTCGGATGTGCTGGAGTGAAGGGCCAGAGGAGGTGCCACTGGGCTAGAGTTGAGCACATATAGACCATTGACCAGACTACCAGAGTCAATCACCATCCCCGTCTTCAGGTCCCTAAATACACAAAAGGAAGGGTGTAAGGTTACTGAGCAGTTCATGGAATTAGTCAAATGACTAATAGATAGCAAATTACATGTGAAATTTGGAACATGCAAAACTGACGATAAGGTGAGAGAGGAACATGAGATGGAGCCCTTCCCAACAATAGAGGAAAGGGAACCGTCAACAATGCTCATCTTATCACGATCAAAGAGAGGAGTATATGAGATAAAACCTGAGGCGGAGCCAGTCATATGGTCGCTGGCTCCAGAGTCAATGATCCAATGAGTGGAAGGGTGAGAAGCAGCGGAGTGAGCACCTGGTGTCCCAGTGTGGGTATACGAAGACAATGCAGAAGACTCCGTAGAAATACCTTACATCATGCGGCGAAGAGCAAAGACTTTATCAGCCGAGAAAGCACTAGGGAGGACAGAAGAATCAGCACCATGCAGAGCAAGAGAAGTATCCACAACATCATTAGTAAGATGGGTCGAACGAGGAGGTGTGCAACCACTGGAGCAGCCGAAGCCACGACCATCACGAGGAGTACCACCTCTCGGTGGAGGAAAACCATGGAGTCGAAAGCACGTGTCTCTGGTATGACGGGTCTTCCAACAATAATCACAGAGGAGGTGGTCTTTATCAGTACCCTTCATCTTAGAATCACGGGCAGGACGAGCCCCCAACAATGAAGGGGTACCAATAGCTAGAGCAGAACTCTCAGGAGCAGGGTCAGGAAGAAGAGACTGACGACAATCAAACTCTTGTTGGACAATGCTATAAACCTCTGGAAGGGACGGTAACAACACACACCCCAAAATCTGAACACTAATCTGATCCAAGTCCCGATGAAGACCATGAAAAAACTCAAAGGTCCGGCTGCGATCCTCCCGAGCACGAACCATAGCCTCATCATCAGGGCTAACAAAAGTGAGGGAATCGAAATGATCGTATTCCTGATACAACTGAGTGAAATCCAAATAGTAAGCAGACGGGGGGAGATCGCTCTGGCGGAGTAAGGATATCTTCCGTCTCAACTGAAAGATCTGGACAACATTTCCCTTTCGAGAATAAGTAGTATCTGTACGCCGTCAAATATCAACAGCAGTATCCAGAAATGAGTATTGGCGAGCGATGGACTCTGCATGGAATTCATTAGTCAAGACATTACTAAGGAATTTTCGGAATCCCATTGAGGCCAATTAGGTGCAGTCTTCTCTGGTTCCTTGGTGAGCCCAATGACATAGCCAAAGAGGCGACGACTCTTAAGAGCAAGTGTGATAGAGCGAGGCCAGAAAAGATAATTTGAATCATCTAGTCGGATGGTTGTAATCTGCGGAGTATTGTGATCATGACTCCCATGCAGAGAACTTGCAGGAGGAGGAACCGGTGTGAAGGTAGAATCATTGAGAGAAGACATAGTAGCCCAAGAATATAAATCTGGAGACCACACACCACGCCAAACAACAAAGGGCGACCGATAACGCCGAGCAAAGATCGAAGGAGAAGAGGAGATGAATAGAAATCAACTCCATCCCATGATTGGAAAGGCAAACGGAGCCGGAAGGAAGCTCATGCCTCACCGCATGTCCGACGCCGGAAGTAGAGGGGCTACAAACCCTAGGAGGCCCACTGGAAGAGAGGGAGGAAGCGGCGCTGGAAGAGAAGGAGGAAGCGGCGCTGGAAGGCCGACTCGAGGAGCGGGGAAGTCCGCCCGGTTCTGTCGCGGGTGTCGCGGTTCTGTCGCGGGCGAGACGCGGAAGATCAGGGTGAGTGGGTGAGAGGCGAGATGCGGAAGAGCAGGGTGAGTGGGCGAGCCGCGGAGCGGGGAAGTCTTAGTTGGCGAACGACGGAGCGGGTGAGGCGCTGGAAGGGGGGCGAGCGACGAATGAAAGATGTGGAGCGTCTAGGGCATGCGCATCTCTGATACCATGTTAGCAGAACCAATTAATTTCTATTGATGTTGTCCCCTATATATATGGAGGCGGACACAAGATATAGCAAGAATAAAAACATGTGTAGAAAAAAATACATATTGTAACATCAGTGAAGTACCAAATTCAATAGACGGATCTACTAGATGGTCCTTTTCTATTAATTGCTTACTTACCTAGAATACACCAGATTTTCTCCGTTATAGCTTGTGGTATGTACATGTGGGAAACCTCTCCCCGCCGAAGGCATACATTTAATCTCCCAAAATATAATTTTCAATTTTTGTTAACACGTGTTGTTCTCCAGTTTTTGTTCCATCATTCTCTCTTTTAAGTTTATTTTGACATTCACTAGTGCATTTATTTTTTCTAGTTACCAAGATTGTGTATTTTTTGTGTGCAATTGTTAATAATAATTTTTTTGAAATCTCTTACCTTGAGGATTCATTGGAAATATTGATCAGCATTAAAGAGAAACACGTTTTCTTGAAGCTTTTATTGATATTTCGTCCTTTTGCCAGATTCATACATATATAAAGACTAGTATCTTGCACGTCGGCCCTGATTTGCTTCTCTCTCTTTCTCTCTCCTTTTTTTCTCTTCTATTATTTTAGGTAAAAAGAGAAAATGAATGTTAAAATGAGAAATCTCAATGTGTCACTAAATGTGAGCGCTTCCCTTATAATATAGGATAGGTCTAAATATAATATTGAATATGTTTACATACATAGATAAATATGTACAAAGTACTTTTACTCTTGCTTAAATTAACATTTGCAAAATGACACTCTTGAATTTCATTACATAAAGTAGAAATGCTACATGCATTATGCTTGACGTTCATGATTCCTTGCAATTTGGCTAATAAAGGAAAAGAAAAAAAGGCTTTACATTTATAAAACTGATAGACTGGAATCTCTTGAATTTCATATTGAACGCGGATCTAAAAGGCTGACTAGACTGACAGAGTGATATGTCTGGGTTACCATTTTCAACAGTTAGTCACCTGAATATAGCATCTCAGATGTATAAAAATATATATATTTTTACTTATCTTATTTCTTGATTGCTTTACTCATGAACTGTTTTTTGGAGTGCAAAAAAAAAACTGTTTCTTAGAGTGCGATAAATGTGGAGTTCTAGAAATGCTTGCGCTGATATTTTCTATGTTTATAATCTAGTTGATGATTTTTTTTCTAAAATGTGTGCGTGTTAATGTGCAATTTGACAAATGCTTAATTCGCTTGGTTTTTACTATTATGAATGTGGTCTTCTAGGTTTATAATCTAATAGATGATTTTTTATTTTTCTAAAAAAATCTGTGCTTGTTCTTGTGCAATTTGACAAAAACTAAATTAGCTTGGTTCTACTATTATGAATGTGGTCTTCAGGTTGGCATTCCTTCTGATCGTGAACAATACATACATCGACTTGGAAGGACAGGCCGCGAGGGAAAGGCTGGGAAGGGTATCTTGTTGCTTGCACCGTGGGAGGAATATTTTATGAACGAGATTAAAGATCTGCCTATTAAAAGGTCCCAGTTACCAGAGCTATCTTCAGATATAAAACACAAGGTACAAAATAAGTTTTTTTAATCATTTAAATTCTGGGTAATATGCTCAATTTAATGTTCTCGTCCATTTAAATATTTTAACTTTTAAGTTCAGGGTAATTTCCTCAAATTTTAATTCTCCATGTTTTGAAAGTAAAAGGAAAATGGGTAATATTGGCTTAACTTGGTATGAAGTCCGTTGCATTTGTTTTAACTATGAATATTGAAGCCTGTGTTTGTGCCCTGTAGATGTGAAGAAAAAGAGATGCCCTTTGCTCTTGTGTTTTTTTTTTGCATAAACTGTTTTTATGTAAAGTTGTCTCTTCTCAGAATTTTTTATAATGAGCATAGTTGTTTCTCCACCGCCTCTTTTTATTATCACGTTGATACTAGTTATTCATAATCTTTCAGTTAATATATATATATATATATATATATATATCTATATATATATATATATATATATATATATATATATATATATATTTTTCCCTTAAGGTGTGCTTTTATCGATCACTTTTTTTAATGAACATTCAAATGCACATCGAAATGGAGATCTCCAGATCTTTTCTTCTTAATAGCACTTATTAGATTGCACAGTTTTCATGCACTTATTATTTAATATTTTTTTATGAGGATGCTATTCAATACTGTTGAGAGAACTCAAAAACTTGTATGTATTGCTTGTGTGTGTAAATACAAGGAGAGAATACAAATATATAGGAGGAAGAAGAAAGAAGATAATCCTATACAAGGTGTGGGACTAAAGGAGGAGAGAAGATAAAACAATAAAAGAGGGCCCAATAATGAGCCCTTTATATGGGCTATTTTAACACTCCCCCGTAAGCTGGAGCGTACAAATCGTATGCGCCAAGCTTGGACAAGCATTGATAGAAGAGTGCCTTGGAGAGAGCCTTCGTGAGGACATCCGCAACTTGTTCCGATCCTGGGACATGCTTTAGGTCAAGCTTCTTCATCTGAACCTTTTCCCGAATGAAGTGACAATCGACCTCAATATGCTTCGTTCTTTCGTGAAAGACCGGGTTCTTGGCGATGTGTATGGCGGCTTGGCTGTCACAAAGGAGAAGAGCCGGTGATGGTAATTTTACACCCAGATCAGTAAGAAGACTCTCAAGCCATGTCAATTCTGATACAACCGATGTCATTGCCCGGTACTCTGCCTCGGCTGAAGATCGAGCAACGACCGCTTGTTTCTTGCTTCGCCAAGTGACAAGATGTCCTCCAAGGTAAGTGCAAAAACCACTCGTAGATCGCCGTTCATCGAGAGAGTCAGCATAATCGGCATCTGAATATGCCACCAATGTTGGAGCAGAAGAGGAGGTCCTGTAGACAAGTCCCTGACCAGGAGCGGTTTTAAGGTACCTGAGAATTCGTTCCACCGCTTGAAGATGAGATTTTCGAGGAGAGTGCATGTATCTGCTGACAAGTCCAACAACAAAAGAAATATCCGGTCTGGTAACCATGAGATATATCAGTTTTCCAACAAGACGGCGATAATATTCAGGATTCTGGAGAAGAAGATCCGAGTCAGATGTCTGGGCACACAATTTGTGGTTCACATCCATAGGAGTATCACTTGGCTTGCAGCCGGACTGACCCGCATCATGAAGAAGGTCAAAACAATATTTCCGTTGAGAGAGAGTGAGCCCATTCGGCCTTCTGGCAATCTCAAGACCCAAAAAATGCCGAAGAGCTCCCAAATCCTTTGTCTGAAAGACTGAGTTTAGATGGACTTTGACTGCCTGTATCCCTTGAGAGTTATCTCCAGTAATGATAATATCGTTGACGTATACTAACAGAATAACCGTTCCTGTTGGTTGGTAACGAGTAAAGAGCGAGAAGTCGGCCGAGCTCCGAGTAAAGCCAATCTCACGGAGGACCTTGCTGAATTTTTCAAACCATGCTCGTGGAGATTGTTTGAGACCATATAGAGCCTTTTTAAGATGGCAGACCTGAGACTTCCCCGTGGTCTCAAACTCGGGTGGTTGTTGCATGTAAACAGTTTCCTGGAGATCCTCATTCAAGAAAACATTCTTGATATCCAGCTGAAAAAGAGGCCACCGGCGATGGACATCAACAGAGATGAGGACACGAACACTATTAAGCTTCGCTACCGGAGAGAACGTTTCCTCATAATCTAGCCCCTCCTGTTGAGTGAAATCTCTAGCCACAAGACGGGCCTTTAGACGGTCAATTGTCCCATAGGCAACATGTTTGATGACAAAGACCCACTTGCACCCAACTGGTTTCTGACCCGGTGGAAGGGGAACAACAGACCATGTCTGGTTAGACCAGAGAACAGACATTTCTTCCTCCATGGCTGCTCGTCATCCTGGATGTTGAAGTGCCTCCTGCACAAAATTAGGAATAGCAACCGAAGAGAGAGAGGTAGCCAAAGTGTGTAAATGGGGAGAGAGGCGATGAAGGGAGATGTAGTTTGCCAGAGGATGAGCAGTGGAAGGCGATACCTGATCATTTGGAAGCGGAGTATCCATGGTAGAGACCGACGACAGAGGGGCAACAGAATTGGTAAAGCGACGAGTGTAGACTCAGATAACGGGTGGTTTGGAGGGAACGACAGTCGGTTCAGAGGTAACCGGCAGAGGTGGAGTAGTTGCGGGAATGACTGGGCGTGGGATGGATGGAGGAGGAGGTGTGGGTGGTAGATGGTTGGGTCAGAGAGTAGGAAAGAATGGTTGGTCCTCGCGGAAAGTGACATCAGCAGAAACGGAGATCTTGCGTGTAGCAGGAGAATAACAGACATACCCCTTTTGGGTGCGTGAATAACCAACAAAGATATGCTTAGCCGCTCGGGGATCCAACTTATCCGAGGAAGGCCCCAAACGGTGGATGTAGCAGAGGCTGCCAAATATACGAGGTGGGAGAGGAAAGACCGGAGTGGAGGAAAAGAGTATGCTAAACGGAGTAGCATAGTTGAGAATGGAGGAAGGGAAACGGTTAATGAGAAAACAGGCGGTCGAGACCGTAAAGTTCCAATATGGTTTAGGGACATGCATTTGAAGCATGAGGGAACGGAAAACATCGAGTAAGTGTCGATTCTTGCGTTCGGCTACACCGTTTTGTTGCGGCGTGTAAGCGCATGAAGTTTGATGTAGAATCCCGAACTCAGAACATAAAACAGTAAATTCGTGACTAGTGTACTCACGAGCATTGTTAATTCGTAGTATTTTGATGGTCGTGTGGAATTGCGTACGGGTTTCAAGGACAAATGCCCGAAAGACACGGGGAAGCTCGGAGCGATCACGAAGTAAGTATAACTAGGTAGTGCGAGAGTGATCATCAATAAACGTTATAAAATTCCGGAAACCGGAAATACTAGTAATTTTAAATGGTCCCCAAATATCCGAATGCACTAAATCAAAAGGAGCAGCGCTCCGAGTACAATGTGAAGAAAAAGAGGAACGAGTCTGCTTGCCGAGGATACATGAGTCACACTGAAAGGGGGTAAAAGAAACATCCGGGAGAGCCCGCTGAAGGACCGGCAGAGGAGCATGCCCAAGTCGACGATGCCAATCAGTTGAAGAGACGGAAGAGAGGATGGTGGGAGAGTCGTCGAGAAGGTAGAGCCCATTCCACAGCCGGCCTTTACCAATGGTAGTCTGCGTCCGCCGATCCTGTATAACAAAAGAAGAGGACGTGAATATAACAGAACAATCCATATCATTAGTAAGCCGTCCCACAGAAAGTAAATTGAACGGGGAACTCGGGACATGCAGAGCCGAGCGAAGGGAGATGGATGAGGTGAGAGGAAGATCTGCCGAGCCGGAGACTGGAACGGTGGCTCTATTGGCCACAGTAATAGACGGTGGATAAGGGAAATTCAGGTACTGGGCAGGCCGACGTGGAGTAATGTGATCAGTGGCGCCAGAGTCCATAATCCAGCCCAAGCCGGTGGAGAGACAAACAGTACCTGTGTTCGAGACGGAGGCAATGGAGGTAGATGGTGGGTTGAGCAAACCCTGGAGATGCTGGAGCTGAAGACGGACAGTTTGAAGATCAGGAGGACCTGCGTCGGTAACAACAGAAGCCGTCGGGCGAGGAGGATAGCCAATTTTCTTGTAACATGTAGCCTCGAGATGACCATCTTTCCCGCAAAAGGAACACTTCGGCCGACCCCGGCCACCACGACCACGGCCGCGAGTTCCCGAACGACCCCCCCCCGAGGAGAGGGAGGGAATGGTAGAAGTGGAGGTGCCTGCTGAAGAAGGGCCGGAGGAGAAGGAGCCGTAGTATCTGGAGGAGATGAAACACGAAGAATCATGGAGCACACATCAGAAAAAGATTGTGTGGTAGAGGAAGCCAGGACCAGAGCACGAATGCTCTGAAGGTCAGGGGGAAGACGGGCCATGATGATGGAAGTACAGGCGGCTTCCTTCTGAGCGCGCTGAGCAACAACGTCATTGGTGAATGGCTGATGCTGGATCCATGCTGCAGCAAGTGTCTTCGCACGAGCAACAAATGAGGTTATATCCGAAGCCCCTCCAGTGTCAAGAGCAAAGAGGTCAGTGAGGATATCGTAGAGATGTTGGAGGCTGTCCCGTCCAGAATATAAGGAGTGTAGTTCAGTCCACATATCTTTGGCAGTCTCATGATACATAGCCATTTGATATGGCTCACCATCTAAAGAATTCAAAAGCCAGGTCTGAACTCGACCATCATTGCGGAGCCAGTCATTGGTAGGAGGGGTGGGAGGAGCCTGAGTCAGGTGATGGAGAAGGCCCTTGGCCTGAAGAACCCGTCGAACCGAATGTACCCAAGGAACGAAGTTCTTCTTTCCTGAAAGAGAGATGGTAGTGATGCGCAGCTCGTCACGAACTTCTGGAGGGTAAACCGGGCAGTCGGGCGGAGAAGCCGGGCGGTCAGCAGGCGGGATGGCCGCCGAGCCAGAGGAGTTATCGGACGAGCCCATAAGGGCAGACCGCAGAGGTAGACCGCAGAGGCAGACTGCCGAGGTCGCCACGAGATTGACTGAGGAAGACCACGACCAAAATGCGGATAGGCAGCAGTCCGCACGGTCAAGCCGGACACCAGCGAGTAGTCAGTTCGCGACCAGAGGGCGGAAACACAACAGAGAAACCGCCAGGTCAAGGTGAAGCCAACATCAGTTAGAGAGCGGATACAAACAGTCCGCAAGAATCCGCAGCGAGAGAGAAGCAGTCCGCGCGGATAGAAAAACCGCGGCGTGAGAGAGAGACCGCGAGGATACGAGCAGTCCG
This sequence comes from Platanthera zijinensis, assembly GCA_039513925.1. NCBI lineage: Eukaryota > Viridiplantae > Streptophyta > Magnoliopsida > Asparagales > Orchidaceae > Platanthera > Platanthera zijinensis. The sequence continues at coordinate 73,775,666 of CM077080.1, forward strand.
CACGGTTGGACAGAGAGAATCCGCAGCGGTTTGACAGAGATCGCGCGACAAGCAAAGAGAGGTAGATGCTGCGCGAAGCAGGGATGCTCGAGCGGACAGAAGAGAAGACGAGGAGGGCAGAGGAAGCAAGCAATAGAGGAGTGGAGCCCGCAACGGACAGAAGACGAATCCGCAGCGGATAGAAAAGTGGTGGACCCCACGAGGTAGAGAGAATGGTGGCTATAAGAAGCCTGAAGAGGGTGGAACCACGAAGAGTGAGAGGAGAAGCAGTATGCAGAGTTGCAAACCGCAGAGCCCGCGGATAGGAGACCGGAGCGGATAAGCCACACAAAGAAGGGGGGCGGGCTGGGCGGTTAAGAGGAATGAGACCGCAGAGGAGAGACCGCTCCCTCTGATACCATGTTGAGAGAGCTCAAAAACTTGTATGTATTGCTTGTGTGTGTAAATACAAGGAGAGAATACAAATATATAGGAGGAAGAAGAAAGAAGATAATCCTATACAAGGTGTGGGACTAAAGGAGGAGAGAAGATAAAACAATAAAAGAGGGCCTAATAATTGGCCCTTTACATGAGCTATTTTAACAAATACTAAGTCCATTCACAGAGAATATACTTACCTTATTATTTGGATATCTTGTCTCAATATCATCATTTTTTGATGAAGATAGACTTAGTAGTGTTAATATTTTGTGATTGAACCTTGATTGAATTATATTTTTGAATTTTTTGCTACTAAAGTATTCTCATACGATCCGTTGACGATGGATATTCATTTGACCATAGTCTAGAGCCGCTTTGGCTTTTGCCGTATTTTCTTTTTATTAATAACAAGAGGCACACCTTAAAGAAAAAAAATGCATCTGCACACACGTACTTACCTTAAGAGGGGTAGGGAAGTACCCGTGTGTTGAAAAATTATCTTCACATCAAAAATTTCATTTAATATGATATTAAAGAAGATAAGTTTTTTTTAAAAATTGCGTTGACCAGAGGATGGTCTGATTTGGGTGATATTACTCTTCTGTGTGCCCAACTAGTTACAAAAAAAAAAATCCAAACATCTCCTTTTTGTGTATCATGGTCTTTAATCCATCTGTTTGATTTATGAGATATCAGAGACATTATGAAATGTATATTACATTGATATGCCAATTGGAATGCTTAGCTTCTAGTTTTTTTATTAGTAGGTACACTCTGAGCCTTAAATTCATTGGGATTTACATTCTGCAGGTTGAGCAATCAGTAGAAAAAATTGACCTGAGCATCAAAGAAGCAGCCTATCATGCGTGGCTCGGATATTACAACTCTATTACGGATATTGGAAGAGATAAAACCACTCTTGTTGAACTAGCGAACCAGTTCTGTCAATCAATTGGCCTGGACCGGCCTCCAGCTCTCTTCCGGAAAACTGCATTGAAGATGGGTTTAAAGGGCATTCCTGGCATTAATATACGAAAATGAAATGCGAGCGTGCAATTCGCGATGCTTTGCTCGCAAATCTCATGATCACAGGTCTCCTTTCTCTTTATTCTTTATCTTAAGAACTTATATTTTCATGCTCCCAATATTAGAATCTATGCATCCAAACAAACATTCAGCCTAGGACAAATTGATTGTAGGAGATTGAAAAGCCCAAGGTAGATTTATTGAGTAAGGCTATAATGTGGAATTATATTCTGAACATGCCCCATCACATGTAGGGTAGTCGGCCCTTGATTTTTAATTGAATTGCATGGAGTGGGCTCTTGTGCCCAATCTGCTTTAATATCAATATTAGAACTTCTGCATCTAAGTTTAAAACCAATTAGTTGTAGGTGGAGCTGATCAGGAACTATGTTAAGTGTGCAAAAACTAAGGGCCTGTTTGAGAGGGTTTTTTAGTTCCTTTTCATTTTCTGGAAAATGTTATCGCACTTAAACATGACGTTTGGAATGTCTATCGGTGGAAAAAGCTACCACACAACTTTTTTTCCATCTTTTTGAAAATTCACGGGCCTCCTACTTTTCAACTTTTCGAAAAACATTTCCTCATCCCGATACCCAAGAAGACGTCACAAAAATGTTTTCCTCCGGATCCAGTTCGACAACACCGCGGAAACCCTAGCCTTTCTTCAGACGATCCAATTCTTTTGACGATTTATTTTTCGCCCGGGCGTGCATTATCCGCCCGAACGTGCATTTTTGGCTTGGGATCGCATTTTTGTCCGGGCGCTCATTTTTCGTCCGGACGCTCATTTTTCGCTCGCGCGCGCATTTTGGCTTGGGCGCCTGACCATTTTTTTCTCTCGGGTGCGTATTTTTCGCACGGACGGCCAATTTTTGCCCGAGGCATATTTTTTCGCCTGGGCCCGCATTTTTCGCCCGAGCTCGCATTTTTCGTCTGGGTGCGGATTTTTTTCGCACAGACACGCATTTTTTGCCCGGACACACATTATTCTGCCCGGGCACGCATTTTTCTCCTGAGCACGCATTTTTTCGGCCCGGGCGCGCATTGTCTGCCCGGGCGCGCATTGTCTGCCCAAGAGCGCATTGTCCGCCCGGGCGCGCATTGTCTGCCCGGGCGCGCATTTTTCCGCCCGGGCGCGAATTTTTCCGCCTCGGTGAGCATTTTTCGTCCGGGCGCGTATTTTTCTGTCCGGGCGCGAATTGTCTGCTCGGGCGCGCATTGTTCGCCCGAGTGCGCATTTTCAGCTCAGACGGAAATTTACCGCTCGGGCGCACGTTTTTTGCCCGGGCACGCATTTTTCGCACGGGTGGACATTTTTCGCCCGGGCGGGCATTTTTTGCCCGGACACGCATTTTTTCCTTCGGGCACAAATTTTCCTCCCGGGCACGCCTATTCGCGCCTTTTCCTCCTGGGCGCGTATTTTCCGCCCGAACGAACGCGCATTTCAACCTTGACGCGTTTTTTTCTCCTGGGTGCGCTTTTTCCGCACAAGCACTCATTTTTCCCCCGGACGCGCATTTTCAGCCTGGGCAAGCATTTTCTGCCCGGGCGCGCATTTTCCGCCCAGAGAGCATTTTCCGTCCGGGTGCGCATTTTCCGCCGCTCGGACACGCATTTTCCGCCGCTCGGGCACGCATTTTCCGCCTGGACATGCTTTTTTCGCCTATGCTCATTTTTTCCGCATAGATGCTTGGTTTTCTCCCGGACGCGCATTTTTAATAAAAAAAGTCATTGCAACGGAGATTTGTCAAATAGTTTATAAAATGCTTTTCCTTTATGAAAATCCCTGAAAAAGAAGTTTACCTAAACCTATGAAGCACCGACACTCTCGGGGGGTCAACGTGTCCGTGTCAGACTCTCCGACACGCGTCCGACACGCCAACACGCTCGGACACGCGTGTCAGAGAGCCGGCACGTTTTTGATCACACGGGACACGCGTGTCCCAGGGGACACGCGTGTCCCGCTTTTTTTTAAAGCAACCCTAGCCGCTGTTTGATCCCATTTCTCCCGCAGAGCGTGCGTCGTCTTTCTCCCGTAGATCTAGGGCATCAACTTTCCTTGCTCCATCGTGCTCCGATTCTTCGTGCTCTCACTCCGACGAAGATCTTCTTCCTCCCGCAGAGCTAGGGCATAAGCTTTCATGCGAAGATCGTCTTCCTCCCGGCTCCCGCAGAGTTAGGGCATCGTCGTTTTTCAGGCTCTTCTCCCGCGAGATCTAGGGCATCTTCGACTCTTCGTGCTCTCGCTGCTTTGAGCTCCAGGTATGTCATATTCTCATCTTCTACTCTTCGTGATTGAATTCCTGTTCCTCTACCTAACAGGCTCAAGTTTTTTCTTGCTCAGAGCTTGGTTGTTCGATCATTTCCTGCACCCGTAAGTCTATCTTAAGCTCCATTCGTATACTTGGATCTTTCTGGCATCCCGTTATCCGCCCAACGTGTTGACCAAAATGTGTTCAGTGTTCTGGTGCGGCAAGCGACATTCACATTTAGGGTGCTCTCAGTTCCTCCACATGCAAATGCCAAAAATGGCGTTTTTGCTGGAAGTGAGAACTAGGGAGGCCCTCCCCCATGTTCCTTGTCACGAAAGAAGTGGATGTGGGACATTGTTTTTTGAATCATCTAATATATTTCTCCTCTTCATTACATTGAATATGAATCGATAAGCTTGTTATCTTCTACCCTAGTTGATAGAAATTACCAATGAGATACATGAGCCAAATATATTATTACTTTTTTATAATTTCAGAATGGTGCTGGCATTGATTCCTAAAAGTATAGCAATTTACTATTATCTTCATGATGATAATTTGATAGAATATAATTATACAATTTACTATTATCTTCATGATGACAATTTGCTAAATAAAAATACAATGCAATTTTACAAGTACGTAGCATGCAGACAATATTAGAAAAGATAAACATTACTTTTTTTCCTTTCTTGATTTTAGGTTTTAAATAAAAGTACTTTTTTTTGCTTGGCTTTGGAAGTCTCCGATTCTTCTTGCTCTTGAGCACAGGACTCTCCGATTCTTCTTGCATCAGCTTTTCTTGTTCCTAATCTTGCTCTTCTTGCTATGTTAACATTTTAATTTACTTATACATTTTTGTCAAATTGTCAATATCGTGTAACATAATTTTAAATATTTAATGTTATTGTGAATACCCATGGTCAATTTACTATCTAGGCAATTCACATTGATAACTGAAAAAAGAGCATTTTTCATTTCAGTTTGAGGTGTATCTGTAGGATCACAGTATTGTTTGTAGTTATGTCCTTACATACCCATGGTCAATTTATTATCATTGCACTTTTTATTGGCAATCGCTTGCTCCAAATCCTCTTGTTATGTTATTTTGGTTTGTTTTAAAGGTGTTATATTCTTCATTTTTGGATGAATTTTCTTTGTAGAATGTCTTCAAGCAAGGGTAGTAATAGTGGTTCACAAGAGCATATATCTGATGATGATCCGAATAAACCATTATGGAGGTTTGTCTCTAAGCTAGCTACACATGGTGAGGCGGGAGGCAATTTGACATGGAAGTGTAATTTTTGCGAATTTTTTTTTTACAAGTTCATATACAAGAGTGAGAGCACATTTGTTAATGCTCAGTGGAAAAGAAATTGAAAAATGTGCCAAAGTAGAAAAAAAGTGATCTTATCTAGATGGAAAATTTAGAAAAAGAGTTGAATGCTAGAATTGCAAGTCTTGCTCCTAGAAAGGTTCCTTTGCCCCCTTCTAGAATTTCAAGTAGTGAAGGTGGATCTTTTAGTGGGGTTGATTATTTCACCAAAAAAAGAAAAGTTGAAAGTGGTGGAAAAGGAGCACTTGAGAAGTCATTTAACTTGGGTCAACGAGAACAGTTAGACTATAAGATTGCGAGAATGTTTTATTCAGCAGGTTTATCGTTTAATCTAGCACGGAATCCTTACTTTATATCCGCTTTTACTTATACTGCAAATCATGATATTGCGGGATATTTACCACCAAAATACAATTTGCTTAGGGCCACCTTGTTGCAAAAGGAGAAATTAAATATTGATAGATTGTGTGCACCCATCAAAAATATGTGGAAGGAGAAGGGTGTTAGCCTAGTGAGCGATGGATGGAGTGACTCTCAACGACGATCACTTATTAATTTCATTGCAGTTAGTGATGGAGATGCAATGTTTTTGAAGGCTGTTGATTGCTCGCGTGAGATAAAAGATATGCATTTTATTTTTAACCTATTCAAAGAGGTTATAAATGAAATTGGACATGAGAAAGTTGTCCAAATTATAACTGATAATGCTGCTAATTGCAAGGCTGCGGGACAACTTATCGAACAAGAATTTCTCTCTATTATTTGGACTCCCTGTGTGGTGCACACTCAGAATCTTGCATTAAAGAATATATGTGATCCAAAGAATACGGAGGTCAATCAAGATGTTTATTTGGAACGCAGTTGGATATAAGAAATTGTTTCTGATGTTTTGCAGGTAAAGAATTTTATTATGAATCATGTCATGAGGTTGGCAATATTATAATGAGTTTGTTAACTTGAAATTATTTTTGATGTTTTGTAGGTAAAGAATTTTATCATGAATCATTCCATGAGACTTGCAATTTACAATGTGTTTGTTAACTTGAAATCGCTATCAATTGCTGATACAAGATTTGCTTCAATGATTGTTATGTTGAAAAGATTTAAGCTCATTAAAAGTGGTCTCCAAACCATGGTGATTTGTGAGAAATGGAGTATTTATCGAGATGACAATCAAGAAAGAGCAAAGTTTGTGAAGGAAAAAGTACTAAATGATTCATGGTGGGACTCTATTGATTACATCCTATCTTTCACAACTCCAATTTATGATATGCTGAGGTTTTGTGATACAAATAAACCTTTCCTTCACTTAGGTGGCGTTTGGTTTAGCTTATCACCTGCTGTGCGGTTGGGCCGCACTGTTATTTTAGTTATAAATTGCGTTTGGTTCAGCTTATATCCAAAACCGCGGTTCTTAAATTCCGCCGGTTTCTTATATCGCCCGGCCGCAACTTTTATCTGCGGTGAAACACAATCGCGAGAGGAGTTGCCCTACCTCGACGACAACGGAAGCGCAACTCGATTCGCCCTACCCCGACGACGACGACGCAAGAACAGCTCTCTCCCGGCCGCGTTCTCTAGTGGATCGTGCTTCTTACCTCCCGATTCGCCCCTTGCTGTCGACGACGTTCTCTCCCGACGACAGCGGAAGAACAGCTATGCCGCTTCTCTCTCGGCGGCGTTTCTCTGGTAAGTTTTCACGACAACGCTTCCTGATGTCGTCTCTGGTCGCAGTTTCCATATTTCCCCTTCCTGATGTCTTCTTCCTCTTCTTGTAGGAGGAATTCACATTGATTTTTCACAACAGTACACGGATTTGTTGCATAACAGGACTCTGATTTTTTGCATCACAGTAGGTATTCTTCTTCATCTTCATGTAGCTGTAGATGTGCCCTTTGCTGTGTGACTGTTAGCTCCAGAAATTTTGTAGAACATTGTTTTTTAGGTATTCCTCTTCAATTTTTATATATTTGTGTTTTTTATGTATTAGGGTGTGTTTGTGTGTTATTATATATGTGTGTGTTATTATATATTTGTGTGTTTTTTTAGGTATTCCTCTTCAACGGTACACGGATGTGTGTGTGTATATGTTTGTGTGTGTGTGTTGTTATATATATATATGTTGTGTGTGCGTGCTTGTGTGTGTATGTTATATATATATATATATATGTGTGTGTGTGTGTGTGTGTGTGTGTATGTTATATATATATATATATGTGTGTGTCTGTTTTATATATTTTTGTGTGTGTGTGTGTGTTGTTATATGTTTGTGTGTGTGTTGTTATATGTTTGTGTGTGTGTGTTGTTATGTATATATGTTGTGTGTATGTTATCTATATATATGTGTGTGTGTGTGTTGTTATATGTTTGTGTGTGTGTGTAGTTATATGTTTGTGTGTGTGTGTTGTTATGTATATATGTTGTGTGTGTGTAGTTATATGTTGTGTGTATGTGTGTATGTTATATATATATATATAGGTGTGTGTTATATAACTGTGTGTGTTAAATTTGTGTGTTATATATATGTTGTGTGTTGTTATATGTTGTGTGTGTGTTGTTATATGTTTGTGTGTGTGTGTGTTGTTATATGTTTGTGTGTGTGTGTTGTTATATGTTTGTGTGTGTGTGTTGTTATATGTTTGTGTGTGTGTGTTGTTATATGTTTGTGTGTGTGTGTTGTTATGTATATATGTTGTGTGTATGTTATATATATATATATATGTGTGTGTGTGTGTTGTTATATGTTTGTGTGTGTGTTGTTATGTATATATGTTGTGTGTATGTTATCTATATATATATATATGTGTGTGTGTGTGTGTGTTGTTATATGTTTGTTTGTGTGTGTGTGTATATATGTGTGTATATGTGTGTGTGATTGTGTGTGTGTGTGAGTTGAATGTGTTTCTACTTGTGTGTGTGTGTATATATGTATGTGTGTGTGTGTGTATGTGTGTGATTGTGTGTGTATATGTGTATGTGATTGTGTGTGTGTGTATATATGTATGTGTGTGTGTATATGTGTGTGTGTGTATGTGTGTGATTGTGTGTGTGTATATGTGTATGTGATTGTGTGTGTGTGGGTTGTATGTGTGTGTATATATATGTGTGTATGAGATATATGTGTGTGTGTATATGTGTGTGTGATTGTGTGTGTGTGAGTTGTATGTGTGTGTGTGTATATATGTGTGCATGTATGCGTGTGTGTGTGTGTATGTGTGTGTGCTTGTGTGTGTATGTGTGTGTGTAGATATATGTGTTATATGTTTGTTTTTATCTTGTTTAGATTTAGATTTAGAGCCCGACCATATATTGTTTAGATTTACATTTATAATGTTTTTGAATGCTGTTTGTATATTTGTGTGTGTTTGCCTTATAAAGATGGGCAAAACAAAAGATGGTGGTGTTGCCGCAATGTGGGATAATGCCGATGTTCTGCTCTTTTGCTATATTTGCATAAAGGAGATAGAACTCGAGAATCGACCAACGACGCATTTTAATAAGGAGGGGTGGAGTAATGTTATGAAGAAATTTGAAGAGTCAACAGAGAAGAAATACGATAAGGTCCAATTTAAAAATAAATGGGGTCATCTGAAGAAGGAATGGAAACTTTGGATGGAGTTGAAACGCGGTGAGACCGGGTTAGGTTGGAATACGTCAAGGAAAACTATCGACGCCTCCGACGAGTGGTGGGATGAGCGATTGAAGGTATTTTATTTTTAAAGTCATTAATTTTGTGAATTAAATTTTTCTTAATTCAGGTTTACTAAAATGTATAATTTTTCAAGTTGTCCCGGCCGCCAAGAAATTTTGGTATTCAGGCATCCATCCAGAGTTAGAGGAGAAACTCACCCTGATGTTCAGTGCTGTTGTCGCGATAGGACATCATTCATGTACCCCCCAACACCATCAATGATCCACCAGAGTCTTTTGATGAAAGAGTGATGTCAGATGGTGAACATGTAGACGTTGAGGTCAACAAGGGTCCTGCGTCTCATGACGGTCCATCAGAAGTTTCCAAAAAAAGAAGGAAATGGAAAAACAAACCTGTTAGCTCTGTATTACAAGATTTGGCGGAGTCTTCTAAGACAATCAGCAGATGCATCCAAGAGCCACCACCAAAATCTTCTTCTGAGTTTAGCATTCAGTGAGCGTTAGACAAATTAGTCATGTACCCGGAAGTGGTAGCTGATGAAGACTTCAATGACTTCGCCATCACATATTTTATGGATAAAAGTCATAGAGAGACCTTTCTGTGCCTTCAAGAATCCCAGAACGTCAAGTGGCTGCGTAACCGTTTCCCTCGTGGGGGTTAATAGGGAGCCTATGATACTATCTTAGCCGTTCTGTTTTTGGATTTTGTTATATGTTAGCTTATATTATCTGTTGCTCGTACTCATGGTTGTGTTTATCTCTATTATCTGTTATGCGTGGGCTCATGTTATCTTATCTGTTATGTGTTGTTTATCTCTTTCGTGGATGTGGATATCATTATGCTAGTATTCATGGTTGTGTTTATCTCTTTTTGGCATTATCTGTAATTATTCCTTGTGTATATTAATAGGAAATGTCTACCGATGATTCTGAATATTCGATGGAAGAGCAGGAGACTACGAGAAGAAATTATGCTATTGCAAGTCATCAATATGTGGTATCGGCAGTATGTTTGGTTTCAGAATATACTGGTCTGTTAACCGGTCCAGTTCCTCAAATGACTTCAAAACAAACAGGCGACAAATGGGTTGCCGAGCTTTTTCGTGCGCCTCGAGTTTGATTTCATGACTCTTTTACGATGAGTCAAGAAATTTTTATGGATTTATTACTGTCTCTGGAGGAGAAATGTGGCTTCCAAGGATCTCGAAGAACTGCATCAAGGGAAATCTTAGCATTGACGGTATACATATTGTCACATAATGAATCAATGAGAAAAACGTGCGAGCGATTTCAGCATTCAACAGAGACAATTAACAGATTTTTTTCTCGTGGTCTTCGCGCATTGATGCAGTTATCGAAGGAAGTGATACAACCATCAGATAGAAATTTCAGTGGAACACCACCAGAGATTCTATATGACAGACGTTACATGCCGTTTTTTAGAAATTGCATTGGAGCGATAGATGGGACACATGTTCACGTATGCGTGCCTTTTGGAAGTCAAGTACCGTACATTGGGAGGCGTGGTAGTCCAACTCAAAATGTCATGACAGCTTGTGATTTTAATATGTGCTTTACTTTTGTTATTGCTGGTTGGGAGGATCAGCACACGATAGCCGTATATTCAATTTTGCCCTAAGTGATCCACGTTATAATTTCCCTCATCCGCCTCTGGGTAACTATTAAATTTGTTTTATCTATTTATTCCTAATAATATTTGGGCAATTATATAATTAATATTAATGTGCAGGAAAATATTACTTGGTTGACTCTGGCTATCCACTGCAAAAGGGTTACTTAAAACCTTATCAGGACACGCGATATCATCTACCAGACTTTGCTCGTGGTGGTCGTCGAGCAGAAGGACGTCGGGAGATGTTCAATCATGCACACTCATCACTTAGAAGTGTGATAGAGCGCTCATTCGGTGTTTGGAAGAGGAAGTGGGCCATACTACGGTTCATGCCAAGCTATAGCTTCGACAAACAAACACGTATAGTGATCGCCACGATGACACTGCATAATTTCATTCGTCGTCACCATTCACGTGTAGATATAGATTTCATTGAGTCTGAGCAATGAGATCCATATCTTGGGATGACCTCTCAAAGGCGGCAAGAAGATTGCTCTGACACTGTGTCTGGTGTAGAAGAGATGGTCGCACTGCGTGATATTATAGCAGATCAGGTGTTTGAATGTAGAGCATAGACCTAGAAATGGTCTTGATGAAAAAAAGATTTTCTGCGTTGAGTGTTACGTTATGTAGAAGATGTTAATGATTGAAAAATATATCTTATGATTGAAAAAAAATTATTTGGAAAAAATGTATGAATGAAATTTTATTTTGTGTTATATTTGAAATTTTTTATTATTCAAAACTCTGTTTTGTATCTAAACAATTTTTTGAAAACTCCGTTTTGTAAACTCTGTTTCACCCAAACAGTTTTTTAGCAAAACTCTGTTTTCCAGAATCAGCACTTTTTCTATCAGCAACAGTTCATCAGCAGCTTTCCATCAACAACAGCCCAACCAAACAGAGCCTTAGTATATGACATGTGAGATTCTATGATTGAAAAAGTGAAGAAAGCTATTTATGATCATGAGGTTAAAATGTTAGATGTGCAATCAACTTTTTATGATGTTGTTCAAGCAATATTACTTGATCGTTGGTCAAAGAACAACACTCCTCTTCATTGCTTAGCACATGCCTTGAATCCAAAGTAATTTCTAACTTTTCATGTGTTTTTTATATTTATATTAATGTTTAATTTTTATGTTATTAATACTTGTGTTTCTTTTTAAATTAGGTATTATAGTGATCAATGACTCAATGAAGGTCCTTCAAGAGTATCTCCATACAAGGATAGTGAGATAATTCAAAAAACTAAGAAATGTTTTAGGAAATACTTTTCGGATATTGAGGAGCGAACACGGGTGAATTTAGAGTATGCAAATTTTGCATACATAAATGGAGATTTTAGATATTTTGATTCAATTCAAAGCAGATATTCCATGGATCCCAAGGCTTGGTGGGTTATTCATGGAGCAAGTGCTCCTATTCTACAAAGTTTAGCCTTAAAGCAGTTGAAATCAAGTTGTTTTGTTAGTATATTTGTTTTGTATTTACCCATAAGGGTATTTTCGTCTTTGTACTTTATTCCGTCGCTTATAAGTGTACGGATCTCTCTTATCAACTTGACTGATTCAATTCCCGGTTTTCTACTTGGTATCCGAGGGAGAAAAAAAACCCTAGCCGCCGATCGTTCTTCCCGTGCCCTCGCTCGCGATCGATTCGTCCCTCGCCCGCCGGTCGTCCTCACCGCTCGGGTCCACCACTGCTGTCCTTCTAATGGGGTTGTCGGGCGGCCTCCTAGCCACCGCCGGCCGCTGAGAAGGACGCTGCCGCTGTCCTTCCATAAAGCAGCCAGACCGCTCCTCCGCCTCCTTGCTGAGCTACCTGTGCCGATCGACTCGCTGTGTTGTTTTTCCTGTGTTGTGACCGGCAGCTTCTGCTTCCGCTTCTTCTTTCTCCTGCACCTGCCGCCGCTGGCTGCTGCTGCAGCTTCTTCTTCGTCTCCTGCTCCTGCCGCCGTTGGCTGCTGCTGCAGCTTCTTCTTCTTCTCCATCTTCTTCTTCTTCTTTCTTTGGGCTGCTGCTGCCACTCTCTTCTCTCGCCAGCTGCTGCAGCTTCTGCTTCTTCTTTGGGCCGCTGCTGCCACTCTATGACTCTCTTCTTTGTGGGATCTGATGTAACTGAGCCTCTCCAGATCTGATATCCCATTCCACTGTTTTCCATGGATGATTCTTCGTTTGGTGGTGGCTCTCCATCACCGAGTGTTACTGTTCCCCAAATGGGGGAAACCCAGCGGCCTTCAGGTTCCCTGATGAGTGAACTCCAGCGACCTTCTGGTCATACTAGCTCCTTGAAGATCACCACGGTGCCGTTAGATGACACTAACTATCTCGAGTGGTCTCGTGCGACACAGCATGTTATTCGCAGCCACCAGCTCTTTGGATACATTGATGGGACCAAGGTGGCACCCCCTGGCTGATCCTGCCTGGTCGCGTTGGGATTCCGAGAATTCCCTGGTGGTTTCCTGGCTTCTCCACTCTATGTCTCCAAAGGTATACCACAGTTATATGCTAATGGACTCAGCTTACGAGATTTGGACTCGAGCGCGGGAGACTTATTCTCAGATCGGGAATTCCACTCAGGTTTATGAGCTGACCCGCCGTATGTTGGAACTACGACAGGGATCTATGACTGTGTTCACCTACTACTCTGAGTTCGAGTGTATATCTCAGGAGTTGGATTACTTCGATCAGTTTACCCCTGCTTGCACTGCCGATGCAGTTCTGTTGCAAAGGAGAGATGAACGATTTCGTCTTCATGTGTTCTTGATGGGTTTGAGCATGGAGCTGGATATGGTTCGCACCAATATTCTTCATCGTTCACCCCTCCCATCTCTCAGGGAGGCGTTCAGTATGGTTCTTGGCGATGAAGATCGTCAAAGGTCTCTTAACACGGTGTCTCCTCCTTCTGACCGCTCGGCATTTACTAGTACTGGTCGTGGTGGTTCCAGCCATACCACCCAGATTCCCACCTGTGACCATATTGGTCGTCGAGGCCATTCTCGGGAAGCGTGCTTCAAGCTTCATCCGCACCTTGCTCCACCTGGATACGTCTGTGGTCGTGGACGTGGGCGTGGTCCTGACCGTGGTGGACACCGCCAGACTGACACCCGTTCTCATGATGCTGCTTACTCCACAGAGATTCAAGGGGGCCATCATGGCCAGCTCCCAGATCATTTCACCACGTCTGAATTTGATGCACTCCGCCGTCTGCTACATTCTCAGTCTGATCCTACACCGAGTAGTTCCTCTTTGTTTTCCACTGCTGCGATGCCCAACGCCCATGCTGCTGTGACTCCTTCGTCTTAGTTGATTATTGACTCAGGAGTTACTGATCATATGACCGGGTCCTCCACATGTTTTTACTCCTACACACCCTTGTCTGGTAAGGATAAGGTTGTCTCCGCCAATGACACCTTGTCTCCTATTGCTGGCAAGGGCAATTTCTCATGCTCTTCTTCGCTTCCTCTCACTTCTGTTTTGCATGTCCCATCTTTTCCCCGCAGTTTACTTTCTATTAGCAATCTTACTAAATCTCTTAACTGTTCTGTAACCTTTTTCTCTGATTCTTGTTTTTTTCAAGAACTGGGACGAAGCGGATACTTGACAGTGGTAGAACCGCGGTGGTCTGTACTACCTAGATGCTACACCATCATCCCTTGCTCTGTCCTCTTCTGCTGTTACTACTGCTGAAGCTCGACGATGACACTTGCATCTTGGTCACCCGTCTCCTGTTTATCTTCAGAAACTTTTTCCTACTTTATCTTAGTTTGTTTATAGTTTTAAATGTGATGTTTGTGAAATGTCTAAACATGTTCGTCATTCATCATCACACTTATCTTCTCCTAGTAGTGTTCCTTTTTCTGTTATACATTCAGATGTCTGGGGACCTTCCCCAGTTGTTTCTTTGACTGGATATAGATGGTTTGTTACGTTTATTGATTGTTTTTCCCTTACTACTTGGGTTTATCTTTTAAAAAAAGAGTGATGTCGCATCTGTCTTTCAAACCTTTCATAAGATGATACAAACTTAGTTCAACGGAACCATTCGTGTCCTTCGTAGTGACAATGTGGGCGAATATGATGATCGTGGTGTGTTCGGGGCCTACCTCTCGAACAATGGCAGTATCCACCAAACCACGTGTGTTTACACTTCCACCCAAAATGGTGTGGCGGAACGAAAAAACAGGCATCTCCTTGATGTTGCTCGTTGCCTTCTCACCACCATGCACCTTCCGAAATCCTATTGGGGTGATGTCATCATGACGGCTACTCATCTTATCAACCGTCTTCCCTCGCGGGTTATCGATTATGCTACACCTCTAGCTCGTCTTGCTTCTAAGACTGTTGTTCATACTTCATCTCTTCCTCCTCGTATATTTGGGTGTGTTTGTTTGGTTCATGTTTACCAGCCACTTCGTGATAAGCTCGATCCTCGAGCTATCCGATGTGTCTTTCTTGGTTATTCTATCACCACCAAGGGGTACAGGTGTTATCACCCCCAACCAGACGTACTTTCTGTACCATGGACGTGACGTTCCGCGAGGACGAATCATATTACCTATTTGACTCCTTGTCGTCAGGGGGAGAAGGAGGATGAGGTCATTGATACTGTTCCTCTTCCTGTCATTGGTACTGTTCCTCTCACTTTTATTTCTCCTACTTCCACTACAGATATCCCCCATACACCTTCCACTATGCCTTCCACTACAGATATTCCTCATACATCTCCCTCTCATCATCTTTCACTCATCGCTCCTCTACCTCATGTTTATCATCGTCGAAAACCAGGTACACAGCCCACTGTCGCCCCGCTGCTGCCAATGTTGTCTTCAGGCTCAGATCCTGATGCTGATTTACATGTTCCCATTGCTTGGCTACGTGGTAAGGCCCGGTGCACTGAACATCCCATTTTTAATCATGTTGCTTATGATCATCTCTCTAAGTCTCATCAGTCATTTATATCTTCCTTGTCCGAGATCTCTATCCCTAAGACATGGCAGGAGGCACTTTGCATCCCAGTATGGGCTCGAGCTATGAAGGAAGAAAGGTCAGCGTTGGAGAAGAACCACACTTGGGATGTCACCTCTCTCCCTCCTGGCAAGAAACCCATTGGTTCAAGATGGGTTTTCTCAGTTAAGCAGAATCAGGATGGGAAAGTTGAGTGATATAAAGCTAGGTTGGTTGCTCGTGGTTACACTCAGACTCCGGGGGTTGATTACCAAGAGACCTTCGCTCCTGTAGCAAATATGGACTCTATCCGTGTGATCATATCTTGTGCTGCGATCTTAGATTGGGAACTTCATCAACTGGACATTAAAAATGCATTCTTGCACGGTGACCTCGAGGAAGAGGTGTACATGTCTTTCCCCCCAGGTTTTGTGAAGAAGGGGCAAGAGAGGTTTGTCTGTCGGTTATGGAAGTCCGTGTATGGGCTAAAGCAGTCTCCGAGGGCATGGTTCGGCAGATTCCACAAGGCCATGATCAAGTTTGGCTACAAGCAGGGACACTTTGATCAT
Source organism: Platanthera zijinensis (assembly GCA_039513925.1). NCBI lineage: Eukaryota > Viridiplantae > Streptophyta > Magnoliopsida > Asparagales > Orchidaceae > Platanthera > Platanthera zijinensis. The sequence goes on from CM077080.1 coordinate 73,791,502, forward strand.
ACTTTGTTTGTCAAGAGTAATGAAGGGAAAATTGTTGTGCTAATTGTCTATGTTGACGACATCGTGATCACCGGAAATGATACAGATGAAATCTCAAAGCTGAAGGGACTTCTCTCAGCCGAGTTCGAAGTGAAGGACCTGGGAAGGCTACGCTACTTCCTAGGAATTTAGGTGACCCGTTCTGACAAGGGTATCTTTATCTCCCAACGCAAGTATGTGTTGGACCTGCTGACAGAGACTGACATGCTTGGGTGTGCCCCTGCTAACACACCTATGGAGGGGAACCATAAGATTGATCAGGACAGCAATTGTGATCGTACAGATGTTCCTAGTTATCAGAAGTTTGTAGGAAAGCTCTTATACCTCTCACATACTCGTCCTGACATTACATATGCTGTTGGGATCCTGAGTAGGTACATGCATGTCCCAAGGCTCAGACACCAGGAAGCTGCCTATCGTGTTCTCCGGTATTTTAAGAAGTCACCATGACGGGGGCTGATGTTCTCGAAGAACAAACATCTGCGGATCGAGGTCTTCACCGACGCAGATTGGGCTGGATGTCATGATGACTTGAAATCTACAACAAGTTATTGCACCTTCATTGGAGGAAACTTGGTTACATGACGTAGCAAGAAACAAAGTGTGGTGGCTAGATCCAGTGCTGAAGCTGAGTACCGTTCGATGTCTCAGGGTCTCTGTGAAGGACTTTGGTTGAGCATCTTATTGCAAGATCTCGGTCTTAAGGAGGAAGCTCCCATATCTTTGTACTGTGACAACAAAGCTGCCATCAGCATAGCGCACAACTCAGTTCAACATGATAGGACCAAACATGTTGAGGTGGATCGTCACTTCATCAAAGATCATCTTGACAAAGGAAGCCTAGTCACACCCTTCGTCCATTCCAGAGATCAGTTAGCCGACGTCTTCACCAAGAGTCTTGGCTCCGATGCCTTTACTGATGATATCCATAAACTCGGAATGATAGATATCTACCATCCAACTTGAGGGGGAGAGTTGAAATCAAGTTATTTTGTTAGTATATTTGTTTTGTATTTACTCATAAGAGTATTTTCGTTTTTGTACTTTATTCCCTCACTTTTAAGTGTAGGGATCTCTTTTATCAACTTGACTGATTCAATTCCCGGTTTTCTACTAAAGCTTCTTGCACAACCATCTTCATCATCATGTGAAGAGAGAAATTGGAGTATATATTCTTTTGTGCACTCAATGAAGAGAAATAGAATGACACCAAAGCGTGCAGAAGATCTGGTTTTCATACACAGCAATCTACGCCTACTTTTAAGAACAAAATCCACAATATACACAAGGAGAAACAAAGATGTGGGATATTGACGGAGATGCTTTTGATACATTCGAAGATGTTGGTATGCTGAAAATTGCAAATCTCTCACTGGATGAGCCAGACATGAAATAATTGTTTTTTTAGATGATATATAACATGTAAGTATGAGTATTACATTTTTATATGCCAAGTTTGTTCATTTCTTGTCTATTTATTAGTATTTTACAATTTTTATAATTATAAAATATGAATTTAACAAACGTGTCCGAACGTGTTGAATATTACTAGTTTAGGAGAATGGACGTGTCGTGTCGCGTGTCGGTGTCGATGCAATATAGACCTAAACAGATCTCTTTACAATATATTTTTTCAAAAGTTCATTTTCTCACCTTTCTTTTGCCACCACAACTTTTCCTTTCTAAAAAACCTTCCCAAACAAAGCTTAAATGAAATTCTGGACATGAAGATATTTTTTCAACACACATGTAGTTCCATATCCCTCCTTCCTAAATATTTGTTATCATTCATGTTTCTGCATTCCCAAGTAAAGGAGACATCCAAAATGGAAATGTGCATTTTCATTCTTAATTTTTTCATTTGGTTTTATATTTTTCTATTAATGATGTGAGTATATATATATATATATATATATATATATATATATATATATATATATATATATATATATATATATTATTTGTAGGGCGCACACAAGTCAAATTTGACTTGCCCATGCTTGAGCTTGAACTGTACTAATGATCAAGCACACTGTCAGACTCAACTCAACGACTTCGATCCAGCTCATCCAATGAAAGAAAGAATTTATCCGGAGGAATTGCGATGAGGGGGGGGGGGATGTTCTATTTTTGTAATATCATTGTAACTAAAATAGTGACCTTAAATGTTTCTACTGTGATGGAGGTTTGTGTTATCAAACAAGCCAGATTTTGGCTGAGGCTCAATCGAGCGAGAATCGCTCACGAGGGCCATTTATTATTGAGTGTGAGCGGTTCGTTCATGTGCGGGCACGGTGTAGTTATCCCTCATCATTCTCAGGGTGATTCTGACAATGTTATTTTGCAGTTCATTCACGGTAATCTGGGACAACTGATGAATGTACACAATCTCTTCCTCTTCAGAGAGCCAGCTGGTGATTTATGGATGTTTGGTTCAGAATAGCTATTCTCTAGGTTAATGGTTCACTCGGTCTGTTGTTAGAGTTAGCGTTGAATGATTTTTTAGAACATATGCCTGCCTGGAAATCAATACAATTTGGCTCCGTTTGGCGCAAGGTGGTGGCGGTTTTGAACATGAGGGTTAAATTGTCATTCGTTAACACCCACCTAAAGAACTTCATCCGCTTTTATGTTCAAACAGATGATGTTTGTTAGGTGATTCTTAACGAATGACGGTTTAATCCATGCGTTTACGACCGTCACCACCGTGCCAAACGGAGCCTTAGTTGCAGTTGAAGTGCCCCATGATTTATATTGCATTGACATGCTTCAGAATTCTAAACATAAATTTGCAGATAGAAATATAAAAAATGTATATAAATGAATTAATTTTAGCATTTATTAGTTTTCTGTATGTAAGGCATGCTGTCATCTCTACTGTCCTGAATTTTCACTAACTTTGTGGGTTGGAGTGTTTTTTTTCTTCATTCATTGTTTGATTACAGCAAAATAATACCATCTCGCCGATATGTTTGATTTTTTTTTGATATTTCGGCCGATACGGTTCTTAAATACATCGTTCTATATTTTATTTTATGTTATATTAGCAGGCTAGCAATACATGTTTAAATTGCTTATATATATTATATCATGTATGTTTAAATTGATTAGATTTATTATTTCAATTTTTTAATGTTTTATTCTTACAAATTATTTTATATAATTGCTTTACAATTTTTAATTTATATTATAAAAAATATAAAAATATTTAATATATTTATGAGTTTGAAATGATTTATATTAATTAAAGATTTTTAAATTTTAAAACATCAGTATTTATAATAAATTTATTGTTATTAAAATAATTTTTTGTATATTATTAAATAAATATAAAATGATAATATTTTATCTTAGATAATATTTGATTTTATTTTGTAATATAAATGATTGATTTTTTATTAATTTGTTATATTATTTTTCTATTTTTATAACATATAATTATATTTATTATACATAAAAATAAAAATGATTTAAGATAAAATTTGATATTTTAAAATATACCCGAGATACTTCCGACATTTAAAAATTCTTTTGATATTTACAACATTGGTTATTATATGCTCCTTGAGATTAATGCCTTTCTAATGATATAGTGAAAGTTGATTGAGATTGCTTTGCTACACTCAACTATAAAGATGCTAGAACTTCTTGGATCTACACTCTTCTTAGAAATGTTTGCTCGTCACACTCTCACTCCAGAAGCCACTTATCAGGAAGGTTAGTTATTCGGGGTTGAACTACAACATTGTCCATATTTTACAAACATTATAATTAAGTAGAAACACTTTTTGGGAGTTACTTGTGACTTGTTACCTTCAATGTTGATTGGATTTTCTTGAGATTGTCCACCAACAATTTCTAGGGAAATGTATCATTCCTACACTAGATGCAAATTCTACTCATGTCTTTACAATGATCCAACCTTTTCAATTGATCTGGATCTATCGAAAACTTTGCACGTTGTAGGATGAGCAGAGAATCTTTTTTTGCTTTATCAATCATTCTCATCTTCACCCACAAACTCATGTTAATGTTTTTGATCCTGACACAACATTTAAGACTCCTACCTTGACATCAAATACTAACAGATCGTCCTCTCTAGCTGATATAGAAGCTCTTGTTGTTGCATCAAGTAATTATGTTGTGGTTGCATTTGTTGCGCCCAAGTAGCGCATTTGTGTCCATTCATGATAAGTACCACGCCAACAACACTGGCTATATGATTGGATAATATAACTTTAATTAATCTTAATAGGAAGTCGAATACCACCGGTGGTCCTTTTTGACTGGGATCTTGCTCCAATTTTTGTGGGTCGTGGGTGTTGGAAAAAACCTCTTATTTGATAAACAAATTAGGTTAAAGTGATTTTAGGATAAGCTTTAAAAATTGATAGAAATACTATTTTTCAATCTGTTCGGTAGACTCCTAGAAGAATAAGAAGAAGCTAGCAAAAAGTTTCTAAGTCAAAAATTTGCATCAGAATGATTTTTGACGCAACGTCAATAGGAATTGACGCAACGTTGATATGTATTCAAAGAGGCGTTGACTTCTTCCCAGAGTTATTCAGAGTTTCCTTCTCTACTTCTAAGAACTGGTTGACTTGTGAAGTAAAAACTGCGTCAACATCTTCTTAAAGTTACCCAAACTTCTAAAAAGTTGCATCGACTTTTTCTAGTTACTCAGAGTTCTCTTCTCTACTTCTATGAGTTGCATCAACTTGTGAAGTCAAAGTTGCATCGATTTCTTCCCATAGTTACTCATAGTTCTTTTCTCTACTTATGTGAGCTTCGTTGACTTGTGAAGTCCAAGATGCGTCAACTTCTTAGAAGCTACTTTGAATTCCCTCCAGTAAAGACATATCTTCTTTAAGATATTCATGACCCTATCTTTAAGTCGTTACAACTCATCTCAAGAAGCAAATATTTACCTAGGAACTTGATTTAGTAAATAATTTATTCTATGCACAGAGAATTAATTCCTAGTCGTCTCAAGAAAAAAAATTAAGAGCATTAGAACTTGATTTGGAAAAGAATAATGAAGATATTGTCCGATAACAATCAAAAAGATTTCAAATTTCTTCAGCCATGATTTATGTCAGATGATAAAAAGGAATGAAGAAGGAGATGCAAATACTCAACAAAAAGAATTAAGCATATGCACAAAAGTTTGTTGAATCCAGAGAACTGATGCTCTCTCTTCCATTCTCCCTTCTTCTTTCTCTCTAGATATTCTTCAACTTTAAAGAGCTGCAACAAGAAAGTAAGCAAGCAATCAAAGAATACTTTCACTCTCAGAAGATAATAAGATAATTCTCTCTTCTCTTAAGAATCAATCTTCTTCTCTTCAATACTGAAGCTGCTGCATATTGTTGCCAGAATCCACACAGTGCCATGAAGACTACTTCTTCAGAAATTTGTTGTAAAAAGATATCTTTTTGAACTTCACATCAGTATAAACTATTTACAAGGAGTCCTAAGAATCCCTTCTCGGGGGATTTAGTGTTTCAAGAGTCCTCCTATCAAAAGACTCGGTGGTTTTTGGATACCTTATCAAAATTCTTGATTCTAAAAGTTTCTTTATAAAAAGACTCAGTAGTTTTTGGATACCTTATCAATAGTTCTGATTCTAAGAGTCTCCTTATCAAAAGACATAGCACTAGTTATAGTGGATTCCCACTAAGGCGGAAGAGTTGATATATCTAAATTTTGGAAAACCACTTTAATTTTTGTATCCTGTGTTACTTTCTTTGTCTTTTCTGTGTTTTTATTTACTTGTGATTGCTGTGATGAAATCTGTGTTGTGATATAAACTAGATTGTTGTGTGAATTTGTAAAAATAGGAAAATAATCACTTAAAAAAATTTAAATACTATATTCATGTCCCCCCTTTAGAGTACTTCTCAAGAGATTACATTCTCTTTTAGTGGGTTGTTACTACAACCCTTATGTCAAATCGGCAATTCCTTATGATCATAATTTTTCTTGTAATTTTTTTATTAGTGTTATAACAAAAATACCAGTGTTATGTCTTATTCTTTCTTTGTTAATATTTTCAAAACTTTCATATGAAAAAGAGGATTGCTAATGTAATTGAACTGTGAGGACTTGACCATCTAAAAGACCTTCCATATTGTTCTAGTTTTGTTGCAAAATATTTCTCTATTTCAATGCATCAATGTCTTTGTCATTCATCTGTTATCCTCTTTCATCACTTACTACCATCTTTTTCAAAGGAAATTGTATTAGGCTCCGTTCGTTTGTAATTTTTTCATTTACGGTTTTCGTTTTGCTTCAAAACGAAAAAATCAAACGTTTTCGTTTTGGGGCAAAACGAAAACTTTTGTTCGGTTGCAACATAGTTTTCAGTTTAGTGTTGGGCCAAAAAACAATCCGCAGCGAGTGGGAAGGGTTGCCAACTCAGTGAGTTGGGAATTTTAGGGCGGCGGCGACGGATTTCACGTAGTTTTTCCCGGGGCTTTGTTAACCGGAAAGTTCGTACTGCCGGAGGAAGACGAAGGCCATTCCCAATTTATTTGAGCTACAATGATCCAGCTCCGCCGCTGCATTGAAGCTCGCTGCCGGTAGCAGAGGGAGAGGATGAAGCAGGAATCAATGTCGTTCTCCTCGTCCTCTTCCCAGCAAACCTGACGGTGACATTAAACTCCGCTCACCGCTGCAGCGACGTACGCTCCTGAATCTACAGCTTTCTTCCCAAAGAGTTCGCGAGAGAGGAAATGAACCTCAAGGTGTATGCCGATCGATTGTCGCAGCCCTACATCAACAACGTCCAGCTTAACTGCTAGGCGACGAACGGCTCCGACGCCCCTCCTTCCTCACCTTCCGCGCCGAGTCCCCCTATCTTTCTCCCTCCCTCCTTGCTTTCCTCCTGTCCGCCGACACCGCCAACATCTCCCGCCGGAGAAGAAGCGAAGAACTTTTCGTTGTTTTCAATTTCCAAAACCGACCAAAACAGATCTCGGTAGGTCTGTTTTGGGGCTGGGCAAAATTAGAAGGAATGAAAATCGAGCGTTTTCAGTTCAAAATCAAAACCGTGTAAAACATGGTCAAACGAACACCTATTTTTGGACAGCGAAAACTGAAAACCAAAACCGGTAGTGAAAACATTGCAAACGAACGGGACCTTAAAGTATTATACTTACCAATATGGCACGTATCATTATACTATTTTTCTATCAAAACTAACAAAAGAGCTATTTCTCCATCTGATTCAACACATTTTTATATATGAGCTCATATTCCTACTTATTCATGAGGGGTAGCTTGTTTTTATTATTTATATTAAATATTTCCTTTTTTATATTTGGGTATATCTCTTAAAAGATATGTCTATATTATCTGATGTTTCTCAAGTTCTTTTTCATAATTAAATAAAAATCAAGTTGGACTTTTTTTGAAGATTCTTTGCACATGCAATACTAAAGATATATGACTCGCATATTTTCTTCATAGTATACCTCTCATAACATTGATCATTAGATTAGTTGTGGTCATACTCTTGGGAATAAGCCCCAAGAATTTAATGAAATAAAATTAAGTTGATGGCATATAACTCCACAAAATGTTACGTTATGAAGAAATATAATTCTATCTAAATACACCTCTTAAAAGTAAAAGTAAAGCAAAGCTAAGGAAGATATCCCTTAGGGTCCGTTCGTTTCACAGACATTGAAATTGAAGTAATGGCTTTGAGAATATGAATGTCATTTCTCTTGTTCGTATCAACAATTTTAAATTGGAATTGACTTTCTGATGGAAAGTCGTCGATATTCACCGTAATCTAAAAACTGATACATTCAATATCTATCTCTAGTGGCGGATATTCAATCCGGTTTTCCAAAATGAGACCATTTTTTAGTCTGAACGTGATTTTTTTCGGCCGAACGCAATTTTTCATCGGAACGCAATTTTTTTGCGCGGACGTGTTTTTTTCGTCTGTGTACGATTTTTTCGCCCAAACGTAATTTTTTGTCTTGAAGCATTTTTTTACCCAGACAGGTTTTTTTCTCCCGAATGCGATATTTCTGTACGAACGCGGTTTTTTTCTCTATGACGTAATTTTTTTGCCTGAATGTGTTTTTTTTCGCCCGTACGGAAATTTTTCGCTACGATTCAATTTTTGGTCGCCTGGGCCGAATTATTCATCTAGACGTAATCTTTTCGCTCAGACACAATTTTTTTCGCCCGAATATGAATTATTCGGCCAAACAAGGTTTTTTCGCCCAAACGCGTTTTTATCCGCCCGGACGCGTTTTTTTCGCCCGGACACGATTTTTTAGCCCGGGCGCGGTTTTTTCGCCCGGGCGCGATTTTTTCGCCCAAACGCGATTTTTTCGCCCGCACGCGATTTTTTCGCCCGGACGCGATATTTTTGCCCAGACGCGAATTTTTCGCCCAGACGCGATATTTTGGACTTGACGCGATATTTTCGCCCGGCCGCGATATTTTTCACCCGGACGCAATTTTTTCGCCCCGACGCAAATTTTTCGCCCGGACGCAAATTTTTCGCCCGAACGCGCATTTATCGCCCGGACGCGAATTTTTCGCCCGGACGCGAATTTTTCGCCCGGACCCGAATTTTTCGCCCGGACGCGATTTTTTCGCCCGGACGCAATTTTCTCGTCCGGACGCGATTTTCTCGCCCGGACGCGATTTTCTCGCCCGGACGCGATTTTCTCGCCGGGACGCGATTTTCTCGCCCGGACGCGAATTTCTCGCCCCTACACGAATTTTTCGCCCCAACGAGAATTTTTCGCCCCGACGCGCATTTTTCGCCCGGGCGCGAATTTTTCGCCCAATTTTTCGACCGGATGCAATTTTTTTGACCGGGCGCGAATTTTTCGATCGGACGCGAATTTTTTGCCCGGACGCGATTTTTTCGCTTGGACGCGATTTTTTCGCTCTAACGCGATTTTCTCGTCCGGACGCGATTTTCTCGCCCGGACGCGATTTTCTCGCCCGGACGCGATTTTCTCGCCTGGACGCGATTTTCTCGCCCGGACGCGTTTTTCTCGGCCGGACGCGATTTTTTCGCCCGGACGCGAATTTTTCGCCCGGACGCGAATATTTTGCCTGGATGCGAAAATATCGCGTCGGGGCGAAAAATTCGATTTGAGAAGTAAAAATCACGTCCGGGCGAAAAATCGCGTACGAGAGATGTGCTTGGGCGGGAAATTCGCGCCCGGGCGGGAAATTCGCGCCCGGGCGGGAAAATCGCGCCCGGGCGGGAAAATCGCGCCCGGGCGGGAAAATCGAGCCCGGGCGGGAAAATTCGCGTCCGGGCGGGAAAAATCGCGTTCGGGCGGGAAAATTCGTGTTCGGGCGAAAAATTCGCGTCCGGGCGAAAATATCGCGTCCGGACGATAAAATTCGCGTGCGGACGAAAAAATCGCGTTCGGGCGAAAAATTCGCGTTCATATGAAAATTTCGCATTCAGACTGAAAATATCAAATCAGATTGAAAAAAATCACGTCATGGCGAAAAAAACACGTCTGGGCGAAAAAAACACTTTTGGACGAAAATTTCACGTCCGGTCAAAAAATTCGCGTTGTGGTCGAAAAACTTGAGTTTGGGCGAAAAAATCACGCCTCAAGAAAAAATTACGATCGGACTAAAAAATCGCATTTGTGATTTTTAATTGTGATCATTAATAGCATTGATCAATGTCAATTCCTATGACAGAAAGTTTTTCTACAAACGAACAATAAAAAAATATCAATGTCAATTCCTATGATATAAAGTCTTCATGCGGACGAACAAAAGAATTGGATTTAAATCCAATATCATTTCTCATGTGTATTGATATTAAATTGAAAGCCAATACTTAAATGCCAATGTCGTTGAAACGAACGGAGCCTTAGAAAATTTGCGCCACACAATCCTCTTTGAAAGACACAATATACAAGTGTGTTGAACAAAAGAATTGAATGTTAATAACCAAAATAAGGGAAAAGAAAATGTAGTAGAATTTTGTTTTCCTAGTGAAGGGATCAACGATCATACAACGGTCAGTCGATAAGTGTTGATCGCTCTAGTCATTGATCATCGACCACTCAATCAATGATCAACAATAACCGCCAAACCTATTGTAATTGGTCAACTTCTGATCGTCGATAGTCAACCCCACTTACTTCCAATGATCATTGATCACCGGCTGCACCCTTGATCATAGACCCCAACATTGATCAGTGATCGTTTACCGCTGGTCTCATTAGTGATCAACAAATGCTGATCAAAGGAAGATTCTCAAATTTGCACGAGGTCAATTTTTTGCAAACTCCTACCACCTTATTTTTTCTTCCCAAGCCTCCTAAGAGGTCAAGCAGGTATAATAGGTTCCACTGCTTTTGTTTTGTAAAAGTAGGACACTTTATAATACATTGTTGGCATAATAACACAAAATCGTCACAAAGAGCTATCTAGTGAGATGAAGAGTTTGTGATTCTCATTGCGTTCTTGGTAAGTGTCCAAAATTAATATTAGGACCTTATCATGTTTGATTGCAGGTTATGGAAGGTCCGAGATCCACAAAAATGCATATATTGTATTTGGATAGTGGATGCTCCAAACATATGACTGTAGATAGAAGCTTGCTGCTAAGCTACTGTGCAAAGAAGGGACCAAAAGTCATGTTTGGAGATTTTTGACATGTATTCATCAGAGGTTGTGGTAATTTTCCCCTAGGTAAAATGACCCCTTAACTTTCAAAATAATGATAAGAAATAGGATACTGGAGAACAAGTAGAAGTCACCTTGAACTCCACCCCGCCCCCACTCCACCCTCAAGATAACCCATAGAGCTTGCCTCTCTTGTGCCTAACTTCGCTTTGGCTCTAGGATGAGAATTTTCTATAAACTTTTGGGTGTGAGGTGAGACCACCTCGCTACAGAATGCATGTCTTATTTGTAGACAATCTAAAGACCGTCCTCAACCCTTTGGATCCTTCTTATTGTGATTTGTCAGGGTCAACCATAGGACTAGTAGCCTTTGATCCCCCCATGGTCTGAATTTTAAGAACCAAAATTTTCTAGTTCAATCACTTTGGTGTGATGAGTGTGGACCATGATCGAAGGAGGAAACCTCTTGTGCGGGATCTAATGGAAAAAATGGTAGGTGGGAATCAACGATCATCAACTCGCAAGGTTTGAGCAAGTTCGTCAAGCGAGATGACCTCGCTAAGTTCAAGCGGGGCATGGTAGAGATGCGGCCATCTTTTTTGGTGCCTAGTTCCAAGGTCACATCAACATCTCTGCCAGTCCAGCGACCTCTGTTTGAGCGAGCCAGTATGTGACCTCGCGATCTCATTTCTTCTATGAGGAAGATTCAGTTCGACATTTACCAGGTCAGCGAGCTCATTTTGCGATGATGTTTTTAGCGTTCCAAAGGGGTTTCACAAGCACGTTCTTAGTAATTACACTGAAAAATATGATCTCATCCGCCACGTGTATTGGTCTGAAGATATGGTTTCTGCTAACATTATGAAGGATAGCTTCAAATGCAGATTCTTCACAATCACCATTTAGGGGGAGGCCTAGGACTGGGTTCACCATTTGCCGACAGGTTTCATCTACTACTTCGAGAATCTGCGTCATGGATTGAGGATGCGCTTCACAAAATCAAAGAATAGAAAGAAGAGGCCGACAACCCTCCTTCTTTTCCAGTAAGGACCCAACGAGACACTAGAAAACTATATCGACTGCTTTCAAGACGAGATTTTGGGTATCCAGGTGATGGATAACTTTACATCGCAGCTTACACTTACGTGCGGCCTAAAATAGGTGTTGTTAAAGATTTAGGTGGGCCGAGATTCCTTGTCTCCTTTGAATACTTGATTGGCGGCGTGTGGACAGTATATTGATGATAAAGGCCACACATAAGAGCATCTCCAACCGTCCGGCATTTCGTTTTTCCCTCCAATGCTTCGGCATTGGAGGCTGGATAAATGGAGGAGGCGGCATTTCCGCTCCTCCTCCTCTAAATTTAGAGGAGGAGAGGAATGCCGGCCCTCCAAATTTATTTTATTATTATTTATTATTATTTTTTTATTTTAATTATATTTTATTATATTTAAGGAAAACGTGTATTACACATAACGTTCGTAGCCGCTAAAATATATTTCAAACTTCACATATAATATACCAATAAATTTGTTTTTTTCGAGACCTACAAAACGAGACTAATATTGCATACTTTCTAAATATTATTGATCATACAAATAGCTAGAGAACAAGATTTACTAAATAAAATTGCACATACATCGAAATACATTCAAATTAAAATGCATACTATTTTCCAAATTACATTGTTTCATTACCTGTCGTGCCCACAGATGTTCGATCAGTGCATCTCGAAGTGCGAAATGTGTCGTCCTGTCTCTTATTTTTTTATGCCGATTTAGGAACTGCTGAAATCTTTCGACTTCACTTGTGTCCATCTCTTCAACATTCTGAGTTGGCGGCGGTGGAGAAATAACGATATCTTCATTTTCATCTCGCTCGTCCTCGATAATCATATTGTGCATTATAATGCAAGCAGTCATGATATCATGCAACACATTTTTATCCAAAAACGGCACGGCAGGCCCCTTAATAATTGCAATCGTGATTGGAGAACTGCAAATGCGCGTTCTACATCTTTTCGGCATCCTCTTGCATCATGCGAAGTGTTGTTTTTTTTATCTTGGTATGAGACATGGTTTGAACTAGTGTTGATCATTTCGGATAGATACCGTCGGCTAAATAATAACCAACATCATAATTTTTACCCAGTATTATATAATTGGTAGGAGGCGTTATACCTTGGGTTAAGTTTGCAAATAAATTTGATGCCTGCAAGACATTAATATCATTGTTAGATCTAGGTAAGCCAAAATATGCATGTCATATCACAGGTCGTATGATGCTACTGCCTCGAGAATGATTGTAGGTCCACCATGACGTCCTGAATATTGGCCTGCCCATGCCGTTGGGCAATTCTTCCATTGCCAATGCATACAATCTAGGCTTCCCAACATCCCTGGAAAACCTCGTTCTTCACCTTTCTGTAGTAATCTTGTTACATCATTTGCATTGGGAGATCTCAAATATTCATCTTTGTATAATTGTACAATTGCCCTACAGAATCTTTTCAAGCATTGAATCACAGTAGACTCGCCAATTCGAATGTACTCATCGCAATTATCAGCTGATGTTCTGTATGCTAACATACGAAATGCTGCTGTAATTTTTTGTATTGTTGATAGTCCAGGCTTACCAACACCATCCTTATTTTGAACAAAAAAATTGTCGTGCTCCTGCACTTCAGTAACAATGCGAAGGAAAAGATTTTTTCGCATTCGAAATCTTCGTCGAAAAAAAGTTTCCCCATATGTGGGGTGTTCGAAGAAGTAATCATTCCAAAGTCTAGTGTTGCCTTCAATCCTGCCCCGATTGATTACCACGTGGCCAGGTATTGAACCTCTGCGTCGCGGACGTGCATCTTCTTGAAGTTGAGCTGCGATTATGGCATTGTTGGAGGCATGCATGCGAGCTAAAACTTCATCTTCATTCTCCCAATTTTTAAGCTCTTCTTCCCACTTGAGAAGTATTTGTTCATCATCATCTGAAGATGATGAAGATCGCAAATGGGATGAACCTTCTCCATAGTTCATTTTTCTTAGAAGAAAAGAATGTTTTGAATATATCATTGACTATCTTAAAAGGGCGTTTATATAGCTCGCCAGCATTGGATGCCTTCTCCCAAGCATTGGATGTCTTCTCCACTCAAGCCTCTGTCTTGTCTTGTCAATCCTGTCATCTCGTAACCCGAAGTCTTGTTTTTTCCCAGCATTGGATGCCTTCTCCCAAGCATTGGATGCCTTCTCCACTCAAGCCTCTGTCTTGTCTTGTCAATCCTGTCATCTCGTAACCCGAAGTCTTGTTTTTTTCCCAACATTGGATGCCTTCTCCCAAGCATTGGATGCCTTCTCCACTCAAGCCTCTGTCTTGTCTTTGTTGGGGTTGTGGAACACTTCCGGTTCTCTTGTTTCTCACACCGGGTTTGCCCACGTGAGCTTAGAAGAATCGAAGTGTGATCCCCCTTCGACATCTCTGGGACCGACGACAGCGGGGTCCGGGGGCCCAGCTCGACGTCGAACGTCGAACCCAGCTCGACGATCGTCGAACCCAGCCCGACGTCGAACGTCGAACCCAGCTCGACGTCCGACGCGCCGAACCCAGCTCGACGTTCGGCCGAGCTCGACGTTCAGCCGAGCTCGACGATCGTCGACCGTCGTTCGACGTTCGGCCGAGCTCGACATTCGGCCGAGCTCGACGATCGTCGATCGCCGTTCGACGTTCGACCGAGCTCGACGATCGGCCGAGCTCGACGATCGTCGACCGCCGTTCGACGTTCGGCCGAGCTCGACGATCTGTTATGCTGAAGCCTATTTAAGGCGTTTTCTCCCAAGCATTGGATGCCTTCTCCACTCAAGCCTCTGTCTTGTCTTGTCAATCCTGTCAACTCATAACCCGGAGCCTTGTTTTTTTCCCAGCATTGGATGCCTTCTCCCAAGCATTGGATGCCTTCTCCACTCAAGCCTCTCTTTTTCATAAGTACCCATTCTAGCACTCTCTATAAGTACCCATTGCAGAAGTCAAGTTCTGATCACTCTATCCCCCCCCAAAACCAAGAACTCTCTAATTTCTTTCCTCATCATCATGTCATCTATTCGTGGCCAAGCATTCTCCCCAAAAGAAGATCAAGCACTATGTTATGCTTGGCTTGATGTTTCGGAAGACCCCGTTATGGGGAGTAATCAGAAAGAACAAAGAATGTGGGAAAGAATTTCAACCATCTTTCACAATACAAGACCTCAAACTTGCGTAGGACAAAGAACCCCAAAATTTCTTTCTTGTCGTTGGTCCCCTTTTGGCAAGTAAACAAGCAAATTCCGAGGATGTATTCGGCAGATAGAGCAACGAAACCCCAGCGGTGCTTCTGAACTTGATATTGTAAGTATTTTTTAGAATTTAAATGCATAAATATCTTAAATAATGTGTGATTACAGTAATTTTTTTGTAGCTCAATGAAGCCAAAATGTTATATGCTCTGATTCAAAAGAGAAGAAAGGCTTTATGTTTGAGCATGTTTGACATATCTTAAAAACACAGAGAAGTGGATGGAAACGTCAGGGTCTACAAAAAATAAGAACTCTCCAAATATTGACATGTCACAAACATTAAGTTCTAACACTCCATCAAGGGAAGAGGAAATAGACTTAAATTCAGATAACAATAACATGAATCTTGGTAGTACTGGGGATGAAGAATCTCCAATCTCAACTTCCATAAACGACCAACTAGGAGAAAGCAAGAAAAGGAGAGGAGGAGACAATTGAGTGGTAAGGGTTATGATATTGAGACTCATACTAAAAAAACGAAGAAATCTTAGAGGTTTTAAAGAGAGAGCAAGAACAACGAGCAAACGATATGTCTGCAATCCAAGAGCTCATGAGAATGAAAGCAGAAAATCAAAAAAGAAAACTAGATCTGCAGAGCGCTAAACAAGATCACGATATCATGATGATAGATTTGGATAACATTAAAGGAACTCCAGAACGACAGTATTTTCGACAAAAAAAAAAACAAGAAATTATGAATAGAAATATTATAAAACCATTATTTGGAGGATCTTCATCACTCGAAGGAACTGAATATGGAGGTGGCGTATACGGAGGTAGTGGTTACGGTGGAAGCCAATATAGAGGAAGCCAATATGGAGCACTTCAATTTGTAGGAGGTCAACTTGGAGGAAGCCAGTGTGGAGGAAGCCAGTATGGAAGAGATCGACATGGAGGACCTCGATATGGAGGGCCTCAATTTGGAGGACCTCCATTTGGAGGACCTCCATTTAGAGGAGGTCAACATGAAGGAAGTCAGTACGGAGGAAGCCAGTATGAAAGAGACTGACATGAAGGACCTCAATTTGGAGGGCCTCAATTGGAGGACCACCATTTGGAGGAAATCAGTACCGAGAAAGCCAATACAGAGAAAACGAGTACGACGGAAGCCAATTTGAAGGACATCAGTTCGGAGGAGACCAGCATGGAGGAAGTCAGTATGGAGGAAGCGACTACAACATACCAAGGTATGGAGGAGAACAACAGGGGGATAGCGCGCGCGGGAAATCGTAGCGAACCCAGTGATGACCTCCCAGATTTTTAGTTTAAATTTCAAATGTAATATTTTTAATTTTGAAATATGTAATGCTTATTTTATTTTTATAATGTAATGCTTATTTTATTTTTACAAGCTAATTATTTATTATTTATATAAATTATTATTTATATTAATTATTATTTATATTAATTATTAATTAATGTAATGCTTATGTAAATTATATAAAAATATATTCTGGCTTAATAAATGTTTATTTATTTATTTATATAAATTAAAATATTCATGTTCTTCAAATATGAAGAACATGGTTGGAGTTGGTTCTCCATGTTCTCCATATTTGGAGAACATAGTAGCACTGCAATCTCCATATTTGGAGAATATGGAGATCTCCCGTTGGAGATGCTCTAAGAGTTATTTGGCCTCTTTGACAAGATTGTTGATGGTGGAAGAGCTGGGAATCTCGAGCCCAGAGAATCTGAGAGGGGGTTCCAGGCCTGGTGAATAGGCCAGAGAATCTCCTTTGAATATTCTCGAGCCCAGAGAATCTGAGAGGGGGTTCCAGGCCTGGTGAATAGGCCTTCTTGAAAACCAACGGAAATTGTTGACCCTATAAAATTAGTATGTTTTGATGATAAAAAACTAATGATTATTATTTCCAATATTTTGTTTGAGTATTTTTGTTATGCAGACAATTTTGTGAAGATCTTTCAAAGCAAGATTTGGATTGAGTTAGCTTAGTTGTGTGACCCATAAATTTGAATTATAAAATCTTTCAAGTACATTTATTAATTAAAATTATTTGTCATCTGTTCTTAGGTTCATTCATACAATCCAATTTTCCTAAATAAATTCTTTCATTTATAAATATACATATGAATATATATATTTATTTAACCGTTGGATTTTAATAAAAAAATTACTAAATTTTCTTCTTATTATTTTTGAATTTTCATTTTCACGAATCTAAAATCGGAGTTGATATGACCCTTCATCAATCTTAAATTTTTTTTTATATAATTAATTTATTTTTTATCTAACTCCGTTTTAAATTAAACTGAATTTATATACTTGTCAAAAATCCTATTAATCCCACGTCATAGAATTTGTTTTAGTGAATCTCTTAGTTAGTTTATAACTTTGTTTAGTCCCACATCTCCTAATCAATTTCCCTAGCTAATCCATTTAATTAGTATAAATAGGTGCTATCTCATCCTTAATCCATCATTAACGGGAACTACTTCTACTAGCTATATTTTTAAGATCCATCCACCACACAGTTCTTCATCATTTAAAGATCTTCCCAGATTTTTGTCATCTCCATCACCTCGCAAACTACATCAGCTGCCCGGAATCTCTTCATCTTGCCAGCATCTGAACCAGTGGCGAACATCAACTTCCTCCAATAATTTTTTTTTATAACTCGATCTTACAGGAGCCGTTCCTCCAAGAAATTGAACTTAGGCTCCATTTGGCATAGTGGTGACGGTCGTAAACGCATGGGTTAAACCGTCATTCGTTAATGATCCACCTAACAAACATCATCCGTTTGAACATAGAAGTGAATAAAGTTCCGTAGGTGGGCGTTAACGAATGACAATTTAATCCCCATGGTCATGACCGCTACCACCCTGCCAAACAGAGCATTTAATCTGCTTCCTGGATATTAATCATCTTGTTGTCAGAACTATGACTGCGTTTGGCACTGCTTATCGTGACTTATTTGCTCTGATAAGGTTGGACAAAAATGTCATTGTCATACCAAAATCATATGCGCCTCAAACTAGTTTCTTTTTTTGGTAAGGATAGTAACATTTGTCTTACCAAACATACAATGACGTTTTTGCTCCGGTAAGGCTGAACACTTTAAATTTTTGTCTCTTAATTCTGTAGCTTTTCATTTCGTGTTCATTATGTAATCAAGAAGCATTAATATACTTAAAACAAATATTTTTATTAAAAAATTGGTACCTTTTTGCCAATAATTTCTTTAAAGAATCTATAACAAAAAAAACACCAAATTGGACCAATTCAACACCTTTCTCCCCCCCCCCCCCAGGGATTAGTGTGGCCTCATCCAATTGGACCTATTCAACACCTTTCTCCCGAGCACCAAGATGATTAATTTCAAGGTGCCAGAAATGTGTCATGAGCAAGGTTTTAAATGTCGGATGTCGGGGACATGTCGGATTGGGTTTTTAGATGTCGGATGTCGGAGACATGTCGGAGACATTTTAAAATGTCGGATTCGTACTTATACTTAAATTTATAATTTATAAGTTATAACATATTAACTTAAGTTCTTAACTCTATCAACTACATTAATTTTTCTACTTAATGAGCACCTTTTCTACTTATACTTAGATTTTATGTGTATTTTCAAATTTGATGTTGACAATGAGCAAATCAAGCAACTAATAACTAATAAGAAACTTAAGTGCATCATAGCACTTAGGAGTGTTAGACTGTTAGTGAAGGAAGAAAGAAGGAGGTAAGAAAATAAAGAAAATGAGATTACTAGACAACTGCGGCCACCAAGAAAAAATGCCAGAATAAAGCCGGCCGGTAGGAGTAGTGAAGGAAGAAAGAAGGAGGTAAGAAAATAAAGAAAATGAGATTGCTAGAAAACTGATGCCAGAACTCAGAAGCCAGAAAAATGCCAGCTAAAATTCAAAAAAACCCTAAAATGCTAGAAGAAATGAAAAAAATGCCAGCAAAAATTCCAAAAAAACCATAGGGCATCAGTTATTTCATTAGTAGAGAGCTAGAGATAGAAGCACGTAGGAGTGTTAGTGAAGGAAGAAAGAAGAGGTAAGAAATTAAGAATGACTCCCTCAAACTGGAGAAAAAAATTCCTTGTAGCATACGGCTTACCAGACGGGGAAAGGAGAGCGGCGAAGCAAGAGACTGGATATTGCTATTGAGCCAGCCAGCCAGGAAAGGAGAGCAGCGAAGCAAGAGAGGACGACGACCGCCGGGGAAACGAAAGGAGAGAGCAGCGCTTCTCTTTCGCAGATCGGGATAACTTTAGGTCACGCGAGACGCGAGTGAGGAGAGCGACGGGATTTTAACATTTTATAACCCTGTATTCCGTTTATTGATTTATGTCCGATACTTCATCCGATTTTATCGGCCGATATATCGGATTAAATCCGATATATCGGCCGATATTTTCAAAAACGACATAACCTATATATTTCTATTATGCATATCGCTTTGTCTCCAAACAGGACATGTCGGCCGACATGTCGGACATGTCGGCCGACATTTAAAACACTGGTCATGAGATAAGGTCCAACAAGTCTCCTCTTTGGGAAGCGATGACAATAAATTGTCAATACCGTTAGCAGTGAAGGAGAGCTCTGAATCAGGAGCAGTAAAGAGGGGCGCAGTTCTTTACTACGACTTTCATAAGGCGGAAGGACATGTCTCTTCAGCATGCCTAGAATTCTTGAAGGTAAGAAGAATGGCAAGAGGAGCAGGGAAGGACATAAGCAGGGCGGAAAGATCAACAACATGAAGCTGTGGTCGATGACATACTTGTCCCAGCCTCCGCTTGGGGAAGATGTGAGAAGCAAGTCGATGTCGGGACTCAAGGAGGCATGTACTTCATTCACGGAGGAGTGGGCGTGGAGACTTCCTGCAAGGGGATCCTTCACAACATCTATAAGAGAAGCATCACGACAAAGTAAGGCCCTCTTCCTATTAGCGAGAATAAATTCTTGGTGTAGGACAAGACGGAGATCGCTAATCCATTCCATGATGTCGTCGTCATCCAGCCCTTGACCGATTATTTTACCATTTCTCAGATCTTGGTATATAATGGGAGTTCAGACAGTGTTGCCTTCAAGAAGGCATTCAACGCAATAGCGGTAGTGGTCATGAGGATGACGATCTCAAATGGCCTGTTGTTTGATTTTTCTAGGATAAAGGACGGGTGTGGAAGGAGTAGAGTTGTGGATGATCTTTGAGGGGCACCTCCAAGAATTGCTGGTTTGTCATTATAGACCCTCTGAGTAGTTACAATGTAATACTCTAGAGGTTTCTCATAAGTGCTTTCCAGTACATACCATCCACTTTCCATCAGCCCCTGAAGAATATTCAAGGAGGAGTACATTTTTTCTCAGGAGAATTCCCAAGGTAGCCAAGGAGTGCTACCTAAATGTTGTCAACACCATCGACTTGAGAGAGGATGCTGAAGAGGTCGATAAGGTGTTGGAATGGATGACACACCTGAGAATGTGTTGGTGCAAGTAGTAATTATGGGCGGGAGGCCCAAAAGTGTTAGAGTCATTGAATTGCTGAAGGAGGAAGACAAGAAAGAGCTCATGGTGTGCATCGAAGCCAACATCTATTTCTTTGCATGGAGCACTACAAACAAGCTATTCATTGATGTATTCATAACTTTTCATCTCCTGAATCTTGACCCCGAGGACTGCCCCGTTAGGCAGAAGAAAAGGGTGGTGGTGACTATCTTAGTCGAGCCCATCTATGAGGAAGTAAAAAAAGCAAGTAAATGCATGATTTGTGTCTGAGACCCAGTACATGCTAGGTTTACAATGTTATCATGATCAATAAAGTGGGAGGGAAGTGTCGCAAGTGTATCGATTTTACTTTATTTAATAAAACATACTCCAAGAATTGTTATCCTTTTCCTCGAATTGACGTGTTTGTTGATTCAGTCGTCGATTTCCCTATAATGAGTTTTTTTGATTCATTTTTAGGATATCACCAGATCCGAATGCATCCTTCCAATATCAAGAACGTCTTCTTCATAACCAATGATGGATTTTCCAACAACAAGATGATGTCGTTCGGTTTGAAGAATGCAGAGCAAACCTACTAGAGGATAATTAATCAGGTATTCAAAGTCTAAAAACGACAAAATTTGGTGGTCTATGCGGATGACCTCATGATCAGAAGCAAGAGTGTCATGGAGCATTGGAAGGACCTGACTGAGACTTTCGTGATGCTTCAAAAGTACAAAA
This sequence comes from Platanthera zijinensis, assembly GCA_039513925.1. Taxonomy (NCBI): domain Eukaryota; kingdom Viridiplantae; phylum Streptophyta; class Magnoliopsida; order Asparagales; family Orchidaceae; genus Platanthera; species Platanthera zijinensis. Next base: position 73,812,702 of record CM077080.1, read on the forward strand.
CGAGGCTCAAACCTGCTAAGTGCCTCTTCAGAGGTAGTAGGTGGAAGTTCTCGAGGAACCTCCTCACTCCTGTAGGAGTGGAGCTGAATCCCGACAAGATGGAAGCTATCATGAAGATGTCTTCTCCCAAGGAAACCAAAGAAATGTAGCTGCTAACTGGGAGGCTCGTCGATTTGAGTCAATTCTTATCAAAGGAGGGGGAGAAGTGATCCCCTTTCTTCAGAACCCCCCATAAAAATTAGAGGTTTGAGTGGAGAATCAAGTGTGAGACAGGCTTCCAAAACCTCGAGCAGTATTTGAAGAAAGTCCATTTGCTTCAAGGACCTTGAGAAGAAGAAGATCTCTTCCTCTACCTGGGAATCTGCGCTAAAGTAGTTTGCTCTATCTTGATTTGAGAGGAAGGAAATTAAAGCGGCAGTTGTCTATCTACTATGCGAGTAGAGTCCTTCAGAATGTTAAGTTACACTATCTGATCTCCAACATGTCTGTGAGACTCTTTCCCTTAGTGTCTGCAACTCTCTCCTCGCCAACCACGATAAGCTCGTTAATTGATGGAGGGGCAGCAGCTTGCCCTGCAAGCGAGGTCTCGATCTCGCCAATCTTCATTCCAAAAGGAAGGGAGCAGAGTGCTATAAAAAGTATCAAAATCATAAGTTTGCTATTTAGATAGACCATAAGAGGGTGAGGTGGAAAGGACTCGCCTATACCTTCTTCTGAGTTGACGTAAGAAAGCTCGTCCACACGTCGCCAAAACTGGATGACATCAAGATGCTTTTGGAACAACGAGGTGTATAAATGCCTAGACACATACGGTAGGAAAGGTGCTTTATATATTGACAGCTCCCTCTGAAGGGGTAAAAAAAGGAAGAGAGCTAAATGTACCTCACATGATCACAAACTTCTAGTTCCATTAATGACCTTTTGTTTTGCGCCTTCTTAACTTTTATGGAGCCGCCGCTAAAGTAGGAGTCCCCATTGGAGGTCGCCTTCATAGTCAAGATTTTCCGGAAGACCACGAAGTCAAAGATAATGCCGACCTCGCAAAGAAAGCAGACTAGAGCCATGATGACCGTGATCCCTTTATGATTAGTCTGGTCTGGATTGATGCTAAAGAGGTTCAAAATCTATCGGACTTCTAGTTATAGGTGAATGCAAAGCCAATGTCGACATGTGCAGGAGGAATGAAAAGCTTATCGTCATCAGGAAAAAAGGTGTTGATGTGCTCATCCTCCTCGGCTAACTGAGTCGTGTACTCGGTTGGCAAATGATGGGTCCTAAAGGAGAGCTCATCAATTGTGTCCGCGGAATCTGGGAAAGTACTCACAACAAACTTGGTTGCGCACTAAAGGTGACCCTATTTGCCCTTGCCTCTAGGAGGGAAAATTTTTAGGAATGGGTCTCGTTCCCAAACGTAGGAACGGGTTTAAAATACAGTTGTACTTCAATATTAAAATACAGTTATACTTTAAAAAATACAGTTGAAGTTCAATATTAAAATACAGTCGTATTTTAATATTAAAATACAGTTGAAATTCAATATTAAAATACAGTTGTGCCCTAAAAATACAGTTGAAATTGAAGTTCAATATTAAAATACAATCGTACTTTAATATTGAACTTCAACTATATTTTTTAAAGTACAACTGTATTTTAATATTGAAGTACAACTGTACCCTAAACCCGTTCCTACGTTTGGGAACGGGACCCGTCCCTAAAATTTTTTCCTCTAGGAGAGCCCCTCTCAGATGGAAGGGAGGTGAACTAATCATGACCTCACACACTCAAGTCATAGAAGGGAGCTCATAGATAAAACACATTAAATATGATAGGGGTTCCCCTATTTATAGGTGTCAACCAACAACATAAAGTGATTGCGTTGACAGTTCTCACTGCAAGGTGAGACCACCACATGAAAGCGAGACATCACGAGCTCACAGACCAGCGAGGTATTTGGTGAAAAATTAATATTTGTCCTTCTTGGGCCCCGTAATCTAGCGAGATTATCTTAAAAATGTGAGATTACTTCAAGCAACTGCGAAAGACCTTGCCAAATGGTGACATCACTATGCAAACCAAAATCCAAATATCAAAGCAATTAGGACGAGGAAAATCAATAATTACAATACATAAAGACAGGTCGCAAACAATGTTTTTTATGTTTACAGTACATAAAATATTACAACTAAGATGGGGATAAGAGAGGCTCTCAGGGCACAACCCAAGGGTTACGACGATGCAAGGCCGAAATGTGGCTGGATCTCCAGCCAAGATCGCACACATCTCCGAGCTTCTCCATGGACTTATGCAAGCTCTATATATTTTGGCGAATAATCTCCTCAGTTTGCCGAATATGCTCTGTCATCCTTTCCATGTCCCTGAGAACAACCGCGCTCTCTGGAGATCCTCAACAGTCATCTTCCAAAAACTTTTGTCAGTGCTCCACCTCGCACACCCTTCTCTCTAGGGACTGAATGTCAAAGTACTTATGCTCAGCACCCTCAAACCGAGGCTAAACTATGCCGCTAGGGCTAGGCTAGATTCAACCGCACCCAGGAGGCAGACCAGTTCGCTCGAAACTAAGACCTTAACCTGCACGTTGAGCGAGTCAATCATCACGAATAGGCATGCCTTGAGCTAACTGGAAGAAGCGTCCGGGGTAGCAAGGAGCTCGCTGATCGGCAAGGTGACGCGACAGCGAGGCAGTTCAACAAGAGGACAAATAACTTGAATAGGTTAGATGGTCGAAATACGCGAAGTTCATTACTTGATGCGAATAATTAAGTATAAGATTCTTATTAGGCTCGCGGTACGGGGTCTCATCACCTTGAAGAGAACAAGGATGAGGTTGATCATCCATGTGGTCATGAATCTAACCTCATGATCCATATATGTAACGATGAGACCTGTTGTTCTCTCCAGAATCTAGTGGAGGTAGTACTATTGGGTCCTTCTCGCGAGGCGTGGGCCTGGCAATGAGCCTGCAAAGGGACTCCGTGGCCTCGGGATCTCACGCAAGGCTGGTGGCGGCGGAATGATTGCTCTTGCCATATATTATCAGAGATTTCCCGACATAGGTGGTTTAGAAGGGACAGGAAGCGAACAAACCTGGGAAGATAGGGCGACAGATGAAGATGCGATAATGTTGGCAGACGTAGGCGCAGTAGATCCTTACGGTCATTGGGAATATTGCAGCTCACCCACAATATGTTGGATGGTAGTGGTCTTGAGGTCCTCCAAGAAGCAGGCATGCCTCAAATTCGGAGTTAGCTCCTTGCTCGGTGCATCAACGGGAACTGACGGTAATCTCGCATCTAGCGAAGTCTTCGGGGGAACCTTCCCAAAAGGAGGGGACTTGTATTCCTCGTAAGGGATGCTAGCTGCATACAAACTAGTCAATAAAGGTATAAAATATCCCTTCCCCGGAAGCAAAAACATTACTCACCTGAGATAAGGTGAGTAATCATCCATGATTAGGTCCATGACTGGCCCAAAAGCGTCCTGAGAACGATGCCAATGAAGAAGAGGTCCGAAGCCAGGCCAAATCGGGTCACACAAAATAAATGACTGCCTCAAAATTACCTCACCTACCTGCTTCGGGGATTTATCTGGAAGCAAGTAAGGAGTGGCAGAGGGTGCACCCTTCTTTATAGGGGGCTTGCTCCCTTCCAGCGAAGACTCTGTTTCATTCATGCCTTGTCCATTTGAAGTCAGGGTCCTAACCATCCTCCTCTTTCATCTTCTTTCCTTCCTCTCTTGCTTGAGGTCGTTGCGAGAGGGGTTTGCCTTGAATTGAGCACGGAAGATCGTGGAGGCCAAGGCCTCGATGGCCAATATCGAGCCCTCCCTAATAGTCAGGCCACCAATCACCTTGATGACCGAGGTAGGGTTCTTCTCGGTGGGTAAAGTGATCTTCTTCTTGTCAGACTTGTTTCGGAGATGCAAATTTTGGGAGTCTAAATCTCTCTTTATAGGGGAGGGAGAGCAAAGGACCCTCAGCCCAGCAGATCCCAACTTGGGATTAGACGGTTATTGCCGAACTCTAAGTGAGCTAGCAAAAAAACTGTGATTGTGTATAACTTGTATTTGACGAGAAGAAAAATCCCAATTATAGGCCCCGGAGCCTCAGAAGGTTGACGATTGATCAAAAGGGAGGTTGTCATCAAAGACACGTGGAGCTCACCAGAAGTTCGCCATTTCAGCAACTCAGCTCGCTAGCAAGCACCTTCGAAGCTCGTCAGACCGCGCCAGTTGTCGCACTCGAGCTCGTTTGTGGGCTCTCTTCTCTAGAGTATAGAGCAAATCTGAAGCTCGGCCATTTAACCCATCACCTCACTAGCAGGCTCCTCCCGAGTCCACAATCGAGCTAAATCAGCGACCTTAAGCTTGTCTGCGAGCTCCTTCTGAGCTCTATAGCGAGCTTGCCCAGCAATCCTGAGCACGTCTGCGAACTCACTTCTCAGATGACTTTTGTCTAGTGACCCCACCCACATCGAGCCTAACTCAGGCAATCTTGACTAAGGTGGTTTCAATCATCTCGCCAACCCTTAAAGGTTCCAAATAGTAAGGTCACCCATGAAACATGTATCCAGTATTTTATAAAGGCGAGGGTGGCTACTTGCTCATCAAGTCCTTAGAGCTCGCCTCTTTTGTGCCTAGCTCAGCTTTGGGTTTAGGATGGTAAGTGTTATTTTGATGCTTTACTGGACCGGTCCAGCTGGACCGGTCCAGTTGTTTTTGCTTTTTTTATATAAAGACTTGCACAGAGAGAAGAAGATGAGCCCGATTTTTTCATTTCTAAACCTAACCGAGCGACGGGCGGCAAGAACGACAGAGAGGAAGAAGAGGCGAGCGGCGGGCTTCCCTCTCCGGCGACGGTCGGAGGCATCGGCGACAGCGGCATAGGAGGAAGAGGGATCGGCGGCCAAGGCTCATCCCGAGCTCGGCATCTGCGAGTGGCGGCACAGGCGGAAATCCCGGTGTTGGGATCTTTTTCTCCGACGGCTTCGGGACGGGATCGAGCGGCGGAGGCGTGCGGTTCTTCTTCTCCGGCGACATCAAGGAAGAAGAGGCAGACCGGCCCTTCTTCTCCAGTGGCGGCAGATCGGGAAGGGCGCCATCGTGGCTCGTCTTCTCTGGTGGCAAGGAGGAAGACGGGCGGCGTATTCTTGGGTTCTTCTCCGGGTTCTCCGGCGACAGCGGTAGATCAGAGCGGCGGCAAGCGGAGGTAGATCCTGCAGGCGAGCGGTGGTCGACGGAGGCGGCGGAAGATTGATCGGAGTTCCGATCTAGTGCACGGCAGCGGCATCGGCTCCATCTCCGGTGTAGGAGAGGGGAGATCCACTGCAGCGGCGGGTGCGAGTTTTCTTCCTTCGGCGGCTCTGGCGATCCAGCGGCGGCGGCGACTCCGGCGGTGAAAGAGAGCATAAGGCTGCGGTTCCTTCATCTTGAAGAGGGCAGCGGCTTTCTTGGCCGGACGACGGCAGCGTGCTAGGGGAGTTTTTCTTCCCTCCTTTTCTTTTTGTTCTTGTTTTTCCTATTATAGGTTAGTGTCGATCCGAAAGGATCGTTGAGTGCTCTGTGTTGTAATCGAACCTCTATTTTGTCTAGTGGATCCGGCGCGCTCTTCCCGTGGACGTAGGAGCTTAACTCCGAACCACGCATATTTCTTGTCGTCTGTGTTGTTTTTAGTGTTTTGGAAACTCGAACTAGTATCCTTCCGAGGATTGATTGGTGCGCGCCATTATTTGCTTAGTAATTCGCTTCCGTTGATATTGTCTGTGACGAGTTCCGTACTCGCGAACCGGTGCCAATTACGCAACAATTGGTATCAGAGCCAGGTTCGTTCTTCGGACCGGTGAGCAAATTAAATGGCGGCCAAATTCGAGATTCCTAAATACGATGGGCGGATCGATTTCGGTCTTTGGCAAAAGCGCATAAAGGCCGTACTCGTTCAGCAGGGTCTTCACAAGGCACTCCTTGGAAAGGAGAAGGCTAAGAGGAATGACGACGACGAGTGGGATGAGCTGGACCTCAAGGCCATCAGCACCATACAACTGTGTTTGGCAGACGAGGTCATGTACAACGTTATCGAGGCGGAAATTACGGTGGACTTGTGGAGGAAGCTCGAGGAGCTCTACATGTCTAGGTCGCTCACAAACAAGCTGTACGTAAAGAAGCAGTTGTACAGCTTGAGGATGTCCGATGGCGCGCAACTGTTGGATCATTTAAATGTGTTCAACAAGTTGGTATCCCAATTGCGCAGCATGGATGTGAAGGTCGAGGAAGAAGACCAGGCTCTTCTCCTCTTGTCCTCACTCCCGAGGTCGTTCGATCATTTAGTCACCACCATATTATATGGGAAGGATACCCTTAAGATGGAGGAAGTGGTGACGATGCTTCTCTCTAATGAGAAGATGAGAAGTTCTGGATCGAGTGCGAGCGAGGGTCTGCTCGTGAAGAGCAGAGACCCATCCCGAGGTAGATCGAGAGGGGGAGGCAAGGAGGATGATCGACCTAGGTCCAGGGGTAGGTGTCATTACTGCAAGGAGGAGGGGCATTGGAAGGCCAACTGTCCAGTGAGGAAACTCAAGGGCAAAGAGTCTGTGCCTCAGCAGGCTGCAGTGGCATCAGAGTGCGTGAGCGATGATGACGTTCTACACGTTTCACAGAGTCGCGACGTGGCAGTCGGGACCACAGATTCCTGGATCATGGATACAGGATGTTCATTCCACATGTACCCGAGTATTGAATGGTTCTCCAGTATTAGGCACTGTGGAGGTGGTCGTGTTCGGATGGGGAACAAGTCAAAGTGCGAGATATCGGGAGTCGGGAGCATCAGGATTAGGATGTTCGATGGAGTGGTTAGGACTCTCACCGACGTTCGGTATGTGCCTGAGTTGAGGAAGAGCTTGCTTTCTCTAGGCACTCTGGAGGCTGCCGGGTATTCTTATACCAGTAGCAGCGGGTATTTGGAGGTCAGGAGAGGCACGCAGACAGTCTTGAGAGGAGAGCGTTTTGGATCGCTCTATAGACTTATTGGCATCACGATTGCCAGGGGAAATGTGAGGAGAGAGGTCGAACCGTCTCTCGAGCTACAGGATACGGTAGCGTATGCATTTCAGGCAATCTCCTCAGATCGCGGTTCCTTCGATAGGGCTTTAGAGAGCAGAGACTGTTCTCAGTGAAAGGCTAGGAAGGACCATCGGAGGAGAAGGGCAGGATTCGTGGCAAGGGCGTGTGCGCGTAGAGAGGACCTTGGCGGAGGTAGAGTTTTCGCAGCCGTAGAGGAGACGGGTAGAGAGTCATCTCAGGAGTACCCAGACACCGTGAGAGGAGCCATCAGGCTCAGAGGTCTCACCGAGGAACTTCGGATGACTCAGGAGAAGGTGGAGTTGCACAGTGAGAGTTCGAGTGCGATTCGTCTTGCAGTAGACCCGGTCTATCGTGCAAGGACGAAGCACGTCGACGTGCGTCGCCGGGAGTTGAGGGAGTTCGCTCGAGGTGGAGGCGTTATGTTGCGGGAGATTCCTACGGAGGAATGCGTTGCGTGCATGCGAGAGAAATCAGTGAGGCGAGTCAAGTTTGACTTGACTCAGACTGATGCACGTTGATCGTGACGGCCTCAGGGAGAGGGGGCTTGTAGTCGCCAGTAGGGGTCTGTGTGTCTTATGCGGTATTAGTGTTCATGAAGCATCAAGGTGGAGATTGTTATTTTGATGCTTTACTGAACCGGTCCAGCTGGACCAGTCCAGTTGTTTTTGCTTTTTTTTTATATAAAGACTTGCACAGAGAGAAGAAGATGAGCCCAATTTTTTCATTTCTAAACCTAACCAAGCGACGAGCGGCAAGAACGGCAGAGAGGAAGAAGAGGCGAGCGGCGGGCTTCCCTCTCCAGCGACGGTCGGAGGCATTGGCGGCAGCGGCATAGGAGGAAGAGGGATCGACGGCCAAGGCTCATCCCGAGCTCGGCATCCGCGAGTGGCGGCACAGGCGGAAATCCCGGTGTTGGGATCTTCTTCTCCGGCGGCTTCGGGACGGGATCGAGCGGCGGAGGCGTGCGGTTCTTCTTCTCCGGCGACATCAAGGAAGAAGAGGCAGACCGACCCTTCTTCTCCAGCGGCGGCAGATCGGGAAGGGCGCCATCTTGGCTCGTCTTCTCCGGTGGCAAGGAGGAAGACGGGCGGCGCATTCTTGGGTTCTTCTCTGGGTTCTCCGGCGACAGCGGTAGATCAGAGCGGCGGCAAGCGGAGGTAGATCCTGCAGGCGAGCGGTGGTCGATGGAGGCGGCGGAAGATTGATCGGAGTTCCGATTTAGTGCACGACAGCGACATCGGCTCCATCTCCGGTGTAGGAGAGGGGAGATCCACGGCAGCGGCGGGTGAGGGTTTTCTTCCTTCGGCGGCTCCGGCGATCCAGCGGCGGCGGCGACTCCGGCGGTGAAAGAGAGCATAAGGTTGCGGTTCCTTCATCTTGAAGAGGGCAGCGGCTTTCTTGGCCGGACGGCGGCAGCGTGCTAGGGGAGTTTTTCTTCCCTCCTTTTCTTTTTGTTTATGTTTTTCCTATTATAGGTTAGTGTCGATCCGAAAGGATCGTTGAGTGCTCTGTGTTGTAATCAAACCTCTATTTTGTCTAGTGGATCCGGCGCGCTCTCCCCGTAGACGTAGGAGCTTAACTCCGAACCACGTATATTTCTTGTCGTCTGTGTTGTTTTCTGTGTTTTGGAAACTCGAACTAGTATCCTTCTGAGGATTGATTGGTGCGCGCCATTATTTGCTTAGTAATTCGCTTCCGTTGATATTGTCCGCGACGAGTTCCGTACTCGCGGGCCGGTGTCAATTGCGCAACAAGTAAGTTCTTATAAACTTCTAGGCGTGCGGTGGAACCTACTCGCTGCAGCATATGGGTTTTGTTTGTAGGCACTCCGGAGATTCTCCTTATCCCTTTGGCTCCTTATTGTGATTTTCGTGGTTTAACCACTAGACCAGGACACCCCTTGGTCTGAACTTTGATAACCAGAAAATGTTGGTTCCACAGGATTAGTGAACTCCTCTTGACCATCATCATACCCCTTCGTAAGTACATGATATTAAGGGCGAGGAAATTTCATGGCCTGGAAGTGGCATAACTAAGATGGACGAGCATAAAGAATATCTTTTCATCTTACATGATCTTATTGAGGATAATAAACTCCAAGTCTTGTAACATGACTGAGCTGTTCTCCCGAATGCCCTTTGTTTGAGGCATTGTCCTCACATTTCTTCTGCAAGAGTTAGGCTCCGTTTTGAGAGACTTATTTTTATCGGTCAAGCGGTTACGACCGCATGAATTGGACCTTAATTAAGGACCGGTTCATGCGGTCGTAACCGCTTGACCGGTGAAAATAAGTCCCCTCAAACGGAACCCTAGTGATAGTCAAGAGGAAACAATTAACTACATTATAAGCTCTCTATACGAGCTCGATGAATTTTGACTAACTTCAATTTGAACAACCCTACTTTGAGACCACAAATCAACGTAAATTAATACATCATTGTATTGACTAACAATCCTAAGAATGAATTTTGTTAAACTTCGCATGTGGTTTGCAACCTCAACAAAGAGGAATGGAGGGCCTCAGGACCTTTTTAATAGCAGGCAGAGGAATTCACATGCATGCATATTAACGGATCTACACCACAGCTGGTGGTCTAGTGCTCAATGATGGTAGTTTTGAAGAACGACATGGAGCAATTCCGTAATGGTCCGTTCGTTTCAACGACATTGACATTAAAGTATTGACTTTAAGAAAATGAAAGCCATTTCCGCTATTCGTATCAACAATTGTATAGTGGAATTGGCATTATGGTGGAAAGTCATTGATATTCACTCAAAACTAAAAACTCATTCGTTCAATGTCTACCTCCAGGTGCGGATATTGAGATTTTCAACTTCGGCTTTTTAAAAGAAGAGTAATTTTTTCTGCATGAATGCGATTTTTTCGGACCAGACTCGACATTTTCTCCCGGACGCGACATTTTCGCCCTGACACGATTTTTTCTCCCGGACGCGATATTTCGCCCGGACGCGATATTTCGCCCGGACGCGATTTTTTCGCCCCGACGTAATTTTTTCGCTCGGGCGCGATTATTTCGCTCAGACGTGATTTTTTTCGCACGGGCGCGATTTTATATCCACGGGGGCGATTTTTTCGCCTGGGGCGCTATTTTCGCTCAGGCGTGTTTTTTTGGCCCAGTCGCGATTTTTTCGCCCAAGCGCGATATTTTTGCTCAGGCACGCTATTTTCGCCGGGTCGCGATATTTTCGCACGGGCGCGCTTTTTTCATCCGAGCGAGATATTTTCTCCCGGGCGCGCTTTTTCCGCCCGGGCGCGCTTTTTCCGCCCGGGCGCGATTTTTTCCGCCTGGGTGCAATTTTTTCGCTCGGCCGCGATTTTTTTAGTTAGACGCAATTTTTTTGCTCGGACACAGTTTTTTTCTATGGCGCGCTTTTTTCTTCCGGGCGAACAAAGTCGCGTCCGAGATTAAAAGCCACGTTTGAACAAAAAAATCGCGTTCGGGAGAAAAAATCGTGTTCGGGAGAAAAAAACGCCTCTGGGGAAAAATCGCGTCCGAGCGAAAAAGTCGCGTCCGGACGAAAAAATTGCGCTTGGGCGAAAAAAATCTCGCCCGGGCGAAGAAAGCCCGTCCGGGCGAATAAAGCGCGTCCGGGCAAAAAAAGCGCGTTCGGGCCAAAAAGTCGTGCGCATCCGAGCAGAAAAGTCGCGCCCGGGCAAAAAAGTCGCGCCTGAGCGAAAAAATCGCGTCCAAGCGAAAAAAATCGCGTCCGAAAAAAAAACGCGCTTGGGAGAAAAAATCACGTCAGGGCAAAAAAATTGTGCCCGGGCGAAAAAATCGCGTTTGGGCGAAGAAAACGTCCACAGGCGAACAAAATACGTCGGGGCGAAAAAATCGTTTCATGGCGAAAAAATCGCGTTCGGTTGAAAAAAATCGCATCCGAGCGAAAAAGTCACGCCCGGGCGAACAAAGTCATTTCCGTGCGAAAAAGTAGTGTCCAAGCAAAAAAATTACGTCCGGGCGAAAAAATCGCGTCCTCGTGAAAAAATTGAGGCTCGGCGAAAAAATCGTGTTCGGACAAAAAATTTCGTGTTCGGGCCGAAAAATTTAAGCTCGGGCAAAAACATCGCGTCATGGCGAAAAAATCGAGTTCGGGCGATAAAATTGATGTAGGGCAAGAAATCTGTGTTTGTTATTTTTAATTGAGAGCATTGACATCCAATTCCTATGATTGGAAAACTTTCTTCAAACGAACAATAAAAAGTGATTAATGTCAATTTCTATGACAGAATGTCATCATGTGGCCGAAAAAAAAAACTGGATTTAAAATCAATGTCATTTTCCATGTGTATTGATATTGGATTGAAAGTCAATATTTCAATATCAATGTCGTTGAAACGAACAGACCCTAAGGTTTTTGGGTCGATCTGGAAGAATGTCATATTTTGCACACTATTACCCAATGGAACCTACTAGCACACTACAGTAACAATTTAGAGTATTTATGGATCAGAAAGCTATGCACTATAATAATTACGTACGGATAGCGTTCCATAAAGTGGGAGCGGGTGAAATCCAAGATTTTTATTTTTTGATCAAGCGGTTGCGAAAAAACAAAGTAATATAAAAAATAAAAAACCAACACAATGCACGTTTGGAAAGCTTCATCGTGGGGCTCCTGTGCTACCTGTGCTCCTTCCTCTGGGAGCGGGTAGCGCAGGAAAATTTTTTTGATCTCCTTGACGGTAGTGGCTAACGCCAAACACTATTTGACACAAAAGAGATAAGAAATTGTGTGATTTGAAATTGATACAACATTGACTGGTGGTACACATTCCCGAAGGATCAAGAGGAAGAAATATTCAAGAACTGTCATCAAAGCAAAGGATTTGCAAAGTCGAGACACATATTCAAGCAATGCTTCAACCTCTTCCCCATCTCCAGTTTGAGGGAGTTTTCAAATCTTATTCAATCTTATTCACTGGTCTATTTATTTGTATTTCTCTTGCATTTTATATTCTACTTTGATATTGTAATCATGATTAATTCAACTTATCGATTTGAGGTGCGAGTCGATATAGAAAAATAAAATTGTAAGAATCATCACCCTTAATCTTTGCATCAACAATCCTTATTTTTGCATCCATTCACATTGATAAATACTAAGATGATTTTATTTTACTAGTGTTCTTGATTTACACATTCAAACATTTTATTCCTGATGTGTAATTTTAAATCATTTGTACTTTCAAATTAGAAATTTGAAAGAAATATTATTCACCCCCCATCTAAAATTGTCAAACAATCCAACAAGCGGTATTATAGCTAAGTTTCTCTTAGCAGGTTTAATTACCTAGAGTTAGAATGACTATGTAACATCCCAAAGTTACTTGAGGACCCTAGAAGTTTGGCACTCTAGTGAGTGCACCCAATCACTATAGAAGCAAAGAAGTACCCTTGAAGAGGGCAAAAAGGGCACTTGGCCTGTCAACCAGACCCTTGGGAAGGAGGGTGTACACATTGCCAACCTTGTCCAAACTAGGTCAAATAAACTTCAACCATGGATAATTGACTGAACCCTAACCCTCGCAATAACCCCAAATGACCTACCCCACTATTATCACCCCAAATTGGACAACCCACAATGCTAAGGGCAAGGTATAGACTTTGATTTTGCATGGCGTGCAATTAGCCATTTTTGGCTTAACCCTCTTACTTTGACCTTACCCAATACCAATAAGACCAACTCTCTTCCCCTTATGACCCCATAAAGGTCATCCACCCATTAGCACCCCAAGACATGCACCCACCCCTTAAAAATCTCTTAAGTGATGAATGGTTTGCATTTAGCAATTTTGAGCTAAAGCCCTCTTTTAGAGCTCTTTTTATCCAAGGGATTGATCCCACGATGACCCAAGTCAATGCCAACTAAACCCCAAAAATGTGATTTTTGGTCAACTCAAAGTCAACAAAATCTAAACATAGGCCTAAGCTAAAACCTCACTCAAGGAAAATTAACCTAAAATGGCAAAACCCTAATCCAAGTGAACCAATGCCTTCTTCCATCTCTAGACCTATTGACCCAGCCTCTCCAGTTCTTATCCACAAGCTACTGCTAGCTAGGAGGTGCAAGCTAGAGGCATAGTCATGGCCAACCAATGTAAGGATAAGGGCGAACTTCAATCCTCACCCTCAGCCTATAAAAGAGCCCCCAACCCCTTCAGGAAGCTCATAACAGTATTTCTAAGCTGAGAATTTGAGTTGAAGCCCTATGGAGTAGCACCGCCCATTCAGTTGAGAAAGCCAAGGATGCCCAACCTCGAACCAAGAGATCACAGTCTTACTAGGTAAAATTCCTCCCCCTTCCCCTTCTGCTGGTATCCTAAAATGATTTAGAATTAAAATCGAGCTCGATATGGCTTTGAGTTCATGAATTTTGGTGGCGGAATGCTGGTTAAATAAACAGGTGATTCCGGCGCTGCCAACGGCGTCAGGCCGTCGGACCACCGCCAATCAATAATCCTCAGCATTTCAAAGTTGTTGGCGGCGGTGGCGATGGGTGGCAATGGTCGGACTGCGATGGAGGGGATCTAGAAGTTCCTCTCGGGTGAGATCAATTCCCTCCATTGGCTGAGGTTGAAGACGAAATCACAGCCATCGAAATCCTTAAACCAATGATTAGCGTAATCCAAACACGGGATCAACCACGAATTTGCTGTGGGGGAAGGACAATTTCCGTATACTGCTTTCCGAGGCCGTTAGATCTACTACAAGATCTGTGTTTTTTCCTATGTTATATTATTTAAACCGTGTATTTAATTTCTTGCTATCCGCACCCCCTTCAGAAAACTTCAAGCTCAAAATTAGGCACCCTAGGGGATGAACCAGACCAAGTGGCCAATAGGAAAGTTGTAGGGCTTGATCCAAGATTTCCAGAGTGGGGTGGTACATTTTCTGAAGTGGATTATATCTCCCTAAATTAATTTCTAAAGTTTTAATACATTAAATTAAATCTCAAAGTATATTAAATATATTTTTCAGCCATTTGAGCTCCTATAATTAGGAAAATTTATGGGTAAGCTCTTCATGAAGTTTGTAACCTATGGGCAGAAACTTGGAATGTTTGGATGAATATTTATATGGTTTATTTTCTTTATTTAATGAAAATTATCATCCTTGAAATATCTAAAATAAAAATACCCAAATCAATTCCAAAAATTCTCAAACTTTTTCAGAGGACTATTTAGGTCATAATTGACCTTAGATAATAAATTGAACTCATGGTGACTTGTTTTAATGTATTTGAAAAACTATTGCTTATGTATTTAATAAATTGTCACACTATTAAATAAGTAAAATTAAAATACCCAAATCAACTCCAAAAATTCTCAAACATTATCAGACAACTATTTAGGTCATAATTGACCTTGTACAATAAATTTAACTCATGGTGGCTTGTTTAATGAATTTGGAAAACTATAGCTTATGTATTTAATAAATTGTCACACTATTAAATAAGTAAAATAAAAATACCCAAATCAACTCCAAAAAATCTCAAACTTTTTTAGAGGACTATTTAGATCATAATTGACCTTGGATAGTAAATTGAACTCATGTTGACTTGTGTTAATGAATTTGGAAAACTATAGCTTATGTATTTAATAAATTGTCACACCATTAAATAAGTAAAATAAAAATACCCAAATCAAATCCAAAAATCCCCAAAAATTTTTAAAGGACTATTTAGGTTATAATTGACCCTGTATAATAAATTTAACTGATGGGGACTTGTTTTAATCAACTGAGAAAACTATAGCTTATGTATTTAATAAATTATCACACTATAAAATAAGTTAAATAAAACAAATACCCAAATCATCTCCAAAAATCCCCAAACATTTTCAGAGAACTATTTAGATCATAATTGACCTTGGATAATATTTTGAACTCATGGTGACTTGTTTTAATGAATTTGGAAAACTATAGCTTATGTATTTAATAAATTGTCACTATATTAAATAAGTAAAATAAAAATAGCCAATCAACTCCAAAAATTCCCAAATTATTTCAAAGGACTAATTAGGTCATAATTGACCTTGGATAATAATTTGAACTCATGGAGACTTGTTTAAATGAATTTGGAAAACTATAGCTTATGTATTTAATAAATTGTCACACTATTAAATAAGTGAAATAAAAATACCTAAATCAACTCCAAAAATCTCCAATCTTTTTTAGAAGACTATTTAGGTCATAGTTGACCTTGAATAATAGTTTTAACTCATGGTGACTTGTTTTTATAAATTTGGAAAACTATAGCTTATGTATTTAATAAATTGTCACACTATTAATTAAGTGAAATAAAAATACCCAAATTAACTCGAAAAATCCCCAAACTTTCTCATAAGATTATTTAGGTCATAATAGACCTTGGATAACATTTTGAACTCTTAGTGAAGTGTTTTGATATTATTGCAAATCTACCACTCTAAATATTCAACAATTTGTATCGCATTATTAATAATAAATGGTAATGCATCAATTCATCCTCTAAATGAACCCCGCTCTTAGTATCCATTTATGATCATGACAGATCCCCTAGATGTACATGGAGATAGCCGCAGTTACGGACACTGCACCCATTCCAGTTCCCACAGTAGAGGAGGCACTGAAGGATGTGAGTAACTGTCTTTGTACCATGATTCTCACTTGGTACTGAGGGCATGTAGTAGTTTGTTAGTACCCAAAGAATTTAGTAGCCCCATTTTGTCCAAAGGATGGTCTGTCGCCCTAGCTAGTTTTATTTTGAAGGGCATATTTAGCCATAGTCTTCTGATGTACCCGATCTAGTGATTATTTTTGTGTCATATATATATATATATATATATATATATATATAGAGAGAGAGAGAGAGAGAGAGAGAGAGAGAGAGAGAGAGAGAGAGATGTTTTAGGGACTTCATCTTTTTTGCTTATTTGTTATAGAATGGTTTTTCTGTGACATGATGATAACTTGCCTTAGGGGACATATGTCATGAGGCAGAGTTAGCCTTTTTGTTAACACTATCATATGGCCATTGCCCTCGGCATAAGAATTCCCTTGATCGTGATCAATTGTCGGGAGGGGGTTCTTATAACTGGTATCAGATCAAAAAACGATCCTTCTATAAATGAAGTCTTTTTCACACTTCCCGCCACCACTTCTTTTGCCCAGATCGAGGGCGAACTGGCACAGCGGAAGCTGGTGAGCCAAAGTGCGGATTAACACATATATTATATAACTTTTACTCTCTTTTCTCAATTACCAACATATAACTCACTTATTTTTTATCCATAAATCTTGATGAACTCCAAACCAAATGCTCAAATGTCTCCACCTTCGCCAACCAACACCACTCCTCAATCGAAATTGAACTAAACTCTGACAGATATACTAGCCACCTTCTGGGTTGCTATGTTTTAACATAATAGGAGTCGTCCCTCCGAGCCAACAACCAACTGGTTATGCATCTTTCGAGGACTATCCCCGCCAAGTTTTCACGGCACAAAGACATTTGTCTAAATGGAAGAATGGGTGGACTTAATCCAGGAGCTATTAGTTGGGATCAAATGCCCCTAAAGTTTGGCAATAGCCCTAATTCCTCTTCTTTCGTCGAGTATGTTCGAAGATGGTGGAAGTTAGATATGGATAACACCTTCCTATGGAAATCTTACAAAGAAATAGAATGGAGCGAGTTTGCTGACACCTTTAACGATCATTTCATCCCAACTACAACACGAGACGACCTCCCAGAAATTTTCTTGCAACTTAAGCAAGACAACCATTAAGTCATGGACCATGAGAGGGAGTACTCTCATCTATCTCATTTTACGGGTTATTTCGCACACAATGACCACGACTACACCAAACGCTTCTACCATGGACTCAGAGACTCCATCTGTCAACCACTAATCTTCGCAGCTCACTCCTTCTTTTCTCATATCCTTGCTTCTACAAAAACTCTAGAGGCAAATCACCTCACGGTCCAAAATCGGAGGAAGAGATCAGTTGATCCTTCTGATAAGCCTTTTTGAGCTTTGTGAGGATGAGCACCATAGTCTAGTTAATTATTTCGATCTTCTGCAAAACAAAAAAAAATGAGTTAGTGTCCTTATTTTAATCTTGGTATTATGTAGATAGAAACCATGACATAACTTTTCACTTTATCACTCTTGTGCTAGCATAAAAATTTATTGAGATATAACATGTATTAAAGATTATTTTTACTTGATGTTTTTCTTTGATGTTTTTCTTTGATATTATACTACACCTGTCATTGTTCTATCTAATACTTTTGTGCATAAGAATTGGACTTAAACTGCACTTCATGTATCACATGATTATATTAGTACACAATTGTTATTCATGACACTTATGATGTTATAGTGTATTAAATCTATAAATCACTTAACATTGTACGTGAAATCTAGTGTATTTAGTTTTGTATGTCTTGTCTAAATTAGAGTGATCTTCTTTATTTTGATCGGCACATTTGCATTCTCTGATTTGTTTTGGTCACTCATATATCTTTCATGCTTATCTTTATCTCGTGCATTGTTTTTTTTATTTTTCATGCTTATTAAATTGCATCTCTCTATTTTCTTAAACAATTATGATCATGCCCAACCCTTTCGATAATATAAAATGAGGATATTAGACTGTTCATGAGCTAGTCCTATGATAGTTATCCAGGGGAGATCACATATACGAGAGTTATGCGGCTATCATGCACGTAGATAAGGGGAGCACACATGTAGGAAAGTCATACTATGCGTGCACGATCACACTAAATAATGTTTTCATGACTATTCCTAGTGATATCTTGACATATAAACCTGTTAATTTTTTATTAACTATAGTTTTTTACACTATACACCTGTGATTTATATCTCATAAACGGGATTTTCTATTATCAAAAAGGAAAGTTTGTTGGAGCATGCGTTCTGCATCTCTTCGGTTTGATAATATCAAATCTCAAGCTATATTTGATCATATGTTCTTTGGGTATAGTGTACAGGTTTACATGTGTGTGAAGTCTCCAGGAATGACAATTTTTACACGATCACGGGCGATAGCTACTATCGCTGGACGATAGCCTGGGAGTGGACATGTCAGTGATCCATGGACTACTCGAACGTGCGGGAAGCTATAAACGAAAACCCATTATCGCCCGACAATATCGCCTATCGTTGGCGATAACGATAGTAAATTAGAAAAAGGGCGTCCACCTTTCTTTTCTGGCGTGGGATTGCTGGCGGCGGCGGTGGCGCTAAATTAGGATATTGCCAGTGATATCTCACTATCGTCGGAAAAGCATTTCAAAATGTTATAAAAGCGATTTATTTTTTTGATGGCAGGGCTTGAACCCTAGAACATCTAGAGGCGGTGTCTTGTCATCCCTGCTGAGATCCACCATCCAAGGAGAAGAACTCTTTACTTCTTGCACGAACAAAGAAGATCTCTAGAGAAGGAATGCTAGAAAGAGATTCTGAAGCCGATCGTGTGCCCAAGCCACGAGAATCAAAAGCACCAATCAATCGCCGCTTCTGGAGATATATTTTTGAGGGAGCAAAAATCTTCTTAAGTCTATTTTTTCCTTGTTCGTTCTCTTTTTGTACTCTGTGTGTGAGAAATCGACCTGGGAGGTCGTCAGATTCCTGTGAGGAGTTTGTGATAAATTGACCTGGGATGTCATCAGATTTCTGGGAGAAATCTGTGAAAAACATCCTAGGAGGACGTGTAGATCTTGGACATCTATTAGGCTCATTGATCTTCTTAGGAAGAAGTGAGAGAGTCAACCAATCCTAGAGGAGGTTCGGTATAGAAACCACAAGATTTGTACGATTCACCGCCTCCAATCTCTGGCGTCATGGAGATCTAGTATTGAAATTTGTAAACTCTATTTCTTATATCAAATGAAATCATTAGCTCTTGTTTGATCTTTAATCATATGTGTTCATTGTGAAAAATTAATTGAATACGTGCTAGTTCCAACACGATCTTCTGAAACAAGAAACAAGGCTTCTGTGGATATTGCCGATAATAACTCTCTATCGCCCAACGATAGCTCTAGAAAAGGTGCTTCTCGTTTCAGAATAAATTCTAATCTTCAGTAGATCTCTGCAAACTTTATTCATCCCCCTCTAAAGCTGGCCACTAGATCCAACACCTTCGGGGGCTCACTTTGGAGAGATAATGTATTCCACGATGAAACCGGGAGCACTTGAGATTTAATGTCTAGTCAAAGGAGGAACTAGATGTCAAACTCTCCAAGCTTGACGACCCACTTAACAAACCTCCGGGGAACTTTTGGCTTCTGAAGAATGGTTCAAAGTGGAAATTTTGTCAGAACCTTTTTCGTTAGAGCTTGGAAGTATGGTCAGAGATTTCTGTCTGAGGAGATAAGTGTCATAGTCGTCTTGTCTACCGCTGGGTACTTGGTCTCGATGTTGGTGAGGACTTTGCTGAGGTAGTAGATTGGGCATGAACGTATCCCTCGTCCTTTACTAGTATTGAGTTGAGGGCATTCGGGGACACTGCTGTGTATAGAAATAAATCCTCCTCGGAGATTGACTTGGGTAGGAGTGGGGTGTGACTCTAGGTATTTCTTGAGGCCATCGAAAGCGGCCAAACACTCATCCATCTACTGAAAAATAGTATTATGTACCCCCCAGAGGATCTTGAAAAAAGGGAGATACTTATCTCTAGTTCGATCTAGGAAGCGAAAGAGCGCAACGATCCTGCCATTTAATTGTTGTTCTTCCTTGATAGAGTGTGGAGGCACTATGTCCTCGAGGGCCTTATGTCGGGGTTAACCTCGATCCCCCGATGGATCACCATAAAGCCTAGAACTTTCCGGCTATAACCTCGAATACGCACTTGCTATGTTTTTAGGGTTAAGCAACATTAAAATGGCGAAGGGCTTGAATACCCCTCTCTAGGTCTTCTAGATGGCCATGGCAGTTGGCGCTCTTCACTAGCATGCCATCGACATATACTTCCATCGTTTTCCTGATAAGATTTTTGAACACCTTATTCACCAGCCTTTGGTAAGTAGCTCCAACATTCTTGAGGCTGAAAGTCATTACCTTGTAGTAGTAAACTTCTTTATCTGTTCTAAAGGCAGTGTACTCTTCATCAGTCAGGTTCATTCAAATCTAATAATATCCTGAATAAGCCTCCATAAAGCTAAGTAGCTCATGTCTGTCTGTCATGTCCATGAGTTTGCCAATCCTTGGGAGCAGGAAGCTAACCTTTGGACAAGCTTGGTTCAAGTTATTGTAATCAACGCACATCCTCCACTTCCCAGAGGCTTTCTTCACCATGATCACGCTTGCCTACCAGGTTGGTTATTCAGCCTTACAGATGAACTTTGTTTCTAAAAGCTTTGTCACTTCTTCCTTAATGGCATGTAATCGCTCAGGGGCGAAATTTCTCTTTTTATGGATGATTAGGCGGCAGGAAGTGCTGATGTTTAAGGAGTATAGGATAACTTCCAGGTCTACACCTAGCATATCTTCGGGGCTGCAAGCGAAGATATATTTGTTTGCGTGGAGAAGGGCCACAAGCAACCCCTTCTCCTTTGGGGGTAGGAGGGACTGAACCTGGACTGTTCGAGATGGATCTTATGGAGAAAGGGCTATTATACTAGGCCTTCAATAGGGGTCCCTCGCTTCAGTGCAGCTTCATCGTGCAGCTCAAAGTTGTTGATGTCAAGTGTGGTAGTCTCTATTTCCTTACCCTGCCTTAGGCAGCAAATCCTTACTATCTCTTGGCTCCCTCGAGCTACCCTGATCCCTGTGCTAGTTGGGAACTTCAGGGCCATGCACATGATTGATGGGATTACCCTAAACATTAACTGGAGGGGCCGCTGAAAATTGCATTATAGGGAGAGCTGCAATCCACGATCATGAATTGGATGCAATGTGTCGCCTGTCTTGGAAACTCACCTAACCTGACTGGAAGAGATATTAGCCCTCGGAAGAAAATGGAGCGATTGTAAATCCCGTGAATTGGTACGGTTGTAGGGTTGAGGTGTTCCTCGACGAGGTTGATATCGCAGAGTATAGAGTGAAATAGAACGTCGGTCAAACTACTATTATCAACCAGAATCCTTTTTACCTCATAACACGACTCCCCCAGGCTTGCGCTTTTCACCACGGGGTACTGGTGCTGCAACCGCACCTGGCTGAGGTCATATTTCCCAAAGGAAATGGTAGTATCCTACCTAAGCCTTTTTCCATGATGTCCCCTTTTAGGCTTCTCAACGGAGAACATCTGAGTTGTAAGATCAGGGGACTCTGTAAAGGTTCTTATATTTGTGTCCTTGATTTTTAGTCACGAGTATCGTTGTGTAGAAGATACTATCTTCTGGGTCTTCTTCGAGCATTAGGGAACTCCTTTCCCATGATTGTAAATCCCGTGAATTGGTTCGACTGTAGGGTTGAGGTGTTCCTCGACGAGGTTGATATCGCAGAGTATAGAGTGAAATAGAATGTCGGTCAAACTACTATTATAAACCAGAATCCTTTTTACCTCATAACACGACTCCCCCAGCCTTGCGCTTTTCACCAGGGGGTCCTGGTGCTGCAACCGCACCTGGCTGAGGTCATATTTCCCAAAGGAAATGGTGGTATCCTACCTGAGCCTTTTTCCATGATGTCCCCTTTCAGGCTTCTCGACGGAGAACATCTGAGTTGTAAGATCAGGGGACTCTGTAAAGGTTCCTATATTTGTGTCCTTGATTTTTAGTCACGAGTATCGTTGTGTAGAAGATACTATCTTCTGGGTCTTCTTCGAGCATTAGGGAACTCCTTTCCCACATACGATGCCAAACTGTTGCAGATCGCTCGAGACTCTCGGTAGACCAGAATAAAATTTGCTGCCTTAGCCTGCGGAGTGGTCGAGCGTGCAATCAAACACAGAGAAAGTAGAGAAATGGACAATCAAATTTTTAATGTTAAAAACCCGTGAATAGGATAAAAAACCACGTGACTGGTTCAGTGCTGGTCAAACTTCACTATCGTTGTTGTTTATAAAGTTTTGGAGAAATCAAGGGCGTCATGCCACTCCTCGTTACAACTTGGGGGGCAAGAGAGAATGTGGCTCGCTCGGAGGGTGACAGGACACCACTCGTGAGGCTCAATCAATGTGTTCTCTGAAGAAGGGGAATGCGTCGTCATTGTCCGGACGTTGAGCACTAGCGGCTTTGCGCAACAGGATTGCTTTAGAAGGCCGATGGAATGCTCTGCACGCAGGAGCGATTACTGAGTAAGGCTATCAGGATGCCTTGCACGTAGGAGCGTTGCGTGCTTTGACGAATCTTCCTAGCACTCGAAGGTCTCCAAGGGTAGCAGCTTGTAGGAGGATTTTAGCTGAGCTTTGGCATGTAAGAGGAGAAGACTGGGAGGAGAAAAGTTAGAATGAGAAGGAGGACAAGACCCTATTTATAGGTTCCAGAGGTGGTTACGGTAGTTATGAGATTATCCGCAGACCATAACCACCCAAATTACTAATTGTAGACTGTTTTAAATATAGTTTAATGTGCGTATTATTTTTATAATTTTGCTATTCACAGACCATCATAATTTGGATATTTATACCCACCCATTATAGATGGTTACACTGGTGATTATGTGGGTGGTTACCTACATAACAGATGGTGGAGATTTCATGAAAACAATCAGACGAAGAAGAAGGGCTGATCGGAGGAGAAACCCGGTTAGGAAGGGCCAGCAGGTCGGCCTCCCGGGAAGCATTGAACGGACGTCCGCCGGCCTCGTGGGGGCCGCCCGAGCGCAGGGCTAGCGGGGCCTCGCGGGAGCCACCCGGGCTCCGGCCTCGCGGGGGGGGGGGGGGGGGGGGGGGGGGCGGCCGGGCGGAGGCAGCCCGGACGCTGGCTCTGTGAGACCGGCTCCTCGGCGGTAGCCGGCCAGACGGTGGTCGGCTAGGCGGAGGCAGCGGCCGGCTCGGATGACCGGTTGCCGGCAGTTGTGCGTGTCGTGGGATCGTGTGCACGGATCGCACATGAATTGGGCGCACGGGGCGGTTACTCTCATAACCTCCAACTAAGTTAGTCGAGGTCATGAAATTCTAGGTAACTGCAGCTCAGATTTTCTATAGATTGTGGGAGACCTGTCAATTAGAGATATGAATAATTGTTGCTAAGGGCGTGAAATGTTATTGTCGAAGGTCAAAGAAGTAAATATATTACTCTCCAATTATTACTCCGTCAGGAAACCTCTTACATAACAAAATAAATCTTAGAAATATTTGCACTAAGGATTTTGCAAATTGAAAGTTGATTTTGAAAATACTTTTGCACATAATGCGCATGTTTACAATCTATGTTTTTTTTTCTTGCATTTGCTAGACATAAAAAATATATGGCGTTTATATTGGCAACCCAGCTTTGGATATTGGCATCCCGATAAAACAATAAAAAACACACATAATATGACCGCTAATAGCAACCCAAATCATGGAACACACGCCTTTTGAAAATAGATTTACTATATGACATTTTTAGAAAAAGTTTTCTACATGAAAGTTGTAGATCTCGACGAGATCTACAACTTTTATGTTGAACACTTTTTCTAAAAATGTTATATAGTAGGCATATTTTCAAAAGACGCGGAACCTGAGCAGAACTATGCGAGTTCCGCCCGGGTTCCGCACCTTTCAAAATAGACCTACAATATGACATTTTTAGAAAAAGTGTTCAACATAAAAGTTGTAGATCTTGTCGAGATCTATAACTTTTATGTTGAACACTTTTCCTAAAAATATCTTTTAAAAAAATTTTGGGCTGTCAGTATCCATCAGGCTGCTGATAGCCATTTTTGAGCTGTTATTATCTTTGGGCTGCCAATATTCATATAGAAGCTGCCAATATAAATGCCAAAAATTTAATTATTTCAGATAAATATTAAAAGTACTCTCCTAAGTAATGTTATGAAAGAAGCCTATATGAAGCAATCTCGGAGCATATAAATAGTAAATCTCTAGATCATCTTTATACAACAACAACATTTAAGCCTTTATCCCATTATAGTTGGGTCGGCTATATGGATCCTTTGTCGTCATTGTGCCCTATCTTTTGTAATAATCTCGCTAATGCCTAAGTACATCATGTCTTTCCTTACAGTTTCATTCCAAGTCTCTATTGATCTACCCCTCCCTCATTTAACATGCATAGTGACTAGACTCTCACAACGCCTAACAATTGCCTCTAATGGCCTCCTTTGTACGTGTCCAAACCATCTTAGACGAGCTTCTCGCATCTTCTCTGCAATTGGTGCTACTCCTGTCTTATCCCAGATACTTTCATTCCTAATTTTATTCAATCTCATGTGTCCACACATCCACCTAAGCATTCTCATCTTTATAAACTAAAAAAATATATATTTTGAGAATAACAAAAGATATATGCAAATGTGTTGATATAAATAATGATGGGTAAGGAATTACTCGGTATAAATGAATACATAATGGCAAAATTGAGCAATACTGACTGCAGTAGCAGATACCGCCCTAAGGTAGCACATTCGATGATCGCTAAGATCCAGTCGGTGATCAGTGATAGCTAAATCTGATCGGCGATCAGCGATAGTATGACCGGTGATCGACGATCGACGAACACTAGCTCCTTTCGACAAGTGGATGAATATCCCTTCACCGACCAATGATCGCTTGGTCTAGTCGGCTATCGGTGATCGCTCTTTTGGTCGGCAGTTGACTATTCAACTGCATGCATATTTTGAGATCCAGACTACCTTCCTGGCAGCGTTAGTGCCCAATGGCAGTAGCCTTGAGGAATGACCTGGAGCACTTCCTAAAGGTGTTTGGGTCAAAGTGGACGAACATCAACTCTGCACACTAAGTCCATCAGTATCTATTAGAGCCCCGCGGTAAAAAAATAAGAGTTTTTACAAACCAGAAAGTTGTACACTGCCGCCTTGACATTAATGGCTAATGTCAAGCGCTAGCTCTTATTGTAAAAAGAAAGCCCAGTACCCCAAAAAAGAAAAGCGTGAGATACATAATAAAATATATTATTTTGCCTTTTTCACACACCTAAAATACACAGAAAAGTAAGGTTTGGATTATTTTATTGGGTGTGGGGCCCACTTTTTGTGGTTTTTATGTATGACTTAGGTATGTATAGAATTATCCTTAAATTTTTATGTCACCCGACGATAGCAACCAACACCCAACTATAGCTCCCAACAACATGGCAATTTCTATCAGACACATGGGCTTTCATTCCAAGCATCGCTTTTTCAGGAGGACATTCGTAAGAAATTCAGCCATCTTATTCCAAAGGATCAACAGGAAGAATGCTTCAACAATGATCAACAAAGCAAAGGATATCGATTCGAGGTCCGAGTCAATATAGTGCATCAAAATTGTACGAATCATCACCATTGATATCTGACTAAAATGATTATTACTTCTACATCCATTCATACTGATAAATATAAAGATGGATTTATGTTATTAGTGTTCTTGATTTATGCTTTTTAATATTTTCTTTTAATTGCGCAGTTCTAAATTAAAATTTTTAAAGAATTTTATTCACCCCCTCTCAAAAATTGTTGAACGATCTCATAAAAGGAAAGTGTACATAAAATAAGAGAGTGTACCTGCGATGCTTAAAATTCGGTGGCCAGCTTAGAAGGTTTCGTGAAGTCGCCAGAGGCTTATGTGATTACTAATGATTTGAAAATCACGCCGATATCAGAAATCCCTATCAACACTCTTATTGACCACTTGAGCATTGATATAGATGCTCCGATCAAGAAGAAGACGGTGGTTGTAGGCATGACAGAGGTTTGAATAATTATTCTTATCTAGTTATGTATATATTTTTGATTTGACGTATGTTATCTTATGCATGTTGTAGGGGATTGCTCTTCTTGGAGCTTCGTTGCAGTCGGGCACTGCCCTTATATATGTTTTTTTTTAAATCCTTAACGGAGAAGGGAGCGACACAGTCAACGGGTTTTGTCTATTATTTTATTCATGTCATGTTTTATTTATGTATATGAGTCTCACACATAAATCATGGAGAATACAGTGTATTCAGCAATGATTTCAGTGTGTGTTTTGCTGCATAAGCTTTTTTGTGCGTTGATATGTGTGTCTGCTTCACTTTTTTTTTTGAAAAATAAGTTTTTTGCAGCACATGCTAGTTTTTTCATATCCAAGTATGATATTCACCGTGATTAAAACTAGTTTTTATGGATATCCAACGACATACATTCCTTTTGTTCATTTCTCCGCGTAGAAGAATCACATGGTCTTGAACTCCAATTTCAGAAGGAGATCTCTTGATTTTAGGGGCTAGTGATTATGCACATTGTTTTATTGTATCCTTAGTTATATT
The DNA here is from genome assembly GCA_039513925.1 of Platanthera zijinensis. Lineage (NCBI taxonomy): Eukaryota > Viridiplantae > Streptophyta > Magnoliopsida > Asparagales > Orchidaceae > Platanthera > Platanthera zijinensis. The sequence goes on from CM077080.1 coordinate 73,839,180, forward strand.
ATGACGACTGCCTACCCTACATAATAACTCAATATTTTGCAGGATTCATATCCATCGATTACTATATTTAATAGGAAATTTATATTTTTTTATAATGATTTTAAAATAAAATAGTCAAATAAATTTTAGCATTTATATTTTAGCATCATCATTCACCGAGTCTCTCGTTTAAATAGAATTTCAATTTTTTTTAAAAGCCAACCGGCCTCAGTTGTCTTTCTAAACTTTAACTTTCAATTTTTTAATATTGCATAATGACAACATCCCATCCCATTTTTCTATCCCACTTTCTGTCTCTATGCGCAATTAATTAATGACAACATCCCATTTTCGGTCTCTCTGCGGCATTAATTAATGGTAACATCCCAATTTCTGTCTCTCTGCGCCAGTAAAGTGCTCTTGGCGCTAGGATTATCAAATTCGGCTGCTAAGGCATTATAAGTGGATAATATATTTATATTATATAACTAATAATAAATACTCTTTAAAGTTTTAAATCCTATAAATCTTTAATCCTGGATGAGTTCCTGGTACTTTAATTTCCCAAATCTCAGTCCCGGTCATCCCCTTCGGCCTTCTGCAGGTCTTCTCAGCTCCCAATTTAGGCCTTAGGGTTTCCAATGTTAGGCCATTGGATTTTTTTATGAATTAAAATTCTTATTATTAGTGAAACCTAAACTATATTTCTTAAATTGCAGAGCGAGAGAAAGCGGTACAAATACTATGTATGACTGTTTAGTGTTATATTTGTACTAGACTGTTTTGCCGGACTATTTGCTAGACTTTTATGTTTGCTGTTAAAACTGCATCTAAGGAACTTCTAATTTTAATCGTTGAGAAAAGTTTGCTTTTATGCGCTTGCTGTTAAAATAAATATGTTATAATCTATATAATTCTTGAATTATAGAGTGAGAGAAAGCGGTGCAAGTACTTCTTATAGGTTACAATACGACGAGTCCTTGATGTATGACTGTTTTAGATTTATATTTGTACTAGACTGTTATGTCGAACTACTTGCTAAATTTTAATGTTTACTGTTAAAACTATATCTAATGAACTTCTAATTTTAATCTTTGAGAAATATTTGCTCTTATATGCTTGTTGTTAAAACATATACTATAATTTATATATTTGCTGGACTGTTACTGTCAAATGAGATTTATGTTAAAATTGAATCTGCATTTATCACGAAGTTCCAACTCTAATTTATATTAAAATCTGTAGTTTATTTGATTGGTTTGAACAAAAAAGTTTATTTAATTTGTTCTCCATGGAATGGAGATGATTTGTCTGTGAGCATAGATTGATTAGGGGCAAAGAACCAGCTTGATTTGTGCACTTTTAGCGTTGACGTTGTAGTGCATTACATTAGTCTTCTTATCTAGGTTGTGTTTAGGGCCATTAGTTATCAGAATTATATAAAAAATGGTAGTTAAAAGTTGTTTTCATGGCAACTATTATGCAACTTTTAAACCCGGCTGTCTAGGATCTTATTGAAAATTAGTACAATTCAAGCAGAGCTCATCGAGGTCATTGAGCTCTAGCCAAGCTCTGCGAACTCGTGTCGAGCCTGCTGGGAACTAGACGAGCTTGAGCTCGAGTTTTTTAAAACAAGCTCGTCGAGCTCGAGATAAAAAAAACAAGCACGAGCTCGAGCCAACTCTTTTTGATGAGCTCAATTTGTTTGTAGGCCTATCTATATCCATCCATCATAATTCAAAGGGAAATTTAGATTTTATATTTTGGTCTGAAAATAAAATAGTAAAATAAATTTTTATTTTAGACTTGAATTTTAATTCTTCCTAATCTAATCGAATGAATGGCTTTAAAAAAACAAATGGACAATGATTGTCTCCTTTTCAACAATGAAGACTCTGTTTGTTATGTTACATATTGTTTTAAATTCATTCTTCTGCTATTGAGTTTAGACTTTATTTTATAAGAGTAAAATAATGAGTTTAGACTTTAGTTTAGACTTTATTTTATATCCATCGATTACTATATTTAAAAGGAAATTTAGATTTTTTATAATGATTTTTAAATAAATAGTCAAATAAATTTTAGCATTTATATTTTAGCACCGTCATTCACCGAGTCCCTCATTTAAATAGAATTTCATTTTTTTAAAACCCATCCTGCGTCAGCTATCTTTCCAAACCCTAACTTTCAATTTTTAATATTGCATAATGACAACATCCCATCCCACTTTTTTATCCCACTTTCTGTCTCTTTGCGCCATTAATTAATGACAACATCCCACTTTCTGTCTCTTTGTGCCATTAATTAATGTCAACATCCCACTTTCTGTCTCTCTACGCCATTCATTAATGGTAACATCCCACTTTTTGTTTCTCTGTGCTAGTAAAGTGCTCCTGGCGCTAGGATTTTAAAATTCGGCTGCTAAGGCATTATAAGTGGATAATATATTTATATTATATAACAAATAATAAATACTCTTTAAAATTTTAAATCCTGTAAATCTTTAATCCTGGATGAGTTCCCGGTACTTTAATTTCCCAAATCTCAGTCCCGATCATCCCCTTCGGCCTTCTGCAGGTCTGCTCGGCTCCCAATTTAGGCCTTAGGGTTTCCAATGTTAGGCCATTTAATTTTTTTATGAATTAAAATTCTTATTATTAGTGAAGTCTAAATTATATTTCTTAAATTGCAGAGCGAGAGAAAGCGGTGCAAATACTATGTATGACTGTTTTAGATTTATATTTGTACTAGACTGTTATGTCGGACTATTTGCTTGACTTATTGTTTACTGTTAAAACTGCATCTAAGGAACTTCTAACTTTAATCATTGAGAAATGTTTGCTCTTATGCGCTTGCTGTTAAAATACACATGCTATAATCTATATATTTCTTGAATTGCAGAGTAAGAGAAAGCGGTGAAGTACTTGTTCCAGGTTACAACACGATGAGTCTTTGATGTATGAATGTTTTAGATTTATATTTGTACTAGACTGTTACGCCAGACTATTTGCTAGATTTTTATGTTTGCGGTTAAATCAACATCTAACGAACTTCTAATTTTAATCGTTGAGAAATGTTTGCTCTTATATGTTTGTTGTTAAAACATATGCAATAATCTATATATTTGTTGGACTGTTACTGTCAAATGAGATTTAAGTTAAAATTGAATCATCATTTATCATGAAGTTCCAACTCTAATTTTTTTTAAAACCTATTGTTTATTTGATTGGTTTGAACAAAAAAGTTTATTTGATTTGTTCTTCATGAAATGAAGATGATTTGTCTGTGTGCATAAGTTGATTAGGGGCAAAGAAATAGCTTGATTTGTGCACTTTAAGCGTTGACGTTGTAGTGCATTACATTATTCTTCTCATCTAGGTTGTGTTTAGGGTCATTAGTTGTCAGAATTATATAAAAAAATGGTAGTTAAAAGTTGTTTTCATGGAAACAATTATGCAACTTTTAAACCCAGCTGTCTAGGATCCTATTGAAAATTAGTACAATTCAAGCTGAGCTCGTCGAGCTCATTGAGCTCTAGCCAAACTCTTTGAACTCGTGTCGAGCCTGTTGGGAGCTAGGCGAGCTTGAGCTCAAGTTTCATAAAACAAGCTCGTCGAGCTCGAGATCAAAAAATAAGCTCGAGCTCGAGCCAACTCTTTTTGATGAGCTCGACTTGTTTGTAGGCCTATCTATATCCATCCATAATAATTCATAAGGGAAATTTAGATTTTATATATTGGTCTTGAAATAAAATTGTAAAATAAATTTTAGACTTGAATTTTGATTCTTCCTAATCTAATCAAATGAATGGTTTTAAAAAAACAAATGAGCAATGATTGTCTCCCTTTCAATAAGGAACACTCTGTTTGTTATGTTACACATTGTTTTAAATTCATTCTTCTGTTATTGAGTTTAGTGTTTATTTTATAAGAGCAAAATAATGTAATCTAATAGAAAATGAGAATGCATATAGTACATAAAAATTGTAAGAATCATCATCGTTGATATCTGAGTAAAATGATCATTAGTTTTACATTCATTCAAAATGATAAATATAAAAATGAGTTTATGTTATTAGTTTTCTTGATTTATGCTTTTAATATTTTGTTTTAATTACGCAATTCTAAACATTTGTACCAAATAATTAAAATTTTTAAAGAATTTTATTCACCTCCTCTATAAAATTGTTGAACGATCCCATAAAAGGAAGAGGGAAAATAAGAGAGTGTACCCGCGATGATCCAAATGTAGTGGCCAGCTTAGAGGGTTTCATGAAGTCGCCGGATACTTATGTGATTACTAATGATTTCAAAATCACGGCGATATAAGAAATCCCTATCAACACTCGTATTGACCACTTGAGCATTGATATAGATGCTCCGATCGAGAAGAAGACGGTGGTTGTAGGATTAGAGGAGGTTTGAATAATTATTCATATCTAGTTATGTATATATTTTTGATTTGACGTGTGTTATGTTTTGCATATTGTAGGGGATTGCTCTACTTGGAGCTTCGTTGCAGTCGAGCATTGCCCTTACATATGTTTTTTTTAAAATCCTCAATGGAGAAGGGCGCGACTTAGTCAACGAGTATTGTCTATTATTATATTCATGTCATGTTTTATTTGTTTATATGAGTCTCAAACATAAACCATGGAGAATACAGTACATTCAACAATAATTTTAATGTGTTTTTTCTGCATATGTTTTTTTGTGCGTTGATCTGTATGTCTGCTTCATATTTTTTTGAAAAATCAGTTTTTTGTTGCATATGCTAGTTTTTTCATATCCAAGGATGATATTTACCGTGATTAAAAATGATTTTCTTTGATTTCCAATATACATTCTTTTTGTTCATTTCTCCACGTGGCAGAATCACAGGGTCTTGAACTCCAATTTTGAAAGGAGATCTCTTGATTTTAGGGGCTAGTGATTATGCACATTGTATTTATTGTGTCCTTAGTTATATTATGATGACCGCCTATGCTTCACAAAAACTCAATATTTTGCGGGATTCATATCCATCGATTACTATATTTAAAAGGAAATTTAGATTTTTATAATGATTTTAAAATAAAATAGTCAAATAAATTTTAGCATTTATATTTTAGCACCGTCATTCACCGAGTCTCTCGTTTAAATAGAATTTCAATTTTTTTTAAAAGCCATCTGGCCTTCTTTCCAAACTTTGACTTTCAATTTTTTAATATTACATAATGATAACATCTCATCCTACTTTTCTATCTCACTTTCTGCCTCTCTGAGCCATTAATTAATGGCAACATCCCACTTTCTCTCTCTCTCTGCTCTATTAATTAATGGTAACATTCCACTTTCTGTCCCTCTGCGTCAGAAAGTGCTCGTGCCGCTTGGATTTTCAAATTCGGCTACTGAGGCATTATAAGTGGATAATATATTTATATTATATAATAAATAATAAATACTCATTAAAGTTTTAAATCTATTAAATCTTTAATCCCGGATGAGTTCTCGGTACTTTAATTTCCCAAATCTCAGTCCTGCTCATCCCCTTCGGCCTTTTGCAGCTCTGCTAGGCTCCCAGGTTAGGCCTTAGGATTTTTTTATGACTTAAATTCTTATTATTTGTGAAGTCTAAATTATATTTCTTAAATTGCAGAGCGAGAGAAAGCGGTGCAAATACTATGTATGACTGTTTTAGATTTATATTTATACTAGAATGTTATGCCAGACTATTTGCTAGACTTTTATGTTTGTTGTTAAAACTGCATCAAAGGAACTTCTAATTTTAATCATTGAGAAATGTTTGCTCATATGCACTTGTTGTAAAATATATATGATATAATTTATATATTTCTTGAATTGCAGAGTGAGAGAAAGCGGTGCAAGTATTTATTCCAGGTTACAACACGACGAGTCTTTGATGTATGACTGTTTTAGATTTATATTTGTACTACACTGTTATGTCGGACTATTTGCCAGATTTTTATATTTGATGTTATAATTGTTATAAAATTTATGGCTAAGCGTTGTTACCACGAAACAATATTATCAAAATTCCTAATGACTTCAGCGACGCATAAACCTTTAGGATCGTTTTAACCAAATACTCTCAGTCTCTAATTGGAGTTCATTAATGAGTATAAAAACATACAATTTTGTATAGTATTAATTTTGAATATTTATAAATAAAACCTTAGTTTTTATATATATAACTAATTATTTTTGTTATATTTTACTTTTTTTATGTTTTATATTTATTTTCTAAGTTTTTCTGAATTTTTGTATTTTTTACTTAGGTCACGCCCCTAGGTCACGCCCGTGACCTAGGGCGTGACAGCCCTATTTAATTCCTTTTTATTTTCTGTTTTTGTTATTTAGGAAAATCGGAAAAGCTGATGACACATCCACGACACGCCCGTGACCCAATCAGACACGCCCGTGCCCGCACCGACGTTAGCCTGTTTCCAGCAAGATGTCGCGCTGTCGCCACACCCCGTGTCGCCTGATGAACTGACTGCCAGACACGCCCATGACACAATTCGACATGTCTGTGACCTGATGAAGTTCTATCCAAAGTTCAGCCCAGCTCGACACATGTCCCGACACGCCGCCCGACACGCCCGTGACCTTGTCACGCCCACCCGACACGCCCGTGTCCAGGGTCGTGTCGTTTCAAAAAAAAATTTCTATAAATAGAGGGCCAGAGCTTTGTATAATTATTCGAACACCAGCAGCTTCCTTAAGAACTGTTAGGACTCCCCAGCTCTCTGACAAAGAACTGGTAGTAGCTTTCAAGTATTCCAAGTTCTGTAAGTTGTAAATTGTTTTAGCTTTCTTTTCAGCTTTGTAGAAAGTTGTAATAACTTTTTAAATTTATAAAATAAAATATTTCAATTTCAATTCTGAGTACTTTACAGTTTTATTTTCTGCTTTACTTTATTTTTTCATACTATCCCGAATGAAAAGCGAAGCTCTGTTTATGTCCTGGATTAAGATAGCGTGAAACTGCTTTCAAAACTATTTTCCAAAACCTTATTATTTCATACTATCCCGAATGAAAGGCGAGGCGAAAGCCTATGACATGGATTAAGATAGTGGGAAAGCTTTTCAATAGTTTAGATTTTACAACCCTATCCCGAATGAAAGGCAAAGCAAAAGCTTAAATCCTGAATTAAGATAGATTGGTAGATATTATTTTCTATACTTTATACCGCCCCATCCTAATAAGAGGCTAAGAACCCTTAGCACTTGGTCAAGATGAGCTCTGAGCTGGATATTATTTTCAACTATTTCAACTCTACGTTCTAGTTATTCTAACAAGGGTTTACTGTTCCTTGATCATATACCAGGTGAAGAGACACTACGTTTAACGTTAACCCGTTTTAAACGCAAGCCTCCCTGATCGTACTTTCGAGACAGTGATTCTACCAAAGGGACCCTCTCGTTAAGTTAGGTAATCAAGAAATAAAGTTGTTTTTTAATAGGTGAATTAATATTCTCTCATAATAATTCTGAAATCAAGGACTACCTTCTGAGTCCTTATCTTAATAAAACCACGTATTTATATATTTCTGTCTTTTATTTTTAATATAAACTCCACTCCGTTCTTTCGATAAGATAATAGTCTGTTCTAAAAAGTAGAATAATTAACACTGATCCTAGGAAAAATACGATCTTGATATTTTCTACAAAATACTATACTCCTATGCGATAAGTACTCTTGCATCAATCTACATGATATAAGTAAGTAAAAAAGAGATAGACTTATATACATAAAAGATTATATAACACCAAATCTATCATCTTTAATTCAAAATTTACTTATCAAGTTTTTTGGCGCCGTTGCCGGAGATTCGTTTATATGTGTTAATATTTGAAAATAAAAGATCGCTATTAAATTTTTTTTATTTTTTTTTGTTATTTAAAAACCTTAGTTTTTATAAAAATAAAACAAATATAAAATTCATTGAATTTAAAACTTTGTTTTTATAAAACCTAACTTTTTATTAACAATTTTATTAACCACTAACGAATTCTAACAAAAACCTAACCTACTATTTTAACGTATTTTATATAAAACTTTTCTTATTATAAAACTAGTTTATAATAAAACTACTTTTTATTATAAAACCTTATTTTTAGTTATTTTCCTGTTTTAAGTCTTTTCGTGTGTTTGTATTTGTGTGTTTATATATATTTGTTTTTAACTTAGTTTTTTTTAATTGCAAATTATATTTTTACTTAGTTTTTATATATTTGTTTTATTTTTTGTTTTTATCAAAAGTTTTTTTTAGTGTATGACCCGCAGAACTCCATTTGATTTAAATCTTGAATTTGATCCTGAAATCGATCGCACCTTTCGCAGGTGCCTCCGATCTCTAAATCAAGAGCTAGTATTAAATCTAGAAGAATCTGTAGGCACCACACACGTACAAGAAATGGCAGCAGAGCCACAACAAATGCCATAGGTGGTCCCCCAAAGGACCATGTATTATTATGCACGACCAAATTTAGATGACACCGGGTCTAGTATCGTTCGGCCAACAATTTCTAATAATAACTTCGAGATTAAATCGAGTATAATCCAAATGATTCAAAATTCCGTTCAATTTGATGGATTGCCCGACGAAGATCCAAACACGCACATGTCCAACTTTTTAGAAATATGCGACACATTTAAGATAAATGACATCACTGATGATGCCATCCGTCTTCGCTTATTTCCTTTTTCGCTACGAACGAAAGCCAAACAGTGGCTAGCTTCTCTCCCCAGAGGATCTATCACCACTTGGGCTGACATGATCGAGGAATTCCTCACAAAGTACTTTCCACCTGCAAAAACCGCACGTCTGCGTATGCGCGGATATTTCTTCCTTTGTGCAAGGCGAGTCCGAGTCTCTCTATGAGACTTGGGAACATTTTAAGGAATACCTACGTCGGTGTCCACATCATGCGCTGCCAGCTTGGCTCCAGGTACAGACATTCTATAACGGTCTAAACACTCAGACCCGACAAGCCATTGATGCTGTCGCTGGGGGCACGCTTAATAACAAAACCCCTGAGGCCGCTCAAACCCTGTTTGAGGAGATGGCCATGAATGAGTACCAGTGGAACGTACCGAGGTCACGCCCTAAACAAGCTGGGATCTATGAGCTCGACTCCTCTTCAAACTTAGCTCTCCAAGTAAAATATCTGACTAGGCAAGTGGCGGGGATGAGTGTCACAACCCGCATTTTTCTCACCATTTAAATAAATCAGAGCAAGAGAAAACTACGAGCTGTGATGCCACGTCGAGCAGGGGATAACTGCCGACGCTCAGGCAACACTCTAAACCTTCAAATCACAAGTTAGAATGATTATAAAACTGGTTCAATTAATTAGCCGTATCCCTCGGCTCAGTGGATCAGATAGTCCACGGTTTGAAAACTATTTTTATACGTAGCGGAAAAATACTTCATTTATGTTGACATCCTTAAATGAGCGCATAAGTGTCCTAAGAGGACAACTTACGCTATGCAAGACCCTAGATCTCAATTTATAGTACTTATAAGAAAACGATCTTTTTACGCTTTTGGAAAGTAATGTTTGGGCTTTTTATAAAACATGCTGATCATGTAATACATATAGTAATTATTATAGGTTTTAAAGTAACTATCAACCTAGCATAAAACATTTCCAGAGCAAATAGACTATCTCCCAAAAAGGGTAGCAGTAAGAAGAAAAGCATATTTAGTACAAAAAGGTAAAACTACCAGGGGCGCCAACAGCTGACACGAACCCACTGGCAAGTATGTATGTCTGTAGGAAATGCAGTAAAACTACCTCACTAGAAGAACAGGAGGGTCTCCAAAGGCTGAGAGATCTCCAACAGCACCACAGCACTAGCCACCTACTGGCTACTATCCAGAACCTGAGGCATTCAGAAAGCAGAATACCTCAGCAAGGAAAAGAATACAAGAGCTAACAAGAAAGTGTAGTAAACAAGAAAAACAAGGGAATGTAAGAAAAGGCAACTAAAACTGAAGCAAACCATGCTCAAGGCAAGATAAAAGCAAACCTGCACCAAGTGCGAGAAAACAGCAACTACCCAGCTAAAAACCTGCAGAGTCAACAAGGCGAACATGCCAAAAAAAAATGTGCTGCAACAACTAAGGAAGAAACACCTAACATCCTAAATTGTGAGATATGGCAGTAGCAAAAAAGAAACTTGGAACCGGATTGGAGGCGTACTCAACCCCCGACCACTATTTCCAAGACAAAAATGCTCAAGGGTTGACATGTGAAAGCACTGCGGACCCCTCTCTCACTTGCCCAGAAACTACTCGGGTCAAGGTAAAAAGTGCGGTCACGGCTAAGTCACACAACACAACCCCTATTAAAAGCCTTCCACCACCACTACTAACCACAACCCACGATTCGGCCTTCGGAAAACAACAGCCGACAAAGGACCTTCGAACACGAGACATTCACTCGGAAAAGAAAGCAAAGCTAGGGGAAATATTGTTGCGATTACGCAACGCCACAACGAGTGAGTACTCCCACTCGACATTACGACCAACGCATGAGCACCGACATCAGGGCGCACGATCACAGACGCGCGACCATAGGTCATGCGTGCTCACCTACACCCAAACATATAAATCAAGACAAATGCGCAAGAGGATTTGACTCCTCTTAGGCAAAAATGCCTAAAACCCCCCAACTAAGCCTAATTCCAAAATCTATAACATAGTTCTAAAATTCATTTGCATAAATTCTACGACTCATTTGCATAAATCCGACACACTAAACTCATCACCACGAAATCCTAGCTAGAACAATTACGACAAGGGAATGAATATAATTGATTTTCAAAGGGATTTCGGGTAGGAGGGTTTAGGGTAGATTAGTATAGAAGCCAAATATGAAATTCAACTACGAAAAAAAACAGAAAAACAAAGAGAAATCAAGGGATCCAAACGGCAAGGGCAAAGGAGCACTTGCCTCGCTATTACACCGAAAATTTCGCCAGCACAACTGCGCTATAGCGGACGTCCAAAAGCACGTAAAGCTTCACAAATCCTAGAGGAAACATTGTCAAAACAATAAAACAAAAACGAACTAAAACTACACCGGATCTCAGAAAAATCTACGGTGAAATATCCAATAGATTACCTCAGAAGGAAGCTCTCGCCTAGGGAAGCACGGATCCGGCCTCGAACGGGTGATCGGAGGCGGAACTCGCCGGCGGCGGGCGGCGGAAGGGCAGCGGCTAGGGCGGTTTTTCCTTCTTTTCTTCCGATCGGGTTTCGCACAGGGAAAGACTGCAGTTTATTTTTTTTACAGGAAATGGGGACCGGCTGCTTTATAAACTCACGGGAGAGGGGAAGGGTTATAAAACCTAAAAATCTTAAGTTATAATATAAATAATCTAATCTAAATCTAATCTAAATCTAACCTTAGGCTGTATAAATTAACCTTAATGCTAATATTACAATAGCCTAATATAACTAATAATCTAACATAATCTAATGCTAATTTTGACTAATAAAACTAATAACACCATATATACGTATACAAATTACAACATAAACATATATACTAACTCTTAATAACTCCTAATCAACTAACTCCACTTCCCATATATATATACAAACTCACGCACATAAATCTAACCACATAACCACACAGACACGTCTAACAACACGCGCCCGCGCACACAATTTCAACTCCGCACGCACGCACACGCACGTACAAAAATACCGGCACGCATCAACCACGCGCCACGCTACACATGCGTAAATAAGTAAATACGTCATCATAAAAATGACGACTCGCTAACTAGCGTCCGCCAAAATGACGCAAAATTTAACGTCCTCGGAATCCGGCCAAACTCGCACCGTAGCTAAATACCCGTGCTACAAACACAACGGCGAAGTCGAAAACGACCTCCGACGATCAAACACTCGGGCTAACCTCGCCCGAAGCCAAAACGCGAGGATTCCCTGAAAAGCTCAGTCGGGCCTCTAAAACAAACACCGACTAGCTGGGGAACCCCGCAAACAGGCCAAACCCCTAAGAATACCTAACGAGGTACTAAAACAACGGCTCGAGTCGGAAAAATGCCAACGTAACGCCAAACGAGAATTTAAATAATCGCAGAAAATCGGGGGCGTTACAGTCACTCCCCCTAACAGAAAGTTTCGTCCCGAAACTTTACATACGCTACTTCTACTACAGAGGGAAAGTAATAAAGTACAAGTTACTCGAAAGGAAACATACCCGACAAATCAGGGGAACAAATGAGGGTGAGCCTCCCTCATAGCCGACTCTAGCTCCCAAGTCGCGCTCTCCAAATCTTGATTTTTCCAAAGAACCTTCACCATCGGAATAGACTTTGTCCGCAACACTCGATCTTGAGTATCCAAGATGCGGACCGGCACCTCAACATACGAGAGGTTAGGCTCCAACTGGGGCACATCATCCAAGACTTGTCCACTGCTCCGCACACACTTTCGCAACTGGCTCACATGAAACACATTATGGACACCAGGGAAGCTGGCTGGTAGATCCAACCTATATGCAGACACACCAATGCGCTCCAAAATCCTGAACGGGCCCACATATCTCGGATCCAATTTCCGATTCTTGCCAAACCTCTTCACTCCTACCATCGGAGACACCTTCAAGAAGACCAAATCCTCCACCGAAAACTCCAAATCGGACCTACGCCGATTGGCGTTCTTTTCATACCTCTCTTGAGCCACCCGAAGTTTCTCTCGAGTGAGCTTCACGGAAACCTCCATTTCTTCAAGTGCATCAGGACCCAACAAAGGTCTTTCACCAGCCTCGGTCCAAAACAATGGAGTTCTGCAGCGCCTCCCATACAACGCCTCGAAGGGGGCCATATGCAGGCTCTCTTGGTAACTGTTGTTGTAGGCAAACTCCATGAGCCGCAAACGCTCATCCCACGCTCCACCGTGGTCTAGGATGTAGCACCGGATCATATCCTCCACAATCTGGTTCACACGCTCAGTCTGCCCGTTGGTCTGCGGGTGGTAAGCAGTAGAATACCTCAAATCTGTCCCCAGACCCTCTTGCAAACTCCTCCAGAAGCGAGATGTATAACGCGAGTCTCGATCCAAAATGATGCTAACTGGCACGCCGTGCAATCTGACGACCTCATCCAAATATAACTCCGCTATTTTCTTCATCGGGTAATCGATCTTATAAGGCACGAAGTGCGCACACTTCGTCAGTCGGTCCACGATCACCCAAACTGAATCAAACCCTCTTGGAGATCTCGGCAAGCCCGTAATGAAATCCATCGAGATACTTTCCCACTTCCAAGTCGGGATCTCCAAAGGTGCCAACTTGCCACCCGGCCTCCCATGGTCGGCCTTCACCCGCTTGCAAGTGTAACACTCGGAAACGTACCGGGCTATATCCCCCTTCATACCATACCACCAGGCGATCTGCTTCAGATCATGATACATCTTGGTAGATCCTGGGTGGTAGGCAACACTAGATCCATGAGCCTCCTTGCATACCATTACCCTGATGTCTCCAACCGCAGGAATGCAAAACCTGCCGCGGTACTTCAAAGTACCCGAGTCATCGATAGAGAAATCCGGCAACTCCCCTCTCTCAGCTCTGAGGTACAGGAGTAGCAAGTCCGGATCCTCCTTCTGGTGCAGCCTGGTGAGTGAAATCCAAGACGGTTCTGTCACTGACAAACTGCTCTGCAAATCACAGCGTCCTGCGGAGATATCCATCAATAAGAACTCCTCCACCAAACAGTCTGCGGTGAGGTTGAAGATCTTCCCCGTCTTCCGGCTCAAGGCGTCGGCCACCACATTGGCCTTGCCCGGATGATATTGGATCTCAACGTCGTAATCAGCCACATACTCTAGCCACCGCCGCTGACGCAGATTCAGCTCCTTTTGTGTAAACACGTACTTTAGGCTCTTGTGATCTGTGAAAATCTTGCACTGAGCTCCATAGAGTAGGTGTCCCCACAACTTCAAGGCAAAAATCACCGCTGCGAACTCGAGGTCATGCGTAGGGTAATTTCGCTCGTGAGTCTTCAACTGCCGTGACCCATACGCGATCACCCTCCCCTCCTGCATCAACACGCCACCGAGCCCAACATGCGAGGCATCCACATAAACATCGTAATCCTTGCCCTCCGCAGGCAATGTCAACACAGGGGCAGAACATAACCTGCTCTTCAGCTCCAGAAAAGCCTCCTCACACTTATCACTCCAAATGAACGCCGCATGCTTCTGCGTCAGCTTAGTCAAGTGCGCTGCCAAGGTAGAAAATCCCTCCACGAACCTTCTATAATAGCCGGCCAACCCCAAGAAGCTCCTGATCTCCTTGGGTGTGCTCGGTCTATGCCAATCCATCACTGCAAAAATCTTCTCCGGATCCACTGAAATACCATCCTTGTTCACTACATGACCCAGGAAGGAAACCTGAGGCAACCAGAACTCACATTTGCTCAACTTGGCGTACAATTGATGATCCCTCAATGCGGATAACACCAACCGCAAGTGCTGATCATGCTCCGCAGCATTCCGAGAGTAGATCAGCACGTCGTCAATGAATACGACGACAAACTTGTCCAGAAAGTCCTTGAACACCCGGTTCATCATGTCCATGAATGCTGAAGGCGCATTGGTCAGCCCAAACGACATGACCAAGAATTCGAAATGCCCATGCCTCGATCGGAAAGCCGTCCGTGGAATGTCCGACTCCCGAATCCTGAGCTGATGATAGCCCGATCGAAGGTCTATCTTGGAGAATACTGCACTCCCACGCAACTGATCGAATAAGTCGTCGATTCTGGGCAGTGGATACCTGTTCTTGATGGTGACTTTGTTCAACTCTCTATAGTCGATACAAAGGCGCATCGAACCATCCTTCTTCTTTACAAAGAGAACCGGAGCACCCCAGGGCGACGAGCTCTGCCTTATGAAGCCCTTCGCCAATAACTCATCTAGCTGGGTTCAAAGCTCCTCCAGCTCTCGCGGGGCCATCCGATACGGCACCTTGGCAATGGGACGCGTACCGGGCTCCAAATCAATCACGAACTCAACATCTCTGTCTGGAGGAAGACCGGGAAGATTGCTAGGAAACACGTCGGAAAACTCCCGCGCAACAGGAATCTCATCCAAAAGCGGCACACTGCTAACAGTCCCCAGCACCGAGACTAAGCAAGCAAAACAGTCAGCACAAAATAACCTCTGAGCACATACCGCAGAAATCGCCGGAGAGCCCTGACGTGAATCACCGTAAATACTCCCAGGCTGACCGCTGTCCTTCCTGAAATCCAAGCGCTTTCCCCTGCACTGGATCACTGCATCATATCGGGACAACCAGTCCATACCCAGGATGACATCGAAATCCTCCAAGTCTATAACCTTCAGATCTGCCTTGGCCAGAAAATCCCCCAACAAAATAGGACAGTCCAGAACGCCCTGATCCGATATCACGGAATCGCCCGAGGGGAATTTGACGCAAAAGGCATTACCAACACGATCAAGAACCCACTGGCACCGCTCGACAAAGGCCCTAGCCACAAAGGAGTGGGTAGCACCTGAGTCAAAAAGAACGCGCGCCCAGCGGTTCCTTACCTTAAAACTCCCTATACACAAAAAAATAAAATAAAATATATTTTGCACAAGCAATCTAAGAAAACCACACAATAGCAACACCAAAACTTCTACCGAATTGAAGAGACAAGCGAGAAGGTTTACCTGAAATGACCTGCGTCGAAGTCTCAGCCTCCACTGAAGGTACCACATTAAGCTTCCCTTTACCCTTGTCCACCGGCTGAGGCGGAGGTAACGCCTGAAGTGGGACTGCATGAAGAGCGGACTGAACCTGAGGACATCTCGCCTTTATATGGCCCTTCTGACCACACTGAAAGCAGGCTCGATCCTTGGACCAGCACTGAGCAGCATCATGCCTGGGTCGCTTGCAAATAGGGCAAGGAACATCCCTCCTAGGAGCACCCTGAATAGCATGCACATGTTCCTTCTTTTGAGCCTTTGCCCTCTTGTAACACCTCTCCACAGTATGGCCCGACTGGCCACAGAAACTACAGACCATCTTGCTCTTCTTCCCAGAAGCAGCACCAAGTACCAGGGAGTTCTTCTCTTCAGCAGTCTTCCTCTTTTCATTCCGCACTAACTGGCCTCTGTTCTTCGCAGTCTCTATCGCCTCCACCTTCAGAGCAGCTTCCACTACTCCCGCATAAGTAACTGCGCCGTGAGCAACCGCAAGCTGCTGGACATCGCTCCTGAGGCCACCCAGAAAACGCTTCGCTCTGTCCTCCTCGGTAGCCACCAAACTCGGAGCAAATCGACTGAGCTTGCTAAACTCAATCTCGTACTCGTTGATGGTGAGCTGACGTTGTTTCAGATGAAGAAAGTTGTTCATCAACCTGTCTCGCTCCACTACCGGTAGAAACTTCCTCATCAGCAACTCCTTGAAAGAACTCCAGGAACATCCTCCGACCATGCCTTCCTTCTCTCTTAACCACCAGGTCTTCGCCAAACCCTTCAGCTGATAAACGTCCAGCATCACCTTCTGATCATCTGAGATACCTGAATAGTGAAGCATCTCCTCCATAGTGATCAGCCAGTCGTCCAACACCATGAAATCCGCCTTCCCATCGTAAGTGGGAGGGCTCAGCCTCTGGAACTGGGAGATGAAAGCCATCCCGGGGGGCACCACCACTGGAGGCACGAGAGGAGCAGGAGGGGCAGGAGGGGCTAGAACAGCTGTACCCACGGCGGGGTCCTGAACTCCCGGAGTCTGACCCGCCGCTCCGGATAAAAAGGACTGCATCTGGGCCCGCAACTCCACCACCTGCCTTGATAAGGCCTCGTTGCTCTGCCTCAGACTTTCCACCATCGCATCACTTTGAGCACCGGAGGACTCACCCTCAGACTGGGGAGTCGACCTCGTCACTCTACGCTTCAGCGGCATACTATAAGGAAAATTAAAACAGAACAAATGATTAGAACTTAGCTAAACTCCTAGGATTAGACAAAAGGTACAGACAATACATACATAAATATGATCTTCTACTGCTATACTTGCTCTGGGATTTTATTTTATTAAATACAAAAGTAATGTTATGCTTAGCCTAAGACGGTTCACCACCATCACTCTAACTCTTGTGCCTAGATCGGGAATGCATGAATTTATATTCTTTTTTGACTCAAAAATTATGTGTGTACACATGTCATCCTGCAAGCCTTTACCTTGGCGCGTTGTGCTTATGCAATGTTATGCTATGCATGATTATGCTATGCATTCTAAAAAGGCCCTAATGCATGCCATGACGGCGTACACATGAAAATGTTATGCATCCCATAATACATAACATTCTCATGCAACGAAAAAGAAAACGTGCTAATCGCATCCATGCGGTGAGGTTATGCACCCCATAATACATAACCCTCGCATGTTGCCCCTATGGTGGATCCATATACAAACACATATTATGCATTTCATATTACATAATATGTCCCGTATACTTCATGTTATGCTATGAGTGTAGTGCAGTGTTCGTGCTTCAGCCAAGACGTGCTGATGACATGTCGGTGTGTGTATGATATGACTCTAAACATCTAATACAAACAAGGAAAGGTCGCCCGACCAACTTGTCGAGCAACCTCCCTCTGATACCAACTGTCACAACCCGCATTTTTCTCACCATTTAAATAAATCAGAGCAAGAAAAAACTACGAGCTGTGATGCCACGTCGAGTAGGGGATAACTGCCGACGCTCAGGCAACACTCTAAACCTTCAAATCACAAGTTAGAATGATTATAAAACTGGTTCAATTAATTAGCCGTATCCCTCGGCTCAGTGGATCAGATAGTCCACGGTTTGAAAACTATTTTTATACGTAGCGGAAAAATACTTCATTTATGTTGACATCCTTAAATGAGCGCATAAGTGTCCTAAGAGGACAACTTACGCTATGCAAGACCCTAGATCTCAATTTATAGTACTTATAAGAAAACGATCTTTTTACGCTTTTGGAAAGTAATGTTTGAGCTTTTTATAAAACATGCTGATCATGTAATACATATAGTAATTATTATAGGTTTTAAAGTAACTATCAACCTAGCATAAAACATTTCTAGAGCAAATAGACTATCTCCTAAAAAGGGTAGCAGTAAGAAGAAAAGCATATTTAGTACAAAAAGGTAAAACTACCAGGGGCGCCAACAGCTAACACGAACCCACTGGCAAGTATGTATGTCTGTAGGAAATGCAGTGAAACTACCTCACTAGAAGAACAGGAGGGTCTCCAAAGGCTGAGAGATCTCCAACAGCACCACAGCACTAGCCACCTACTGGCTACTATCCAAAACCTGAGGCATTCAGAAGGCAGAATACCTCAGCAAGGAAAAGAATACAAGAGCTAACAAGAAAGTGTAGTAAACAAGAAAAATAAGGGAATGTAAGAAAAGACAACTAAAACTGAAGCAAACCATGCTCAAAGCAAGGTAAAAGCAAACCTGCACCAAGTGCGAGAAAACAGCAACTACCCTGCTAAAAACCTGCAGAGTCAACAAGGCGAACATGCCAAAAAAAAATGTGCTGCAACAACTAAGGAAGAAACACCTAACATCCTAAATTGTGAGATATGGCAGTAGCAAAAAAGAAACTTGGAACCGGATTGGAGGCGTACTCAACCCCCGACCACTATTTCCAAGACAAAAATGCTCAAGGGTTGACATGTGAAAGCACTGCGGACCCCTCTCTCACTTGCCCAGAAACTACTCGGGTCAAGGTAAAAAGTGCGGTCACGGCTAAGTCACACAACACAACCCCTATTAAAAGCCTTCCACCACCACTACTAACCACAACCCACGATTCGGCCTTCGGAAAACAACAGCCGACAAAGGACCTTCGAACACGAGACATTCACTCGGAAAAGAAAGCAAAGCTAGGGGAAACATTGTTGCGATTACGCAACGCCACAACGAGTGAGTACTCCCACTCGACATTACGACCAACGCATGAGCACCGACATCAGGGCGCACGATCACAGACGCGCGACCATAGGTCATGCGTGCTCACCTACACCCAAACATATAAATCAAGACAAATGCGCAAGAGGATTTGACTCCTCTTAGGCAAAAATGCCTAAAACCCCCCAACTAAGCCTAATTCCAAAATCTATAACATAGTTCTAAAATTCATTTGCATAAATTCTACGACTCATTTGCATAAATCCGACACACTAAACTCATCACCACGAAATCCTAGCTAGAACAATTACGACAAGGGAATGAATATAATTGATTTTCAAAGGGATTTCGGGTAGGAGGGTTTAGGGTAGATTAGTATAGAAGCCAAATATGAAATTCAACTACGAAAAAAAAAACAGAAAAACAAAGAGAAATCAAGGGATCCAAACGGCAAGGGCAAAGGAGCACTTGCCTCGCTATTACACCGAAAATTTCGCCAGCACAACTGCGCTATAGCGGACGTCCAAAAGCACGTAAAGCTTCACAAATCCTAGAGGAAACATTGTCAAAACAATAAAACAAAAACGAACTAAAACTACACCGGATCTCAGAAAAATCTACGGTGAAATATCCAATAGATTACCTCAGAAGGAAGCTCTCGCCTAGGGAAGCACGGATCCGGCCTCGGACGGGTGATCGGAGGCGGAACTCGCCGGCGGCGGGCGGCGGAAGGGCAGCGGCTAGGGCGGTTTTTCCTTCTTTTCTTCCGATCGGGTTTCGCACAGGGAAAGACTGCAGTTTATTTTTTTACAGGAAATGGGGACCGGCTGCTTTATAAACTCACGGGAGAGGGGAAGGGTTATAAAACCTAAAAATCTTAAGTTATAATATAAATAATCTAATCTAAATCTAATCTAAATCTAACCTTAGGCTGTATAAATTAACCTTAATGCTAATATTACAATAGCCTAATATAACTTATAATCTAACATAATCTAATGCTAATTTTGACTAATAAAACTAATAACACCATATATACGTATACAAATTACAACATATACATATATACTAACTCTTAATAACTCCTAATCAACTAACTCCACTTCCCATATATATATACAAACTCACGCACATAAATTTAACCACATAACCACACAGACACGTCTAACAACACGCGCCCGCGCACACAATTTCAACTCCGCACGCACGCACACGCACGTACAAAAATACCGGCACGCATCAACCACGCGCCACGCTACACATGCGTAAATAAGTAAATACGTCATCATAAAAATGACGACTCGCTAACTAGCATCCGCCAAAATGACGCAAAATTTAACGTCCTCGGAATCCGGCAAAACTCGCACCGTAGCTAAATACCCGTGCTACGAACACAACGGCGAAGTCGAAAACGACCTCTGACGATCAAACACTCGGGCTAACCTCGCCCGAAGCCAAAATGCTAGGATTCCCTGAAAAGCTCAGTCGGGCCTCTAAAACAAACACCGACTAGCTGGGGAACCCCGCAAACAGGCCAAACCCCTAAGAACACCTAACGAGGTACTAAAACAACGGCTCGAGTCGGAAAAATGCCAACGTAACGCCAAATGAGAATTTAAATAATCGCAGAAAATCGGGGGCGTTACAATGAGTGCTTCCTCCGCCACTACATCTTGGAATCCACCTAATTTAACTAATAATAATAATTAAGAAGTCGACTATATGGGGAACTCATATAGACCTTCCTGTAATCCAAATAATAATAATAATAATTCTTAGAATCCAGGATATAGGAATCATCCTAATTTTTCGTGAAGCAACCCCAATAATGCTCAACACCCTCCGATTGCAAATCCAATTGGATTTGCACAGCAACCCCCATAACAACAGACACCACCACCACAACTGCACCAATTTAGGCCAACCCCGATAGAAGACATATTCACGAAATATGTCAGTATTAATGAGTACAATATCTGGAACCTGCCCGGATCAATTAAAAACTTAAAAACACAAATTAGACAACTATCAAAAATGTTATCAGAACGCCAACCTGGTAATTTGCCAGGAAATACGAAACCAAATCCGCGAGAAACTGTCCATTCCAGTAACCCACAAAGTTGATAAGCCGTCAAACTACGAAGTGGCAGGGAGCTACCACCACCCATTAGGGTAGAAAAAGAAACTACGGTTAGCCCTCCTACACCACCTTCTGTTACGTCTCTACCTCCTAAACCCCCGCGAATTGTTCCACCTCATGTTGTTGTACCTTATCCTTCAAAATTAAAAGATGAGAGAGAAGATGAACAGTATAAATTTTTTTAAAAAATGCTAAAACAAATTCAAATAAACATACCTTTTTGCGAGGCAATTGCACAAATGTCTAAATACGCAAAATATTTAAAAGCGTTACTTTCAAATAAAAAGAAACTCGAAAATATTTTGAGAGTTTTCCTTAACGCTGAATGTTCAGCCATTTTATTACATAAATTACCCCCAAAATTAAACGATCCGGCACGATTTTCCATCCCGTGTCTCTTCGATAATCTATTAATAAAAGATGCGTTAGCAGACTTAGGTGTTAGCATAAATTTAATGCCATACTCACTCTTTCAGAAACTAGGATTAGGTAACCCCAGCCCAACTAAAATGAACATCCAGTTAGCAGATTGATCTATTAAATATCCAATAGGGATAGTAGAGGATGTTCTGGTCAAAATAGACAGGTTTATCTTCCCGGTAGACTTTGTTATACTTGATATAGAGGAAGACGCCAATATTACCATAATTCTCGATCGTCCTTTTCTCACAACCTCTCGCGCGATAATAGACATAAGTAACTGTAGACTTCTCTTACGAGTAGGAGATGACGAGGTTACTATCGATATAGATCCCTCTATGATTTTTTTTTAATAAACGACGATTCCTACTATCTTGTGGAAGCCTCTTTTGAGGAAAATGGTTTTCCCTATTCTGATTTACTTTCAATAACTGTAGAAGAATCAGACTTGGCAGACTTACCCCTTTCACAAGAAATGCCTACCGATGATCTTTTAGAACCTTTTATATCCTTAACTTCTACAACTCTAAAACCCCCAAATTTGTATGAAAAACCACTAACCCTCGAGCTGAAAACACTTCCCGCACATTTAAAATACGTTTTCCTTGAAGCCGAATCTAAACTCCCTGTTATCATTTCTGCCGAATTAAATGATAAGAAAACGTCTGAATTAATAGAAGTGTTAAAACAACATCGCCATGCATTAGCATGACAAATTTCTGATATACAAGGACTCAACCCATCTTTTTGTACGCATAAAATATTTCTTGAAGATAACCCTCATAGATCTATCCAGCCCCAACGACATTTAAATCCTAATATGAAGGATGCCGTAAAAGCTGAAGTAATGAAATTATTAGACGCAAGAATTATCTATCTAATCTCAGATAGTACATGGGTTAGTCTCGTACAAGTCGTCCCTAAGAAGGGCGGTATAACGGTAGTGCCAAACGCTAATAATGAACTAATTCCAATACGTACTGTTACGGGTTGGAGGATGTGCATCGACTATCGAAAATTAAATGATGTCACCCGTAAAGATCATTTTTCACTGTCGTTTATAGATCAAATATTAGAGCGACTCTCGGGTCACTAATATGATTGTTTTCTCGATGGTTATTCAGGATATTTACAAATCCCTATAGCCCCTGAAGACAAAGAGAAAACTACGTTCACTTGCCCCTTTGGTACTTTCGCCTATAGGCGAATGCCGTTTGGACTTTGTAATGCGCCAGCTACATTTCAAAGATGTTTGCTAACTATTTTCAGCAAGTTAGTAGAGGACGTTATGGAAGTGTTTATGGATGATTTCTCCGTATTTGTAGACTCATTCCATACGTGTTTAGATAAACTCGCTCGTGTTCTTCAATGCTGTGAAGACACGAAATTAGTGTTGAACTGGGAGAAATGCCACTTTATGGTCCACGAAGGTTTAGTTATCGGTCATAAAATTTTTTCCCAGAGAATCGAGGTTGATAAGGCCAAAATAGAAATAATTGAAAAACTTCCTCCTCCAACAAATGTAAAATCTATTCGAAGTTTCTTAGGCCATGCAGGTTTCTATAGACGGTTCTTTCAAAATTTCTCTAAAATAACAAAACCGTTAACTCATTTATTAGAAAAAGAAGCCACATTTATATTCGATAGCGAATTTTTAGTAGTATTTAACATTATTAAGGACAAACTTATCAACTCTCCTATTTTAGTAGCCTCAGACTGGTCCTTTACTTTTGAGATCATGTGTGATGCGAGTGATTATGCGGTAGGAGCATTCTCAGGACAACGAGTAGACAAATATTTCCATCCTATCTGTTATGCAAGTAAAACTCTCACATCCACACAAACCAATTACACAACCACGAAAAAGGAACTACTAGCGATTGTATTCGCATTTGATAAGTTTAAATTTTATATAACGCTATCAAAAGTTATAGTTTTTACAGATCATTCTGCTTTAAAATATTTACTAACTAAGGCAGACGCAAAACCCCGTTTTTTACTTTGGATTCTCTTATTACAAGAATTTGATTTAGAGATACGAGATAAAAAAGGCACAGAGAATTTAGCAGTCGATCATCTTTCTCGACTAGAGAATGCTTAACATATACACTCATGGAAGCCGACATCGAAGATAAATTCCCTGAAGAAAGTCTCCTCGCCCTCGAAAAGGTAACAAACTCTTCTACTCCTTGGTTCGCAGACTTGGCTAACTATTTAGTAGCCCGAGTCCTTCAAAAAGCTTTTACAATTCAAGAAAGGGGAAATTCTTTTCTGACTTGAAAAACTACTTTTGGGAAGACCCGTATTTATTCCGAGTCTGTGCCGACCAAGAATTAAAAGATGTATTTCGAACGAGGAAGGACTAAAAGTACTACGACACTGTCACGAAGGACCAACCGACGGACATTATCAAGCCAACCGGACTGCACGTAAAGCTCTTGAAGCAGGATTCTTTTGGCCTACTTTATTCAAGGACACTCAACAATTGGTAAGCGTTTGCAACCGCTGCCAACGGTCAGGTAAAATTTCCCGTCGGGACGAAATTCCCTAAAATTTGTTCTTAGAAAGTGAAATTTTTGATCTGTGGGGCATAGATTTTGTAGGCCCTTTACCTCCTTCTTTTAAAAATCGTTATATCTTAGTAGCAGTCGATTACGTTTCACGATGGGCTGAAGAGCAAGCTTTTCCCACCGCTGACACGAGAGTCGTCGTTAAATTTCAGAAATCCTTATTTTCACATTTTGGCATGCCTAGGGCTATAGTTAGCGATCGAGGTAGTCATTTTTGTAACACCCAGATGACGAAAGTGTTAGCCAAATATGTAGTTACTCATAAACTCGATACCGCTTATCACCCCCAAACAAATAGCCAAGTGGAGGTAGTCAATAGAGAACTAAAGCGCATATTAGAAAAGACTGTAGATACCAATCGAAAAGATTGGTCCCTCAAGTAAGATGATGCACTTTGGGCCTACCGTACAGCATTCAAAACTGCGATCGGTTGTACACCTTATCGTTTAGTATATGGAAATGCATGTCACCTACCTGTAGAATTAAAACATCGCGCATACTGGGCGCTAAAATTTCTTAACTTAGATACAAACTTAGTCGCCGAACAACGTAAATTTCAACTCAATGAACTTGAGGAATGGCGTGCAAACGCCTATGAAAATAATAAATTTTATAAAGAACGATCTAAGTTTTATCATGATAGGAAAATTAAATTTCCAAAATCTTTTTCACTAGGTGATTTTGTCCTACTATATAACTCACGCCTTAAATTATTTCTAGGAAAATTAAAATCCCGATGGACCGGACCCTTTACTGTTAAACAAATCTGGCCATATGAGACCGTTCTTATTTCTAACCCTGAACTAGGAACATTCAAAGTAAACAGGCAACGTTTAAAACTATATTTTACTGGGGACCCTTTTCAAAAAGAACCTGAAACCCTAACACTACTCCATAACATCGAAATATAAATTCACTTGTATATTTCCATCTTTTATGCTTTTGTATATTCTGTACATATGTTTTTTTTTCTGTCTTTATTTTGTCACTTCATACATATGCCTAACATAAGTATGGGGGTGCTTTTAGCTGTAATTTTTTTATCACTTTTATGTTATATTTTTTCTTTTAAATAAAAACATTATTTATTTTATTATTCATCCAAAACAAGTCAAAACTTTCAAAATCATACAATTTATATATATTCCAAAAATCTGCATTGATAAAAATGCAAATTATTCAATTTTCAAATTTACTACTCCTCATAACTAGATAGATATAAATATCTGGAATAAACTTGTAAACTCTACCTTGTAAATTTTATAACAATCCGAGTTATTATTTTTGCAAGTCTGCTTTAATATATCAAATATATATATATATATACAATAGAAGCAAAACATATTATGTTCACCAAATAATTTTAGACTGTAATTATCATTACTTCATTCTTAACGAAATATAAGAAATACAAACTATTATAGTTGTTCTCAAAATTTTTTATCCAACTCTTGAATATTTATTTATTTCTACTTGGCATGTTTTCTTACGCAAGCAAGTATCTAGGAGTATATGCTCCTAGTAAAAAAAAATTTTTATGTCAATGAGAATAAGATTTCATTCCGTACACATAGGCATCCAATAAATATGAAAAGATTATATGGAAAGAAGTATGTGCTCCTCTAAGTATACATTGGATTCAAATAAAAACTCAAGTATGCATTGTATTTTTTGCCACTTTAGAATTACATTCCTTAGTAGTTATAACACCACATAACTTAGATAAAAAAGATGATAGAATACAAAAATTTATCACTTCTACAAAAGCCTATTGTATAGGTAAATTTCACCCTTCCAAAGTTGATATTCTATTTTTATTTAAAATTTTGAGAGAGCATAAATAATAGGATGTATATTTTCCAATATATCTCGTATAAGATATAGTAATCATAAAGCCAATCTATCATTGTTATATCTGATTTTAATATGTGCTTACTATTTATTTTCAAAAACTTTTTATGGCTATAAATTCTAACTCGGATATCAATGATATATATATACGATAACATTTAACTTTTTATTCACCGGATTTTTATACCTGTTTTATCTTGAAGATTTAAATTGATAGTAAATAGAAAATTTCATAACTTGTAAATATATTCAACTCTATATTTGCTCTGGAATAGCAAAATTTAAGTATGAGGATATTTGATGAGTATAAAAATATACAATTTTGTATAGTATTAATTTTGAATATTTATAAATAAAACCTTAGTTTTTATATATATAACTAATTATTTTTGTTATATTGTATTTTTTTATGTTTTATATTTATTTTCTAAGTTTTTTTGAATTTTTGTATTTTTACTTAGGTCACGCGCCTAGGTCACGCCCGTGACCTAGGGCGTGACAGTCATGTTTAATTCCTTTTTATTTTCTGTTTTTCTTATTTAGGAAAATCAGAAAAGCTGATGACACGTCCACGACATGCCCGTGACCCAATCAGACATGACCGTACCCGCACCAGTGTTAGCCTGTTTCCAGCAAGATGCCGTAATGTCGCCACGCCCCGTGTCGCCTGATGAACCGACTGCCAGACACGCCCGTGACACAATTCGATACGCCCGTGACCTGATGAAGTTCTATCCAAAGTTCAACCCAGCTCGACACATGTCCCGACATGCCCGTGACCTTATCACGCCCACCCGACATGCCCGTGTCCAGGGGCGTGTCGTTTCAATTTTTTTCTATAAATAGAGGGACAGAGCTTTGTAAAATTATTCGAACACCAACAACTTCCTTAAGAACTGTTAGGACTCCCCAGCTCTCTAACAAAGAACTGGTAGTAGATTTCAAGTATTTCAAGTTCTGTAAGTTGTAATTTTTTTAGCTTTCTTTTCAGCTTTGTAGAAAGTTGTAATAACTTTTTGAATTTATAAAATAAAATATTTCAATTTCAATTCTGAGTACTTTACAGTTTTATTTTCTGCTTTACTTTATTTTCTTATACTATCCCGAATGAAAGGAGAAACTCTGCTTATGTCCTAGATTAAGATAGCGTGAAACTGCTTTCAAAACTATTTTCCAAAACCTTATTATTTCATACTATCCCGAATGAAAGGAGAGGCAAAAGACTATGACCTGGATTAAGATAATGTGAAAGCTTTTCAATAGTTTAGATTTTACTACCCTATCCCGAATGAAAGGCAAAGGGAAAGCTTAAATCCTGAATTAAGATAGATAGGTAGATATTATTTTCTGCACTTTATACCGCCCTCATCTTAATAAGAGGATAAGAACCATTAGCACTTGGTCAAGATGAGCTCTGGTCTGGATATTATTTTCAACTATTTAAACTCTACGTTTTAGTTATTCTAACTAGGGTTTACTGTTAATTAATCATATACCAGGTGAAGAGACACTACGTTTTATGTTAACCCATTTTAAACGCAAGCCTCCCCGGTCGTACTTTCGAGTCAGTGATGCTACCAAAAGGACCCTCTCGTTATGTTAGGTAATCAAGAAATAAATTTGTTCTTTAATAGGTGAATTAATGTTCTCTCATAGTAATTTTGAAATCAAGGACTACCTTCTGAGTCCTTATCTTAATAAAACCACGTATTTATATTTATATTTTTTATTTTTAATATAAACTGCACTCCGTTCTTTCGATAAGATAATAATTCGTTCACTACTAGAAAACAGATTTTTGGCCAGGGCAAATTGCCCTGGCAAAAAGTCCAAAACCGTGGCTAAAATGTTTTAGCCACGGTCTAGCCACGGGAAAAATCCGGGGCTAAAGTCGGCGTGGCTAAAACTTTTAAACCACGAATTGGTCGTAGCAAATAGTATTAGCCATGGGGAAAACTACCGTGGCAAATAAGCCAACTATTAGCCACGGTATGAAACCCTGGCTAAAAGTAAACTCATCATTTTTAAAAAAAACTATTTGCCACAGTTACAAGCCGTTACAAATACTAATTTATGTTTTTTTTAAAAACGTACTGTAATGCTAGGCATGTGCTCCCCTCATTGTAATATAGGAATGCAACTGTTGGGTATTGTATCCACAATATACCTGATTTGAAGAAGCCCCTAAACAAGCTAAGGTGAATTGACTATATATTTGATAAAATCCTTCTAGTTGTGCTTGTAGCTATTCATTGCTAAGTACACACCAATGTCAGGGTGCAATAGGTCAATATACACGGGTCTGCACAACGTAATCCCTCGTTGAGCAGATCAGTGTGTTGGCTTATGTGTACTCTCTCTATTGGAGTGTACTTATTTCCAAGCACAGGGTCATGAAAGATCAAGAGCAGACAAGGAGCAAGGATGGGCCAAAGACCAGCTCACGGGTGGAAAGACGAGAAATCGTCTAAGTCCAAATCGTCGAGAATCACTAGCTGATTCTCGCCGGTTGGAGCCGGCAGTCTCAACGCCGCCAGAAATTTCTCTAAGGCAGAATCGTCGAGAATCACTAAGTGATTCTCGCCGATTCGTCGAGAATGACTTTGCATTCTCGACGATCCGGAGAGAATCAAGTGTGACTCCTGCCGATTCTCTCCGGCTTCTATATCAGTGCAGCCAGAATCCGGCTAAGTAGAATTCGGCGAGAATCGTAGGTGATTCTCGTCGATTCGTCGAGAATCACCTATGATTCTCGCCGAATTTGACTTCGGAAATTTTCCGATTCCTTCTGGACCGGTCCATGTTACCTGCGGTATTTCGAACCGGACTTAGGTCTTATTGTGAGTGGGGCCCACATCGGTCATGTGCTTGACCTAATGTATATATACCTCCGTATGTATAAGCACCAAAAAGACGAGATACGCGAATTCAAAAGACAAGCCGCCGTCGAGCCCTAACGCGCGATCTTGCTCCGCCGATCGCCTCCGTCGTTTGTGCAGTTGTCGCCGCTGTTGATCTCAAGTTCTTCTAGATCTCCGGCGACAGAAGCTTAGGCTAGAATAGTGTCTCACGCGTCTAACCAGAGATCCCTTGTCTCTTGATTCGTTGATCGGGAAAAACCTTCCCCTTCCGAATCGATCGAGCCGACCGATCCTAGTGTGACCGTTGGAAGACCTTGTTTCCTTTGCTACGAAGTTTGAATCCCCATAGCACTGCAGCAGCTCTCCGTCGCCGCCGCTTATTCTGAGTACCTAGCCGCCGCTCCAAGCCGCCGCCGGTTT
This sequence comes from Platanthera zijinensis, assembly GCA_039513925.1. Lineage (NCBI taxonomy): Eukaryota > Viridiplantae > Streptophyta > Magnoliopsida > Asparagales > Orchidaceae > Platanthera > Platanthera zijinensis. The sequence continues at coordinate 73,868,383 of CM077080.1, forward strand.
TGGGAAGGTTCATTCCAAGAGAGATCTAAGGTTGTAGACTCTTCGTTGACTTCAAGAACACGTCGTCGAACGAAGTGGAACACCTTAATCTCCATAAGTCGTTTGTATTTCTAATACAATCTAGTTTCAATTTCTTTGTAAAGGAACGATTGGTTCCTAGTTGTAAGGGTTGGGTGCAACCCGTGTTGTGGGAGTGGTAACTCCTACGTGAGGAAGGGTTCCTTCCGTTAATGCAAGGATTGGATTTCAATCCTGTTGGTGAAGTGACCGAGTCGTCCCTGGTTAGGAGATAGGTCGTAGGGGGAGAGTGGACGTACCCAAATCGGGGAACCACTATAATTTGCCTGTGTTCTTTTCTGTGCTGTGTTGTTTGATTTACTTGTGCAGGTACAGTTTTTAATTCCGCAAAAACCCCACAAGACACATATCTCCCCCATAGGTGAAGCTAGTTGGCACTAGGTGGACTTTCAAGTGGTATCAAAGGCAGGTTACTCATCAAAGGGGTTAACACCTCGAGTAAGTTCCTGCATCTAGTGTCAACAAGAAGATCAGACTCAAGCATGGAGTTGGATTATGATGTCCCTCCTCTAAGACTCCCTTCATGTACAAAGGAGTACTATCCTGTATGGAAGATGAGAGTACTATTTCATCTGGAGGCCATCGACCCTCGAGCATCACTCATTCTGGAAGAGGGTCCCTTCATTCCCATGAAGGCTTCCAGCTCGGGGAAAGATCTCCAAATCCCCAAGTGTCCCAAAGAGATGTCGGAGACAGAGCTCTCACTGTTCAACCTGGACAAGGTGATTTGTCAGATCATCACTGATGTCTGGTCTGGACCATCTCGCTCTAAATTGGACAAGTGTAGGACGGCCATGTCCATGTGGCAAACCATCTCAGACCTTATGGAGGGATCAGAGAAAGAAGGGATCAGTGGTCAGCAAGAGGATGAGGCATATATGGGGGTCAGCATTTCTGAAGAAGAAAGTGATGACCAATTTCTCAATATCAGGGCTCCTGTGTCTTTATCAGAGACTGAGGAGGAAGTTGAGGAAGACTGCTCAGTTGAAGATGACACTGTTGCCCCGGTCAGTCCTAACGCTATCCCTTATCAGCTAAGTCAGGACCAGGTAACTTCTTCACCTTGCCCCTCTCTTCCTCAAGTTTCCGAAGACAGGAATAGTTTGGATGACTGCCCTTCAGAAAATCCTGATACCCTGAAGAGTGCCCTTCAGAAGAGCAACCTGATTGTTGAGGAGCAAGCTCAGGAGATTGCTCGACTGATGATCTTGTTGGATCTCCATTTGGCTTCCAATAAGGTAAAGGACTCTAAAATCTCTGATCTAGAGAGTCATCTAGAAAATGAGAAAAGGATAGTATCAAACTTCTCTAAGGTTGATGCTATCAAAAGAAAGGGAGAAAATGGGTGGATCTCCCGTATTATTAAGTCATGGAGAAATGGGGAAACGGTATTTCGACCCCCCACCCCAGGCAGGGAGGGTACTCATCATGCCTTCAGGTATGACCACAGGAACTCCCATGGTCACTGCAAGGTGAATCAGTCCTCATGTGGAGACACCCATAGTGCAAGGGCTGTCATGGCCACTCACCAGAGAATACCTCAGGCTTGTCCCAAACCTTTTGTATTCTCGGCCTCTGCCCCAACTCGGCATGAATCTACTGATGTCAACTCTCAATGCGCTTCTCACCACCCTAGGGCACAGGAAAGGGGGGTTAGAAGTCATGCAGTTAGTGCTCATGGGGCCTCTGGAAAGGTGCTGACTGAAAGGAAGGCACCACCTCCCAAGCCTCATGACGCTCTCCACATGCATTCCTTCCACCCTTCCACGTGTCCCGATGGAAGAGATAATTCTGTGAGCAGATCCGGCTCTATCCCGTTTAGACCTAGGACCGTGACTACCTCTGTCACCAGATCAGGTCACAAACGTCGATACAACATTCATAAGTGTTGGTGTTGTGGCAAAGTGGGTCACTTTGCCTTAGATTGCTGGCACAACCCCTCTGTGTCAAGGGCAAGGGCATATCCACATCCTCGAGGCCAAGTTAGCCATCCCACCAGGGTTCCTGTGGGAAGGCATTCAAGATTTTATGCTGACAAGAACCTAGGACCCAATACATATTGGGTTCCTAAGGATAGGTAATTCTTTTTTGCAGGATAGTCTAGGTACCCATGTATATGATGGGACCTAGACAAGAGATGTTCCAGGCTTGCCATGGAATAAGATTAAGGGAAAAGAGATAACGCTAACTACGGTGCAAGGCTTGAACAACTAAGTTCAGATGAGACTGCTAAAGGTACAACTCCCAAGTACGTCAAGGTTTCCACCTCGACGTCAGCTGGAGAAGTTGACGAGCAGGATGGAGAAAATCTTCCGGAAGAAGGAGAAGCCCGAGAAGATGTCAGAGCTCCAGAGGCCAGACTGCTAGAGCTTCGTCACGAAGTAGGGATGATCGGAAAAGCACTTCCGGTACGTGTCAATTCCTCGGAAGAAGGCTCATCTCATGGAATAGCAAGAAGCAGAATTGTGTAGCAACCTCCACAGCAGAGTCTGAGTACATCTCGGCTGGCAGCTGTTGCGCACAACTCCTATGGATCAGAAATCAGTTAGCAGACTATGACCTTCAGTTCAAGGAAGTACCAATGTACTGCGACTCCTCCAGTGCAATTGCTATTGCCAACAATCCAGTATCGCACAGCAGAACGAAGCATATTGAAGTGCGCTACCACTTCATTCGGGAGCACGTGGAGAACAAGGACATCTCTCTCTGCTATGTCCCCACAGACAAGCAGATTGCAGACATTTTCACAAAGCCCCTAGACGAGGCCAAGTTCAGTCTTTTCAAAACTGAATTGGGGATGCTAAACTACGAGGAATGAAGACTTCAACTGCTCCAGGCTCGTGCATCTAGGGGGAGCATCTGCCAGGAACTCAAGTGTAAGCACAGGTGCAAGAACTGAGGGGGAGCATGGTGTCAAATGCACCAGACCCAGATTTGCAAAAGCCGAAAAGGGGAGATTACCCTCTCGGTCGGCTAAGGTGCTAAGGTGTATGCTCCAAATGCTCTAAAGATAATGGTATGGAATTTCAACTCACTCTCGTTTTTCAAAGTTGTGTTTTCTTCCAAGCCGTTATATTCACCTTAGCTTGTAGGGTTTAGGCTTCTTCAAATATGGGGAGATTGTTGGGTATTGTATCCACAATGTACCTGATTTGAAGAAGCCCCTAAACAAGCTAAGGTGAATTGACTATGTATTTGATGAAATCCTTCTAGTTGTGCTTGCAGCTATTCATTGCTAAGTACACACCAATGTCAGGGTGCAGTATGTCAATATACACGGGTCTGCACAACGTAATCCCTCGTTGAGCAGATCAGTGTGTTGGCTTACGTGTACTCTCTCTATTGGAGTGTACTTATTTCCAAGCACAGGGTCATGAAAGATCAAGTGCAGACAAGGAGCAAGGATGGGCCAAAGATCAGCTCACGGGTGGAAAGACGAGAAATCGTCTAAGTCCAAATCGTCGAGAATCACTAGCTGATTCTCGCCGGTTGGAGCCGGCGGTCTCAACGCCTCCAGAAATTTCTCTAAGGCAGAATCGTCGAGAATCACTAAGTGATTCTCGCCGATTCGTCGAGAATGACTTTGCATTCTCGACGATCCGGCGAGAATCAAGTGCGACTCCCGCCGATTCTCCCCGGCTTCTATATCAGTGCAGCAAGAATTCGGCTAAGTAGAATTCGGCGAGAATCGTAGCTGATTCTCGCCGATTCGTCGAGAATCACCTATGATTCTCGCCGAATTTGACTTAGGAAATTTTCCGATTCCTTCTGAACCGGTCCATGTTACCTGCGGTATTTCGAACCGGACTTAGGTCTTATTGTGGGTGGGGCTCACATCGGTCATGTGCTTGACCTAATGTATATATACCTCCGTATGTATGAGCACCAAAAAGACGAGATACGCGAATTCAAAAGTCAAGCCGCCGTCGAGCCCTAACGTGCGATCTTGCTCTGCCGACCGCCTCCGTCATTCGTGCAGTTGTCGCCACTGTTGATCTCAAGTTCTTCCAGATCTCCGGCGACAGAAGCTTAGGCTAGCATAGCATCTCACGCGTCTAACCAGAGATCCCTTGTCTCTTGATTCATTGATCGGGAAAAACCTTCCCCTTCCGAATCGATCGAGATGACCGATCCTAGTGTGACCGTTGGAAGACCTTGCTTCCTTTGCTACGAAGTTTGAATCCTCATAGCACTGCAGCAGCTCTCCGTCGCCGCCGCTTATTCCGAGTACCTAGCCGCCGCTCCAAGCCGCCGCCTGTTTCGGGAAGGTTCATTCCAAGAGAGATCTAAGGTTGTAGACTCTTCGTTGACTTCAAGAACACGTCGTCGAACAAAGAGGAACACCTTAATCTCCATAAGTCGTTTGTATTTCTAATACAATCTAGTTTCAATTTCTTTGTAAAGAAACGATTGGTTCCTAGTTGTAAGGGTTGTGTGCAACCCGTGTTGTGGGAGTGGTAACTCCTACGTGAGGAAGGGTTCCTTCCGTCAGTGCAAGGATTGAATTTCAATCATGTTGGTGAAGTGACCGAGTCGTCCCTGGTTGGGAGATAGGTCGTAGGGGGAGAGTGGACGTACCCAAATCGGGGAACCACTATAATTTGCCTGTGTTCTTTTCTGTGCTGTGTTGTTTGATTTACTTGTGCAGGTACAGTTTTTAATTCCGCAAAATCCCCACAAGACACCTATCCCCCCCATAGGTGAAGCTAGTTGGCACTAGGTGGACTTTCAGCAACAATATCTATTAGCATAGAAATTATAAAAAAAAATTCTCTATGGAGAGCTTTGTGAATTTCAAAGGCACAAAATAGAGTAACATTATTCATCTTTCAAAAGCACAAAATATTGTAACATTATTCATTTGTTTCTTGAACCCGCCCATAGCTCCGACCATGGCTGACCCAACAAGATTTTTCAAGGTATTCAGTTCTACCAGTACCGAGACAGATGTCTTGAGAACTTTGCTCACAATCTCTTCCTTGATGATAGCCTCACAAACTACCGACCTTCCTCTCCGTTCAATCCAATTCACTGCGGCTGGCTTCTTGTCGGAGTAGAAATTTCCTGTACAGACAAAACCAGAGATTTCAAAGTCTCTACAGGATAAACTGTAAAGAAATAGAAAGAAGATTTTTAATTGGCCTGAGCAGAAAATCCAATACATCTGGCTTAAGATTTTGAAAAAAAACACATTGTCATTCTGCAGAAAATCCAATACATTCTGCACAGATGCTGATCACATCCATGTCAGGGAAGTAACTAAATGACAAGCATCTGAATAGCAATCAGGACAAAACATGATATTAAATGACAAGCATCTGAACTAGCAGATCAAATAAAATTCACGATATTACAAAAATGTGATCAGGTGGGTATCTAAATGACAATAAAGGTAGAATACCATACCTGTTCAATTGAAATAACTAAAGCATGACAAGCATCTGAATACATCTGGCTTATTATTATAACTGGTATCTACACTTTCAACAGAAGTGGCGATAATATTAGGCGTAACATGAAATTTCCCAGGGCGTTCATGTTCAAAATCATGAACTCTCCTTTTTCTTTTGCGCAAAATTACTCTTCTTGTAATGCATGAGTAGCAATTAGGACAAAACAAATCATGAGTTTCCTGCTCCTCTAATACCCTTTCAAGATCTAGATCTGAAACATCTAACTTCTCCTTGGAAATCCCATTTTGTACATGACTTTGAGTTACAGGCTTAGCTGCCACTATTTCATCTTCAACATTATCCACAGAAGCAATGGATGAATTTAATCCATTTTCGATTTTAATATAATTTAGATCCTGTCTCACACCTACCCCAGGAATAATTTGAAGAACATCCATTATGTCCTTGAGTGCTGAATTACCATTTCTTAATTCTTTCTCAGGAACAAAAACTCTGATTTTGTTCATGTTGATGAAGAACTATCAGTACTTAGATCTTTAGAACCTGCAGGCATGCAATAGCTGAAATATCTTAGCCTAAAGTTCACATAGTAAAGATTCTAATAACATTTATAATAGAAAACCCAACTATTCGCAATAGCTGAAATATTCATTAACTTCTAACATGAACTGAATCAACACTTCCATAGGCATACTCAGGCTTGCAAGTAATTTTTGCAATCTCCCCGACCTTGAGGGAATGAAAGATCCAACATTTATACCATATTTAGTATTAGTGAACTGAATAACTCAACAATATCACTGCCTAATTATGTCCAAAACTCAAAACTCACTCTTAGAATTTTAATCAACTCGAAATTTGAATCAGAGTTACTATGAGCCGGATTCGGCTCGCTCATTACTAAAGTGATTCTACTTTATGATACAAGATAATGCGTGTGTAAATATATAAGCATATGATGTGTTCTTAATTGCATAACAGTATATAGTATACAATACATCATACTAAATAAATCTTGACACATAGACAATGTTAATAATCTTGATGGGCCATTAAAAATATTCATAAAATCAATAGATTTCACTCGAATTAACTGGACCCAACTTGAATTTTGCTCGAATAAAAATCATTTTATTTTTTAGGAGAGGACGGCTAGATTAAAGTTGACTCAAATTACATATAGTACCTTCATGGTTCTCAACACTATATCCCAAGACTTGATCACAGCGCCGGCTCCAAGCTCGAAGGTAAAAATTGAGTTGTCTTCATGAGTGGTATCAAAAACCTCACCAGTTTCAGTGAGAATTCCTTCATAATGAACTGTTGAGATTAAAAAAAATAACGTTTAAAGTCCTTGTTCGGCTGGCAAGGCAAATTGCGTTCAGCAAGGATTAATAAGGGGTTATGTAAAACCCAACCCCTACCTGTGAGTTTCATTTTGGTTCTCTATCTTACCAAAGGAAAAAAATAAATTTTCAATCTTTATGGGTGATATAAGAGGGAAAAACTACTTGATTTGTGGAGCGGGAGTGCTGGTTAAAAATGATGCAGGTATAGAGATATTGACATGCTGAGCCACTAAAAACTCGAGCTGGAAGATTCACTGGAGTAAAGGATGAGGGAGGCGGTGGTTTGAAGCTTGCCACTAAAAACTCGAGAGCTGGAAGATTCTTGGATGGAAGCCTAAGACAAACAAAAATAAAACAAATAAATGCAATCAAATTGAGAAATGCAAACCAAGAAATAATAGAAAAGGCCATGTAAGCTGATGTTTACGGGCCCGTGTGATGGTCGAGGGAAGCGAGATTCGGAGGATGTGAGCATGGAAGTTGTAATGAAATGGATTGCCATGAACTGAGATTAACCTTTAGGCCATCCCTAATTCTCCACAGAGCCCTCCATGCACCCAAATAAAAAAATAAAAATGTGTAAACATCAGCCAAAATCGCCGCATTTTAGTATTCTGATAAAATTGCCTTCATCTAAAATTCCTTATAAATACTTTTTATGTCCAATCTTCCTATTATTATCCATTTTTTTCTGTAGAAAGACGAATATAAAACCAGAAATGTTTGATCAGAAGCAAAATGGAGTATAAAATATAAAGGCAAAATAATTTAACAATGAAAGGTCGAGATCATTTATCTATTATATAAATATACATTCTAAGCTTATAAACAGTTCTGGAAGATCGAATTGTATGCTTTGATTTATAGAATTTCATGGCGACGAACTCAACCTTCAAGAAACTGACTACTTCCTAATTTCCAAATATTGCAGTAAACCATGGTATTTCTTATATTCCATGCAGGAACTGCCTGTACAGGGAAGTTCACTAATTTCATGCATCCTAAGCCCAGAGGAAACCCATTACATTCAGACTGAAGACAGTCAATATGCATGCAGTCAATATATACCCAGATTTATAAACTATCGGACACCAATACAAACTGATATCAATTCTATCAACTTGAAAATAAAATTCAAATTCTGGACATCAATACAAACTGATAGAGTGCTAATTTCAAAACATGTAGACTGCAGTTTACATCTTTGCACCTACTACATCTTATGTTCATTGCTAAAGTTCATCTAAGAAATTACCTTGGCTGCATCTAGTATCAATATAATTCAAAGCAATTTAGTATCAATTGTTCATTAACTATAAGAACAATTTTAGATTGGAGCACATTAGTTGAGATGAAATTTCATAAAACCTGAGAAAATGAATCTCATTAAGCTAAACAATCAATAACACAAAATACTTCGAAGACAACTAAAGAGTAGAAAATAACTAAAAATTTACTAAAGAACAGTTGTAAGAATTAATTACAAAAGCAACGCAAGTGAAAGCATCCCATGCACTGTAGATATGTAGTATAAGCAGAAATGTGTAATGTAATAAAATGTGTAAGATGTCTAAGCAGAAATGTGTAAGTTGAGTAGATATGTAGTATAAATGGCTATAAATAGCAGATAATCTTGATGATTATGATGGGATGGGTGTAGCATAAATAAAGATATAGTATCGATTACTATCTAAAGAAGAGTACGTTCCAGGTCTAGGAAGTCACGATTTGATGGAATGTATGGTTGCAGGAAGAAGTGTTATATTATAAGAATCATATGCGGGAGTATTAAAGATAGTGAGTGTACAAAGTATAAAAATGTGCCCCAAAATATTAAATTACATCAACTGAAATGTCAATTAAGATCATCAGGCATGCAAGCCTTTGGATACTATAGGATCATGTTCATCAGACCGCTTACCATCCTGAACAATATCAACATCCAAAATATTCTGGTCTGGCCAGCTGGACAAACCCAACTCCCTTGATCTATCTGCTGCAGCAGAACCTGAATGTTGAAGAGGAAAGGAAAATTTAGTAATTCTAATTTTGAGTTACGAAATAAAAGAAATGGGAAGAACAAAATCTCGGATAATTTCATCAAATGAAAACAATTTAAATCAAATGAAATCAACTTATCTACATGAAGCTATATGCATTTAATTCTTTTACCACTTACAATATTTTTAAAAAATCTTCATTTCTCTTTTTTCAAACAGAAAGCTTATCGCAATAAAAAACAAATACATGTACATGCATATACATTGATATATATATATATATAATATTCATTCAATTCTTTTATCATTTAGATTCTTATAATTTGTTCCTTCATTTTCCATTTTTACTACAGAAAGCTCGGGAGAAGGTATGATTTGCAAGTTGCAAGTTCTATAATGATATGTAAAAGTCACTTGAAATTGTTTGGTGATTGGTTTTGTTATCCTTTTGTCCAATCAAAAAGCCCAATTGATTTGCAGGAATCTATAATGCTCTGTGAAAGTTATTTGAAGTTTACCTTGTAATTGGATTGGAATTGGACATGTTGAATGATAGAGGGTGCATTGTTTGAAATAAAAAGACGAACTTGACCCGACTACCAAGTTTAAAAAAATTTTGTTCTTAAATGGATGATTTGGTTGTTTATTCTACTTTTTATTTTATTCACTTTTAAACATTGCTTGGTGCTCTAAAAACAAAAGAAACTAAACACAAATAATATTATGTTTCTAAAAAGCTGAACTAAAAGCTGAACATTCTAAAGTTGAACTAAAAGCTTAACTAAAAGCTGAACTAAAGTTGAACTAAAACTTTGGCATCCTATTTCACAGTCCAATTAAACAGTCCAGTTTTAACTAAAATCTGAACTAAAGTTAACTGGACTGTTAACTTTGGCATCCTATTTCACAGTTCAGTTTTATAAATATTCTTAATGATGCAGTTAGCAAGATGATGAAAGTGAATTAAACAAAAAAAAACATAGAGATAGGCATTTGAGATACATAGAGATAGACATTTGAAAAGCTCAGGTTGCAGTTCTACCTGATATAGGGAATTCCTGCAATGTTGGTTCTGGGAAGATAAACAGAGGAGAACTGGCTGATTTGCACTTTGCACCCCCCAATTACACCATTTTGGCACTTTGCACCCTAAATTATTAAATTTGGCACTTTGCACCCCCCATTTACACTTTCTTTGGCACTTTGCACCCCAGCCTTAATATGAGGGGGTATTTCGGTCATTTGAGTTGAAATTTTTTTTCCTGATTGCCGCCTTCTAAAAAATATGAACGCAAGATTGCATTGTCGGCGGACGCCTGTCTTTCAGGTCCATCTCACCCACACGGGAAGCTTTTTGATCGTTCTTTGAAGATATTGTAATCTTGTAGATATATATATATATGAGTTTAATGTATATCCGCGTTACGTGGATATAATTATATACGCATCTTTTAAAACTGCGTCTTTTACGGGCATTTTTAGAAAAAGTGTTCAACATGAAAGTTGTAGATCTCGACGATATCTACAACTTTCATGTTGAATAGTTTTCCTAAAAATGCCGTTTAGGCTCCCGATTTAGCCCCCGAAAAAAATCAGGCGTTCCGCCTGAAATTTTTCGGGGGCCAAATCGGGGGCCTAAACGGCATTTTTAGGAAAAGAGTTCAACATGAAAGTTGTAGATATCGTCGAGATCTACAACTTTCATGTTAATCACTTTTTGATTTGGAGCCGTCTTGGACCTCGATTTGGTTCCCGAAATCTGTGGCGGCGGACGCTTTACTGTAGCAGTTCCGCCGTCCCAGATTTCGGGGTCCAAATCGAGTTCCAAGAAAGCTCCAAATCAAAAAGTGATCAACATGAAAGTTGTTCGTCCCGCCGGGATCTACAACTTTTATGTTGATCACTTTTCAATTTGAAGTCTCATTAATCCTTGCCCGTACGCCCGCACTAGAGTAACCTCATATATATATCTACAAGACTACAATATCTCCAAAGAACGATCAAAAAGCTTCCCGTGTGGGTGAGATGGACCTGAAAGACAGGCGTCCGCCGACAATGCAATTTTGCGTTCATATTTTTTAGAAGGCGGCAGTCAGGAAAAAAAAATTCAACTCAAAATGACAAAATGACCGAAATACCCCCTCATATTAAGGCTGGGGTGCAAAGTGCCAAAGAAAGTGTAAATGGGGGGTGCAAAGTGCCAAATTTAATAATTTAGGGTGCAAAGTGCCAAAATGATGTAATTGGGGGGTGCAAAGTGCAAATCAGCCGGAGGACCTGCGTGGGAGAGGGAAATGATTTTCAGCTTGAAAGAGAGGTAAATGGGAGTGAAAGTACCTGCAATGTGTAGGAGCAGGTAGCCAGAGAGGTTAAGGGGAGTAAAAATACCTGGGTTGGAGAGGTAAATGGAGGTAAAGGGAGCTTAGGTTGCAGGAATCGCAATGGGCGGGAGCAGCGTGTTAGAGAAGGGTGAGACGGTGTCGTGAGATTTAGCAGCTGACGGCCTTGGCAGGAATCGTGAGATGCTAGATCAGGGAGATGAAAGAGGGAGAGTCGATGGAATGGGGAGAAGTTGAAGGCGGTAGCACTTTGAACGATGCCCTAGAAAAGGGAACAGGGAACCCCGCATTCGCCAGAATGCAAACAGAGATGGAACGGCGAACCCTTCTAATGTCGGCGAAGACTTCGAATGCTGGCGATTTTTGCAGGCGAACCCTTTAAATGCGGGTGATCTTTGTCGGCGATGCCTTGTACTGCCGGTGAACACTTCAAAATCCGGAAATTTGTGGAGCGCGGGCGTTGGGGATCTCGGCAAGAAGGAGATATGAAGGAAGGTGCGAGCAGAAAAGAGCAGAAAAGAGGGTTATGTGCGAAAGCTCAGGCCTCCAGAAAGCCTCTCTCGATAATGTAAGTTTTATTATCCACGATTTTTGCAATTGTGATTAATATTAGTGTATTAGTCACGATTTTTAGTTTCTGGTTAAAAAAAGTGTAGCCAATACTCACTTTTTTAGTGGTGGTTTTAAAAAGTAGAATAATTAATACCGATCCTAGGAAAAATACGACCTTGATATTTTCTACAAAATACTATACTCCTATGCGATAGGTACTCTTGCCTTAATCCACCGGATATAAGTAAGTAAAAAAGAGAAAGACTTATATACGTAAAAGATTATATAATACCAAATCTATCCTCTTTAATTCAAAATTTACTTATCATTCATATATAATTTTTTTTTATAAATTGAGAACACAAAAAAATAAAACGAGCTTGAATAAGCGGTAACTAAAATGCAGAGTTAATTTATACCATTTTTGAATTCGAGCTCGTACGTCATGGTAGCAGTCATACCCAATAACCTTGGAGTATTTTTTCTTATGTACTCTACGACGTTAGCGGCGTCCGCAAATATACAAGAGAGGGACTAAGCTTTGATCTCTACAACAAAGGGAGTTAGCACTAAAACGATATTGCAATCTATTTGGCTGTGACTAATGGTCAAATACAAAACAAAAGGAGAGATCAAACTGAATTACAATCTTGTATGATTCTGATAAATTGAAATCATGCTTAGATTAATAATGAAAAGCTTGAAATTATCTGAACATAAACAGATCTAAATTAATAATGGAAAGCAAACTTGAAATAATTTGAGCATGAACAGATCTCTTTTCCAAATGTAAAATCAAGGATTGAAATGCATCTCATTTGTCAAAGAATAACTGGGAATCAAACCTGAAATCCTTAGTGTTATCAATCACTCAGATCTAGATTCAAGGGATCAAAATATGGTGCCAATGAAAAGGCCCTGTTGTTGCTCTATTCAGATCCAGAGAAGGAGAGAATGGCCTGGACGGCGATGGCGTTTTAAAAACTGGACTGAAGACCAAAAATAGGGACTGAACTCCTGTTCTTACTTCTCCAATGAGTCGATGACCAGGAACAACATCCTTGATCTGTGCAGCATAGATGGCCGTCAATACTCGAAGAAGAAGTTTCACTGTGATCTGGAAATGGAGAAACCTAGGCCAGGCGGTTTCACTCGATGAAGAAGAAGAAGAAGGAGCGGACGGCGGTTTCTAAAATTTGGGGATCGGAATTTTTCAACCCTTGTTCACTATTGTTAGCTTAGAATATTTTGGGGGTTTTATATAATAGGCTCTAATAGGGCAAGCCCTCTCATTTTGGAGTTACCAAAATTAATGGACCCAATAAACTCCATTAATCTCCAAAATTGAATGAAAATCAATATCCCAAAATTAATTAAATTCATATCTAAGCGAATATCTGTGCCAAGGGTGAGATCGAACTCGCGACTGAATTATGAGACAATCTGACCCACCTATCACAGGCTTCGATCGTTCGCGCGACTGAAATAGCGCACTCTCGCAGAAGTCCAAATAGACTCAAAATTCACATACGACTTCACTAGGACGTCTCGATGAATCGAGTCCACCTTACGGGAAATTTCCAACATTCTCCTACTTGGACTTGTATTCATTGTAATTTATGACATTCCGATAAAATCTTCACTAAACTTAAGGGTACCAATTAGCGAACGCGATATTAATTCTACTCCCATGTCAATCCAGTCCAACCAAATCCTTCACTCTGAATCATGGCGGCAACCACATCATTATGCGACACGGGACCTTCCATGATCACAACAGCTTATGGATTTAATCGACATGGACAAAGCGCGGTTATATAAACCATAGAACAACATGCTGAAAAAGTGCACATGAAGGTTGTTCTAATTTGGTGGTCAACCAAACTTCACAAATAAATGCACTAAACCATGTTGCGAGAAGTTCTTAAGTGTTCAAAAGAACAAGTATGTCTTATCTTAAGGTTTCAAAATTCATGCGTCAAAAGACATACCAAAGGTCATAATTCAAATGACATGCCCTAGGCCTTATGCTCTGACTGACACAAGTCATGAAACTTTGTATGAAGTGTGACGTGTCAGATAAATTCAACGAATATTGAAACTTAATAATATTGCTGAATGAATATTCTTAATTATCAATGAATTAAATAAAGTGCAATGAAAATAACAGATAACTGAATTGGAGCTACATGTAGCCTCCCACTAATCTAGCATATTGATCGTCTCTTTAAGCCCCATATTAATAACATGTTTTTGGACCACATTAGGGCGAAGACCTTTAGTAAGTGGATCAGCTAACATGTCATTTGTCCCTAAATACTCCACTAAAATTTCACCCTTCTTGATCAATTCCTTAACAGTCAAGAATTTAATTTCCATATATTTGGACCCTGAGATACTTTTGTTGTTCATTGAGAACATGACTGCAGAGATATTATTACAGTACATCCAGATGGGTCCAGCTATAGAATCGACAACCTTTAACGATGTAAGGAAATTTTTAAGCCACACTGCGTGAGTGGAAGCTCCAAAGAGAGCGACGAACTCTGCATGCATTGTGGATGAAGTGATGAGTGTCTGCTTGACACTCTTCCACGAAATGGCCCCACCAGCAAACTTAAAGATATAACCTGAAGTCGACTTTCTATCATCCTCACACCCGGCAAAACTAGAATCTGTATACCTCACTAACTCAAGGTTTTGAACTCTATCGTAGACCAACTTAACATCCTTACTTCCCTTCAAATACCTTAATACTTTCTTGGCAGCCACCCAATGATCAGGTCCTGGGTTCGACTGATATCTGCCTAAAAGTCCTACTGCGAAGGTAATGTCCGATCTGGTATAGACTTGGGCATACATCAAACTGCCTACTAACTAGCGTAAGGTATATCCTTCATGCGCTCTCTCTATATATCGTTCCTGGTGCATTGTGATAAGCTAAGCTTATCACTTTTAAGCACAGGTACGTCACCAGGCTTACAACCGAGCATGCTAAATCTCTTAAGTACACGCTTGATGTAGGCTTTTTGAGAGAGTGACAATATATGGTGAGATCGATCCCTAATGATCTCAATTCCTAGAATGAAGGATGCTTCTCCAAGATCTTTCATATCAAAGTGTTTTGACAGAAATTGCATAGATTCATGCAATAATGTCAAATCACTGCTCGCAAGCAAGATGTCATCTACATAAAGAATTAAGAAGATGAATCTGCTCCCACTGATCTTGAGATATATACAACGGTCTACCTTATTTTCTACAAAATCAAAAGAAGTAACCACCACATCAAATTTCAAATACCACTATCTAGAAGCTTGCTTAAGACCATATAGGGATTTGTTAAGCTTGCATACAAGTTGTTCGGAATGACCAAACTTGAATCCTTCAGGCTGCACCATATAGACCTCTTCGACAAGATCGTCATTCAGGAATACGGTATTTACATCCATCTGGTGCAGCTCCAAATCATAATGAGTTACTAATGCCATAATCACTCTGAAAGAGTCTTTAGAGGAAACGGGAGAAAAGGTCTCGTGATAATCGTGTAACGGCCCAAACAGCCCAAACAGCCCTCTACCAGTCCAAAAACAGCAACCACACAAGGGCACAGCTAGCCAACAGCCCAAACAGCCCTAAACCTACACAAAACCAGCCGACCAACATCCCAAATATCTCTCTACCAGTCCAAAAACAGCAGCCACACTAGGGTTCAGTTGGCCAACAGCCCAAAAAGCACTGAACAACACAAAACCAGCCGGCCAAAAGCCCAAATAGCTCACTACCAGTCCAAAAACATCAGCCACACTAGGGCACCCAACAATAACCCCAATAAACCATTCAAATCTAACTTCCAAGGAAGAAAATCATAAACGAAATCAAATACCTGAGTCCAAACTCAGATTTTTCTCCCACCAAAGCCAAACAATCCAAATTTCCCTGAAATCTGCTTAAGAA
Source organism: Platanthera zijinensis (assembly GCA_039513925.1). Taxonomy (NCBI): domain Eukaryota; kingdom Viridiplantae; phylum Streptophyta; class Magnoliopsida; order Asparagales; family Orchidaceae; genus Platanthera; species Platanthera zijinensis. Next base: position 73,884,072 of record CM077080.1, read on the forward strand.
GAAATGCTTAGGGCTCGTTCAGGGGAAAGAATGAAAAGGAGTGTGAAATTTCACCATACCAGGCGATGGGAAGGAAGAAATCGCCTAACCCTAGGTCTTGGTTCCGCCAGGCAGCAGGAGAAAGGAGCGCGTGATCGGGAAGAATGAGCAGGGATCGGGAAGAATGAGCAGGGATCGGGATTTATCCCGTAATGTCGGACAAAACCCACCGCTGTAGATGCAGACCGGTTCGAGTTAAACTAAAAGCAAGCTTATCTGGTCCAGCTAACCCAAGCTAGCTCAAAGCTTTATCCATCCAGCTTAATACAAACTATTCTATCTGGTTCAGCTACCCCAAGCCAACCAAACTAAGTAATTTCATATTTAAACGTACACCATTAGCAATATTTTCAACCAGTCTCATTTAACAATAAATCCAATATATATATAGAAATAAACATGTCATGCCAGCATACTCATATCACAATATTAAGTATCGTTCAGCTCCATACATCAAATATTTACATGCAAGTTTATTAAGCAGCCCACAAATATAACATAACATTTTCATGCAATAGCAGCTCATGGCGACACCGATTCATCACTGCCTATATCTCTTTTCATCATCTGGGACGTTATCTGTAATAAATTGAATTTCGTTACACATTTTCATATAATTTATTAATTTAATACATACAATAATTCATATTGCATATCAGGAAATGTGTGCGTCACAATTCTCCCCTCCTTAAAACAATTTTCGTCCCCGAAAATCATTCTTCCATATTATTGAACAATGTAGGGAAAAGATTCCGCATTACCTCTTCACGCTCCCAAGTCGCTTGGTGTCTAGGGTGACCTTTCCACCAAACTAGTACAAAGTTCACGTCACGATTTCGCAATTGTTTGCTTTGTCAATCTATAATCTGATATAGTTTTGTCGGGCTAGAAAGGTCTGGTTCAATTTGAAAACCTGTTGCTGAAACAATCATTTCAGGGTCACAAATATACTTTCGTAATGCTGACACATGGAACACATGATGCAACCTCTGCAATTCTGTTGGTAGCTCCAAGCGGTAGACAACATCACTTACCCGCTCAATGACTGAAAAAGGTCCGACATACCGTGGACTCAACTTCCCAAGTCATCGGAAACGTGAAACTCCTTTGAACGGTCTAATTTTCAAACATACCTGGTCACCGACTTGAAACTGTACAAGGCGATGACGGGCATTATAGTATTTTTGTTGCCGATCTTGAGCTATCTTTATTCTTTGTTGTATCAGCTTTACTTTTTCATGTTATTATCAATTTTCTCCCGGTTATACAATGTTCGCTCACCTTCTTCAGTCCAACTTAATGGTGTTCGGCATCGTCGGCCATACAATGCTTCGAAGGGTGCCATCTGAATAGACGATTGGTAGCTGTTATTGTACGCAAACTCTACCAATGTCAGATATTTCTCTCAGGAGCCTTTTAAATCCAGTACAACCATACGCAGTAAATCTTCTAAAAACTGAATTGTTCGCTCCGACTGCCTATCTGTTTGGGGATGAAATGTTGTGCTGAATAATAACTTTGTCCCCAAACATTTGTGAAAAAATCTCCAATTTCCGGACGTGAAGCGACCGTCGCGATCAGAAATAATGGATCGGGGAATCCCATGCAATTTGACAATAACATCTATGTATAAATCATTCAACTTTTCAGGCGGACCATCCTGTCGCACTGGAATAAAATGTGCGCTCTTCGTTAATCGATCAATAATTACCTAAATACCATCATGCCCCAATTTGCTGCGAGGTAGACCGAAATCAAAATCCATCGCAATGTCTTCCCACTTCCATTATGGTATTGGGAGGGAATGCAAATATCCTCCAGGTTTCTGGTGTTCTGCTTTCACCAGTTGGCATGTATGACAGGACACAATATACGCTATTATGTCCTTTTTCATTCTAGGCCGCAGAAAATCCTCCTTCAGGTCATGATGCATTTTTGTCCGTCCTGGGTGAATTGAATACGGGGTATTATGTGCCTCATATAATATATCTCTTCGTAAGTTGTTCACATTCGGGACACATAACCGTCCGTTCATAAGTAATAGCCCATTCTGTGTTATAAATTCGCCAGTCTCCCCTTTCCTTACTTTTTCTTGCAATTCAACCAGAAACGGATCCTTTGGCAAAGCTTCTTTAATTCTATCCTTCAATGTATATCTGATTTGTAATTGGGATAACTGTGCTTTCTTACTTTCCGGCGTAACAAGTTGAGTGATTTGCATCTTTTCCAACTCATACACTAATTGCGCTTCATAACCAGACAACACAGATAATCCAACTGTATTCTTGCGGCTTAGGGCATCAACAACCACATTCGCTTTGCCAGGGTGGTATTGCATATCTACATCGTAATCCTTGATAAACTCTAACAACCGACGCTGCTGAAGGTTCAATTCCTTCTGAGAATATATATATTTTAAATTTTTGTGATCAGTAAAGACTTCGCAGCGTACGCCGTATAAATAATGTCGCCAGATCTTCAAGGCAAAGATTACTACAGCCAGTTCTAAATCATGCACTGGGTAATTCTTCTCAGCATCCTTCAATTGTCGGGAAGCATAAGCAATTACTTTTCCGTGCTGCATCAATACGCAACTCAATCTTTTGTACGAAGCATCACTGTAAATCTGGAACCCTTCCGTACCTGACGGCATGGTTAAAATCGGCGTTGTAGTCAGTTTTTCTTTTAAGATGTCGAATGCTATCTGGCAGTCAACTGACCACTGAAATGATGTATTTTTCCTGGTTAGCTGGGTCAGCGGTAAGGAGATCTTTGAAAAGTCCTTTACAAACCGTCAATAGTATCCTGCCAAACCCAGAAAACTCCGTACCTCCGTCACTGATGTTGGTTGGGGCCAACTGAGAATAGAATCAATCTTTGCGAGGTCTACAGCCAAACCCTGCTCTATTATTACGTGTCTAAGGAAGGACACTTTTCTCAGCAAAAATTCACATTTTGAAAATTTGGTATAAAATTGATGTTCTTTCAATGTTTGTAATGCCAATTGTAGATGCCAAGCATGTTCTTCTTCTGACGGAGAGTAAATTAGTATATCATCAATGAACACTATTACGAATTGGTCTAAATAATCTTTAAAGACCCGTTTCATCAAATCCATAAATGCTGCTGGTGCATTCGTTAGCTCAAACGGCATAACCATAAACTCAAAATGACCATATCTGGTACTGAACGCAGTTTTGAAAATATCTTCTTCCTTTATCCTTAACTGGTGGTAACCAGATCACAAATCCAACTTAGAGAACACTCGTGTGTTGACAAGTTGGTCGAATAGATCCTCTATACGAGGGAGAGGATATTTATTCTTCACGGTTAACTTATTAAGTTCACGGTAGTCTACACACAGGCGTAACATTCCTTCTTTTTCTTAACAAACAATACTGGGGCACCCCACGGGGAGGAACTCGGACGAATGAATTTTTTATCAATCAAGTCCTGTAGTTGCACTTTCAATTCCGCCAATTCCTTTGGCGCCATACGATATGGTGACTTTGCCACTGGCCTAGCCCCTTGCTCGAGATTGATTTCAAATTTAATTTCCCTTTTTGGAGGGAGTCCAGCCAACTCTTCCGGAAACAACTCTTGAAATTCACATACGACCGGAATCATCGTAATGTTTTTCTTTTTTTCTAGAGGTCCTTTCACCATTACTAGAATAGCTTCACCACCCTTTCGAATTTGTGAAAATGCTCGTACTTCATGGTAGCAGCCATACCCAATAACCTTAGAGTATTTTTCCTTATGTACTCCGTGACGTTAGTGGCATCCGCAAACATACAAGAGAGAGTCTAAGCTTTGATCTCTATAACAAAGGGAGTTAGCACTAAATCGATATTGCAATCTTTTTGTGGCTAATGGTCAAATCCAAAACAAAAGGAGAGATCAAACTGAATTACAATCTTGTATTATTCGGATAAAGTGAAATCATGCTTAAATTAATAATGAACAGCTTGAAATTACCTGAACATAAACAGATCTAAATTAATACTGAAAAACAAACTTGAAATAATTTGAGCATGAACAGATCTCTTTTCCAAATGTAAAATCAAGGATTGAAATGCATCTCATTTGTCGAAGAATAACTGGGAATCAAAACTGAAATCCTTAGTGTTATCAATCACTCAGATCTGGATTCAAGGGATCAAAATATGGTGCCAATGAAAAGGCCCTGTTGCTGCTCTATTCAGATCCAGAGAAGGAGAGAATGGCCTGGACGGCGATGGCGTTTTAAAACCTGGACTTAAGACGAAAAACAGGGACTGAACTCCTGTTCTTACTTCTCCAATGTGCCGATGACCAGGAACAACATCCTTGATCAGTGAACCAAAGATGGCGGTCAATACCCGAGGAAGAAGTTTCACTGTGATCTGGAAATGGAGAAACCTAGGCCAGGTGGTTTCACTCGATGAAGAAGAAGAAGGAGCGGACGGTGGTTTCTAAAATTTGGGGATCAGAATTTTTCAATCCTTGTTCACTACTGTTAGCTTAGAATATTTTGGGGGTTTTATATAATAGACTCTAATAGGGCAAGCCCTCTCATTTTTGAGTTACCAAAATTAATGGACCCAATAAACTCCATTAATCTCCAAAATTGAATGAAAATCAATACCCCAAAATTAATTAAATTCATATCTAAGCGAATATCTATGCCAAGGGTGAGACCGAAATCGCGACTGAATTACGAGATAATCTGACCCACCTATCACAGGCTTCGATCGTTCGCGCGACTGAAATAGCGCACGCTCGCAGAAGCCCAAATAGACTAAAAATTCACGTACGACTTCACCGGGACGTCTCTATGAATCGAGTCTAACTTACGGGAAATTTCCAACAATAACTGCAACTAACGAACTTATAATTTTAATTATTGAGAAATGTTTGCTCTTATATGCTTGTTGTTAAAACATATGCTATAATTTATATATTTACTGGACTGTTACTGTCAAATGAGATTTATGTTAAAATTGAATCGGCATTTATCATGAAGTTCAAACTCTAATTTATATTAAAACCTATAGTTTATTTGATTGGTTTGAACAAAAAAGTTTATTTGATTTGTTCTCCATGAAATGGAGATGATTTATCTGTGTGCATGGATTGATTAGGGGCAAAGAAACAGCTTGATTTGTGCACTTTTAGCGTTGATATTGTAGTGCTTTACATTATTCTTTTTCTCTAGGTTGTGTTTAGGGTCATTAGTTGTCAGAATTGTATAAAAAATGGTAGTTAAAAGTTGTTTTCATGGAAACTTTTATGAAACTTTTAAACTCAGTTGTCTAGGACCTTATTGATAATTAGTACAATTAAAGCTGAGCTCGTCGAGCTCATTGAGCTCTAGCCAAGCTATTCGAACTCGTGTCGAGCCTGTTGGGAGCTAGACGAGTTTGAGCTCGAGTTTTTTAAAACAAGCTCGTCGAGCTCGAGATCAAAAAAATAAGCTCGGGCTCGAGCCAGCTCTTTTTGATGAGTCGACTTGTTTGTTGCCTATCAATATCCATCAATCATAATTCATAAAGGAAATTTAGATTTTATGTATTGGTCTTGAAATAAAACAGTAAAATATATTTTAGACTTGAATTTTAATTCTTCCTAATCTAATTGAATGAATGGTTTTTAAAAAAGAATGGTTTTAAAAAAAACAAATGGGCAATGATTGTCTCCCTTTCAACAATGAAGACTCTGTTTGTTATGTTACACATTGTTTTAAATTCATTTTTCTGTTATTGAGTTTAGTCTTTATTTTATAAGAGTAAAATAATGTAATTTAATAGAAAATGAGAATGCATATAGTACATCAAAATTGAAAGAATCATCACCATTGGTATTTGAATAAAATGATCATTACTTTTACATTCATTCATACTTATAAATATAAAGATAAATTTATGTTATTAGTGTTCTTGATTTATCCTTTCTAATATTTTCTTTTAATTGCGCAATTCTAAATATTTGTATTGGACAATTATATTTTTTAAAGAATTTTATTCACCCCATCTATAAATTTGTTGAACGATCCCATAAAAGGAAGAGGGAAAATAAGAGAGTGTACCCGCGGCGCTCAAAATGCAGTGGCTAGCTTAGAAGGTTTCGTGAAGTCATCGTAGACTTATGTGATTACTAATAATTTGAAAATCACGCCGATATCAGAAATCCCTATCAACACTCTTATTGACCACTTGAGCATTGATATAGATGCTCCGATCGAGAAGAAGACAGTGGTTGTAGGCATGACGGAGGTTTGAATAACTATTCTTATATAGTTATGTATATATTTTTGATTTGATGTATGTTATCTTATGCATGTTGTAGGGAATTGCTCTACTTGGAGCTTCGTTGCAGTCGGGCACTGCCCGTACAGATGTTTTTTTTAAATCTTCAACATAGAAGGGCGCGACTCAGTCAACGGGTATTGTCTATTATTTTATTAATGTCATGTTTTATTTGTTTATTGGAATCTCAAACATAAACCTTGGAGAATACAGTGCATTCAACAATGATTTTAGTGTGTTTTTTTTGCTGCATATGCTTTTTTTGTGCTTTGATTTGTATGTCTGTTTCAATTTTTTTTGAAAAATCAGTGTTTTGCTGCATATGCTAGTTTTTTAATATCCAAAGATGATATTTACCATGATTAAAAATGATTTTCTTGGATATTCCATATACATTCCTTTTTTTCATTTCTCCACGTGGAAGAATCACAAGGTCTTGAACTCCAATTTCGGAAGGAGATCTCTTGATTTTAGGGGCTAGTGATTATGCACATTGTATTTATTGTGTCCTTAGTTATATTATGACGACCGCCTATGCTTCACAAAAACTCAATATTTTGCGGGATTCATATTCATCAATTACTATATTAAAAGGAAATTTAGATTTTTTATAATGATTTTAAAATAAAACAGTCAAATAAATTTTTTCATTTATATTTTAGCACCGTCATTCACCGAGTCTCTCGTTTAAATAGAGTTTCAATTTTTTTTAAAAGCCATCCGGCCTCAGCTGTCTTTCCAAACTTTGACTTTCATTTTTTTAATATTGCATAATGATAACATCTCATCCCACTTTTCTATCTCACTTTCTGCCTCTGAGCCATTAAATAATGGTAACATCCCAATTTCTGTCTCTCTACGCCATTAATTAATGATAAAATCCCACTTTCTGTCTCTCTGTGTTAGAAAGTGCTCTTGCCGCTTGGATTTTCAAATTCGGCTACTAAGGCATTATAAGTGGATAATATATATTTATATTATATAACAAATAATAAATACTATTTAAAGTTTTAAATCCTGTAAATCTTTAATCCCGAATGAGTTCCCAGCACTTAAATTTCCCAAATCTCAGTCCCGCTCATCCCCTTCAACCTTTTGCTGCTATGCTCGGCTCTCAGGTTAGGCCTTAGGGTTTCCCAGGTTAGGCCTTAGGATTTTTTTATGAATTAAAATTTTTATTATTTGTGAAGTCTAAACTATATTTCTTAAATTGCAGAGCGAGAGAAAATGGTGCAAATACTATGTATGACTGTTTTAGATTTATATTTGTACTAGAATGTTATGTCGGACTATTTGCTAGACTTTTATGATTGTTGTTAAAACTGCATCTAAGAAACTTCTAATTTTAATTATTGAGAAATGTTTTCTCTTATGCACTTGTTGTTAAAATATGTGCAATAATCTATATATTTCTTGAATTACAGAGTGAGAGAAAGTGGCGCAAGTGTTTCTTCCAGGTTACAACACGACGAGTCATTGATGTATGACAGCTTTAGATTTATATTTGTACTAGATTGTTATGCCAGATTTTTATGTTCGCTGTTATAACTGCATCTAACGAACTTCTAATTTTAATCGTTGAGAAATGTTTGATCTTATATGCTTGTTGTTAAAACATATGTTATAATTTATATATTTGCTGGACTGTTTCTGTCAAATGAAATTTAAAATTGAATTGACATTTATCATGAAGTTCCAACTCTAATTTATATTAAAACCTATAGTTTATTTTGATTGGTTTGAACAAAAAAAATTATTTGATTTGTTCTCCATGGAATGTAGATGATTTGTCCATGTGCATGGATTGATTAGGGGCAAAGAAACAGCTTGATTTGTACACTTTTAGCATTGAGGTTGTAGTGCATTACATTAGTCTTTTCATCTAGGTTGTGTTTAGGGCCATTGGTTGTCAAAATTATATAAAAAATAGTTGTTAAAAGTTGTTTTCATGGAAACTATTATGGAACTTTTAAACTCAGCTGTCTAGGATCTTATTGAAAATTAGAACAATTCAAACTGAACTCGTCAAGCTCATTGAGCTCTAGCCAAGCTCTTCGAACTCGTGTCGAGCCTGTTGGGAGCTAGACGAGCTTGAGCTCGAGTTTTTTTTAAAAAAGCTCGTCGAGCTCGAGATCAAAAAAATTTGCTAGGGCTCAAGCCAGCTGTTTTTTATGAGCTCGATTTGTTTGTAGGTCTATCTATATCCATCCATCATAATTCAAAAAGGAAATTTAGATTTTATATATTGGTCTTGAAATAAAACAGTAAAAAAATTTTAGACTTGAATTTTAATTCTACCTAATCTAATCAAATGAATGGCTTTAAAAAAACAAATGGGCAATGATTGTCTCCCTTTCAGCAATGAAGACTTCGTTTGTTAAGTTACACATTGTTTTAAATTCATTCTTCTGCTATTGAGTTTAGTCTTTATTTTATAAGAGCAAAATAATGTAATCTAATAGAAAATGAGAATGCATATAGCACATCAAAATTGTAAGAATCATCACCATCGATATTTGAGTAAAATAATCATTACTTTTACATCCATTCATACTGATAAATATAAAGATTGATGTATGTTATTAGTAGTCTTGATTTTTGCTTTCTAATATTTTTTTAATTGCGCAATTCTAAATATTTGTTCAATGCAATTAAATTTTTTAAAGAATTGTATTCACCCCCTCTATAAAATTGTTGAACGGTCTCATAAAAGGAAGAGAAAAAAAATAGAGTGTACCTACGACGCTCAAAATGTAGTGGCCAGCTTAGAAGGTTTCGTGAAGTCGTCGGAGACTTATGTGATTACTAATGATTTGAAAATCACGCCGATATCGGAAATCCCAATCAACACTCTTATTGACCACTTGAGCATTGATATAGATGCTCCGATCAAGAAGAAGACGGTGGTTGTAGGCATGACGGAGGTTTTAATAATTAATCTTATCTAGTTATGTATATATTTTTGATTTGATGTGTGTTATCTTATGCATGTTGTAGGAGATTGCTCTACTTGAAGCTTCGTTGGAGTCGGGCACTGCACTTACAGATGTTTTTTTAAAATCCTCAACGGAGAAGGGCGCGACTAAGTCCACGAGTATTTTCTATTATTTTATCCGTGTCATATTTTATTTGTTTATATGAGTCTCAAACATAAACCATGGAGAATACAGTGCATTCAACAATTATTTTAGAGTGTTTTTTTTGCTGCATATGCTTTTTTTGCATTGATCTGTATGTCCGCTTTATTTTTTTTTAAAAAAAATCATTTTTTTGTTGTATATGCTAGTTTTTTCATATCCAAGTATGATATTCACCGTGATTAAAATGATTTTCTTGAATATCCAACATACATTCCTTTTGCTCATTTCTGCACTTGGCAGAATCACAGGGTCTCAAACTCCAATTTTGGAAGGAGATCTCTTTATTTTAGGGGCTATTGATTATGCACATTGTATTTATTGTGTCCTTAGTTATATTATGACGACCTCCTACCTACACAAAAAATCAATATTTTGCGGGATTCATATCCATCGATTACTATATTTAAATGGAAATTTAGTTTTTTTATAATGATTTTAAAATAAAATAGTTAAATAAATTTTAGCATTTATATTTTAGCACCGTCATTCACCGAGTCCCTCGTTTAAATAGAATTTCAATTTTTTTTCAAAAGTCATCAAGCCTCAGCTGTCTTTCCAAAATTTAACTTTCAATTTTTTAATATTGCATAATGACAACATCCCATCGCACTTTTCTATCCCACTTTCTGTCACTCCACACCATTAATTAATGACAACATCTCACTTTCTGTCTCTCTGTGCCTTAATTAATGGTAACATCCCACTTTTTTGTCTCTCTGCGCAAGTAAAGTGCTCTTGCCGCTTGGATTTTCAAATTCGGCTGCTAAGACATTATAAGTGGATAATATATTTATATTATATAAGAAATAATAATTACTCTTTAAAAGTTTAAATCCTGTAAATCTTTAATCCCGGATGAGTTCCCGGTACATTAATTTCCTAAATCTCAGTTCGGCTCATCCCCTTCGGCCTTTTGCAGCTCTGCTCGGCTCCCAAGTTAGGCCTTAGGGTTTCCCTGGTTAGGGCTTAGGATTTTTTTATGAATTAAAATTCTTATTATTTGTGAAGTCGGAAATATATTTCTTAAATTGCAGAGCGAGAGAAAGTGTGCAAATATATGTATTTTTGTTTTAGATTTATATTTGTACTAGAGTGTTATGCCGGACTATTTGCTAGACTTTTATATTTGTTGTTAAAACTGCATCTAAGGATTTTCTAATTTTAATCATTGAAAAATGTTGCTCTTATGCGCTTGCTGTTAAAATATATATGATATAATCTATATATTTTTTGAATTGCAGTATGAGAAAAAGCGGTGGAAGTACTTCTTCCATATTACAACACGACGAGTCTTTGATGTATGACTGTTTTAGATTTATATTTGTACTAGACTGTTATGCTAGATTTTTATGTTTGCTGTTATAACTACATCTAACGAACTTCTAATTTTAATCGTTGAGAAATGTTTGCTCTTATATGCTTATTGTAAAAACATATGCTATAATGTATATATTTACTGGACTATTACTGTCAAATGAGATTTATGCTAAAATTGAATCGACATTTATCATGAAGTTTCAACTCTAATTTATATTAAAACCTATAGTTTATTTGATTGGTTCGAACAAAAAAGTTTAATTGATTTGTTCTCAATGAAATGGAGATGATTTGTCTGTATGCATGGATTGATTAGGGGCAAAAAAACATCTTGATTTGTGCACTTTTAGTGTTGATGTTGTAGTGCATTACATTATTCTTCTCATCTAGGTTGTGTTTAGGGACATTCGTTGTCAGAATTATATAAAAAATGGTAGTTAAAAGTTGTTTTCATGGAAACTATTATGCAACTTTTTAACCCAGCTGTCTAGGATCTTATTGAAAATTAGTACAATTCAAGCTGAGCTCGTCGAGCTCATTGAGCTCTAGCCAAGCTCTTCAAACTCGTGCCGAGCCTGTTGGGAGCTAGACGAGCTTGAGCTCGAGTTTTTTAAAACAAGCTCGTCGAGCTCGAGATAAAAAAATAAGCTCGAGCTAACTCTTCTTGATGAGCTCGACTTGTTTGTAGGCCTATCTATATCCATCCATCATAATTCATAAGGGAAATTTAGATTTTATATATGGGTCTTGAAATAAAACAATGAAATAAATTTTAGACTTGAATTTTAATTCTTCCTATTCTAATCGAATGAATGGTTTTAAAAAAACAAATGAGCAATGATTGTCTCCCTTTCAACAATGAAGACTCTGTTTGTTATGTTACATATTGTTTTAAATTCATTCTTCTGCTACTGAATTTAGTGTTTATTTTATAAGAACAAAATAATGTAATCTAATAGAAAATGAGAATGCATATAGTAAATCAAAATTGTAAGAATCATCACCATCGATATTTGAGTAAAATGATCATTACTTTTACATTCATTCATACTGATAAATATAAATATGAATTTATGTTATTAGTGTTCTTGATTTATGCTTTATAATATTTTCTTTTAATTGCGCAATTTTAAATATTTGTACGGGACAATTAAAATTTTTAAAGAATTTTTTTCATCCCTCTATAAAATTGTTGAACGATCCCATAAAAGGAAGAGGGAAAATAAGAGAGTGTACCCGCGACCCAGGTTTTAAAAATCGGACCGGACCGGCCAGTCCAACCGGTCGTACCGCCGACCGGTTCACCGGGCGGTCCGATTTGGTCTTATAAACCGCCTCAGCCAAGAACCGGCCAGGAACCGGTTAACCGGACGGTTGGACCGATTAACCGGAAACCGGGCCGGTTATTTGGCAACCGGGCGGGCCAAACACAAGTGTTTTCGGAATTTTTTTTTTAAAAATAAAAGCGCAACTGAATGGATTTGAACTCAGGACCTATTCTATTAATGAAGTGATCATACTCACTCTACCAACAACTTCTTGTTGTTAAAATCGAAACTATTATATATATATATATATATATATATATATATATATATATATATATATATATATATATATAATAACATATTTTTATAAAAAATATAGACTTAGTGTACAACCCCGTATTCGCGACGTGAGAACCCCAGGCAAGGCATAAGGCATGCTAATAAGTTTTAAGCTTTGGAGCCCCTTCGAGGGGCGGGTGCGGCGAGTAGGCGGACACCCGTCCCAGCATGGTAGGCGTGAGGGGAAGCTGCGGGACCGGTCGGAGTCCGGAGGCGCACCCCCTGCCTCGCGGCTAGGCGAGGGCAGGCGGGGCGAGACCGGCCCGGGGCCGGGTTCTCGCCCCTGCCTCGCGGCTAGGCGAGGGCAGGCGGGGCGAGACCGGCCAGGGGCCGGGTTCTCGCCCCTGCCTCGCGGCTAGGCGAGGGCAGGCGGGGCGAGACCGGCCAGGGGCCGGGTTCTCGCCCCTGCCTCGCGGCTAGGCGAGGGCAGGCGGGGCGAGACCGGCCCGGGGCCGGGTTCTCGCCCCTGCCTCGCGGCTAGGCGAGGGCAGGCGGGGCGAGACCGGCCCGGGGCCGGGTTCTCGCCCCTGCCTCGCGGCTAGGCGAGGGCAGGCGAGGCGAGACCGGCCCGGGGCCGGGTTCTCGCCCCTGCCCCGCGGCTAGGCGAGGGCAGGCTAGGCGAGACCGGCCAGGGGCCGGGTTCTCGCCCCTGCCTCGCGGCTAGGCGGGGGCAGGCGGGGCGAGACCGCCCCGGGGCCGGGTTCTCGCCCCTGCCTCGCGGCCAGGCAAGAGCAGGCGGGGCGAGACCGGCCCGGGGCCGGGTTCTCGCCCCTGCCTCGCGGTTAGGCGAGAGCAGGCGGGGCGAGACCGGCCCAGGGCCGGGTTCTCGCCCCTGCCTCGCGGCCTCGCGGCCAGCCCCGGGCGAGACCGCCGGGGGGGTGTGGTTTGGCATGGTCTCGTCCTTGGACCATTTTACCCCCGAGGTGATTTTTCCCTTTTTGCCCCCCGGTGTGGGGGTTTTCTATTGGCTGGAGGCATTTTGCCCCCAGGGGCGTTTTGGTCATTTTACCCCCCAAGACTTGGAAAAACTATAAATAGACCCTTAGGGGTGCCTTGGAGAGGACTTGTCATTCTTTCCTTAGCCACTATTTTCTCTTTGGCTTTCCTCCAAGGCACCTAGCTCAAGCATCGGCTAGGGAGGGGGAGACCTCAAAGGTCTTCTGGGTGTGAGGTGGGACCTTCACGCTAGAGCCGAGGGTCAGTTCATAGTTTCCTAAGTCTTCGGTCCGTGACGTTCTTCTGAGTGTAGTAGGTGTGAGGTCACCCCTTTCCCCAAGGGTCGAACTCCACGGAAGTCAATTTTGGCTTCGGTCATTTTTGGCTTCAACAGTTTTGGTGCGGTGAGCGTGGAGAGTGACCAGCACAGAAGATCTTGGGAGAGTGTCATGGCTGGAGATCAGGGAGGTAGTGATGACCTCGGTGGTTCCCCCAACCCAGGACCCTTTGTAGGAAGGGAGGAGTTCATGGCTTCCATCGAAGGCATCATGGGGATGCTTAGAAGCATTGCCCCTCGGGCTGACAGCTTAACCCCCACCCCCCAGGGACTAGCTCCCAGGGGTCTCGGCGAGCTAACCCAGAGTGGTCTCGGCGAGATGGCTCCCAGGGGGCAAGGCGAGATCACCCCAGCAGGGGGAGAAGCAAGTGTGCCGGATAGGAGACCTGGGAAGGAAAGGATGGTAGAAGGGGTTGAGCGAGACCTCCCAGGCCGAGAGCTGTTCCCTAGCCCGGCGAGAGCTAGCCCTCCTGGCGAGCAGGTCGCGCGAGTAGAGGTGGCGAGAGCCCCCCTTAGGGGGTCACCCTTTAGTGAGTTGATCATCTCAGCTCCCGTTCCCGAGGGGTTCAGAGAGCCAGACATGGTTTACTATACCGGGAAGGATGACCCCGTCCAGCATCTGCAATGGTTCGAGGATGCCGTCTCCATCAGGCCGATGACGGATGCCTTCAAGTGTCGCCTCTTTGCGATCACGTTGAAGGAGAAGGCAAGGGACTGGTTTCATCAACTCCCTCCAAGGTCCATCTTCGGGTTCGAAGACTTGAGCCGGAGCTTTCAGCTTCGCTTCTCCACCTCCAAGAAGAGGAAGAAAGGTCCCGAGTCCCTCTTCCTGATAAAGCAAAGGGCCGAGGAGTCGCTGGCCCACTACGTTGACAGGTTCCAGGAGGAGGTCCTTGACATCCAAGAGGTGCCAGGGTATGCCCTCCAGATGGCGTTCACGATGGGGTTGCGCGAAGGGTTCTTCAAGATGAGCTTGACTCGGAAGGCCCCCCTTTCTTTCGAGGAGCTGATGGAAAGGGCGGCAGAGGAGATAGCCATGGAGGCAGCCAACCCGGCCTTCGTAAAGAAGTTGGCAAAGTTGACAGAGGTGGAGTCGAAGGAGCAGGGTGGCTCAAGGCATCATGAAGGGAGAAGGAGAGAGGAGCATAGAGCTCAAGGGTTCCAGAGACAGGAGGGTCCGGAGCCAGGCTGGAGGCAGCAGGGAGGACCTGCCCATGGTCCAGGAAGGGCTCTCATTCAGGATGGAGGGAACCATCATGGGGGCCAAGGGAGGTTCAACTTCCAGAGGCAAGCCCCAAGACAACTCCTGCCCCCACCCCAGCAAGCGATGGTGATTGGCCGAAGGGATAGGAGGAATCGCAAGGGGAGAGGGGGAGGCAGGGTAGAGTTGCCGTACTGTGACTTCCACCAGTTGGAAGGTCACGCCACGGCTACCTGCCCCGAGTTCCTGGAGGTGAGGGGGGCGAGAGCTCCAGCCCAGCAGCAGCCGGAGCGGATTGAAGTTCTACCCCAAGGAGGGGGTGAAGATGTGTGTGAGGACCGGGTCGATGTAGGACCCCGAGGTGGTATAGCCGTGATCCACGGGGGGGTGGGGATCGAAGCCGCTCGGAAGGCAAGTCTCCATGTGATGTATCGACGGAGCGTTGCCTCGACATCCCAGACCCCTCCCCCGGAGGAAAGGGTCACCTTCTCGTCAAAGGACATGCCAGAGCATGAGGATCCCTTCTGCGACGCCCTGGTCATCCAAGCAGCCGTCGAAGGCTTCACCGTCTCCCGGATTTTGATTGACAACGGAAGCTCGGTCAACGTCATTTTCAAGAAGGCGTTTGAGGGGATGAAGGTGGAGCCAAGGAGGGTAGTGGCGTCGGATGGACCTTTGTTTGGATTCTCAGGGGAGAGGAAGGAGGTGGAAGGTGGAGTCGGACTCCAGGTGAAGTTGGGGGGGACCTCAAGGAACTGCAGGTTCGTCATTGTTGACGCTCCAAGCAGCTACAACGCCATCTTCGGAAGGCCCCTCATCAGCGCCTTCCGGTGCGTGCCCTCATCTTTCCACCAATGTCTCAAGTTCAACTCAGATGGGATCCAGGTCAGGATCAAGGGAGACTCCAGGATGGCGAGGCAGTGCTACGTCACGGCAGTCAACACCATCTCTTGGTTGGCTAAGGCAGAGGAAATGGAGAAGATCATGGAGAGCCTGAGCAGGATGGAGGTATCTAGTGGGAAGTAATCGGATGGCGACCACCATGCCCGGACCCCCTGAAGAAGCCTCGCCTCGGCGGAGTAATGTATCTTTCTTTTCTTTATGTTGTAATGAGTCCGACCTCCGACCGGTAGGGATGGGAGGGTCATGTAACCCAACTATTTTCCCCTTTTGAGGATGTTGAATTTTGGCAGAGTTTAGGTGACATGCCCCATCCCTAATTCCCTTAGCTCCGAGATGATTCCGCTGCCAGGCTCTCACTAGCTGGTGGGTTCAGGTTGATCTCTCGTGGGAGCCAAGCCCTTTAGCTCCGGGATGATTCCGCTGCCAGGCTCTCACTAGCTGGTGGGTTCAGGTTGATCTCTCGTGGGAGCCAAGCCCTTTAGCTCCGGGATGATTCCGCTGCCAGGCTCTCACTAGCTGGTGGGTTCAGGTTGATCTCTCGTGGGAGCCAAGTCCCTTAGCTCCGAGATGATTCCGCTGCCAGGCTCTCACTAGCTGGTGGGTTCAGGTTGATCTCTCGTGGGAGCCAAGTCCCTTAGCTCCGAGATGATTCCGCTGCCAGGCTCTCACTAGCTGGTGGGTTCAGGTTGATCTCTCATGGGAGCCAAGTCCCTTAGCTCCGAGATGATTCCGCTGCCAGGCTCTCACTAGCTGGTGGGTTCAGGTTGATCTCTCGTGGGAGCCAAGCCCCTTAGCTCCGAGATGATTCCGCTGCCAGGCTCTCACTAGCTGGTGGGTTCAGGTTGATCTCTCGTGGGAGCCAAGCCCTTTAGCTCCGAGATGATTCCGCTGCCAGGCTCTCACTAGCTGGTGGGTTCAGGTTGATCTCTCGTGGGAGCCAAGTCCCTTAGCTCCGAGATGATTCCGCTGCCAGGCTCTCACTAGCTGGTGGGTTCAGGTTGATCTCTCGTGGGAGCCAAGTCCCTTAGCTCCGAGATGATTCCGCTGCCAGGCTCTCACTAGCTGGTGGGTTCAGGTTGATCTCTCGTGGGAGCCAAGCCCCTTAGCTCCGAGATGATTCCGCTGCCAGGCTCTCACTAGCTGGTGGGTTCAGGTTGATCTCTCGTGGGAGCCAAGCCATTTTGCTCCGAGATGATTCCGCTGCCAGGCTCTCACTAGCTGGCGGGTTCAGGTTGATCTCTCGTGGAGGTTGTCTTTTTACCCTGAGGGGGTCTCTCCACCCAGGCTCTCATCAGCTGGCATGGCAGGTTGACCCCCCCAGGAGGCTAAGTGTTTTTACCCTGAGGGGGTCTCGCCACCCAGGCTCTCATCAGCTGGCATGGCAGGTTGACCCCCCCAGGAGGCTAAGTGTTTTTACCCTGAGGGGGTCTCGCCACCCAGGCTCTCATCAGCTGGCATGGCAGGTTGACCCCCCCAGGAGGCTAAGTGTTTTTACCCTGAGGGGGTCTCGCCATCCAGGCTCTCATCAGCTGGCATGGCAGGTTGACCCCCCCAGGAGGCTAAGTGTTTTTACCCTGAGGGGGTCTCGCCACCCAGGCTCTCATCAGCTGGCATGGCAGGTTGACCCCCCCAGGAGGCTAAGTGTTTTTACCCTGAGGGGGTCTCGCCATCCAGGCTCTCATCAGCTGGCATGGCAGGTTGACCCCCCCCAGGAGGCTAAGTGTTTTTACCCTGAGGGGGTCTCACCACCCAGGCTCTCATCAGCTGGCATGGCAGGTTGACCCCCCCAGGAGGCTAAGTATTTTTACCCTGAGGGGGTCTCGCCATCCAGGCTCTCATCAGCTGGCATGGCAGGTTGACCCCCCCCAGGAGGCTAAGTGTTTTTACCCTGAGGGGGTCTCACCACCCAGGCTCTCATCAGCTGGCATGGCAGGTTGACCCCCCCAGGAGGCTAAGTGTTTTTACCCTGAGGGGGTCTCGCCATCCAGGCTCTCATCAGCTGGCATGGCAGGTTGACCCCCCCCCCAGGAGGCTAAGTGTTTTTACCCTGAGGGGGTCTCACCACCCAGGCTCTCATCAGCTGGCATGGCAGGTTGACCCCCCCCAGGAGGCTAAGTGTTTTTACCCTGAGGGGGTCTCGCCACCCAGGCTCTCATCAGCTGGCATGGCAGGTTGACCCCCCCAGGAGGCTAAGTGTTTTTACCCTGAGGGGATCTCGCCACCCAGGCTCTCATCAGCTGGCATGGCAGGTTGACCCCCCCAAGCCACCCAGGCTCTCATCAGCTGGCATGGCAGGTTGGCCCCCCCAGGAGGTTAGATCTTTTTGCCCTGAGGAGGTCTCGCCACCCAGGCTCTCATCAGCTGACATGGCAGGTTGGCCCCTCGGAAGAGACCTCATAGTCTTTCGATACCGCGAGAGCAAGCTTCACTCAGCGAATACGTTGGGTTGGATGTTTCTTTTCGAGCTTATGCCAACCTCGAAAAGAGCGGGGATTGTGTACAACCCCGTATTCGCGACGTGAGAACCCCAGGCAAGGCATAAGGCATGCTAATAAGTTTTAAGCTTTGGAGCCCCTTCGAGGGGCGGGTGCGGCGAGTAGGCGGACACCCGTCCCAGCATGGTAGGCGTGAGGGGAAGCTGCGGGACCGGTCGGAGTCCGGAGGCGCACCCCCTGCCTCGTGGCTAGGCGAGGGCAGGCGGGGCGAGACCGGCCCGGGGCCGGGTTCTCGCCCCTGCCTCGCGGCTAGGCGAGGGCAGGCGGGGCGAGACCGGCCAGGGGCCGGGTTCTCGCCCCTGCCTCGCGGCTAGGCGAGGGCAGGCGGGGCGAGACCGGCCAGGGGCCGGGTTCTCGCCCCTGCCTCGCGGCTAGGCGAGGGCAGGCGGGGCGAGACCGGCCCGGGGCCGGGTTCTCGCCCCTGCCTCGCGGCTAGGCGAGGGCAGGCGGGGCGAGACCGGCCCGGGGCCGGGTTCTCGCCCCTGCCTCGCGGCTAGGCGAGGGCAGGCGGTGCGAGACCGGCCCGGGGCCGGGTTCTCGCCCCTGCCCCGCGGCTAGGCGAGGGCAGGCTAGGCGAGACCGGCCAGGGGCCGGGTTCTCTCCCCTGCCTCGCGGCTAGGCGGGGGCAGGCGGGGCGAGACCGCCCCGGGGCCGGGTTCTCGCCCCTGCCTCGCGGCCAGGCAAGAGCAGGCGGGGCGAGACCGGCCCGGGGCCGGGTTCTCGCCCCTGCCTCGCGGTTAGGCGAGAGCAGGCGGGGCGAGACCGGCCCAGGGCCGGGTTCTCGCCCCTGCCTCGCGGCCTCGCGGCCAGCCCCGGGCGAGACCGCCGGGGGGGGGGTGTGGTTTGGCATGGTCTCGTCCTTGGACCATTTTACCCCCGAGGTGATTTTTCCCTTTTTGCCCCCCGGTGTGGGGGTTTTCTATTGGCTGGAGGCATTTTGCCCCCAGGGGCGTTTTGGTCATTTTACCCCCCAAGACTTGGAAAAACTATAAATAGACCCTTAGGGGTGCCTTGGAGAGGACTTGTCATTCTTTCCTTAGCCACTATTTTCTCTTTGGCTTTCCTCCAAGGCACCTAGCTCAAGCATCGGCTAGGGAGGGGGAGACCTCAAAGGTCTTCTGGGTGTGAGGTGGGACCTTCACGCTAGAGCCGAGGGTCAGTTCATAGTTTCCTAAGTCTTCGGTCCGTGACGTTCTTCTGAGTGTAGTAGGTGTGAGGTCACCCCTTTCCCCAAGGGTCGAACTCCACGGAAGTCAATTTTGGCTTCGGTCATTTTTGGCTTCAACACTTAGAATATAAATAAAATATATATTATTAAATTAAGTATAAAAATAAATATTGTTATTAATTAAAACTTAGTTACAATATTATTTTTAAGTTAAATAAAATATAAATTTAAAAAAAAAAATTAAAAAACATTCGACTTTTGTTACAATATTTATTACTACATATGATTTCTATTATATATATATATTATAATTATATTATTTAGTGATATTTGAGCTCAATTTAATATTTACGCGATATGTAATTATTGTATTATGTTATAAATTTATAACTAATATTATATAATATGTTATTATCTAACATCCCGATTCAACTCCGGTCTGGCCGGTCCAATCGATCGGATCTTGAACCTTTGAACTCACCGGTTCATCCTCCGGTCCGATTCTTAAAACCTTGCTCGCGACGCTCAAAATGCAGTGGCCAGCTTAGAAGGTTTTGTGAATTAAGTCGTCAGAGACTTATGTGATTACTAATGAGATGAAAATCACGCCGATATCAGAAATCCCTATCAACACTCATATTGACCACTTGAGCATTGATATAGATGCTCCGATCGAGAAGAAGACGGTGGTTGTAGGTATGGCGGAGGTTTGAATAATTATTCTTATCTAGTTATGTATATATTTTTGATTTGACGTGTGTTATCTTATGCATGATGTAGGAGATTGCTCTACTTGGAGCTTCGTTGTAGTCAGACACTGCCCTTACATATGTTTTTTTTAAATCCTCAACGGAGAAGGGCGCGACTAAGTCCACGAGTATATTCTATTATTTTATCCATGTTATGTTTTATTTGTTTATATTAGTATCAAACATAAACCATGAAAAATACAGTGCATTCAGCAATTATTTTAGAGTGTTTTTTTGCTGCATATGTTTTTTTTGTGCGTTGATCTGTATGTCTGCTTCATTTTTTTTTTTGAAAAATCAGTTTTTTGCTGCATATGCTAGTTTTTTCATATCCAAGGATGATATTCACCGTGATTAAAAATGATTTTTTTGGATATCCAACATACATTCCTTTTTTTCATTTCTCCGCGTGACAGAATCACAGGACCTTGAACTCCAATTTTGAAAGGAGATCTCTTGATTTTAGGAGCTAGTGATTATGCACATTGTATTTATTGTGTCCATCGATTACTATATTCAAAAGGAAATTTAGATTTTTTATAATGATTTTAAAATAAAATAGTTAAATAAATTTTTGCATTTATATTTTAGCACCGTCATTCACCGAGTCCCTTGTTTAAATAAAATTTCAATTTTTTTTAAAAGCCATCCGACCTTAGCTGTATTTCCAAACTTTAACTTTCAATTTTTTAATATTGCATAATCACAACATCTCATCCCACTTTTCTATCCCACTTTCTGTCTCTCTACACTATTAATTAATGGCAACATCCCACTTTATGACTCTCTGCGTCATTAATTAATGGTAACATCTCACTTTCTATCTCTCTGTGCCAGTAAAGTTCTCTTGCCGCTTGGATTTTCAAATTTGGCAGCTAAGACATTATAAGTGGATAATATATTTATTTTATATAAAAAATAATAATCACTCTTTAAAATTTTAAATCCTGTAAATCTTTAATCTCGGATGAGTTCCCGGTACATTAATTTCCAAAATCTCAATTCGGCTCATCCCCTTCGGCCTTTTGCAGCTCTGCTCGGCTCCCAGGTTAGGCCTTAGGGTTTCCCAGGTTAGAATTTAGGATTTTTTTATGAATTAAAATACTTATTATTTGTGAAGTCTAAACTATATTTCTTAAATTACAGAGGGAGAGAAAGCGGTGCAAATACTATGTATGACTGTTTTAGATTTATATTTGTACTAGACTGTTATGCCGGACTATTTGTTAGACTTTTATATTTGCTGTTAAAACTACTTCTAAGGAACTTCTAATTTTAATAGTTGAGAAATGTTTGCTCTTATGCGCTTGCTCTTAAAATATATATGCTATAATCTATATATTTCTTGAATTGTAGAGTGAGAAAAAGCGGTGGAAGTACTTCATCCAGGTTACAACACGACGAGTCTTTGATGTATGACTGTTTTAAATTTATATTTGTACTAGATTGTTATGCCAGATTTTTATGTTTGTTGTTATAACTGCATCTAACGAACTTCTAATTTTAATCGTTGAGTAATGTTTGCACTTATATGCTTGTTGTTAAAACATATGCTATAATTTATATATTTGCTAAACTATTACTGTCAAATGAAATTTATGTTAAAATTGAATCTGCATTTATCACGAAGTTCCAACTCTAATTTATATTAAAACCTATAGTTTATTTGATTCGTTTGAACAAATAAGTTTATTTGATTTGTTCTCTATGGAATTGAGATGATTTGTCCGTTTGCATGGATTGATTACGGGAAAAGAACCAGCTTGATTTGTGCACTTTTAGCATTGACATTGTAGTGCATTACATTAGTCTTCTTATCTAGGTTGTGTTTAGGGTCATTAGTTGTCAGAATTATATTAAAAATGGTAGTTGAAGATCCCATACACAAAAGGAAGAGGGAAAATAAGAGAGCTAGTTTGCTTTAAACTAAGCCAGGGTGAGCAAATTTTGTACAACCTCACATTTAGGCTCTGTTTACCACGGTGGCAGCGGTCGTAAAAGCATGGGTTAAACCTTCATTCGTTAAGAATCATCTAACAAACATCATCAGTTTGAACATAAAAGTGACTGAAGTTACTTAGATGGGCGTTTTAACGAATGAAATTTTAATCCCCATGTTCATGACCGCCACCACCATGCCAAACGAAGCCTTAGTAGTTCATATTTTTTATATTTGAGTAAAATGGGAGAGACGGATAATTTGCAAGTATTATGCAAAACCAAGTATTATGCGAGAGCAATCATGAGAGAGAGTGAGGGAGGGAGAGAGAGAGGGAGGGAGGGAGAGAGAGAGAGAGAGAGGGAGGGAGGGAGGGAGGGAGGGAGGGAGGGAGGGAGGGAGCGAGAGAGTTTGAATTTTTTTATCCAGGTAGTATACAGTTATGCTATGAACTCTCTAAAGGAAGCATTTTATACAATCACTCAATCAGGTATATCATATCATAGAATCAGGTTTAATAAGTAAAGAGATTGAAATTACAACATTATGGGAAGAAAATATATCATATTGAAATCAATTGAAAATATATGAAAATACTAACCTTTGATCGTGGTCCGTAGACCGTAAAGGAGTGCTCATTTCAGCCAGTAATATTGTTAGTCACTTATCGACATTGTAATATTATTACCTTTGTCTAAATCTTCGTATTTTTCAACATCCACAAGTATTTCATCCATGTCATTACTATGTGGCTTGCAACGCAACCAATCACTAGTACAAATAAGTGCTTCAACGGTCTTTGGTAGTAGTGAACTTCTGAAAGGATCAAGGATTCGTCCACCGGTGCTAAAAGCCAACTTGGATGCTACCGTCGATATTGAAATTTCAAGAATATCTCTAGCTATTTTTGACAATCGGAAACCTCGAAGAGTTGATACAATCAGAAACCTCAAAGAATAGGGACAAGATCACATGATGCAACGAAGGGGAAGAAATCTCTTTCACGGTGGCGTCGGTGGAGCAACCCTGCCAACCCCGCAAGCAAAGCCACCCTTCACGGCGATGCGGCACAGCGGCGGACGGAATCGTGGTCGCGAACCCGCGGTGTTGTCGTGTCGGCCTCGGGAGAAATGCGGGACTGCAGTAGGGCTGCGGAGGAAAACTAAAACGAGAAAACAGAGACCCTAAATGTGAGGTTAAACTTAAAACCTTAATGTGCGGTAGGGCAGCGGACTGCGGTAGGGAGTATTGGAGTAATGTTATAAAAATTTTAAATTAT
The DNA here is from genome assembly GCA_039513925.1 of Platanthera zijinensis. NCBI lineage: Eukaryota > Viridiplantae > Streptophyta > Magnoliopsida > Asparagales > Orchidaceae > Platanthera > Platanthera zijinensis. The sequence continues at coordinate 73,907,469 of CM077080.1, forward strand.
GTATAACAAATGCCAGTTTCTGTTAAATTTTAAATTATGTTAAACAAAAAACCTAAATGTGAGGGATCAAAAACATTACTCGGTTCGGTTCGGTTCAGTTTGATCGGTTTTCACAACTTGAAAACCGACCCGAACCGATAGTCCTTCGATTTTCAAAAGCTCCAGACCGAACCACCACAGGATTTGGCGGTTCGGTGTCAAAATCGGTGCGGTTTGATCGGTTTGATCGATTTAGTCGGTTTTCACTCCTCACCCCTAATTAATTCTCTCTCAGTTCTGTTCTCAATTGAAGTAAAACATAGATTGTCAATTGTTTCAACTTCATGCCAAAAATGCATTCAATATGATGATATCAAAAACATAATTTCATGAAACAACCTCCAAGTTAGGTTGTTCAGGGAAAGGGAAGGCAAGTTTGTAAATTAAAAAATAGAAATAATTACCCAAACCTCCCCTGTAAACTAGCATAATTAGTGAGAGCACCCCTCTTATTTTCGAAATTACAAAAAGCTCCCCTTAAGTTTTCATTTCATTACCAAAACCTCCCCTGGTCTTTTCATTTCATTGCATTCATGAAGAAAAATACCCCCCCTGGACACTGTTCACCCAGGGGGGTGTTTTTGTGCATGGATGTTATGAAATTAAAACTTCAGGGGAGGTTTTTGTAATGAAATGAAAATTTTAGGGGAAGTTTTTGTAATTTCGAAAATAAGAGGGGTGCTGTCAGTAATTTAGCAAAGTTAGAGGGGAGGTCCCGGTAAATGGCCCTTAAAAAATATATATTTTTGGCCCTGAACAAACCCAAAAATGTGGTCCAATAAACAAAGCTGGCTTTTATTGGAGCAATGCAGATCATTCAGTGCTTGTGAGAATGAAAAGCACATAGTGTAGTGTGTGCAGTGTACGCGGCCGCCATCCTTCTCACAAGTAGTTGACCCTAAACACTTTTGGGGGTCATACTCGACATGTTCCTAACTTCCTAGACTGTTTCTTCAACAGGTAGCAGTGGGGCGTTGAAGGCCGAGTCGAACAAGTGAAAACAAACTGAATCAGTTCCCAGCTAATAAGCCGGCAAGAGCACCCAAAGGCGGAGAGCAGGCAAATGAAAAAGTCACAGCCGGTCCCGCCTCCGCTCGAATAGACTGTTAGCCCACATCACTTTCATGAGAATGAATTGAATCGGGAAAATCATTGTCATCATAAAGATTGTACATCAGTAGGTGAGCTTATAAAAAGAGAGGAAGACTCCCTTATCTCAACCCAGTACTCATAGGGGATACGGATATGAGCTTGTTGAACGAGGCAAAGATAGTGAGCGTATGATTACCAGGTAATGAGGCGATATCAAGCATCAACATTTCAACCGCTCAAGCCAAACAAGTAATTAACTTGGAGTCAATGCCACTCCACACTTATGCCAGCCAATGGGTATTAACAAATATAAGACGGGATATATATATATATAGAGAGAGAGAGAGTAATTATAGAGAGAGAACCAGTTCTCTGAATCTTATATAGAAAACCAGCAAATTGACCTTCAAATGTTTATTTTTTCAAAAAGTGATCAACATGAAAGTTGTAGATCTCATCGAAATCTACAACTTTCATGTTGATCACTTTTTGAAAAAACACTGTTTAGACCCCCGATTTGAGCCCTGAAAAAAGTCAAACCGAACTATATATATATACATATGTTCGTGTTGACTTTTTTCGGGGCTCAAATCGGGGGTCTAAACGGTATTTTCTCAAAAAGTGATCAACATGAAAGATGTAGATTTCGATGAGATCTACAACTTTCATGTTGATCACTTTTTGAAAAACAAATATTTGGAAGTCAATTTGCTGATTTTCTATATAAGGTTCAGAGAACTGATTCTCTCTGTATAATTACTCTATATATATATATATATATATATATATATATATACTCTATTATAGGGGTTCACTGTTTATACGCTTAACGTGTAAAATATTATATCCGCGCTTAACGTATTCACCGTCCGATTCAATCATTCCGGCTGAAAATTTTTAACAGAGGGGCGGCCGGCAGCTGCGGGCTTGCCGGCCACCGGCCGCCATGGGCTCGTCGGCGTCCACTACGACGAGCCTAGGGAGGCCGGTGGCCGGTGCGCCCGCAGCGGCCGGCCGCCCCTCTATTAAAGAAAATTTGCAGCAACGGTAGCACACCGACGAGCACAAGGCAGCCGGTGGCCGGCGAGTCCGCAGCCTCCGGCCGCCCCTCTGTTAAAAAATTTGCAACAGTGCCGACCGCCGCCGCTACTGCAAATTTTTTTACAGCAGGGCGGCCGACGGCTGCGGGCTCGCCGACCACCGGCCTCCCTGGGCTTGTCGGTGTCGCCGACGAGCCCAGGGCGGCCGGTGACCGGCGAGCCCGCAGCCGCCGGCCGCCCAACTATAAATGCAATTTTTTTATGCCGTTGGATTCAATCCAACGGCCGGAATAAGGAGGGCGCGGACATTTGTATATTCGCTTTACGCGGATATACATTTATCTGATATTATACATTCCAATGCCGCCGCCACTGGTTGCGGGCTCGCCGACCATCGGGCGGTCGGCGTTCGTCGGTGTGCACGCCGACGAACCCCTTGCTGTCGGTGGCTAGCGAGCCCGCAGTCGGCGACAACGGCGCTACAAAAAAAATTGACCTCTTCTCAGCGCCGCCGCCGCCGGTTGCGGGCTCGCCGGGCACCGAACGGCCGGTGCCCGGCGAGCCCACAGCCGGCGACGGCGACACTGAGAAGTGGTCGGCCGTTGGATGCAGGTGCGAATGGACGGCGAAGACGCACAATTCGCATCTTCGCACCTGGTTCCTATCCTACACACACACACACACACACACACACACAATATTATAATGGAATTTATCGTTGCTAAAGGAGGCGTCGACTACATTTGGACTTCCAAAATTATCCTTCCTCCCTTTGCCAGTGAGCGTATTTATTAAAAAAATTTGATTTCATACAATCGCCGCCGCCGGCCTGACCGGACCTCGCCGACGGGGTTGCCGAGCATCGGCGACCACGTCGGGGGTAGGCCGGCAGGAGCTGACCGTGATACCAGAAGAGAGAGTGAGAGAGGAGAGGGGGAGAAGCTTGCATGGCTAGCAAGCCGCGCGAGCCAGTTCCTCTGGTGTTGAGAGAAGCTTGTTCTGTCAACGCTTTCGGAGCTTGGCGTTGAGTGAAACTTGTTCTGTTGACGCTTCCAGAGCTTCACGTTGAGTGAAGCTTGTTCTGTCGACGCTTTCAGAGCTTGGCTTTGAGTGAAACTTGTTCTGTCGACGCCTTCGGAGCTTAGAGTTGAGTGAAGCTTCGATATTTGCAGGCGTTGAGCGAGACCTTTCCAGAACAACATTCGCCCGGGGTGGGGGGGGGGGGCGAAGAGACTCCCGCTCACAGTAGACAGGGTGGCTCTCTCCCTAAGAAGGCGCGAAAAGTCTCGCCCGTATTAGGCAAGTGGCCTTAGATCCAGCATTAACCCATAATGGGGGTGCCACGGAGGCGAGTACCTGGCTTACCCAACACTCGCCCCTTTAGGCGAGTGACGCCTTCATGTGTCACTCGTCCAGTAGGATTCAGAGGTAAAATTACCTGGATGCCCTTGCAGGGCTGCAAATAGCCCTCCATAACAGTGAAGTTTGGATGTTGGCAGACCACTTTTGGCTGCATATAGCGGTTTAGAACAGCGGGGTCGCGCTATTAGCAAGCAAGACTTTGAAATCTATAAATAGACCCAAGAGGGTACCTCAGAGGGCAAGCTTTTCAGTTCTCACTCTCAGATCTTCTTACGCTTTCTCAGGTGCCCTTAGCTCAACATTGACTAAGGAGGGGAAGCGTTCTAAGATCTTCAGAGTGTGTGATGGGACCTCTGTGCTGGATCTTTTGTCAGTTTTGAGTTCTAAGTCTTCAGTCAGCAAAACTCGCTAAGAGAAGTAAGTGTGCGGTCACTACTTCCCCAAGGATTCGAACTCTACAGAAGCCATTTCTCGGTTTCAACGTTTATGATTATGATTTTTATTTTTGCTGTTATTATTATTATTAAATTAAATTTATAATAAATATGAGCATCTTCGCACGGGCTACGCCGGTGCTCGAAGTTTGGCCGCTCTAGGCGAGCTTCACCCGCCTTCGTAAGGGCTTCGCCCGTGCTTGATGTTTCAGGCGGCCTTTGGCGGCATAGAAGCGGGCTCCGCTTCCACGCAATTCACCGGCTCGGTGCCGCAACTCCCACACGCGCCCCCCAGAGCCCTATGATTGTTTAATTCTGCATACGCGCTTCGGGGGGCCACGAGTGGGGGTTGCGATTTCGAGCTGGTGAATTGCGTGGAAGCGGGACCCGCTTCGATGCGGTCAAAGGCCGCCTGGAGCATCAAACACGGACGAAGCCCTTGCGGAGGCGGGCGAAGCCCTCCTTGATGCATGCGAAGGCCGCCTGAGAGCTTCGAGCACGTGTGTAGCCTGTGCGAAGAAGCTCATGTGTGAGTGAGTGAGTGTGTGTGTGTGTGTGTATATACACACTACTATAAAATAAATATGAAATGACATTTAAAAGCCATGCTTTTAAAACTATTGAACAAAGCATGATTGTCCACTCCTAATCCAGTCAATCAGACCGTTCAAGCATTTTAGATCAACATCTCAGTCGTTCGATCACACAAACGCAGCAGGACCATCCGTCTATATTTTCGTAGGTCTCCTAAATCTTGGATAGTAGGGGGTCCTAAACCTATAATGGGACATTATCGTTTTACCCTTCAAATTTTGAAAAAACTGCCTGGAAGGAATTGACGCGAAAACAGCCCAATCCAGCCCATCCTGCTCAACAAAAGCACGTCTTGTGTTGGCCCGCCCGACCTGCATAGTCTGTCAACTCAATTTTCAAATATTACTTTCTTCTCTTATTATTTAAACCCGAATAAACTTTTTTAACCCACGATATAGGACTAAACTTCGAAAAAAAAACCACGATCGGTGAGAATCAAACCAACAATTGCTTGATTATGAGTCAGATGTCTTACCCATTAGACAACCAACATCTTTTGTTATAGTTTGAAAACGATAATTAATTAACACATATACTCTCCGCCCAGCTATTCTTTTAATTTTTTTTAATTCTATTTAGAATTTAATCATTAATTAAATTATCATTTCTAATTTTTTTAATATCTATTAAATTAATTAGATTAGAAACAAACTAAAAAATATATTAATAAAAGATATTTTATAATCACATTTTATATTAATATAATATTTTAAAATTATAAAAATTTATAAAACCCCGCCACCATGGGCCAAGTACTGTTGCGCGGGGCATGAGTGCCGGAGGACCGTACCTGTCACTTGTGTGTGTACTATATATAAAGAAATGCTTTGTTGACATACCGTGTTACCCTGGCATATCGTCCAATAAAACTGGGTCGTTCAATCAGGATAGATCATAATATCTCGACAGTTCGATCACTGCATGTCATCCAATCAATCAAGACCGTTCGCTTAGATTTTCATAGGGCTCCTACATCTAGGAGGGGGGGGGGGGTCCAAAACCTATAATTCTAATAATTAATTTTAAATATTGCCTTTTTCCCACACATTAAAAAAAAAATATTTTGTCTTACAACTATTAAAAAAAATTAAACAATAACTTTAAAATATTTGGATAAGCGAAGCCTGCCCCGCATCCCAGATACTGTCGTGTGGGGCATGGGGGCCACCCGTGTGTGTGTCTGTGTGTGTGTGTGTGTCTGTCTGTGTCTGTGTCTGTCTGTGTGTGACTGTTTGTGTGTGTGTCTGTCTGTCTGTGTGTGTGTGTCTGTGTGTCTGTCTCTGTGTGTCTGTCTGTGTGTCTGTGTGTGTGTGTCTGTGTATGTGTCTATGTGTGTGTCTGTACTCTGCCCCTACGGTCAAACGCAACGTCGACGACAGATTTTGCACGTCTTTACAAATTTTACTTTGTTAAATAATATACATTTTGATATATAATATATATATATATTTTTATCATAACTCCTGCCCCCTGCTATTATTTTTATTAAACTCTCCGTCGCCATCTTCCCCTCTCATTCTCTTTCTCTGCTACTCTTTCTCTGCTACTCAAATTTTCATGTAAGTCATTAGATTTTCTCAAAAATTAATATCATTTCTTGAAAAAAGTTGAAAAGAGGGGGAAGAGAGAGAAGAGAGGGAGAGAGAAGTAGACATAAATGGTGAAAGAAAAGAGGGCGGAAAGGAGAGAAATAGGAAGAGAGAGCAACGTGGAGTGAGGTAAAGAAATAAATTTTTTAAAGTCAAATCGTACATTTTTTTTTCAAAAAAAATTTAAAATCTTAATTTATATATTTTTACGGTCATTTTGAGTACTCATATGCATAATTGCGGGCGAAGCCCGCCGTCGCCGGTCGCGTATTATCGTCCATGGTCGTAGGGGCGGAGCATGATTTGAGTCTTAGGGTTTTCCACGAGTGTCGTCTATCGTGATTTGAACCTGCTCATAGGCTGGCGCAACCCACCTTGATGCGGGCAAAGCCCGCAACGGCGCTTCGAGAACGGGCGCAACCCGCCTTGGTGCCAAGCGGACGAAGCCCGCAGCGCCGCATCGAGAACGGACGAAGCCCGCATGCTAGTATGTCTATATATATATATATATATATATATATATATATATATATATATATATATATATATATATATATATATATATATATTAATAAGGAAACATTGGAATTCCGTCCACCAGCCGTCTGTCGTCGGTCACGCTGCGTTTCACGGCGTTATTTTCGCTGTTTTGCATAAGCTTCGCTGGTTGCAGAAATATCCTGCCGTCGGTCCGCTGTTTTTCAGTCGCCGCTTAACTGCCGTCCTCCACACATCGTCGCCCGATGCCACCTGCCCTCCGCGTGTCCTCTCCCCGCTCTAAAATGGCACCGTTCATTTCAATCCCAGCCAAAGCCGCTCCTGCCCTCCAGCGACATCTCTTCCTCACTCATCTACGATCTAGGGCATCGCAACCCCACTCCTCCATGCACGAATCACCATCGGAGACCCTCTTCCCCGCGCGCAGCACCATCAACTGAAGCCCCATCCTTTGTTGGCTCACCACTTCATCGACAACCAACATCTCTTCACTCTTCAATAAGTTCATCGTCCTCTACCCCCAAGCTGTAAGATCACGATCTCATATCAATTTCCCTCTTGAGTTTTCAGATCTCATATGCAGTTCTCCTGAATTCTTCTTCCCCGGGCATTTCTACTCCACGGCAACCTTCTCTGCAATCGGCAATGACTTTTGATTTCTTCTTCCCCGGGCTTTTGATTTCTCATTTCGTTTTCGTTATGTTTTTTTTTCTCTTTTCATTTTCATCTTCTACCTATACGCTATTTCCTAATGCAAACCTCAACAGTTCAGTTTTTAAAGTCATTTTTTCACCCGCAAGCTGTTTGATAGAATGCCTAACAAAGATAACTTCTTCGAAACAATTTCTCTACAGTTATGCGTATGATGGTAATCAGAGGGTTTATCAACAACTTTTGCAGACTGATTCAAGTTGAATTCTGAGTGCGACAAAATTATATAACACAACTTTATGCCCCAAATTTATTTCTATATTTTACATTGATACTGACCTCCATCTTCGAGTTAGTTGTCACATTTCTACAGTTATGCGTATGATGGTAATCAGTGGGTTTATCAACAACATTTGCAGACCGATTCAAGTTCAAATCTGAGTGCGACCAAATTATATTTCTTCTTTATTACCATTGACGCATCAAATAACACAACTTTATGAACCAAATTGATTTATGTTGGCTTACCTTCTGTGTGATCCTCTCCATCACCAATTCACATCACATAACCACAAGCAATGATTTTTTTTTTTCATTTTGATGCCTCTACAAATTTGTAAGGCTCATTTTCTTGCACATTTCTCATATTTGGAATTCCTCAGTAATGTTATAGTTTTGCTGAAATCATCATATCCTGTTCGTTATCAGACAATTTGGCGTCAACATTGCTTCAATTTTGTACACCGCCCATCGCCTCGCACTCGCACCGCTGTTTCGGCGAATCATCTGCCGCAGCCTTATACGCGTCATTCCTCTCGCCGCGTGCTGGCGTCACCGCGTATCGCTGTCGCCGTGTGCCGCGTTCCCCGCCTGCCCCGTCCGCCGCCTATGCTGCCGGTATTTCCACGGCATAACGTTTCCCCAGTTTTTGCATCTTCTGCTCACTGCCTCCTCTCTTCCTCCGCGAATCTCTGCGCTTCTCCTCCTCACGCCAGCAACATCTACGCCTACCTGAGCAATGTTCTTTTATTTTATTATTTCTCTGTTACGCACTTTCCTCATTCCTCATTATCAGTTTCGTGTCCACTTCGCTTCGTTCATGGTCAAGTAGGGGTTCAACACTTTCCTCATGTTCATCAAGTGTTTTGTTCAGGTGATTACTGCTTTCGGCAAATTGATTTTTGCCCGTGTTCTTGCTTTGTTCAAGTGAAAATTGGTCAAGTGGGGGTTCAACACTTTGTGTTTTTTATGTCTCCACTTCTTTCCATGTTCAGCAGTTTTTTCTGCAATGTTTAGTGATTTTTTTTAATAGGGAAGCTGATTAATGACCAGCATATTTATATATATGTGATGATATTATCACTAAACATGTTGGCGTATATGCATTTTGGACAACAGCCACCAGTTTGCACATCGCAGCAATCTGCACTGCATTGAACTATGCTCCAGGAACCTGCATATTGGGTTTCACTTACGTATATTGGGTTTCACTTACTTGCAAATTTACTGCGCTATATTTTGTTTAACGACTCTCCAATTTGGATTTGATTTCCAATAAATTACATTAGATGTTTTAATGATAATATTATTCAAACACATTGAAAAACAAAGTGAAATCCAGAGATTTAATTTTCAAACTATTTATTTCACTTATCTGTACTGCATTTTCTCTCATCTACAGATTTTTACACCTATTTTCAACGCTAACTCACGAACGTCGTTGATCAATCTTCGGCCAGGTATTCCGGTGATTCCCCGATTTGCTCTGAACTGTTTTTGATTAAATCTTATGATTCCATGAAATTTCATATTCTGCAAATGTTTTTCATTCGATGCTCTAAACTTTACATCATATGACTGGTTGTATGAATGTTCTCTTGGGTTACGTGCTCAGATTACATATCTGATTACATTATTTTTATTGCAAATATGGCTTAATGAAAATTATATAGAATGCTTTACTGAAAATATGATTATTTGCATGAAATAAATAGACATATTGGATTACATAAATACATTTACAGATTTTTACACATGGTTTCGACGCTACCTCACGAACGTATGCTTATATATTAAATACAGACATATTAATCCCCTGCTATACAATGCGTTACAATGTGTTCTATACGTTACCTACTGAATTTGCTTACACCTTAAATATTTGCCCTACTTGCGTTCATTTGATTGCATATTTTCATTCAGTTGAAGCAAGAGCAATGTCTATGTCACCACCGTCGTGCTCCATGACACACAATAAGGAACACCAGCTCATAATCAATGACATCAACGACATCAACAACGTCCCAGAAAATATGCGAGAATACTACTACTTCTCACTTATAATAAGCAATCTTAACTTATGTACAACAACTGATGTTTTAAAGCGTTCCTTTGAATGCCTTCCGGGATACATTCATGCCAACGTAAGAATCTAAATGCTTATGCAACCGTTACATTCTTAACCCTTTTATCAAAATCAATCAATAATGTTACCTACTTACTAATGAAGATTGACATGGACATACAAGGAATACCACTGGGCACAGGTGAGGTCATCTTTGCTGATGAGACATCGCTTTACGCGGCCACCGTACAAATGGGAAACCACATCATCGATGGACAAAAGATTTCAATTTCTGAACTGACACTTTTTGATGTGAAGTAAAATTTCTGGCAGGGACAAGACTAAGTCCAACCTCATGTAATTCTACTGTGTAGTTCCGAGTTGTAAATATTGAATAATGCGTACATGTACTACAGTAAGTGTGTCACATGTACAGTTGCCGTGTACATCCTACTATTTATTTCATATGTAAGTTTCTAGAACATAATAAATCAAATAATGTTTTTGACTATATTAATTCGTAAACATAAATAGTTATCTGCGCGAAATGATGTTCATTTACTGTGACTGTACGTTCAATGGAACGTAGTCACCTGCAGTTTACTCTATGCTTATCAAAACACAAAACAGTGCATCTCTACTTCATCTTCAAAACCCAAATGTCAACATATGTGACAAATCCACATAAACATACAACAAAATAGATAATTATATTAAAAAATAACCTTACAGAACCTCATATTTGTGTACGCTGTTGAATATCTTCTTTACAGAATAATATTCACTGCTTCAATATAAGGAATTACTTGAAACAATATGCGCCTCGATCAACTTTACAAAATATACTCACTCTTGAAATAGTCGTTCTTTACATTAATAGTTTCCTGTGTAACATATGTAGATATGGAACGCAATGACGACAGAGTCACCAGACATAATAATACTCAATCTCCTGTTCCTAATCAAACTTTCCATCTGCCTAACGATCAACTTCAAGCTCATGTTCATTCAATAAATCTCCCCGCCCCGCAGCAACTCCCAGAACCATCACGCTCTACTCAACAGACTATGAATCAAGAACGCTCACAAAGGAGAAGATCTCTGATGTCTACTGAACAACGTGCATCTATAAGAGAATACAATCGCTCTTATCAAAGAGCACGGCGAGCACGTATGACTGAAGCACAAAGAACACACGAAAGAGAGATGTGACGTGCTGCTGCTCAAAGAAGGCGTACTCTCTTACCTCGTGAAGATACAATACTGCTACAACAACAGCCTACAGTCCACTGCACCGAACTAGCCATCCCTCAAACAACCACCTCTACACCAACGTTTCCTGCGAACGATGTACCTGTACACATGTCTTGGGGTAACAAGAAAATGTTTTTTATTCATGTTACCAAATGCTTACAAGTGCATTGTCATTATATAACACTGACATTGTTGTTTATTTCAAAGTTACAATTGCAGATAATGCTGTTATCCATAGATATTCATTAACCTCTATACCGTATGTATCATCATACTACTACAATCAACACTCTACAATTAGACAACCAGCAACAAAGCAAACATTGACTGTACCCACGCAAGACATAAACCCCTCATTCCTCTCCTCCCAGTCAAGTAGCCATATGACTGCAACTGCTCCTTCGGTAACATCAGTGCACCCAGGTACTGCTTCCACATCAAATGTAAACACAACTCAATCTGCAAGCCATCAAATTGAAGATATTATGGTAAATTTCATACATCCAGAAGGTATGCTTTCCACACTTATACTCCACATATATGTGTCGCCCAAATGTTGTAGTACCATATATGATTATATTCATACATTATACTTTCTCTTATAGATCACGCGCCATCAGTGACTTCCCAACATGATGATACAGACGAAAGTTCCTGTGAGTCTCCTGTTCGTATCAGACAACGACATGTTCGCAGCCACAACATTGCACGCATCTGTAATACAAGGCAGCAGATCATATATCTAAACCTACAACAACCCCACTTTTGTAATAATTGCAATGCTGAACTGTTTGATGGTGAAACAACATCATTGTGTTGCTGCAACGGAAGGGTGCAGATACCATGTATACCTGTTCCTCCAGAACTATATAATTTATTTATTAGTGACTCTGCTGAGAGCCATCACTTCAGGAGATACATTCGTTCATATAACCATGTTTTCTTTTTCACTTCAATGGGTGTGGTTTTAGATGCGTCTTTAGCAGCGGATCAACATGCAGTGTACACATTTCGAGCTCACGGATCAATATATCACCGAATTGGTCCTCTGCTACCTTCTGCAAACTCACGCCCTAGGTACCTTCAACTCTACATATATGATACAGAGCATGAGGTTGATTATCGTTTGCAAGAGAATGCTGATTTAGACCGAACACTACTACAAAAAATTGGCTCAATCTTGGATAGACATAACCCCTTTGTGCTAATGTTCCGGCGTATATCTCAACATGAGAATATGAACAGATGCAGGCTTATAATTAAGGAGAAACCAGCTTTGGGCCACCAATACACATTACCATCTGCGTCGCAGGTTGCAGTTATAATTGTTGGGTCTGAAGAGTATCTTGAATCAAATGAACGCCATATAATGGTTGAGACAGTTGAAGGCAATTTGGTTACTATTCAAGAATATGCGGGTTTCTATGACCCACTTCAGTATCCGTTACTCCTCCCATATGGTACCTATGGTTGGTTAGCTGAATACAAAGGATTAAATAATCGTCATGTTAGCTGTTGCGACTACTACTCATACATACTCCAGGTAATTTGTATTTAGGTTGTACTTCTTCCACACATGCTACTTTTATTGATAAGCTATTTCACATTATCATGATTATACTGTAGGATCGTCAACCACCTCTATCATTGCCACTACACGGATGTCGACTACTACAGCAATATGTGGTTGATAATTACATTAAAATTGAGACTCAAAAACTGCGCTGGATAAAAAATAACCAGAAAACTATTCGTTCTGAACTTTACACTGGATTACAAGACTGTCTTAATGCTGGAGAATATAGTGCAGGTGCCAAAAAAAATTACTTCATAATATTTATATGTTTTCAATCAAAGTCCTTCCGCTTCTAAATTTAACACTATGTCCTACTACTCCAGCTAATATTGGTCAGCACGTCATCTTACCATCATCTTTTATTGGGAGTCCTCGCGACATGTACCAACGTTATCAAGACGCAATGGCCGTTGTGCAGCAGTATGGTAGACCCGACGTATTTGTAACAATGACATGCAATGCTTTATGGCCTGAAATCACTGATGCACTTTACTCTGGACAAACAGCTCAAGACCGTCCAGATATAGTTTCGCGAATATTCCATGCAAAATACTAGAAATTGAAAGAAGACATTTTTCATAACAATGTTTTGGGCACAACGATTAGTCACGTCCACGTAATAGAATTTCAGAAAAGAGGCCTACCTCACGTTCATATGCTGGTTATTTTCGATCCGCATGATAAAGTAAATACTCCTGATGATTACGATAAGATTGTTAGAGCAGAACTTCCTCATATTGAGGATGAACCAGAATTATACAATGCTGTTATTCGTCATATGATTCATGGGCCATGCGCACACATAAACTCTCATGCACCATGCATGAAACATGGTGCCTGTAAAAAAGGTTATCCGAAGATCTTTGCAGAGACAACTGTACATGGAGCAGACTCTTATCCAATCTACAGACGTCGGGACAATGGACGATCATTTAGATTACATCGAGCACAAGACTTTGCTATTGACAATTGATGGGTTGTTCCATATAACTCATGGCTTCTGTTAAAATATAACTGTCATATTAATGTAGAAATATGCAGCAGTATTAAAAGCATAAAATATCTATATAAGTACATTCATAAGGGTCCAGATTCTGTTGCCTTTCAGATTCAACCTTTCTCGGATCAGAATGAGCTTTCGCAATATGTCAATGGTCGATGGATTTGTCCACAGGAGGCATTCTGGAAAATATTTAAATTCTCGATGTACCAAACATTTCCATCAGTTATTCGTTTACAAATACATTTACCTAATAAACACCAGGTGCATTTCCGGACATCTGATGATGTCGACGATATTTTGGCAAACGAACGGAACTCACGCACAATGCTAACTCAATTTTTCAGCATCTACGACACAGAAGAAGAACATCATAATTATTTGTATACCGAGTTTCCAAAACATTACAGATGGAATCTAACATCCAAAACATGGAGCAAAAGAAAATGGAGACTGAAAGTTGTTGCTCGAATGTACTCGGTAAATCCTTTAGAAGGAGAAAGATATTATTTGCGCATTCTGTTGACTCATATTCGAGCTCCAAGATCCTTTCATCATCTGAGAACAGTGAATAACATTACATACAGTACATTTAAAGATGCAGCTGAACATTGTGGTCTTCTCGAACGAGACAATAATCTACATAATTGTATGCGTGAGGCAAGAGAATTCCAACTACCACATGCACTGCGAAATTTGTTTACAACAATTTTACTTTTCTGCACACCAACTGAAGTTAGACAACTATGGAATGATAACTACAGTTCAATGAGTGAAGACTATATCTCATCGCCTTGGATCAGTGATCAATATATCATGAATAGACTCCTTACTGACATTGACTCTACTCTCCAGCAACATAGTCGAAGTATTACAGATTTTGATATTCCTCGGATGTCAGCAAATTTTAGAAATCATAACAACATCTCCAGCTTAATTGAAGATGAACTCTCAATACCGGTCTCAGATACAGCGCTTGCATCTGTTTCATTGTTAAATCCTGCTCAATACTACGCTTTCCAGACTATTATAGATTCTATTAGACAGCGTAAAGGAGGTATTTACTTTATAGATGGCCCTGGCGGTAGTGGCAAAACGTTCTTATATAAGTCAATACTTGCGCATTTACGTCATGATGGACATATTGTGCTGGCAACAGCATCATCAGGGATAGCTGCAACTCTTCTTCCAGGTGGAACTACTGCACATCTCAGATTTAAAATTCCGATTCCTGTGGAAGCAGGTTCATTTTGTAAATTTGGTAAGATGTCTGAAATACATAAACTTATACAACATTGCTCTGCCATATTGTGGGATGAGGCTCCAATGTCGCACAGACATGTATTTGAGGCCGTTGATCGCTCATTGCAAGATATGCTGAATACCTCAGAACCGTTTGGTGGTAAAGTTGTTATTATGGGAGGAGATTTTAGACAAGTTCCACCAGTTTTAGTTAATGGCACAAAATTTCAAATTATCAATGCCAGCATAGTTGCGTCACCTCTGTGGTCAACTGTACAGTTACTTTCATTAACTGACAATATGCGTGTTTTTGGTGATCGAGATTTCTCAGAATATTTACTTAGAATCGGCAATGGTGACGAGTATACATATGATCATGACATGGTTCAAATTCCAACTTCAATGATTATTCTCTGGGAAGGAGAGCATTCAATCACTGTACTTATAAACAGTCTTCCCTGATATTAAATCCAGTGCTACCATCTCTGAATATTGGGAGGACAGAGCATTACTGACTACATTAAATGACGATGTTTCATTACTAAATGAAAAATGCCTTCATCTACTCTCTGGAGAAGAGATTACATACTACTCATTTGACTCAGTTGATGATGATAGATTTAATTTATACCCACAGGAGTTTCTTAATAGCATATCAGCAGGCACACTGCCTCCGCATAAATTGTGTTTAAAAAAAGACACGCCAATCATGCTGTTGAGAAATTTAAATCCGCGAATCGGCTTATGTAATGGGTCACGACTGCTTTGCCGTCATTTCTCCAGAAATATTATTGAAGCTGAAATACTAACAGGAGAACATAAGGGAAAATCTGTCTTCCTTCCCCGCATACCACTAAAAAATGCTGGAGATTGTAATATGCCATTTGAGCTAACTCGGAAGCAGTTTCCAGTTCGGTTAAGCTTCGCAATAACAATAAACAAAGCTCAAGGTCAAACAATTAAACAAGTTGGCCTGTACCTGCCCTCTCCTGTTTTCACTCATGGTCAACTTTATGTTGCTTTGTCAAGAGGAGTCCGTGCAGCCAATACAAAAGTTTTAGTAAAAGATGGGTCAATACCAGCAAAGTCTGGTACATATACCAAAAATGTTGTATTCAAAGAACTCCTATCCAAAGTTATTATGCAGGTGCATTTTTTTCTCCTCAAATTCAACTTTGTTTCTTAACAAACTACTCTTTCATTGCATTGACCATTACAGTGTAATGCGTACAGGTTTGACCAGCAATTTAGGCCAACGGTCTCATGCACATGACATTGTATATCAAAATTGTCATGTACATGTCACATTTTAGCACACAACAAACGTATGGTGCAATCATAGACAACGTTACTACAGAAAAACAGTGTGCGTACATCAATTGTTTGCGCACTCCCCAACACTGTTCTGCAATCCATCTATAAACCTTATTACTCTAATTACAAAATATACCTGCCTCCGTCATAAATATTCTGTATGTTTTCATGACGATGATCTAATGTTTTATTTTATATGTATTGATATTGTCTTTATGAATTTTAATAATGTTCAGATGACAAACAACCAATCATCGGATCAGCAGCTACAATTAGATAACCACTCCACCATTAACACTGGTAAGCCATTCAAACAATGCGTGTATAATTCTCTTCTACCCAAACATTTCAAAATATATATGATATCATTTGTTTTGCAACTTACTGTATCAACACCACTTCTACAGACTCTGACGACAATTACTATGATGAACTTTACCCACCAACCACAAGTAGGTGGTCAGATTTGCCGCGAAATGAAATTCCAGGTCTGCGCTTACGTATTCCAGCTGTGCCACCTGGTCTGACGCCACAAGAAGAATGGAATTACGTGTTCACAATGATAGCCAGGTAACACATAAATCATAATATGCACTTCATAACAAATACTACTACCACTACTCAATTAACATGTTCGCATGACTAATATCGCTTTCCATCGTGAACAAATGCAGGGTCGCCCGAGATCACTAAAGAAGCTAGATCATCAACAACTGTTGTGACTGCTGAGGACTTCAAAGTACACTTGCACTTATGTGTTATGTATGTGATATTTATATGTAACCAATGTAATCTCTTAATAATGCTTTAGATAAAGCAAACTACGAAACTCATATATTTTATTTCATCCTCAAACTTCCACCTACTTCCTCCAACAGACATTTATATAAACGCTTTGTGTAATGTTCTTTCTATTATTATGACATTTAAATATTCAGCTTCTCTACTTCATAATAATATAATAACACTAAGATGTACTTATGATTCTTACTTTTAAGCGTTTATACTCCTCAATACTATGCCTACAAACATCACCCTGCCCAAAGTTATAGCTATAACATTTGCCCTGTACAGAACATTGAGCAGTACAGTTACAAAGTAAAACTTTTATTTGTAGTGGAAATTACTGCGCTCTTCAAAATATAGTAGTACATGTATGGTGAACAGTTACAGAGTATATCGGTCTCCAAAGTACCCCATATCCGTCACTTGCGGCCCCCATAGCACATATGCAAAATCAACACCTCTACGACACTCGATCAAATGATAGGGCACATGGAACCCCCGTGCCCTACACGACATGACCCCCGCCTCAACAATGTCCCCGCGCGACTACACTTCTGCAACTTGCAACCCCCCGTCCACAGCTGTTTTCACTGCTCAATTCTTACCATCTACGTTAGAAAACGAGCATCTTCGCACGGGCTCCGCCCGTGCTCGATGCTCTCCGCATCGACAGTACCACAGCTGGACCGGTCCCTCCGACCAAACTCACCCATCAACGACACTCCATGCTCTCAGACGATGTTCGGCTTCATCCAGGCAGGCTTCACCCGGCAGGGATCAAACTTCAGCCATGCTGGATGCTGCAGTCGTTCTTACGCCGCATAGAAGCAAGCTTCACCCGCTTCGACACAATTCACCAGCTTGACCTGTACCCGTCAGTCGCGTCCCCCAAAACGCATATACAAATTGGTCCCTCTACGACACTCGATCAATTGATACTACACAGGCCCCGCGCCCTCCTCGACTGTACCCCCACCTCTACAATGTCCCGGCGCAACGACACTTCTGCAACTCGCAATCGCCCGTGCACACGACCCCTGTCCCTGATGGCCTTCCTGTACTTACTTTATCGTGTGAACTAAGATTTGCAAGTTGCAGAAGTGTCGTTGCGCCGGGACATTGTAGAGGTGGGGGTACATGATATCTCCCCTATATATATATATCTACATATATATATATATATATATCTTTACCATATATAAAGAAGTATCAATGACGTGAGTTCGAAATTCCAACCACCGTCGGATCATGGCTTCATAATTCATCAGCCGTCCGATCTGGAATCATTAAAAAAAGAAAAATAATAGGGATCCTACACCTACTCACCATGTAGGATAAGAGAGAGAAGAGAGAGGGGCTGAGAGAGGGAGGGCGGCGGAGAGCTGGGGAGAGCAATCATCATTAATATTTTATTTAACTATATATATATAGGCTAGGAGAGAGAGTAAGAGACGGAGAAAGAGAGGGAGAGAGGGCGGCTCAGGAAAATTTATATTATATATATTATAAAATATATATTAATATACTAGATTAAAGAGAGAGTTATGAGAGAGAGACATAGATAGGAGGAGAGAGAGAGGCGGTGGATATGAATGCTTTGATATTATATGCTTCCTATATAATATATATGTTTTATTTATTAAAATAGAGATAGAGAGAGAGCGGGAGAGTTACGGCGAGAGAGAGAGAGATAGAGAGAGATGGCGGCTGAGAGGGGGTGGGTATATTATATATGTAATATATATTACATCTTATGAAGTGGGCGGTGAGAGAGAGAAACAGATGGAGAGAGAGAGAGAGAGCGGTGAAGAGAGAGAGAGAGCAGGAGAGCGAGAAATCAGGAGAGAGAGCGGGAATGCTTTGATATTATATATATGCATCATATATAATATATATGCTTTATTTATTAAAATAGAGATAGAGAGAGAGCGAGAGAGTTGCGGCGCGAGAGAGATGAAAATATTTTTACTCACAAACGCATATTTTTTTACAAAAATTAAAATGATAGTATTGATGTAAATTTTTATGCGGTCATTTTGAGCACTCATATGTATATGTCCGCAGTGACCCGTCGGGGCGGGCGGGCGAAGCCCGCCAGTTGCTGGAGAAGCCCGCTTCTATGCAATCAAAGACCACATAAAGCATCAAGTACGGGCGAAGCCCGTGCGTAGGCGGGCGAAGCCCGCCTGATGCGGCCGAAGGCCGCCCGAGAGCATCGAGCACGGGCGTAGCCCGTGCAAAGTGCCACAGTATCCGGTCGGCGATGACGAAGCGGCGGGCTTCGCCCACCCCCTGACGACCGTACCCCCGGCATCGCCCCCCAGCGAGCTTTGCCCGCCTCCAGCCCTACAGCTCCGCGCGACAGTACCCGGCCTGCGACGGCTCTGCCCACCCCGACACCGTGGCACCTTCTTTTATGTATAAAAATTTCCATTCTAAATTATTTTAAATGATTTATTTATTAAATTATAAAATTTCATTAAAATTTTCATTTTAAATTAACGCAACTCCCGCTCATCAACGTTGTCGGCGGAGGCCTGACCGGAGACACCCGACGGGTACACCGAGAGCCGACAAACCTACTGGGGGTAATCCGGCGGCGCTCCGGCGGGGCCACCGCCGGCAGTGGCCCCGCCGGAGCGCCCCCGAAATACCGCCGAAGGGTTTGCGGGCTCCCGGCGAACCCGCCGGAGGTCTCCGGTCAGGCCACCGGCGCGAAGATGACCGAACTATGGGGGGGGGGGGGGTGGAGCGGAATGTTGCTGTCGGGTTTGAGGAGAGAGAAGAAGAGAGTTTTTTGGGGTTTTTTTATTGGGAGACCCAACCCGATATTTGCAGCCCCAGATCCAACGGTTCAGGATCAAAATACTCAAATCCGACGGCCACTTATTTTCCCAATATTTTTGAACTCACAATATTGACAGATCACCATATATCTTTTTAATATAGTATATCTTTTTAATATAGTATATATATATATATATATACACACGAGTGCCCGACACGGGGCTCCGCCCCTATGGCTACGCGCCACAGTACCCGACCCGCAAAGGCGGGCTTCGCCCGCACCCGGCTGGCTTCGCCAGCCCACGACGGGTCGCTGCCAGGGGCGGGCGGGGGCGCTCGTATATATATATATATATATATATATATATATATATATATATATATATATATATATATGCCCGGCACCGGCCTCCCCTCTCTTTCCACTGCTGACCGGCGGCGGAGCCGCCGCCGGTCTGACCGGCGCCCACCGGCGGTGGCCCTGCCCGCCGGTCGCCGGACAACCCCCGGAGGGTTCGCCGGAGTCCGGCAAACACGCCAGTGGGCGCCGGTCAGGCCGGCGGAGGCTCCCCCGCCGGCGGCATAGCAAAGTGGGGGGAGGGCGGGGCACGACAAAAAAAAAGAGGGGGAGGGCGGGGCTCGGGATTGAGGAGAGAGGAGGGGTTTTTTTTTTGGGTAAATTTTATTTGCAGTCCAGATCTTATTTATCCAACGGCTCAAATCTTTTGAATGAATTTTTAATTCATGATTATTTACAGACCCGACTATTTCTTTTTGAAATAGTATATATATATATATATATATATATATATATATATATATATTCGTTAATTTTATTTTCCTGTATATTTTTTAGTCCCACGTTATATTTTGGGTTTATTTGTTGCAACCTCTAACCATATAAAAAGGGGCATACAATCAATAATAGCGAGCATTACATTCATCTTTCTAAAATCAAATAGAAATCAAAGCTATAAGAAATTACTGATCTAACCATCAAAAGCATAGATTTTGCCAATGGCCATACTTTAGCTTCCCAAGAGAAAATTATTGAAGAGGAAACCTGTTTCTGAGCCAGGTCTCCAAGTGTGTCCAAAGTAGTGTTAGGAATTGGCTTCACAAATTCCACTGAACAGTCAAAAATACAAAGAAAAATAACGTCAATATTTTATAACAAAAATATCACAATAATGATCAACGTCCGATACAGAAACGCCGCGGAGAAGCCGGACACGCTCGGTCCGCGGGAGAGAGGACAATCTTGACTGCAATCCGCTAGCACAACGGACGCACAAGGTTCACCGAACCTTCAACGTCGAGGTCCGACGTTCAACCGCAACCACCGCCACCACCGGAGAACAACGCCACCACTGTCACTACCGGAGAACAACGCCACCACCGTCGAGGCTAACTGCACACACGCACGCCGTCGACAGCGTGTCTCTCCACTGCAACGCCGGCGAGCAACTCCAACCGAGCCCGACAACAACTCTCTTAACGCCGGCGGTTAACTCCTCCAAGACCGGTGACGAACACCCTCAGCCACGACCGCTCCGAGTGCACGAGCAAGAGAGAGCTGATCCTCCTATTGGCCGGCTCTACTCCTTCTACCAGGCGGATTGCTGGCTGCTTTTGTCTAAATCCATCACCATACATATATATATAAATATATATATATAAATTATGAAAGCATGCGGAGCATGCTTTCACTAGTTTATATATATATATATATATAATATATATATATATTATAATATATATAATATAATATATATATACAAAGCATGCTTCGCATGCTTGTATATATATATATTAAAAGTGGCTCGGTTTATTTGAACCGGGTAGGAGCCAATAAAACCAACAAACACCACCTTGGCTCATACCCTGGTTCCACTACCACCACCTGCACGAAGCACACAACTGCGCGAAGCACCACCTCAACGATTTGAGGCGTCAGCCGACCTGCTCCAGTCGACTCATCCCTGCTCGGCTCAACCTCTGAACGTCGTCGCAACCGGATCGCAAAAACTGACTCGTCGAACCCGAGTCCCTGGAAGGCGATCCACTGCACCACCACGACTATCACCTCTGTCGGCCGTAGAAAGCACGGGCTCACCACCTCGCATCGTGGTCCCCATCAGCCGGTACAAACTACCGTGCTTCAGAGCTCGCATGAGCACGATGCGCCCTTGCCTCACCGTCAGAACTCCATTTCTCGCTGCAAAACTACAGCTACTGGAATCCAATCTGCCCAACGAAATCAGATTCCTGCGCAGCTTAGGTACCAGATGTACCTGATCAAGTCTACGCATAGCTCCGTCATGCGTCCTCAAGTTCACCGTACCAATCCCCGTGACCTTACATGCTGAGCCGTCACCCAGAAAGACCGACCCAGATGTCACCTCCAGGGAACTGAACATCGCCGCATCTGAGCAAATGTGCTGCGAAGCACCCGAATCCAAGATCCAGCTATTAGTGTCACCTTGACTCTCAGTGACGCAATAAAATCCGTCATCTCCTTCCAGGTCGAGTGTCACCATGCCCGCATCTTGGACATCCTTCGAAGTTCCAGAACTTCCTGCACGCTGCGGACAATTTCTCCTAATATGACCAACCTGTCTGCAGTGGTAACACATCACTGCCTTTTTCGACGCCGACCGAGCTCGTGCACTGCTCGATCCTTTGTCAAAACTCCTCCCGCGTTCATGCGCTACCAAGATCTGTTCACCCCTAGGAGTGGGGTCCTTGAACATCTGACTGGATAACAGCGCCGACGTGACTTCTTCCAGCCCCACCGTATCTTTCCCATACAGGAGCGTAGTCACCATGTGCTTGAAAGACGCCGGGAGCGAGGTAAGAAGTAAGAGAGCTTTGTCTTCTTCCTCTACCTTCGAGCCAACCACATGCAATTGGCTCAGAAGACCGTTGAACACATTGAAGTGTTCCTGCAGGTTGCCACCTTCCTGCATCTTCAGCGCATAGAGGCGCTGCTTCAGCAACAATCGAGCCGTCACGGATTTTGCCAAGTATAGTCGCTCCAGCTTCTCCCAAAGCTCGACTGCCGTCTCTTCAGTCCCGATGTTGAAGAGCACCTGGTCAGCAACACACATCCTGATTGTGCTCGTGGCTTTTTCATCAAGATCCTGCCATTCCTCATCTTTCACCGTCGTGGATAATTTGTCGCGCCCCCGCAAGACTCGAATCAAACCTTGTTGAACCAACATATCTTTAACTCGAATCTGCCATAGGCTAAAATTCCCACTGCCATTGAACTTCTCTACGGAAAATCTATCCAACGTTGCATTCTTCCCTGCCATGACTGTCGCCGACAAACTAGAAGACCTGATTTGTTCAAAGGTCGGATCTGAAAGACTGGGAAGAGGACCTAGTCGTTCATCACCGCAGTCAAACCCTTCCTAGAACGTCCAATCACGGTCGTCTACCGAACCTGCCTCTGATACCACTTGTTAGGAATTGGCTCTACAAATTCCACTGAACAGTCAAAAATACAAAGAAAAATAACGTCAATATTTTATAACAAAAATATCACAATAATGATCAACGTCCGATACAGAAACGCCGCGGAGAAGCCGGACACGCTCGGTCCGCGGGAGAGAGGACAATCTTGACTGCAATCCGCTAGCACAACGGACGCACAAGGTTCACCGAACCTTCAACGTCGAGGTCCGACGTTCAACCGCAACCACCGCCACCACCGGAGAACAACGCCACCACTGTCACTACCGGAGAACAACGCCACCACCGTCGAGGCTAACTGCACACACGCACGCCGTCGACAGTGTGTCTCTCCACTGCAACGCCGGCGAGCAACTCCAACCGAGCCCGACAACAACTCTCTTAACGCCGGCGGTTAACTCCTCCAAGACCGGTGACGAACACCCTCGGCCACGACCGCTCCGAGTGCACGAGCAAGAGAGAGCTGATCCTCCTGTTGGCCGGCTCTACTCCTTCTACCAGGCGGATTGCTGGCTGCTTTTGTCTAAATCCATCACCATACATATATATATAAATATATATATATATTATAATATATATTATAATATATATAATATAATATATATATACAAAGCATGCGAAATATATATAATATAATATATATATATACAAAGCATGTTTCGCATGCTTGTATATATATATATTAAAAGTGGCTCGGTTTATTTGAACCGGGTAGGAGCCAATAAAACCAACAAGTAGTAGGATGTTGGACAGTTGTTGGAGGCTTAGGGAATGTTTAGGAGGGTGGTGGCAGTTGATGGGGCAGTTTGAGATGAGCATGGAACGACAGAAGTTCAACATGTAAACGAACATATGTAACATCCTATAATTTTTAAGGGGCTTAGGAATTTGAAACCTTAGCTAGGAGAGCTGGCGGGGCCTACTATAATCCAGAGGCCCCAACTGAGTAAGGGTTGAACTCTAAGGTGCTAAGATCACTAAATTAACCCCATTCATGCTCCCCAAAGCTATATGAACTCAATTTCACCCAAGGGTTGACTTGGTCAACCACATGCTCAAAATAAGCTTAAGTGCACCCTTGAGCTTTACCAAAGAACCTAGTGCTCATCATGACCCAATAATATGGACATAAACCCATCATGACCCCCACAAAGCTTAAATAGTTGACTTGGTCAAACCCTCACCAAAACCAATTTTAAGGATTGTGCGCATAATTGCCCTCATCAAGGGTTGTATAAGCCTTAATGTGATTTGACTCAATCCACCTCACCACCTTGAAGTCAGATCAAGAGTCAACAAGTCAAACCCTAGTTTATTTAAGATTGACCAAGCCCTTAAAATCTTGATTTGACTACACTAGACCTAGCCATGGCATAAGCTTGACCTCATGACTCTCCCTCAACCCCGCGAAAACTTTCAGTGCGTCTAACGCACCGAAAATTGGTGCGCCTTTAAATACCGTGGGGCCACATTAATTTTCGCCAATTGCGCCGATCCCGCCTCTTTCCGCCAAACAGCCGCTCGTCCTCTCCAGCGCGAAAGGTCGTCGCCTCTCCAACACTCCATCCCGCAAGTCGTGGCCGCCCTTCATCTCCCGCAGCTCGTCGAGATCCAGCATTATTCTTCCCGCAGCTCCTCGAACAACAGCTCGTCGTCTCCCTCATCCATCCAGCAGGCCCCGGATTCGCCTCCTCCCGATAACCTGCACGTGGTCTTCCCTAAACCCGCAGTTATACTACTCCATCAGCGCTCAACAGCAGCTCAGCTCAGCAGTCCGTCGTCTTCCCCATTCTCCCGCAGTTGTTCTAACTGGAAAACATATACATTATAAGACTGGATAAAAGCTGAGAACAAATTGGACT
The DNA here is from genome assembly GCA_039513925.1 of Platanthera zijinensis. NCBI lineage: Eukaryota > Viridiplantae > Streptophyta > Magnoliopsida > Asparagales > Orchidaceae > Platanthera > Platanthera zijinensis. Next base: position 73,932,410 of record CM077080.1, read on the forward strand.
GGAAATCAGCTGAAATATACGACTGGATAAAAACTGCGAAAAAACCCGACTGAAAATGATGGAAAAAATAGGACTGGAAACCCTAAACCCTAAAAAAACGGGGAAATGAACCTTACTAACGACTAGAAAATATCAACAATAAATATTCTCCAGCAGTGATAATCTACGGCAGTAATCTTCATAACATGAACTGCGCCTGGTGAAAAAAACCGACTGGAAATGATGGAAAAAATAGGACTGGAAACCCTAAACCCTAAAAAAACGGGAAAAGGAACCTTACTAACGACCAGAAAACATCAACAATAAATATTCTCCAGCAGTAATAATCTACGGCAGTAATCTTCATAACATGAACTGCGCCTGGTTCGATTTCGCCGATCGCCGATGGAGGGAGTCGGGGTTGGAGCAAGAGGCGAGTGAGGCGTTTCAAAAAATTTCGAAATGGAGGGGATAAATTTAGTGGGGGCCACCATATTTAAAGACACACCCATTTTCGGTGCGTTAGACGCACCTAAAATTTATACCTCAACCCCACCTTAACTGTCACTTTAGCCCATGGTCGAAGTCAAGGTCAAAAATGGTCAAAGCCATGCTTTGGCTGACCAAACAATTCTTAAATTGAATGGATTCAATGTATAAGGCTGGATTTGCTTTTGTAACCCCCCAAAGATCAATGTGAGGAGACTTTAGGAGGGGAAGGGTTTCTAGTGTCTTTATGGAGGGCCTTAAAACCCTATGACCAGCCATGAAGGAGTTGAAGAGACTTGGAATCCTATTATAACCCAAAACCAAGCCCGTGGCTTCATCATTTGCCTCTTGCACGACCACAAGCAGACTTCCTCTCCCTCTAGTGAGCTCCAGAGGCTGCGAGACTGTAACGCCTCTGATTTTTTAATATTTGGTTTAATTCGTTGTCTGGCGTATTTATGACGTCAAGGCATTGCGTTGACACGGTTTCGGCATATGCCGTTGTTAGAGCGTGGTTTTAGCTCTTACGTTTTTCTGTGTGTGACTGAGTTTTAGCTTGTTTGCAAGATTCCCTAGCGAGCCGGGTCTGTTTTGGTGACTCGGTAGAGCCTCTTTGGGAATACTTGTGTTTTGGCTTCGGGAGGTGTTTTCCCATGTTTAGGCCGTCGAATCTTAATTTCGACTGCATCGTTGGGTTTGTAGCGTCGGTAATTAGCTACAGTGTGATTTTCATAGAAATCCGTGTTGACACGAATTTTGGGTCGTTTGGACCATTATTTAATAATAAACTATTATTATAATACTTATATTTCTAAGTATAAATAGCCTTGTGAATAGACAAACCCTATTCATCGTCTTCTTCTTGAAACCGTCGGCTGTTATGGGAAGAGCGAGAGCGGCGGTCTCTTCTAAGCTTTCAGCCATCGATTTCTAGGGTGTTAGTGCTCGAAATCATCTTTGGAGAGTAGATCCGGGTAGATCTCACCTAGATCTACGTTTCTACGGTAAGTATTTCTTGTTTCGTGAAATTTTGGGTGTTAGGGATTTCGTTTTAACCCTATTTAATCCTGAAAAGTTTCAGGAATTGTTGCTTAGGTGATTTTCGGCCAATTCCGTGAGGAGTGCCGGTGTTGCCAAGTTCGGCAAGGTTTAAGGCAAGTGGTGGTTTTCCCCTTACTTGTTCTCTATTCCTTTTATTTTGATTATCTCCCTGTAAAAAAATGAGATTTGCATAGGGTGTGCCCATATAATTTCCGGTCAAGGGCCATCCATCTAAACAATTGTTAGTCTAGGCAAATTCGTTGAGGGTCTGACTGACTGTTAATCTAGTCCTAGATCTGTCAAATATTTATGATTTGAGTATTAGTCATGACCGAGATCGTCATCATAGTCGGGAAGAAGAAGAGGAAGGAAATCTGATTCTTGTCATTTTTACTGTTAAGCATTGTCCCTCATGCCCCCTCCTTTTTCTAGATAAAATGATCTATGGTTGGTGTGAATTAAGGGAAGTAGAAGTCTGTATTCTTTCCTGTACAGAAATAGGTATTTGAGTAGAGTATGGACATCATGACCTGTTGAACAGTAGAAGATAATTGAGAAAATTTAGTTGAATGTGGGATTAGTGTGGTTAGGGAAACCTCATCAGGTTTGGCATTTCGCTTAAGTCAAATGTGTCTTATATGACCGATTAGGCTAAGTCAAAAATTAATCCTTGATGACAGTAGGTTAATTCGTCGAATTTGACGCTTAGACTTAGGCAATTTCGTCGGGCAGGTTAGGCGTTGAGTATAGCCTTAGCACTAAAGTTCAGTTTTTAGACTAAGTCCAAAAGCATTGAGTGCGTTGAGTGCACTCAAAACGGCGTTGAGTGTGTTGAATGCACTCAACGCCTTGCTGAGAGGTTTGCGACGCTAAGTGTAAAAGCTTTGAGTGCATTGAGTGCACTCAACGCGGTGGTGAGTGTGCTGCATACACTCAACGCCATCAGAATTTGACGCTAAGTCAAAAGGCGTTGAGTGTGCTGCATACACTCAACACGACGTTGAGTGTGCTGAATACACTCAACGTCATCAGGAAATCTTGGAATCTAAGTTAAAAGCGTTGAGTGCACTCAACGCGGCGTTGAGTGAGTTGAATACATTCAACGTCATCCAGTGAAAGTTCAGTCTTAAGTTAAAAAGCGTTGAGTGCACTCAACGCAGCGTTGAGTGAGTTGAATACACTCAACGCCATCTTATAAAATTCTGCCTAAGTGTGAAAGCGTTGAGTGAGTGTTATACACTCATTGCGGCGTTGAGTGAAGCTAGTTTCTTGAGTAGTTTGGTCGGCATCGAGTGCGTTGACTGCACTCGACGCGGCGTCGAGTGTACTCGACGTCTTTCCCGTAAACTTGGGAAATTTCTCCAATTCGACGTATTTCCTCTAATAGCATATTTTTGCTAAGTTTGAATCGTCGTGTTTATGTTGAATCCGTCAAGTTTGAGTTCTATGAGTGTTTGGATATAAGGTTGGGTTTGGTTGGCTTGTTTTCGTGAATCATTGCACCTGAGTATGTTTTGGTCTGTTTTTGGACTGTTGGGTTGTGTTGGACCAGATGACCACCACCGCAGTGCCGTTTTGAGACGTTTGGGTCTGTTAGTTCGGTTTGGACAGTTTGGTCCCGACTCTGACCCGATTGTTTTACTAGTATTAATGATTCACGTGTTGATGAGAGTTTAGTCTCATTTTCTTCCTCTTATGGTTAGACTTATGCAATATCTGCCCTCTCGCAGATGTTCTCGGAGCATGACTCCGTTCGCACTTGGTGCAAATTTGTTACCTTTGAATATTATAAATTAACTATTTCTTTAATGACTTCTAGTTAGTTTACTGCGTTTTTACAGCTATTCTGGGTTGGGTTGGTAATCTTACTACCCCTATTGTTTACTGACAAGTTTGTTGCCACTTGATTATTTTCTTGCTGAGATATTCTTTTCTTGTGAATGCCTCAGGTTCAGGTCAGTAGCCGGTTGAGCGGCTAGGTTGGTGTTGCTAGTGGACTGCTATGTTGCAGAGGTCTTCCTCACTATTGTGAGGTAGTTTTGTTGTTTTCTTGTTAGTACAGACATACATGCTCACTAGTGGGTTCGTGTCAGGTTGTTGACGCCCACTGACAGTTTTCTTTTGGAAATGCTAATTACTTGGTTAAGCTGCTAGTTTGCCTATTTTGTGATTGTTTTACTTGTTTTCTGAGAATGTTTTATGGTAGGTTGCATGTTAGATATTTTAACTTATAAAAAATACTAGTATTACATACATGTCATCCTTCTAAATCCAAAATCATTATCTTCTAGCTAACGTAAAGACTATTTTCATACTTATACTAAACCTAGAGATTTGCATACCATGAGTTGTCCTTTGATGATGTTTATACTCATGTAAGGTGTTAATCAACATAATCAAAGTATTTTCCGCAGCGTATAACTATAATTTTCTAGTGGACTAGTTGATTCACTGTGCCGAGTGATACAACTATCTAAACTTAAACTAATTTTTGCTGAATAACTTATGGATTTCATATAAACTGTAGAGTTTGGAGTCTTGCCTGAGCGCCTGCAGTTATCCCCTGCACGGCGTGGCATCACGTCGCATATTTTCTCTTACTCTGATATAACTTAAATGTTGAGAAAATACGGGTTGTGACAGTTGGTATCAGAGGGATGAGTTGTTAGACAATTGATCGAGCAACCGTCTCTAGTTAGTGTTAGTTGTCTAGTGTCATTTCATACACACACCGATGTGTCATCAGTACGTCTGGGCTAAAACACGAACACTACACTCATAAGCATGATAAGAAGTATACATGATATATTATGTAGTATGAGATGCATAATATGTGTTTGTATATGGATCCACCATAAGTGGCAACATGTGACAGTTATGTAGTATGAGATGCATAACCACCATCACATGAGTGCCCATGAGCACGTTTTCTTTTTTCGTTGCATGCGATGTTATGTAGTATGAGATACATAACATTTCATGTGAACGCCGCTCATAACATGCATTAAGGTTTTTTTTAGATTGCATAACACAACATGCATGACATAACATTTGATCAGCACACGTGCCAAGTTAAAGATTTACATGATGAGATATGTACACATATAATTTTAAAGTAAAAGGAATGAAAATTCATGCATTCATGGTCTATGCACATGAGTTAATAGGATGATGGTATATCATCCTAGGTTTAAGCATTTCATCATTTATAAAATTCCCAGAGCAAGTTAGCAGCATGAGCAAATACTTATGTATGTTTTGTCTGTACTAGGTTGTTTGGTTCTAGTGGTTAAACTAGGTTTTGATTAGTTGTTTATTGTGTTATTGGAATGTCGAGACGATCTACGATGAGGTCGACTCCCCAGTAAGAGGGCGAGTCGTCTAATGCTCAGAATAAGGCTGTGATAGAAGAATTGCGACAGAGCAACGAAGCTTTGTCTAGGCAAATGCTGGAGGTGTAGTCGCAGATCCAAGCCTTGTTGACTGTCGTTGTAGGACAGTCGCTTAGAGTTCAGGACCCTGTTATGGGTCAAGGTGTTCTAGTTCCTCCTGCTCCTCTGGTGCCCCCAGTTATGCTGCCGCCAGAGATGAATTTCATCTCGTATTTCCAGTGATTAGGACCCCCTACCTATGATGGTAGGGCAGACTTCATGGCTTTGGAAGACTGGATTATAGCCATCGAGGAGATGTTTTCGTACTCGAGAGTTTCTGTCAACCAGAGAGTGATGGTCGCTGCTTATCAGCTCAAGGGACTTGCAAAGAGCTGGTGGCTGAGGGAAAAGGAGAACGTGAAGGATGGATGTTCATGGGAAGTCTTCAAGGAGTTTTTGCTGAAGAAGTTTCTGCCGTCGGTCGAGCGAGAGTGTTTGTTGAATGATTTCCTGTACTTAAAACAGAGACAGCTCACGGTGAGTGAGTATGATGTGGAGTTTAGCAAGCTGAGTCGGTTCGCCCCAGATTTAGTTGTTTCCGAGGCTAGTAGAATTAAACGTTTTCTGGGTAGTCTAAGGAGTGACATCCAACAACTAGCAAATGCTTATGGATCAGAAACCTATGCTAAAGCAGTAGAAGCTGCTCTGAAGGTCGAAGCGATCGACAATGCTAAGAACCGAGGTCAGCAGTTGAGAAAAGATAAGAGAAAATCTGATGAGGAAAGAAACTCCAAGGAATCCAGTTCTGTTTCTAGGAAAAGGAGCAAAGAGACATGCAGTTTCTGTGGCCGATCAGGCCATCCGTTCGAGAAATATTTCAAGAGAATAGGAGCTCTGAAGCAGGAGCAGGTTCATGCGATCTAGGGTGCTCCTAAGGGAGATTTGGTTTGTGCTTCGTGCAAACGGAAGGGGCACGATGCTGACCATTGTTGGGATAAGAATAGAGTCTACTTTCAGTGCAGACAGAAAGACCATTTCAAGTCAAAGTGCCCGCAGCCTCAGCCCGCGCTGCAGCCAGTTCTGCATCGGGCTTTGCCACCGCCACAACATTTGGACAAGGGAAAGGGGAAGCTGAACGTGGTGTCTCTTGAGGAAGCGCAGACGTTTACTCAAGTTATTTCAGGTTAGATCCTAATCTAGTTTTAGCTTTTAATTCATAGTTATAGGTTCAATGTTCGTCCCCTTAGTCGCGTAAGCAATTATTTTTATATGAAGGTTTAAGATAAAGAACCGTTGGGCGCGCGTTCTTTTTGATTCTGGTGCTACCCACTCGTTTGTGGCTAAGACTTTTGTTGAGCATCATCGTCTGACTCTGGATCTAGTTGGCGATGTGTTTCATGTCAAGTTTCCTTCTGGTGATTCTGTGGTATCACCACTGATTTTCTAACACTCGCTGATTTGAAGGTGATTGACTTGGAAGATTTTGATATGATCTTGGGCATGGACTGGTTGTCCAGATATGATGTTGTTATCCAGTGCAAGGTTAAGCGCTTGAACTTCAAGATGGACAACGGTCAACCCAAGAGTGTTTATGGCTATCCGCGCCAGGTTTCTCCGATCATTTCTGTGGTCTGTGCTCGGAAGCTTTTAGATTCCGGTTGTTTTGCTTGTTTGGTTTCAATTTTGGAAACCAAGGTTGTTTTGCCGCATTTGGAGGAGATCCCCGTGGTGCGTGAGTTTCCTGATGTATTCCCTGGTAATCTTCATGGTCTTCCACCTGAGAGAAATGTGGAGTTTGTGATAGATTTGGAGCCAGGTACCCGTCTTATTGCTAAGGCACCGTACCGAATGACCCCTCGTGAGCTGGAGGAGTTGCGTACCCAGCTAGATGAGTTGTTGCAAAGCGGAATTATTAGGCCGAGTTCTTTACCTTGTGGAGCCCCCGTGCTGTTTGTAAAAAAAAAGGATGGATCAATGAGACTTTGCATTGATTATAGAGAATTGAACAAGGTCACCATCAAGAACGTATATCCTTTACCGAGGATTGATGATTTATTTGATTAGTTGCATGGTAGCTCCGTGTTTTCAAAGATTGATCTTAGTTCGGGCTACCACCAGTTAAGGATTTGTGAGACGAATATTCCACGGACCGCTTTTCGTTCCCGGAACGGACATTTTGAGTTCTTGGTGATGTCTTTTGGTTTGACCAATGCACCCTCTGCCTTTATAGATATGATGAATAGAGTGTTCAAAGATTTTCTGGACCGTTTTGTGGTCGTATTTATAGACGATGTTCTAGTTTATTACCGCAGTGCTGATGAGCATGCCCATCACTTGCGTTTAGTTGTCTGCTTTGAGGGACCATAAGTTGTTTGCTAAGCTGAGCAAGTGTGAGTTTTGGTTGCCTCAAATTTCTTTCTTGGGTCATGTAGTAAATAAAGATGGAATTTCAGTTGACCCTGAGAAGATAGCTGCTGTTATAGATTGGAATAGGCCTGCCACTCCCAAGGAGATAAGGAGCTTCCTAGGGTTGGCTGGCTATTATAGAAGGTTTGTAGAGGGTTTCTCTACGTTGTCCGCGTCACTGACCAAACTGACGCAGAAGAACGCAACTTTCATTTGGAGCGATAAGTGCGAGGAAGCTTTTCTGGAATTGAAGAAGAGATTGTGCACTGATCCGGTGTTGACCCTGCCTACGGAAGGAATAAAATGTCGTATATGTTGATGCATCGGACGTTGGACTTGATTGTGTGCTATGCAAGAAGGAAAGGTAATTGCGTATGGGTCGAGATAGTTAAAGATTTATGAAAAGAATTACCCTACGCATGATTTGGAGCTCGCAGCTGTAATTTATGCACTAAAATTGTGGAGGCATCTATTGTATGGTTCGTTGTATAAGATTTACACCGATCATAAGAGCTCGAAGTACGTTTTCACTCAAAGGGAGTTATATTTGCGCTAGCGAAGATGGCTAGAGTATGTTGCAGATTATGATGTTGAGATCCAGTACCATCCGGGCAAAGCTAATGTTGTAGCTGATGCCTTGAGTAGAAAGACAACTAAGATTTTTAATCTTTCTGTGGATTTGATGGTAGAGGAATTTCTCTTGATGAGTATTTCTGTTGGAAGTTGTCACTCACCAAGTAGTTTGGTTGTAGCAGAGCCTTCTTAGATTACACTTACGAGGCTACATTAGAAGGATGACCCAGACTTGCTGCACCTTTATCTTAGAACTGAGAAAGAGGAGTTACCATATTTTTCGATCGATGACGTGGGTACCTTGAAGTACCACGACAGATTTTGTATCCCTGTTGTTGAGGACATTCGATTTAAGTTGTGCAGCAAGACGCACAGTTCTAGTGTTGCCTACCAGCCAGGTTCTACAAAGATGTATCAAGACCTAAAACAGATTGTCTGGTGGTTTGGAATGAAGGGTGATATAGCCAGATTTGTGTTTGAATGTTTTACATGCAAGCATGTTAAGTCCGGTCATAGAAGGCCTAGTGGCAAGTTGGCGCCTTTGGATATTCCAAGCTGGAAGTGGGAGAGTATTTCCATGGACTTCATTTCGGGCTTACCGAGATCTCCCCGAGGTCACGATTCTGTTTGGGTGAAAGTAGATCGACTGACGAAGTGTGCTCACTTCGTGTCGTTTAAGATTGGCTACTCCATGAAGAAGATAGCCGAATTATATTTAGATGAAGTCATCAGATTGCATGAAGTACCGGTTAGCATTGTATCAGATTGAGACTCCAGGTTTACGTCTCGCTTTTGAAAAAGCTTACAAGAAGGATTGGGTACCGATCTGAGGTACTCCACCGCTTATCATCCGCAGACTAATGGTAAAACGGAGAGAGTGAATCAAATCGTGGAGACCATGATCAGATGTTATATTTTGGACCACGGAGGAGCGTGAGATGAGCGACTCAGATTGATGGAGTTTGCTTATAATAATAGCTATCAAGAAAGTTTGCAGATGGCCCCGTTTGAGGCCATGTATGGGAAGCGATGCAGAACTCACTTGTTTTGGGCCGAGGTTGGTGAGAGACCGTTGCTGGGTCCTGAAGCGTTAGAAGAAATGAATATTTCTGTGAAGCATATCAGAGAAAAGCTCCGTATAGCTCAGGAGCATTATGAGAAGAACGCTAATCGTCGGAGGACTAATTTGGAGTTTGCGATTAGGGACCTGGTTTTTTTGAAGGTTTCCACAATGTCTGGCGTTAAGAGATTTGGAAAAGATCATAAGTTGGACCCGATGTATGTGGGACCTTTTAAGGTTGTTGAGCGTATTGGTGTATCAGCTTATAGACTGGATTTGCCCACAAATTTTCTTGGTGTGCACGACATGTTTCACGTGAGCCAGTTGCGAAAATGTGTGCTCAACGACCGACAGATTCTTGATGTTGTGCCCCAGTTGGAGCCTAATCTTTCCTATGTTGAGATGCATGTCCGCATTCTGGATACTCAAGATCGAGTGTTGCGGAGGAAAACCATACCAATGGTTCAAGTTTTGTGATGAAACCAAGATGTGGAAAGCGCCACTTGTGAGTTGGAGTCAGCTATGAGGGGGGATCATCCTCATCTATTCTCCTAGTTGATTGGTATGTGTTAGAGTTAGTATTTTACTATTAGTGAGTTTAATCTCACACCGCCTATCGGTGTTGGGTGTCTTATTGTAATCCTATATATTGCCCTATGTGGATGAATAAAACTTGCACCTTCCATTTCATTTCTCCTTTCTACATGGAATCAGAGCAGGTCTGTGACCTAATTTTTTTTTTCTCTCCTGGCTACTGTTACAACCTCCTAAAAACCCGACCGGGTCTTCCGCTTCCGCTCGCCTGCTAGGGCTCACGGGAATGGTTTTTTCCCTTCGCTCCCGTCGACGGATCGTCGTCTGATTCCGAAGACGGGAGCGGGACCTTCTCCCAATGGCGTCGCTGCTCCACGACGACGATCCCGACGGCTTCGTCGGCTCCCCTCTGCATCGTCGCCGCCCTGGGCTGCTTCCTATGCGACATCGACGACTCCTCCTGCTTCATCTGCGACATCGACGGCTCCGTCGGATTCCTCTTCTGCTCCCGGCGGCTTCTCCGTATCTGCTTCTCTCCCTGCAGCTTCTTCTTCTCCGACTTGCTGCTGCTGCGACTGCTTTTTCTCCGGCCTACTTCTCTACCACTGGTGCTTTTCTTCTCCGGCCTACTTCTCTATCGCTGGTGCTCTTCTTCTCCGGCTTCTTCTTCTTCTCCGACCAACTTCTCTGCCGCCGTTGCTGCAGCTTCTTCTGCCTGCTGCTACTACAGCTGCTTCTTCTCCGGCCTGCTGCTACTGCAGATACTATTTCTCTGGCCTGCTGCTGCTACAGCTTCTTCTACTCTGCCGACGACTGCTTCTCCCTTTAGCGTACCGCCACTGCTCTGCTGATCCCGTTGGGTTGCTGCTACTCTTAGCTCCCGGTGCTGCTGTAGTTTTTATATTTTGAGTTTATTGTTTCTGTTAGGTTGTTGTGTTTGTCTTTGTATGCATCTTTACGATTTCCGCCTTCTTGCATGTATTCCACATGAGGGGGAGTGTTTGTGATAACGGCGACTCGGATGCCTCTTTCCCGACTCCTGCCTTAGTCACACATGGCCCCTAGGTATATCCTATGTCTTCTTTCACGTATTCCACGTGAGGGGGAGTGTTTGTGATAATGGCGACTCGGATGCCTCTTTCCCGACTCATACCTTAGTCACACATGGCCCCCAGGTCGATCTCGTATGTTGTTTGTGTCACGTTGTTTTCTATGGATTTGGTAGGGTTGGTTTGGTCTTTCGTGGTTGACCTTGTTTCCGCTCCGAGTGTATCCAGCGTTGTCATGGTCGGTTTGTGGACCAACGTCGTGTGGCCTTTGCTCGGTTGAAGTATCCCTGGTGACACGCGGTTGGGCCTCGGTGGCTGTTGTTTTGTCTCATGTGGCCAACCTTTTTTTACCTTCCATTTTATGTTGTGTTCAAGTTGTAGGCTTCCCCTTCAGCTTGACGGGGAGTGTTAGAGTTAGTATTTTACTATTAGTGAGTTTAGTCTCACACCGCCTATCGGTGTTGGGTGTTTTATTGTAATCCTATATATTGCCCATATGTGGATGAATAAAACTTGCACCTTCCATTTCATTTCTCCTTTCTATAGTACGTAATCTTTTCAATAATCCTTGGTTATTTCTTTTTCTTTTGTAATAGAGGTTTTGTGCGTAAAGTTTACGGATGAAACTTTCTTTTAGGGGGAGTGGCTGTAACGCCCCCGATTTTTCGATATTTGGTTTAATTCATTGTCTGGCGTGTTTATGACGTCAGGGCATTACATTGACGCGTTTTTGGCATATGCTGTTGTTAGAGCGTGATTTTAGCTCTTAGGTTTTTCTGTGTGTGGCTGAGTTTAGCCTGTTTGCAAGATTCCCTAACGAGCCGGGTCTGTTTTGGTGACTCGGTGGAACCTCTTTGGGAATGCTTGTGTTTTGGCTTCGGGAGGTGTTTGCCCGAGTTTGGTTCGTAAAATCTTAATTTTGATTGCGTCGTTGAGTTCGTAGCGTTGGTAATTAGCTACGGTGTGATTTTCGTAGAAATCCGTGTTGGCACGAATTTTGGGTCGTTTGGACCATTATTTAATAATAAACTATTATTATAATACTTATATTTCTAAGTATAAATAGCCTTGTGAATAGACAAACCCAAATATAAACTGTAGAGTTTGAAGTCTTGCCTGAGCGCCTGCAGTTATCCCCTGCACGGCGTGACATCACGACGCGTATTTTCTCTTACTCCGATATAACTTAAATATTAAGAAAATGCGGGTTGTGACAGAGACCAAGCTCCAACAACTCAATCTTCCCCAATCCTTCTTCATGGCTCCAAGGAAGAGAGCAGTGCATTTTGTCCCATCCAAGGTGAGATTCCTAACTCCTCCATATGCTTAGATCCTTTAGAACTCCTAGGATCCACCTCCGACGACGACAAAGGCGTTCTCTACCAGCACGGTTGTCTCAGATCACCCCCATGGAGTAGCCACCCTCAGGCTCTTGAGAGCTCACTGAGTGGGGCTATATGAGAGGGGAGGGCACTCTAGCTCCCCCCCACGGCCTTTGAGGCGGAGTCGCCGCCTAAAAACAATTATTCAGGCGATGACAGTGAGAATAGCCCTATTGGGGCAATTTCCGGCAAGGTCCAGCGACGGTCAGCTGTCGGACCACCACCGGTGGACATGTCGCCCCCCGACAACCCATCAGCTAGCGAGTTGCGAAACTCCGACCACTAGATCGTCGGCGGGCCATAACTACAGTAGGGACTTCGGACTGGCAAGGAGTAGTAACCGTCTGATCTACATGAGGGAGAGGTTTCCTGGTCGTTGTGCTCCTCGACAATGATTGCAGACACAAAGTAATCGTCTGATCTACATGAGGGAGAGGTTTCCTGGTCGTTGTGCTCCTCGACAATGATTGTAGACAATGATTACAAACAAACAAAGACCTAGGACCCAATAGCAAATTGAGTTCTAAGGGTAAGTGATTCTTTATTTGATGCAGGTGAATCCAAGTGATCATACCCCTATATGGTACTTGGATAGTGGCTATTCTAGACACATGAATGGAACAAGAAGAATGTTGAGGGACTTTGTACTCATAGAGAATGGTCCCAAAGTCATCTTTGGTGGATCAGAAAAAGGAGTCATCAAAGGATTTGGTAACAACTCTAGTGACTCTATTACTATCACTAAAGTGGCTTATGTGAAGGGTCTAAAACACAAACTGATAAGCATAAGTCAGCTTAGTGATCTAGGTTATGACATCTCATTTCACAAAGGGGAGTGCCAAATTAAAAGGTCAAGTGATCAAGAGATCATTTTGACTGGCACTAGGAGAGGAAATGTTTATTGTCTTAACCTAGATTGTGAGTTAAGCAACTCACCTATTTGTTTAGTTACAGAAGAGACAGCCTCACTATGTGTCAAATAGCACAAGAGGCTAGCTCATCTGAACTATAAGTCCACAGGATTGCTGTTCAGCATGGGTTTGGTGAGGAATGGTCCTCATGTCAAGTGCATGAAAGAGGGACTGTGTTCAGCTTGCTAAAAGGGCAAACAGACCAAGTCCTCTTTTTCAGCACTAGATACCAAAGATTCATTGAGATGTTTATACCTCTTGCATATGGATTTGTTTGGTCCTATGCCAGTTCAAAGTCTTAGTAGGAAAGCATACACATTAGTTATTGTGGATGACTATTCTAGATACTCATGGGTGTTCTTCTTAAGGCAGAAATCTGAAACCCCTAGTATTTTCCAGACTTTTGTTAGACAAGTTCAGAATGAATTTAATAATTCTGTGATCAAAATCATAAGTGACCATGAAACTAAATTTTAGTCTGAATGCATGAAAAAATTCTGTGAAGAACTTGGGATTCATCAGGAGTTCTCCTCACCTAAAACATCTCAGCAAAATGGAATTGCTGAAAGAAAGAATAGAACTCTCATTGAGGCTGGTAGAACTCTACTCAGTGACACTACTCTACCTGAATATTTCTGGGCTGAGGCAGTAAATATTGTTTTTCATGTTCTCAATAGAGCATCCATCAATAAGAAACTGAAGTTGACTCCCTATCAGATTTTGAAAGGCAGAAAACCAAACATTTCTTATTTCAGAATCTTTGGTAGCAAGTGCTATGTCCTAGTGAATGGTAAGCACTACCAAACAAAGTTTTCTGTCAAATCCCTAGAAGGGATATTTGTTGGGTACAGCAACAATAGTAGGGCATACAAGATCTACAACTTGACTACCCAAGTTGTAGAAGAGTCAGTTCATGTTGTTTTTGATGAGTCTAAATTGATTAACAATGAATTGTCTAGTGTTTTAGTTAGTTCTGCAGGTCTAACAGATAGGCTGGACAAGATGACCATCAATGATGAAGCACCTGCTAGGATGGATGATGCATGCTGTCCAGGGGGAGAACAAAACACACTGGAAGCAGAAGAGAATGAAGAGTATCAGGTGGAGGAAAATGAAGAAGGTCATGAAGTAGACAGGTTTCCTCCAACAAGAAGACACATAAAGGATCATCCAGCTCACTAGATAATTGGAGATGCAAGACAAGGTGTTCTAACAAGGAGCAAGAGCAAGAACACAGTTTTGTGTTCTAGCTTTTTGTCTCAAATAGAACCCAAAAAGTTTGAAGAAGTAATGCTGGATGCTAACTGGGTTGATGCAATGCAAGAAAAGCTGAATCAATTCAGGAGATGCTAAGTCTGGGAACTGGTTCTTAAACCTAAGGATCACAATATCATAGGAACTAAGTGGAGTTGTTAGTAATGCTTGATCTGGCAACGTGTTCTGGGAAATGTAGGATTGCTTCCGCAATAAATACATAGTACCTGAATGGGATTGAGTCTTTACTCAACCAAGATAGTTCAAAGATCTGCTTCGAAATATTTATCTAAACAGCAAGCGGCTGAGCCCATGCAGAAATAGATTTGCAACTCTACAAGTATCCACACAAGCGGTAGAGAACCCCAAGATCTTGTCCCATAAGAACTAGGTCGGGGAAGGAGTGCTCTCCGCGTCTCCACGAATTATTAGATTCACTTTCAGGAGAGGCCGCGACAAGAAGGGGTCACGGCGGATTCTAGGGTTCGGGTTGCTCTCACAGAAGTCTCTCTGGAAAACACTTTTTCCAAGTCTATTTATATCTAAGGATATCAAATAGACAAAAGCCACCGCAATTCCCAAGAACTTGACTTGCGTTGACTTGCAGTCGACGTGCATCAATAAAAACTGAACACAACGTCGAGAAGCACTCAACGACACTCGACGCAACTTGTGTCGACACGCAGTCGACGCACTTGCGTCGAGTGGAATTAAACTTGCGTCCTCATCTACTCGACGTAGCATCGATAAGGATCCGCTTCGACTTCGAGTTCGGCTGCGTCGATAGAAAGTCGATGTGCATTGATACGCACTCGACGCAACCCGTCAATATCCTTTATATCGTAGGATTAGTCCTTTACTCATATCCCTTATGAGTGAGGCCAATACAATCCTTCCTCCAATTTCTCCAAACAATCTTATGTGCGACCCTATGAGCTCATATCGCGTTGACAGTGAGACTAACTGCTTGACTACTTTCAGATCATCATAAAAATAATAACAATTTCCTAATTGATCTAGAACATATCAACAAAAGTCTCACAAGCAATAAGCGGCATCTAGCAATGCATCATTGCTACTTAAGTAATAAGAGTTCATAACTCAACAAGCCTTTTGTGACCAATGTATCAATGTTGTCATGTCCCTTTGTTTTTTTACATCCAGATTGAACTAGAGGTACGAACCGTGTCACCCTCATAATTATTCAATCACAATTTCTTGATCTAGAATGAACTTCAAGAAATTATTGCGCCCAAAATCATATATTAACTCAACCAAGCATGATCATGCATTTCTCAAACTCATTCCATCAAGGGACTCATGAATGCAACTCTTGTCATATAGGAGGGCAAATTCTATTTCTGTCCACACAAACACCCAAATGATTCGTAGCATACTCAATAACCATTGTTATCATCAACTTTTCTCAAGAAAGACTTTTGATGACATCAAAGTACGCTCTTCCTTACTTGATGAATACTATGACTACTTGATGAATGTTGTGATTTCAGGTCTAAAAACCACAAACACCATTATCACTTGAGATCTGTTTTTGACATATTCATATAACAATCCACAAAGCAGTCTCAGGGTAGGTCTGTCCAGTACAACTTGTTCACTAACAAGTACAAATGTGATAACTTGATATCATAATATCATGACTTATGAGAACCGATCATCAACCAACGAACATACTAGTTATAATGTATCATCATCACACTGTTTTCGAAGATGATGTCTTTCAAAGATCATTTAAAAATGATGTTTCATATAAACATAGGTTATTACAGTCAAGTTATGCACTTGAATTCTTATGCAAACAAATATTCTAAGGATATTTATTATGTTAATTAATTTATTGCATATAAACAATTTACATAACAAAAGAACTTGTCATAAATGTAAAAGAAAATATACACTATCATATTCATCACATGAATAACAACTGACACATATACAATCCACAAGTCTCCCATTAGAATTGATCATTCAGATATCTAATACTCATTGATCTAATATGACAATCATGCTTTCTCTGTACAAGAGGCTTCGTCCGTGGCTACACAATATTTTCTTCAGTCGGCACTTTGCATGTACTCATATCTGCTCGATCGACAATCTCTCGAATAAGATGAAACCGCCAAAGTATGTGTTTGGAGCGTTGATGAGATCAAGTTTCTTTAGCATGTGCAATAGCACCATTATTGTCACAGTAAAGAATTACAGGAACAACATCAAGCTCGCCGATGAATTTCCCAATCCACACAGCCTCCTCCGCATTTGCAATGACGATATACTCGGCTTCTGTTGTAGAATAAGCAACTGTCTCCTGCTTGGAACTCTTCTAGCTTACAACTCCTCCATTCAGACAAAAGACAACCATATTGAGACTTTGAGTCTTCCATATCAGTTTGGAAGCTAGCGTCTGTGTAACCCTTTACAACAAGCTATTTCTCACCACCAAATACCAAGAATACATCTTTAGTCTTTCTCAAGCACTTCAGGATATTCTTGACAGCCGTCTAGTGACCATCACCGGGATCAGACTGATATCTGCTAGTCATTCTCAAAGCATATGAGATATCAGTTTGAGTACATAGCATCACACACATGATTGATCCAATTATCAAAGCATATAAAATCAACTTCATGTGATTCTTATCTTCCAAAGATTTATGACACTAGTCCTTACAGAGACTCACACCATGAGACATGGGTAATAATCCCTTCTTGGTCTCAAGCATGCTGAACCGTTTCAATGTCTTCTCAATATATGCACTTTGGGTTAAACACAACAACTTATTTGATCTATCTTTATAGATCTTAATACCAAATATATAAATTGCTTCGCCAAAGTCTTTCATAGAAAAGCAGTCTTATAGACTATTCTTAACAGCTTGCAGGGTCAGAACGTCATTCTCGATCAACAATGTCATCTACATGCAATATCAGAAAAATAATAATGCTCTCGCTAATTTTCTTGTAAATACAAGTCTTATCTTCGTTCTTGATGAAACCAAACTTTTTGATTTTCTCATCAAAACGTAGATTCCAACTTCGATAAACTTGTTTAAATCCATAAATAATTCTCTGCAACTTGTATATTTTAGTAGTTTCATTTGGAGATACAAAACCCTCAGGTTGTGTCATGTACACTTCCTCAAGAAGGTTTCCATTAAGAAAAACTGTTTTGACATTCATTTGTCAAATCTCGTAGTCATAATACATAACAATAGCAAGCAGAAATCTGATGGACTTAATCATGACAACAGAGGAAAGAGTTTCAACATAATCAACATCATGAATTTGTTTGAAACCTTTAGTCACTAATCGCTCTTTGAATATTTGTACATTCTCATTCATGTCAGTTTCTTCTTGAAAACTCATTTGCATCATATGGGTTGTACCCCTTCAGGTGGTTCCACCAAGGTCCAAACTTGATTTGCGTACATGAAGTCAATTTCCAATTTCAAGGCCTCAAGCCACTTCTCGGAGTTCGGTTCACTCAAAGCCTCTTGGTAGGTTGTAGGCTCATCATCATGATCCATAAACAACACATTACCTATTTGAGACATGAAAAATACATATCTCTCAGGCTCAAATCTTAGTCTACCAGATATACTTATGACTTGTGTTTCTTGAGCAGACTCTCTAGCTATAACAACTTGCAGTCCTTTCTCGGGCTCCAATTCCGATTCATTTATTGTTTGTGATTCTTGAACTTTTTCAAGTTCTATCTTTGCAATATTTCTGGATAAGAACTTTTTCTCCAAAAAGACACAAATTCTCGCGACAAACACTTTGCCGTCAGATAGTAAGTAGAAGTAGTACCATTTGGTTTTCATATGATACCCCACAAAATAACATTTATCTGACTCTGATTCCAGCTTGTTAGGCATTTGACGACATACGTATGTCTCACAACCCCAAATCTTAATAAAAGACATTAGGGCGCTTCCCAATTCATATCGCATTGGCAAACTCAACAAGAAAGATTTGACATCTTTAAGGTGTTGTTTCAGTGCAAGATCTGAGCTCGAGACCCAGTAGAGACTAATGTACTCAAGATGATTTGGTATATTAAGAACCTTGAGAGACTGGGGTTTCTTTTTGGATAAGAGTTGACAACTGATCTGATCCTGCAATCGTTACCAAACAGTTATGAACAGTTCGTCTTGAACTAAAATATGAAAGAGATTGACAAGACAATGCACAAGCTCCTAGGCATGTTGAGAACTACCGAGATAAATATGAAGAAGATCAAATCTGCTAGCCCCATATTGACGGTGCATAAAGGCAAGACAAGGCCAAGGGATCAAAGAAGACCAAGGTAGGACTTAAGTCATATCACGATTTCAAGTCTTCAACACTTAAAATAAAGGGTCTGGCTAAGGAAGGGAAATGCCACCATTGTGATAAGACGACGCTTGGGGAGGAATTGTCCTCTTTATCTTGAAGATCTGCAGCAGAAGAAGGTAAGTGTGACTTCCGCTTCAGGTATTTTTGTTATATAGATAAACTTTTCTGCTCATTTATCTTGAGTATTGGATATCGGATGCAGTTTTTACATTTGTACAAATGTGCAAGAACTGAGAAGGAGAAGTTTGCTGGGTAATGGAGAGGTAGACCTTCGCATTAGAAATGAAGCAAGAGTTGTTGCCGTCGCCGTTGGAATTTATTATCTTTCTTTGCCCACTGGAATTATAATCACTGTTGTGGATATCCTCCGACATAAAGGTTTCATGGTCAAAACGACACGCTTCCGATTTTTTTTTTTGCAAAATATCCTTTTGAAATATATCATCTGATATGTCTACTATTGACCGATATATTCGCCGATATATCGGCTGATATATCCCGACATTTTATCGACTGGTTTTTTAATTTATTTAATTAGCGTCAATGGTCTAATAGGTAATATACCAAAATTGTTTCATTGTTTATGTTATTTTTTCCTTCCTCTAACTTTCTTCCTTACTCAAGTCTGTCATCGACTTCAATTATGCATGATCTTTGAATTATGGACTAAAGGTTTCCTATCTTCCATTGTCATCGACAACTTCGTAACATTCTTCTTGTGCTTGTTTTATTTCACGCGTTATACCGTTATTACATGTGTAACACAAAATATTTATATTAGTTTGATAAATATAGGAGTTCAATAAATATCAAATTATTAATATATTAATATTTATAAATTAAAAAAGATTAGATTTATAAATAATTACACATAAATAATTAAATATTAAAACCCGATATATGAAATAACCCCGATATATCCCCCGATATACTAAAACCGACATGAAAAACCTAAACCAACGTGTCCCCGATATCCGACATCTACAACCTTGATTATAATAGAACTGGATAATTGTTTTTTTGTTCCTTTCATTATTGAAAATATTATATTTGTTTCATGTTTAGACATGAAAGGATTTTCTTACATTATTAAGAACAACTGTTGTTCTATTTTTATGAATGATGTTAGTTATGATATAGCCCAAATGTTTAATGATTTATATGTTTTGAACTTAGACCATCTGATGCATTACGTAGAGAATACAACAACAACACTCAAGCCTTTATCCCACTATAGTAGGGTCGGCTATATGGATCCTTTGTCACCATTGTACCCTATCTTTTGTCATAATCTCACTAATGTCTAAGTACATCATGTCTTTCCTTATAGTTTCATTCCAAGTCTTTATTGGTCTACCCCTCCCTCGTTTAACATGGCTAGTGACTAGAATCTCACAATGCCTAACAGGTGCCTCTAATGGTCTCCTTTGTACGTGTCCAAACAATCTTAGTTGAGCTTTTCACATCTTCTCTGCAATTGGTGTTACTCCTATCTTATCCCTGATACTTTCATTCCTAATTTTATCCAGTCTCGTGTGTCCACGCATCCACCTAAGCATTCTCATCTCGGCAGCACTCATTTTTTGCTCATGTACACAATTCACCGCCCAACACTCAAAACCATAGAACATCGCGGGTCTAATTGCAATATGGTAAAACTTCCCGTTAAATTTTAGTGGTACTTCACGATCACATAAGATCCCTGGCGCGCCTCTCCACTTCAACCAACCCGCTTAGATTCATGTCACATCTTTATCAATACCTCTGTCCCTTTGAACTATCGATCCAAGATATTTAAAACACTCATTACGAGAAATATTTGATCACCCAATTTAATAATGAAGTCATCTGTCCTTCTTGTACTGCTAAATTTAAGCTCCATGTCCTCTGTCTTTGCCCTGCTCAACCTAAAACCCTTCTTTTCTAAAGTATCTCATCAAGATTCAAGTTTTACGTTTACAACCTCGCGCGTCTCATCAACCAAAATGATATCATCCACAAACAATAAACACCAAGGTATTTCTTGTTAGATATGTCTGGTGAGCTCATCTAAGATAAGGGTAAAAAGATAAGAGCTTAAAGCTGAACCTTGATGTAAGCCAATAGTCATAGGGAATTCCTGTGTTAAAAACGTAGAGAATATTAAAAGACTAAAAATGAATGACTCAAATGCTACAATCCTTTGACATTGTCGTTTGGGCCATATAAATGAGAAAAAACATATTCAAACTCCATAAAGATGGATTGTTGAGCTCACTTGATTTTGAATCATTTGAGAGATGCGAGTCATGTTTATTAGGCAACAAGACTAAGCCCTTTTTACTGGTGATACTGAGATGGTTGATGATCTTTTGAGTGCAATACATAGTGATGTATGTGGGACCATGAGTTCTATGCTATATGTGATTTTCACTACTTCGTTACATTTACTGATATTTTCAGTAGATACAGATATGTGTATCTTATGAAGAATAAATTCAAAATCTTTGAAAAGTTCAAAAAGTTTAAAAATGAAATAGAGACTCAACTGGGAAAAAAGATAAAAACACTCTAATCTGATCGTGGTGGTGAAAATCCGAGTCATGAGTTTCATGATCATTTGATAGTGTGTGATATTGTATCAGAACTCACTCCACCTAAAACACCACAATATAATGATATGTCTGAGAGGAGGAATCATACTTTATTATACATGGTGCAGATTTGCCCTTCTTTTTAAGGATTTGGTTTAGAGACTGCTGCTTTCACTTTAAATTGTGTTTCAATAAAAATGGTTCAAAAGACACCATCTTGAAACATTTTCTTCAGGTGCTCGATTATCTCATAACCACAAATGTTCTGATGCTGCTTCTAAAGCTCAGAGTTCATGATAGCAAGCATAAGACATTTAACATTTAAGAAATCATTTTCATACTTCTTATAAGCATCTTTATCTACACGAGAGGTAGATGCGGCTGGCTCCTAGAGGGGGGGGGATCTTCTTTTAAGATATAGAGCTTACGTTCTTTCCTGAGAACAATTCTCTGATTCCTATATCTGTCAAGGAAATTAGTCTCATTGAGCTTGTCCTTCTCAAGGATGACTCTATGGGACAAGGTGGAGTGCAAACTACTTGCTATGAAAATTCTACAAAAAATTATGCAAAATAGTTTTAGTACTATATTTCATAATACATTTTATTTTAATATGAATTTTTATTAAATAATCCCATTATTTAAATCAAATTGATAACTCTCAATATCAATTTGGAGAGTTTAGCAAGTTTCTCTCTAATAGACAAGATCCGCATTTCACCAACATCACAAGTCAGTTTTGGTTGAATACTCATAATGTGGTTATTTAGGTAGGCAACATTTGTTAGTTGCATCATCATGCAACTTTTGTATGGTTGGTGAATAACTATTTATTCACATCTATCATATGGTGCATACCAACCTTATGTCTCTAGGCACTCAACCTTTGAGTTCACTTAATTAAGTTGGACTCAATGTCGATAGTGGTATATCACAACTATCCGCTTGCACCTTTATTAAGGTAGATTAATGTACTTTGCTTTGGCAAATCCGCATTTCATTGATCGAGCCAGAAAGAGTGTCATTCATCGGAAGACATCTGTAAACTTAATATTGGATAAAGGAATTTTCAGATATTTGATTAACACTTAATCACGATTAACATTTAATCAATGTGCACATTTACAAAACATGAAAATTACACCATTCGCATTCCAGATACATCACAGGTGTACACAATAAAACCATCAACACTTGATGTAAAAAAGGACTAAATTTAAACATTTAGAACATTTCTAAATTTTCGGATTTACATGTATTGGACACAGACACAAGTAATCTTCCTTATGGCAGTAGCCAAACTCGTCTTTCAATGTCGAATTCAAAATTCAAGACAGAATTTGATTTCACAAACCACATAGAGAGACAGTTACTGCTAAGAGAAGCATTTCTGAAACTTGGAAATCACAGGCATTCCTAACGAGGTTCCAAGGGGTTGCCCCCTTGGCGGAGTCTTAGGGGCAGAGCCGCAAACGCGGTCCAAGGGCAGCGCCCCTGGCGGTGGTCATATATAAAAACTATAGTAGAACATTACATGTTCCAAGAATAAATCATCAACATTTGATGTTCTAAAAATAAATCTGGATATTTAGAACAGTTCTAAATTTTTTGATTTACACGCACTAAATCTGCAATCTAGCTCTGATATCACTGTTGGGTTTTCTATACAAGAGTAGAACAACACATTATATGTGCGTAGTGGAATAAATTTATAGGAAAACCCAAACCAGTAAAGAATCTTGCAATATCTATGAATCAAGAAATAAATATACATCAAATGAATAGTACCTGAATGGGATTAAGTCTTTACTCAACTAAGATGCTCCAAAGATCTGCTCCGAAAACTGTCTAAACAACAGGCGGCCAAGTCCACACAAAAATAAATATGTGACTACAAGTATCCACACCAACAGTAGAGAACCCCAAGGTCTTGTCCCACAAGAATTGGGTCGGAGAAGGAGTGCTCTTTGCGTCTCCATGAATTGCTAGATTCGCTTCTAGGAGAGGCAGTGACAAGAAGAGGTCACGATGGATTCTAGGGTTCGTGTTGCTCTCATAGAAGTCTCTCTGGAAAACATTTTTTCCAAGTCTATTTATATCTAAGGATATCAAATAGACAAAAGCCACCGCAATCCCCAAGAACTCGACTTGCGTCGACTTGCAGTTGACGTGCGTCGATACGAACTCGACGCAACGTCGAGAAGCACTCGACGACACTCGACGCAACTTGCGTCGACACGCAGTCGACGCACTTGCGTCAAGTGGAATTCGACTTGCATCGACATCTACTCAACGTAGCGTCGACAGGGATCCGCTTCGACTTCGAGTTTGGTTGCGTCGATAGGAAGTCGATACGCACTCGACGCAACCCGTCAATATTCTTTGTCATAGGATTAATCTTTTACTCATATCTCATATGAGTGAGGCCAACACAATCCTTCCTTCAATTTCTCCAAACACTCTCATGTGCAATCCTATAAGCTCATATCGCGTTGACAGTAAGACTAACTGCTTGACTACTTTCAAATCACTATAGAAACACTAACATTATGAGTCTTATCCAAGGGGACCTCCAACATGAAAGTTGTAGAGCATCCTCTGACCTTTCAGGATTGGGGCGGCATTCCTCATGGGGTGGACATTAAGAAGTTAGAATTTATATTTCTGCTCATGATATGCATTTTTGAAGCATACCCTTAATTATTAATCACCTAGACTATGGGAAATTCATCTCTTTGTTTAGGCAATAAAAGGACATCAAATTTGGTATACATGATTGGAATATTATTAAGATCACCTCCAGACATTTTCATAATTTTTAGATGATTTTTTTCTAAAGCTTTATGAATTATTTAAGGGTGTTTTGGGATTTAATTAAGTAAATTTACACCTCTTAATCATGGAGTTTGGGACCCAAATTTTGGTCAGGCCTAAAAGAGGTTATGACAGAGCTCTGACCAAAATATGTAACCCTTTGGGCAAGGTTTGCTTAGGCTATTGTATTTTTAAAGACAGACCCTAAATTGTCACACCAAACTATAGTAATTTTAATAACATAAATACTTCTCCTGTTTTAGATCCTTTTGAGTTGAATTTTTGGCAGAACATTACTCATGTCATGGCTCATTTATATATAAATTTTGGGACAATTTGGATGTCATATGGATAGGATTTCAATTTATGATCATCGTGTGATTAAAGATGAGATATCAAACTATAGAAAATGAAATAAAAGAAATATCTCCCAAACCAGAGTGAACTTCTCTGTGAAATATAAACCAAAGATTCTTAGTATGGATAAGAGTCTCTCCAAGGGTTTTTGGAATTTTTGGGAACACTTTCCCTAATGTTGTGTTTTATTTAATAGTTAATCATTCATGTTAAAGTTTTCACTGCATTTGCAGTAGTGTAGAAGCTAAATTTACCTTATGTTTTGGAAGCGCTCATAAAGCTTGATTTAATCAATTTGTATGCCCCTTTTTTATAATGTTGTTGATCATATAAGCATGTGGAGGTGTTAATCATGTATTTTTAGAGGTTTACTTTCAGATTAGAAACATGCATGATAGATAAGACAAAAGTAGACAACATGAACCCTAAACATTCTCTATTGTGCGGTTAAGTAGTAGACACCTCCACCTAAGTGACACATTAGGGTAGGCCTTAATTAGAGCTTGGTAAGGGTTATTAATATGATAGATTGCTGGTCTGACCCAAGGGAGTTTTAGACATGTCTTGTTTAGCCTAGCCTAGTGGAACCATTCTTGAGTGTCCATGTGTAATGCTACTGGGGATAAGTCTGTAGCTTTAGGAAATCTTTAAAATGCACTCATTTATCTCCACCCCTAGGCACCCCCACAATATCCGTAGTTAGCTCCTTTGAGTACTTCTTGAGTGTCCCTGCGTTCTGAACTCAAAATTGGGATTTTGTGTTTCATGTAAACTGTACAGTTTACAAAATTCAGGTGATGTTTCTTCCCCATTAAAAACAGAGGAAAAAAACCAGTGGCTGTCATGCGGCGCGGGGAGGGGGGTGTCCGCAAAAATGTGCAAAAATAAAAACCCACACTTTCTCCTGATTCAATAGAGTGTGGATCATATTGCCAATGTACCTTCAACAAACTCATCATCAGAATCAGATGAATTCAGAGATCTGGGCCTGGACATGACTTTAGAGAATCCATAACCCAGGGACCCTCCAGTTGCCTGACACAACTGCAGAATGAAAACTGCATTAAGAAAAATTCTACATGCAAAAATTAAATCTTTAACAGGCCGATATATCAAGAAAATACATAACATGCTACTAAGGGCATGAAAACCATCCTCACATACCTCAGCTAGCTCAGACAGGTGGCGTGTTCTGAACTCATTGATAGTTGTTGCAATCTCGGCCATAGGTAGCTTGGCCTGTAAGGAGAAAAAAAAAGAACACAAATACTGAAAGGGAGCTACAGAATAGTGGAAGAAATTAGATTGCAGAAATATTCCACTGCATTCACCTGAGCAAGTACAGCAGCTGCTAGCTGCAGACTTGGTTCCAAGGTTTCTGGGACAACCTTTTGAGGCATTCAGGGCAATCAAAATTTTATCAGCAATATGAAAAATAAATCTGGCAAAAACTACACTTGGCGAAGAAGAATATAGCAGATCTTAGGAGCGACTTACAGCAGTTGCTCCAGCCTTCTCGAGATTAATACCATGATCGACATCGTGGGCTCGAACAAATGTCTTCACATTGGGAAAATACTTGCTCAGGGCCCACACGGTTCTATAGTTCGCACCAGGTGTGTCCAAAGTTATTGCAGCAGCACAAGCTCTTTCAGCCCCAACTTTGTGTAGGACCTAATAATCAATAACATGAATGAGTTGGTTTCATCTCAGGATGAATTTCCTATGTTCCTAGAATTTTAGGCATTAAATTGTCGACTAACCTCTCGACTTCCTGCATCTCCAAAATATACAGGAAGGTCAAGAGCACGCCCGGCTGCTACCCGGTCACTACAAAAATGTCAAGATCAGCGAGCGGTATGGTATGATAAGTTCCTGTCAACTTCAGCTGGTGAATTTTCTGATGCACCACATAGATAAGATCTAATCATTATTTTATTACTACATTATTCAATTTTCAGAATTGTTTAAATTTAAATGAACATGTATTATTTTAAATATTATTAGAAGTTGGATGAGTATAGGTGTTGAGACCGTGCGGTCTGGCGGCTTGTCCCAGCAGTTTGGTAGCCGGGTTGGAGACCGGGCGGTTTGGCGGTTTGTCTGGCGGTCTGGAGGCATCTCCCAGCGGCTTGGTGCCAAGATGTTGTTAGCTGGTGTCTGGCGGTCTGGCGGTCTGAGCGATCTGGCAGCTTGTCTATGACGGCTTGAGGATATTGGCCGCCTGTCCTCCACATTGTAGTGGCCGTGCGGTTAGGCTAACCGTGAGGCTTGTGCGGCTTGTATAGTTTTATGTTCATGTAATTATTAGTCTCACATTTCTTATTTGTAATCTCTCTTCTCTCCTCTATTTTATAAAAGGGAGGTCATACCTTTGTAATAGATACCCTTTTGGATAATAAAAAATTTGTTACTCCATTTTTCCGATCTCTTGTTTTCTGTTCGCACATGGTATCAGAGGACTCGATCTTTTCCTCCTGATTTTTGAGCCCTCTCTGTCCGCGCGGCTTGTTCCTCTTCTCGCGACCAATTTCTTCTCTTGTCGCGCCCTGTTCGCGCGATTTCTTCTTCCCTTGTGTGGGCGACCTCTCTGCCCCTCCTTTCTAGCCGCTCCCGCTCTCTAGTCGCCGCGACCTGCTCCTAAGTTTCCACGACCTGTTCTCCTTATGCGGCCTCCTTTTCTAGACGCCCCTGCTAGTTAGTCGCTGCGACCTCCTCTTTAGCCGCGCGACTTGATCTTCACTTTGCTCTCTTCTATGACAACCTCCGATATCTCTACCTCCACTACTCCCGCTGCCGCTCCTCCCACTCCTACTCCTTCGGGCAACCTTGGCACCGTTTCTAAACTCGTCGGTCTCAACTACCCGGATTGGAGTGTCTCCTTCACCTTCCTTCTCCGCTCTCAACGCAAACGCCATCATCTCACTGATGACCCTCCTCCGCAAGATTCTCCTCTTTTTGATGATTGGGATGCCAGCGATGCCCTTGTCCGCACATGGCTGGCTAACAGTCTTTCTGATGAATGCCTACCCGTCATCCGTCATGATGAGACGATCAAGGCTGCATGACTTCATCTTGCCGCTCTCTACTCAAAGAGGGCTCAAACGTCTCGCATCTATACTTTGTATGCGGACCTCTTTGCCCGTCCCTCCATGTCTCCTTCTGCTGCATACCAACAAGTTCAGGCTCTTGGAGCTGAAATTCTCCAGAATCGTCCCTTCTCTGCGGATCTGGCCGAGCAACACAAACACTTCCAGGACCTGCTGTTTGTGTGCTACCTTCTGCGACTTCCTGAGTCATATGATATGATCCGTCAACAAATCCTTGGCGAGGCGGAGTCTCCCACCTTAGATGCAACTGCTGCCCGCATAGCTGTTGTTACCTCTCTGCTCCAACGTCCTCTGTTAACCTCCCCTCCTCCACCAGACAACTATGCTCACTACACTCAGCGGACTGGATCTGGTGGCCGCAACCATAAATCAGGCGAACGCGGTGCTGCCCGCTTTCTCTGTTCTCACTGCGGCCGCACCGGCCATACAGTTGATCGCTGCTGGAAGAAACATCCTCATCTTCGACCAACGGGTGACGCTTCAACCTCCTCTTCGAAGCCATCTGCTTCGGTAGTCACGTCTTCAGGTAGTGCTCATGTCGCTACTCAAGGTAAATGACTGATCGACTCTGGTGCTACAAATCACATGGCTGACAATCCTCAATGTTTTTCTCTCATAGAAAAACATGATCGGTTGCCCCCTGTCTTTATTGCGGATGGTTCTCCCTCACCGGTCAATGGGACGGGAGTGGCTCAAGTCACTCCGTCTCTTCGCTTGGAGGATACCCTCTACGTGCTCACGTTCCCTTGCAATTTATTATCTGTCACTTCTCTGTGCAAGAAATTACAGTGTTCTGTCACATTCACTCCTACCTCTTGTTCTTTTCAGGATTCGGGCTCCCAACGGACGATTGCTACTGGGACTGAGAGCGGCGGCCTCTACTTCCTCGACAACGTTTCCGCATTGTTCGCTTCCTCCTCTACTGATCTTATCCAGTGGCACCTTCGTCTTGCTCACGCTCCTCCTCGACTTCTTCGTCAGCTTGTGCCTCACCTTCCTCCGCAGAGTCCTCCCCTCAACTGTGACGCATGTCAGCTTGGCAAGCATCACCGCTCCTTCTCACCTAAGCAAGGTCGTGGATCTTCCCGACCGTTTGATCTGGTTCACTCCGATGTCTGGGGACCCGCTCCTACCCTTACCATAGGTCGGGATAGTTCATATTTTGTAACTTTTATTGACGATTTATCCCGTTGTACTTGGGTGTATCTCTTACGAGATCGCTCTGAATTATTTCATGTATGGACATCTTTTTATTATATGGTTAAGAATCAATTTGATGTCTCTATTATAATCTTTCGCTCTGATAATGCAAAGGAATATCTTAGTCATGAGTTTTCCTCTTTCTGTATGAAATATGGTATTATTCATCAAACTAGCTGTATCTATACCTCACAGCAAAATGGCGTGGTCGAACGCAAAAACCGTCACCTCCTTGATATCGCACGCACTCTGCTGACTCAAATGCAGGTTCCTCGCTCCTATTGGGGCTACGCTGTTCTCATCTCCTGCTATCTTATCAATCGCATTCCGTTCACCGTTCTCTACGGCGCGACGCCCTTCTCCATTCTCTATCCAGGGAAGGATCCGTTTCCTCTCCCTCTCCGTGTCTTTGGGTGCACAGCCTTTGTGCACTCTCCTCCCACCCATGACAAACTCTCACCACGGGCCACCAAGTGTGTCTTTATGGGATACTCTACCACTGAGAAAGGCTATTGTTGTTTTGACCCGGTTTCCCGCAAGCAGTTTGTCTCTGCGGACGTCACCTTCTTTGAAAATGCTTCCTACTTCTCTCCCAACTCCTCTTCCTTTCTTGATATTCCTCCTTCTCCTACCAACCCTTCTGTTCCCTCTACACCTACCGAGACTACACCATCTCCTCCACCGTGTACACCTACCGAGATATCTCTCTCTTCCCCGCGGTCGTCTCTCTCTACTCCCGGGACAGCTCTCTCGGCCACGGATGCCCCGGAAACTGAGGAAGTCGCCAACCTGGATATTCCCATTGCTCTTCGCAAAGGGGTGCGGACGTGTACTCAACACCCGCTAGCTGTTGTTGTTTCATATGATCGTCTAACTCCTCGCAGGATGTTTGCCTTGACTATCTCTGCCACTGCCACAACACACACCTACCAGGAAGCTCTTACTATTCCTCATTGAAAGACCGACATGGATGAGGAAATTGCTACCCTCACTGAAAGGGGTACATGAAACCTTGTTCCTCCTCCTTTGGGCACTGATGTGGTTGGCTGTCGATGGGTATTCGTTGTAAAGTTTCGTCCGGACGGCAGCGTGGATCGATACAAGGCCCGCTTAGTCGCCAAAGGCTTCACTCAGACTTATGAGTTTGATTACTTCGACACCTTCTCTTCAGTTGCTCGTCTCAGCACCATTCGGGTTCTTCTCTCTTTGGCTGTCAACAGGGATTGACCCATTTCCCAACTGGATGTCAAGAATGTCTTCCTCTATGGTGATCTTCAGGAGGACGTATACATGGAGCAACCTCCTGGGTATGTTGCTCAGGGGGAGACACGAGTATGTCATCTGAAGAAGGTCATCTATGGCCTAAAGCAAAGCCCTCGAGCTTGGTTTGACAAGTTCAGCGTCATTGTTGCGGCCATTGATTTTGCAAGAAGTTCAGCTGATCACTCCTTATTCATTCGCAAAATCTCCTCTGGTATGGTGGTTCTTGCTGTATATGTGGATGATATTCTTCTGACTGGCGATGACCAGACTGGGGTAGCTTTGACAAAGAAACACCTCCGGCAACACCTGGTCACTAAGGATATGGGCTCCCCCAAATACTTTCTGGGGATTGAAATCTCTCGAAAGCTCAACTCTTTAGTTCTCTCCCAACGGAAGTATGCTCTTGATTTGCTAAAAGAGGCAGGGTTGACTGGTGCTAAACCTGCCAGATGTCCCATGGCTATTGGAGAAGACAAAACTTGGACAGATGACTCGCCTCCTCTATCCGATTCTTCGAGGTACCAACGTCTGGTGGGCAAAATCATTTATCTTACAGTGACCAGACCCGACATCTCCTATATTGTAGGCAAGGTTAGTCAATTCATGCAAGCTCCTACAGAGTGCCATCTACAGTCTGCCCTGAGAATATTGGAGTATGTTAAAGCATCTCCAGGAAAAGGATTGCTTTTTCAAAAGAATGGTTACTTGAGGGTTGAAGCGTACGTAGATTAGAGCTATGCTGATGATAAAGGAGACCGCAAGTCAACATCGGGTTTTTGCACATTTGTTGGAGGAAATCTTGTGCGCTGGAAGAGCAAAAAACAGTCTGTTGTCTCCAAGTCTAGTGCAGAAGCGGAATATCGTAGTATGACATCGACCACATGTGAGTTAAAGTGGTTATGAGCTCTCATGCTTGACCTAGGAGAGGTCTACAACTATCCTCTTTCTATGTTCTGCGACAACAAGGCTGCTATATACATTTCCAAAAATCCAATCTTTCATGAGAGAACAAAACACATAGAGGTCGACTGTCACTTTATTCGAGAAGAGATTTTGAAGAAACAGATTTGTACTCCGTTCGCCACTTCTGGCAACGAGTTGGCAGATGTCTTCACCAAGCCGGTGTCCGCTTCTTTGCTTCACATTTGCGACAAGCTGGGCATGATTGATATATATGCTCCAGCTTGAGGGGGAGTGTAGAGACCGGGCGGTCAGGGCGAGTTGAGACCGGGCGGTCTGGCGGACTGGAGGCTTGTCCCAGCAGTTTGGTAGCCGGGTTGGAGACCGGGCGGTCTGGCGGTTTGTCTGGCGATCTGGAGGCTTCTCCCAGCGGCTTGGTACCGAGATGTTGCTGGCTGGTGTCTGGCGGTCTGAGCGATCTGGCGGCTTGTCTATGACGGCTTGAGGATATTGGCCGCCTGTCCTCCACATTGTAGTGGCCGTGCGGTAAGGCTAACCGTGCGACAAGGCTAACCGTGCGGCTTGTATAGTTTTATGTTCATGTAATTATTAGTCTCACATTGCTTATTTGTAATCTCTCTTCTCTTCTCCATTCTATAAAAGGGAGGTCATACCTTTATAATAAATATCCTTTTGAATAATAAAAATTTTGTTACTCCATTTTTTCAGTCTCTTGCTTTCTGTTCGCACAATAGGCTTCAATTTCATATTCATGATAGGATTAGGGCTAGTTTGACAAGATTATACTTATTTGGATTAGATTAGATTTTGTTTAGATATAAGTAAGACTAGTTGGTTGGTTTAGCAAGTTTTTTTCTCTTGTTGGAAGACTCATTATTCTAAAGCATGTCCTCAATAATATTCCTTATAGACCCTGCCAACTGTCAATTACCCAAAGGGAGTTCTGAAAACTATGGGATCTACTTGCAGAAAACATCAACGGATATCTTATCACGACTTAGACAAACTCACTGATCCTTCTATAGGTTGAAAGCTAATTCGAAACTTTGGACATGATTGTCCCTGTTCTCAGTTCCTTAAAGACAAATAAAAAAAAATGCAGCCCGGTGAGGGCATCCCCACGGTGTGAGGGTCCGGGGAAGGGTCCCACCACAAGGGTGAAATGTAGGCAAATATTACCTTGCATTTTCGCAAGAGGCTGCTTCCAGGAATCGAACCCGTGAACTCAAGGTCACATGGCAACACCTCAACCGGTGCGCCAAGGCTCTCCTTCCGTTTCTCAAAGACAAATGCCTTAAAAATAATACCTCTAGCATCTCACAAAGCCCTTGTTGAAGGTCATTAGAAGAAGAATCTATCTCATAAGCACGAATTCATATCCAACACATTATGGATTGCTGGGAGGGAGCAGTTAGTGCATGGTATTATAAATGGCAGCCCAAGGACACTCTGTTTACTCTGTGAGAACAACTATTCCCTTGGTTCTTAGTTTTCTCTTGGTTATGCTTACGGCTCTAGTGGTGATCAGAGCACTGTCATCTCTTTCTCCAGTGTGGATCGCTATTCCCTTGGTTCATTAATGTGGTCACTTGCATCATATTTAAATCTTAACATTCGATTATGTTTCACAAACACAAAATCACGCAAAAATTATTGAGTTCTTACATTATTTTTCTCTTCCTTTTGGGAAAAAGGGTTTGAAACAAAAATAACACTCAGATGTGTCTTTTATGCTCCAAATGTGCAAAAAAGGCGCATGAAGGCGCAAGCCTCTGAGCCTGTTAAGCCCGGAGCCTTAGGCGCGCCTAAGGCACGACTTTAACAACATAGCTTGTCGAGCTCTTTAGTTTTCGAGCTTTCCCTCGTGTCGAGTGATGCGAATGTGACGGCAAGTGTACCGGTCACACAAGTAATATAAAATAGGCGAATTTCCCCAAGTATCAATCTCTCAAGGAACGCAGTAAGGTGGAGTTAATTTCGAGGAGGACTTGAGATTGAAGTCCTTAGGTCGGCGTTAACGATGGGGGTTTGGATATTGCGATAAAAGAAAATAAAACACTAACGACTACTCCTATACAATGTCGCTATGCATCGCTTCGTCAGGCGGGATGGAAGACTACACGGGCCTCTATGCACCGAATCGCTAGGCGGATGGGCGAGTAGGCAAGCGTAAGAACCAAGGAATATGAGGGTCGTAAGCACCTCTTCGCTGCGCACGCCACTAGCAATCGCTAGTGCAGCAAGAATGGATGGATGGTGGATAGACAAATAGGCGAAACTCCAGCAACTTAAGCGGTAAAATGAAATAGGAATCACATAGACATGAAACACATAACATATACAACCAAAGTGCAAATCATCTACATAGAAATATTTAACAGCACATATACACCAATAAAGGAAGAACAAGGCAAAAGATCGACCGAATCCGAAGTCTTGCCGAGGTTTCACGGTTGGATTCGCCGGGTTGTCAGTCCGGGTCCAAGCTCGGTCCTCAACTGCGTCCGGGGTAGAGAAGGCTGTCACGACCCTCCAGTGGACCCGTCTTCTTCGTGTCACGATCCGGAAGAAGGTTGCAAGCTTCCCTTTGCTTGATGGCTATGACGTCAAAACTTGATGCAAAGCTAGTAGATGAAGGAGAAGGCCGAGAGAAAGCGTCGGCAAGGAATAGGCTTCGCGAGCATGGTCGGAGCTTCTCCCCTTGGTGGAAGATGGAGGTGGAAGGGCGGAGCTTTGCCCTAAAAATGCGGAGGGATCGGCTGAAATCGAGCTCCAGCAATGGCTAAAAATCTGCGCTTAAATAGAAAAAGATCAGAAAAATGGTCACGCACGGTCCCGCGCACGACTGTGCGCTATCCCTGCATTATTTACTTGCAGATCTTGATCGCGGGAGAAGAAGCGTTGACCCGTGCGTTTTACTCGCGCACGGGCGATTCCGCCCGTGCGTGAAGGAAATCGCACGGGTAAACACAGAACGCAGGAAATCAAGGGAAACAGGGGAACCGTGCGTTTTACTCGCGCACGGGCGCGTTTGCCCGTGCGTGAAGGAAACGCACGATTTACCCCAGAATGCAGGAAAGCAGAGAAAAATGTGCAGACCGTGCGATTCCTTCTCGCACGGTTTGGCCTAAACCGTGCGGGAACAAAGCGCACGGGTAACAACAGAAGCCCCTAGAATTGTTGTGTGAAACGCACGATTGCAATGGAAACGTGCGCGAAGAAATGCGCACGACCATGCGTTTTACACAACTGAAAATGAGCTTCGGGACATCCCGACTACCTACAAGCAATGAAACCAACGGGAGCACCAGCTCCCAGCAACAAAGCAAAGCATAAAAGAAACAAAAAGAAACATGGGGAGCACCATGTGCTTACCCCCAGCAAAGGAATGCGCAATTGCACACCCTCGGGCCAAAATAGTGCACGAAATGGTCAAAGACCGAACAATGCAAATATAACCGAAACTCGGTTGAAATGCAGTGCACGAGCAAGAAAACAAGCCCAGATGAGTCCGAAAAACACTATAAATATCGGACTCATCACACCCCCAGACTTAACTGTTTGCGCGTCCCGAGCAAACAAAATCTATGCAGATAGGGAAAATGACTTAGCTAACATAGAAATTACAATACGGAGTACCATACGAAGTCGCATGCTCGTACGCGTACAAAAATAGTAGAAGAAATTTTTAAGTATACAAAATAGTTCATACTTTTCACAGTGCGTATCAAAATTTTATTATTACTCAAAAACGGAATCACGGTAAATCATCCGGTCACGCGTAGGAAGAAAGTAGGCAGACCACTAAGGTGAGCTTTGCCAAAGATCGGGGCTCAGGATCACCTCCAAAGGAATCCACCAATATCGGGGACCATACACTTGCCCGTTCACACTCTCTCCACGGCACTAGTTCGACACAAGCGTGAATCTGTAGGACTTTAGGATATTCGTGGGGTTTGGGTTACGGTGAGCTAAACAAGGCTAAACAGGAAGGCTATGCACCTAACCCAAATAAGCTATCATAAACAAAAAAAATCCAACCGCTAACCACAATATATGCAGGTACACCACACCCCCAGACTTAACTTTTAACATATGGGTGTGTGCACCGCCTACTCAAAATATAATTACATCTCCAATAAGATTTTCAATTTAAACTTTTTCTTCACTTTTTCTTTTTACAAACATTTTTTTTTATCATTTTTCTTTTTCATCTCAGCAAATATACCTTAAAGCACATCCACATTCTTCACAAAGAGTACCACCACATCAGCACCCAAAATGATAATATAAAACACTAGAGCTCGACTTGGGTGTGCGACTAGGATCGGCTATGAGGCTTTGGCGAATGAAGGTGGAGATGAATCAAAAGAGGGGTAGGCACAACGGGGCTAGCAAGGATAAGACTTTAGGAACGGTACAAAGCTCAACCAGGCCAAAATGATGGCCTACATCACACTCGCACTTGACTAACCATGCACCAATACTTCGAGAGTAGCTTGGGGCAAGTTCTTAGCCACCGAGAAAGATAATCCTTCCTCCCGACTCAAGCAAAACGAGTCTAGTGACGGCTACACACATCCCTACACTACCGTTTGATTCACACCGGATTCACCAATTTTTGAGTTGAATAAAAAGTATTTACGCAAATAGAAAAATATAAAACTATAAGCATACAGAAAAATTAAATCTACTCAAATTTCTACACGAGACTAGAGCAGTTGACTAGAAGCACAGCAAAGTCAACATTTTACTCCGTCTCACAATCCTATGTCAGCACCATAATTTTCCCAAATCTAACAAAGACACGAGTTTAACTCGCAGCACGCTAACAACTAAGCACGCGCTCAAGTGGGTGCAATGGTGTGCAATGCAGTAAACTAAACAAAATAAAACTATAAAAGCTTCTAGTATGCACATGAAATGTGCGCGTGCAAAAGGTAACAAAACTGGCTCTCCCCCAGACTTAAACGAAACTACACAACATATGATATTGAAAAAAAAATCAAATAGAGACGAGGGAAGAGGTTACCCAATGCTCAGCCAGTGAGCATACCAGAAGACGCTTGAAAAATAGAAGCAGGTCCGCCATACAAAGAATCACAACCCCGCTAATATGAATTTGCCATGAATACCTGCAGGGGTGAGCTTCGCAAAAACAAAAGAAAAATATACAAAAAGAAATGCTAAAACTAAAATAGACATGAAAATAAAAGCACAGAAAATGAAAGATAAGTACTGGGGTTATTGTCATCCCAGCACGACTTATTAAATTCTATATAGTTCTAGCTAATGGGCCTATGAAAGGAAAAGTGCACAGGTAACCGTTCCATTATCCGTTTCGGTAACAGGTACCGATACAGAAATAAAGCAGTTACCACTCTGCCTAAATAATCATACATGCTCCTCACAGGCAGAGGAAATAAGAAGTAAGATGAGGAGGAGCACTGGTCCTCTCTCATCTCACCACAAAATAAATCCTTGCCTAGCATGGTATCGTCCTCCACAGGTATGCAGGAAGCGATGGCGACGGCATGGGCACCAGGCTCATCATCATCCCACCATACCCGTGGAGACTCATCCTGCACAGGCTCAGATAAAGAAGGGGGGTCAAGTAATAAAAGAGATGAAGAACTAAAATAATCAGAAAATGGGAGAGTGACTCCGGCTTCACTCTCAGCGAGATCCAAGCATAGCTCATCGTCGGTATCATATGAGTCATAGCAAGGGAGATCTGAGAGCTCGAGGTCCTCAGTGGTGGTTTGGACCTCCTCATCAAACAAGGAAGTGGAAACTTCCTCATCAAAAAGGATCGCCTCATCAACACACCTCGGTGCGTCATCATGTTCCAAGACGTAATACTCTCCATTGATGAGAATAACGTCCTCGTCACACCATGACGCAACCTCAGACTCCAAATCACCATCGGGCATAACAACATCAACCGACTCGCTACAAAGAGGAGTAGCACACTCCGGCAAAAACTGCGTAGGGGCAAAGCTACTCTCTAAATCAAGCACTGAATGAGCAGGCCCCAACGCAACATCATTCGCAGACGCCACCCCGTCGACAGGAATAATCCCTGCGGGAAAAGAATGAGCAAGGTGCGCTATGTTAGTGAATGGGCCAGGCAACACCCTAGTAGGCCCGTCTAAAGCAGTCTTCCGCGAACGGGAGGTAGCTACAGGCACGCCCACAGAGGGAGAAGGTTGGCACAAGCGAGGGCAGTCCTTCACCATGTGGCTTATACCTTGATATAGCAAGCATCTCAAACAATGCTCGGCATTCTGAGCAGCCATGGCGTCAATGCATCGGCGCAAAGTGTCAATAAGACGACACTCAACAACAGAAGACATCGTGAACAAAAAAAATTATTACAGGAAAAATGCTAGACAACACTAATAAAAATTAGTACGGATCTGCTATCCAAAATCAAAAATAAAAAAGGGCAAAAAGGAATAAGCAAAATAAAAAATTCTAAAAAACGAAGAATGATATGCACAAATGAAAAAGGGCTTCAATCTACAATCTCCCTCTCCAAAAACTCACACGATCGTGTTCCCCGGCAACGGCGCCAAAAACTTGATGCGAATGTGACGGCAAGTGTACCGGTTGCACAAGTAATATAAAATGGGCGAATTTTCCCAAGTATCGATCTCTCAAGGAACACAGTAAGATGAAGTTAATTTCGAGGAGGACTTGAGATTGAAGTCCTTAGGTCGGCGTTAACGATGAGGGTTTAGATATTGCGATAAAAGAAAATAAAACACTAACGACTACTCCTATGCAATGCCGTTATGCATCGCTTCGCCAGGAGGGATGGAAGACTACACGGGACGCTATGCACAGAATCGCTAGGCGGATGGGCGAGTAGGCAAGCGTAAGAACCAAGGAATATGAGGGTCGTAAGCACCTCTTCGTTGCGCACGCCACTAGCAATCGCTAGTGCGGCAAGAACAGATGGATGGTGGATGGACAAATAGGCGCAACTCCAGCAACTTAAGCGGTAAAATAAAATAGGAATCACGTAGACATGAAACACATAACCTATACAACCAAAGTGCAAATCATCTACATAGAAATATTTAACAGCACATATACACAAATAAAGGAAGAACAAAGCAAGAGATCAACCGAATCCGAAGTCTTGCCGAGGTTTCACGGTTGGATTTGCCGGGTTGTCAGTCCGGGTCCAAGCTCGGTCCTAAACTGCGTCCGGGGTAGAGAAGGTTGTCACGACCCTCCAGTGGACCCGTCTTCTTCGTGTCACGATCCGGAAGAAGGTTGCAACTTCCCTTTGCTTGATGGCAATGGCGTCAAAATTTGATGCAAAGCTAGTAGATGAAGGAGAAGGCCGAGAGCAAGCACCGACAAGGAATAGACTTCGCGAGCATGGCCGGAGCTTCTCCTCTTGGTGGAAGATGGAGGATGGAGGTGGAAGGGCGGAGCTTTGCCCTAAAAATGCGGAGGGATCGGCTGAAATCGAGCTCCTGCAATGGCTGAAAATCTGCGCTTAAATAGAAAAAGATCAGAAAAATGGTCACGCACAACCGTGTGCTATCCGTGCGTTATTTACTTGCAGATCTTGATCGCGGGAGAAGAAGTGTTGACCCGTGCGTTTTACTCGCGCACGGGTGATTCCTCCCGTGCGTGAAGGAAATCGCACGAGTAAACACAGAACGCAGGAAATCAAGGAAAACAGGGGAACCGTGCGTTTTACTCGCGCACGGGCGCGTTTGCCCGTGCGTGAAGGAAACACACGATTTACCCCAGAATGCAGGAAAGCAGAGAAAAATGTGCAGACCGTGCGATTCCTTCTCGCACGGTTTGGCCTAAACCGTGCGGGAACAAAACGCACGGGTAGCAACAGAAGTCCAGAATTGCTGTGTGAAACGCACAATTGCAATGGAACCGTGCGTGAAGAAATGGGCACGACCGTGCGTTTTACACAGAACTGAAAATGAGCTTCGGGACATCCCGACTACCTGCACAGCAATGAAACCAACGGGAGCACCAGCTCCCAGCAACAAAGCAAAGCATAAAAGAAACAAAAAGAAACATGGGGAGCACCATGTGCTTACCCCCAGCAAAA
Source organism: Platanthera zijinensis (assembly GCA_039513925.1). Classification (NCBI taxonomy): domain Eukaryota; kingdom Viridiplantae; phylum Streptophyta; class Magnoliopsida; order Asparagales; family Orchidaceae; genus Platanthera; species Platanthera zijinensis. The sequence continues at coordinate 73,971,148 of CM077080.1, forward strand.
GAATGCGCAATTGCACACCCTCGGGCAAAAATAGTGCACGAAATGGTCAAAGACCAAACAATGCAAATATAACCGAAACTCGGTTGAAATGCAGTGCACGAGCAAGAAAACAAGCCCAGATGAGTCCGAAAAACACTATAAATATCGGACTCATCATCGAGCCCTCTCATTACGAGCCCTCCCGTGACGAGCCATCTAGTGTCGAGCTATAGCTTGTCGAGGTGTTTCTCGTATCCAATCATAAGAACACCAGCAACTCCTACCCCTCTCAACTGTTCGTCTTCTTTTGCTACTCGCCCTCCCTCTGGCAAGGTTTGTGATCGTTAATGCACTGTCCGCCCCTGCACTAAAATCGACAATCTCCAGGACCTACAGAAGTTGATTGCTCGAACCCTAGCCTCGTGGCCTCCTCGTGCCATGTCAATCTCTCAACATTTCCTCTTGGCTCTTCCTAGATTGTGGACTCCAGAACCACAAATCATGTATCTCCTCAACAGCCTTCTCAGTACTTGGACTCTCCGTATCCAAAGTTCATTACAGTTGCAAAAGGCGCATCACTCTCGTTGCCGTCTCTGGAGATGTGTTGCTCATCCCTTCTCTACCTCTTCGCTCTCTTCTACAAGTCCCTGGTTCTCAATTCAATTTGCTCTTTGTCATCCGCCTAACTCATGATCATGATTGTCTAATTACCTTCTCTTCGTCTTCCTTTGTTGTGTATGATCAGAAGACGAGAAATATCAATGGTGTAATGGGATCTACAAGCCGGGTCTTCCTCCCCTCTCCATTCCATCAGCTGTGTTGATTGGCATAAGCGTCTCGGTCTGTATTTCCACCTCATTGTACTCGGACCGCTGCTTTGATTGATTTAGTACATTCCGATATCCGGGGTTCCTACAAAACTGTTTAGTAAATCTCATTACTGTTATTTTGTTACATTTATTGATGATTATACGCATCTAACTTAGTTATATATGATGTGTGATCGCTCTGAGATTCTATCCTATTCGATCCTGCGATCCTCGATTACTGATGATCCTAAAAATGATATCATCTAGGATCTCGATCCTGACAACCTTGGTGATCGCTCTGAGATTCTATCCATTCTTCGCTCCTTTACTGATGAAACTTGAACGCAATTTACCCGTGCTATCAAAATTCTTCGCAATAATAAGGCGCACGAATACACTGGGCATGCTTTCCAAAAATATTGCGCCTCTTTGGGCATCATCCACAAAACCTCATGTGTGTACACACTACAATAGAATGACGTTGTTGAGCGGAAGAACCGCCAGCCTTCTCGAAGTTGCTTGGTCTCTCTTATTTCAGATATAGGTCCCCACTACATTTAAATTTGGGTGTCTCCACTCCTCGTTATCTCATAAAGCGCATGCCCTCGTCCGACCTCCAATCTGCGACCCCCTTCTCTCTCCTATTTCCCGAACGCCATCCCTTCCCCCTGACCACATGGGTCTTTGGTTGTGTCTGCTACGTTCACCATCTGGGTTCCCCCGTTGACAAGTTAACCCCTTGTGTCGCGTGCTACATATTCATTGGGTATTAGCGCACCCAGAAGAGCTATGTCTGTTACTCTCTATCCACGCAGAATTTGATCACATTTGTTGATGACACTTTCCTGGAAAATCAGTCTTTCTATCAATCCGTCACCACTCACCACGTTGATACCATCTCCTGATATCCCACGTCCTCTTGTTCCTACCAACTCTCCTTTACCACCTTTACTACCGACACCACCGCCTGCCACAGCTCCTCTTTGTGTATACTTTCGTGAATATCCTCAATCTGGTGCCCCACAACATCCCCCATCTACTACTGATACTTCGCAAACTGCTAATTCGTGACACCCTCAATCGCACATCAATTCTGAAATTATGTTTCCCTGCATCGTCTCTCCTCTGATTTGCGCAGGTTTGCGGCCTCTTTATCTTCTATTTACACTCTCTCTTCTATGCAGGAAGCCCTTCAACATCTCAGGTGGTGTATGGAAATGGACGAGGAAATACCGTCACTTTGGGCTAACCATACTTGGCACCTTGTCCCTCTTCCTTCTAATCAACATATCGTGAGCTGCAAGTGGTTATTCACTGTGAAAAAACATCTGGTTAGGACTATTGATCGCCTTAAGGCCCATCATGTATCCCGAGGTTTTACTCAACTACACAGCCTTGATTATGAAGAGATATTTTTTTCGGTGGAAAAAATCAACATCGTTCGCATTCTACTCTCACTTGTCGTTCATTGTCATCGGCCGCTCCATCAGCTTGACATTAAAAACGATTTACTCCACAAAAATCTTGTGGAGACTGTGTACATGCAACAACCTCCAGGTTATACAACCACGAGGGAGTCCCTTGTCTTCCATTTGAAGAAATCTCTTTGTGACCTCAAACAGTCTCCACGAGCATGATTTGAGAAGTTTATTCAGGTGGTTCGTGCGTGGCTTCACTCGCGGCTCGGAGGATTTCTCCCTCTTTATTAGATAATGTTCATCTGGCATAGTGATTCATCTGGTCTACATTGATGACATCCTTATTACTGATGACGATCTTCCCGACATCACTCAAAAAAAGCAACATCTTGCCTCCCATTTTCAAACTAAGTACTTGAGAAGAATCTGCAACTTCTTGGAAATTGAGGTAGCCCGACGACCTGATGGTCATGTCTTAGCAGAAGTATTGTCTTGATCTACTTCATGATGTAGATACTCTGGATGTAAGTTGGCTCGGACTCTGACCAACTTCTCTCTAATCTGGAGTATTATCGATGTCATGTCAACAAGCTAATCTATCTCACTGTCACACAACTTGACATCTCCTTTAGGGTCGGTGTCGTCAGTCGCTTTATGCACACCCCTCAGGTCTCACATCTTCAGGTTGTTGAGTGTTTTATTCGATACTTGAAAAATGCTCTGGGTCAAGGGCTGGTACACAAGCCCTCAACTTCTCTGTCTCTCATTGCTTATTTTGATGCAAATATGTTGACTCTCTAGACGATTGTCGGTCCACCAGTGGCTATTGCACATGTTTTGGCGGGAGCTTGGTTTCTTGGTGAAGCAAGAAGCAGACTGTGATTGCTCGGTCTTCTACTAAAGCACGAGTATCGCTCTATGGTTGTCCGTCGTATCATAACTTACATGGCTAGAAAATCTCATTACTAATTTGTGTCAAACTTTCATCACCAGTTGCTCTCTTTTGCGATAATCAAGTTGCTATTCACGTCGCCGAGAACCCTGTGTTTCATGAGAGTATAAAGCATATTGAAGTTGATTGTCATTTTGTCTAGGAAAAGGTTCGACTTCGAAAACTGACTCTACGATATGTAAGGGTTGCCGATTAAATCTCAGATATTCTTACTAAGGCCTTGTCTCATCCCCTATATAAGCAATTTCTCTCCAAGCATGGAGCCTACGACTTGTATGTTACAGCTTGTGGGGGAGTTTTAAATAAAAACCAATATATTAGGCTCATTTGGCTTCTAACCTCTTATGCTCCTCCATTAGTCTCACATCTTGAGCTTTCTCTCCACCTCTATAAAAGGATGCCCATTGTATAAGGAAAAACATAAATTTTATGAGAATAATAAAATTGTGGCTCTTTTTATTCTCTATTTGACAATACACATAACATTGTAACATATAAAATGCTAGACTTGATATTATAGTTTTAACTCTCCCCCTCAAGTTGCATGAACGCTATCTATCCAAACTTCAGTATGTCATTAATGAAGTTATCAGATCTACGGCCTTAGGTAAAGACATTATCAGTTGATCTTTAAAGTGAACAAATGGAGTAACTACATTTCGTTTGTCTAGATGATCTTTTATAAAATATTTGCTGACTTCATGTCAAATAGGAGTGTGAGTAATCTTGATGGTGGCCCTATTATCATAATACAACACGAGAGAGTTAGGATCACAGATCCCGAAGTTCTATAAAGTAGATTTCAACTACAAACCTTCACAGAGACCTTGGGAAATGACCAGATATTCCTCTTCTGCACTAGATCGTGCCATCACATTTTGCTACTTGTTCCTCAAGATCACCAAGTTGGCTTCCACAAAAGTATAATAGATCGCGGTGGACTTTCTATCATCCTGACTTCCTGCCAAATGTGCATCTGAAAATACTTCAATCTATAAGTGGTTAATCTTGGAGAATACTATTCCACGACTAAGAGACTTCTTGAGGTATCTCAGAAGTCAGAATACGATAAGTTGCCTCTTGGTGTCAGATCTTATCCTAGACTCTTATGTATGCTCAATATGCCTACAATATTTGTAATATCAAGGTGTGAGTGTGATAGGTATATCATCTTTCAATCTCTGATAGCAAAGCACTTCAACTCTATTGCCATCATTATCCTCAATGATCGTGTGATTTTTTTTCTAACCTAAATGGCCTCAATGATCTTGTGATTTGACTCAATGGGATTATCCACTAGAGGACACCCAAGCATCCTTGTTTCCTCCAAAAAGTTTAGAAATTTTTGGGAAATGGAGATTCCTTAAATAGATCTCACACCTTCAATCACAAGAAAGTAACTCAGCCACCCTAAATTTTTTACCTCAAATTACTTGGCCAAATGAACTTTGAGAGAATCAATCTCCTCATTACCATCACATGTGATGACAATATCATCCATTGCACTGCCTTATTACAAACATAGTGTGATCAAACTGTCCCAGTCTATAGCCAAACTGAATAATGGTCTCGTAGAATCTTCCAAATCAATCTCGGGACCGTTTCAGCCCATACAATGGTTTCCATTTGTGGCAAAGCATTCCTTGTTCTTTTCTTAAGAACCCAGGAAGAAGCTTCATATATACTTTTTCCGCCAATTCTCTGTGGAGAAAAACATTCTTCACATCTAGTTGACGAAACTCTCAATCTAGAAAGGTTGCACAGGATAACAAACTAGAATAGAATCCATCTTCGCAACTGAAGTAGATGTCTCTTGATAGTATATCCCTTGTCACTTTGAGTATCTGATGGGACAAAAAACCTTGTTTTGTAGCATTCCGGTATGCCATTTAGGTTATGTTTATACAATATACCCTCTTTGACCCAACGATTCTCTTGCATGAGAAAGTTGAAAAGTTTACCAAATATGATTCTTCTTATGAGAAAACATTTCTTCCTTTCTCGCTTTTTTCCATTCAGAAGTCTCTGGTGCATCCTGCCAATTCTTAGGAGTAGCAATCGAGGATAAAGAAGTAATAAAAGTCAAATGTTCATGGGTAAAACTATAATACGAAATATAATTGGAGATAGAATGAGTAGTACAAGAAGGTTTACCTTCTAGAAGGGCAAATGGAAGATAAAGAGCATATTTAGAGTTGGGTACACGGTGGGCATCAGTAATGTAGGAACTGCAAAAAATCGGACTTTCTAGGCACAAATATGTCTGCGATGGTAGACAATGGGAGGAGAAGAAATCAGAGGTTGCGGAGGAGTAACCTAAATCAATTCCATCTCCTAGATGGGAGATGATACAGGAAACAGAGAGTTAATAGGTAGAGGAATATTACTTATATCTCGTTTCTCCATGAACTGCTTCTTGCACACCAACATCACATGTATCTCATCTCCTTCTGATGAATGGAATGAGTCGGACTAGGAACCCCTACCACGAAAGATAATATCTGAGGTACAAAAGACACGACATGCAAGGGATGATAACGCCAATATTACTTCATAGTGAAGGAGTAAATAAGAAAGACATCTCTGAGCACGGGGATCAAGCTTGTCCCAATTAGGTTGATGAAAGTTCATGAGGAAGAAATATCCAAACACCCGTGGAGGAAGATGTAAAGTATGAACAATATTGCGGGTTGAGAGACGGGCTATATGAGTAGTGCAGTAAAGAACTCTTGATGGGAGACAATTGAAAAGATGAGTCGTTGCTAACATGCAATCACACCATCGGGCTTAAGAAGATGCATGGTGGTGAGTAGATAACGAGCAACCACAAGGAGGTGTTTGTTCTTTCGTTCCACTACTCCATTTAGAGTGGTGGTGTGCACATAAGTAGTTTGATGTATAATATCATGATTAACAAGATAAGCCCCGAATACCCCACGGATCTCAAACTCCCCTCCATATCACTACAAATGACATGAATAGAACTCTTAAATTGGTTTACCACAATTTTATGGAACACTTGATAACAAACTAACACTTCACTTTTCCGTTTATGAAGATAAATCCATAAGGTGCGGGAAAACAATCAATAAAGGTAACAAACCAAAGCAAATCAATAAAAGATAGAACATGGGAAGGATCCCAAACATTAGAATGCATTACTCAAATGGAAGCAAGCTAGGAGAGGAGATATGAGAAAAATTATGGCGACCATTTTTAGAAAGTTTACATGCATCACAAGACATGAACTTTCTAAAGTTATATCTCGGCTTCAACATGTAGCGTGAACTTCAAGTAATGAAGAAATTGTCTGAACCTCCTCCATGGATGGAAATTTCTCCATGAAGTCCACCTGGAACACTTCATTACATCCACCATCTCACTCTAATTGGTGTAATTGGATTTGGACCACTTGTATTCCTCCTATTTTCTTAGTCTTTTTGCTGGGAAAGTCATTCGGCTGAAGCTATCAGTTGATACTAAATATCAAGCTTTGGGGTGCCACTTATAATAGTGAATCATTTACTCATGTGCCTAGCCTCCGTGAACTAGCTTTTAGTAGTTGGGACCACACTAACATTTTTGTTGAAGTCCACACCTGTTTTGCCTCTGATTAGGCTATTACAAAAAATGATTATTAGTCGGAGAACTTTCTTTTAAAATTTTATTTTATTTTTTATAATATAAACAACGTTTCCTTATAATTCCTATCTATAATGGATGGGGCATTTGGAATAAAAGGTGTAAATAATATTCGAGGGTAAAAAAAATCAGGTTTATATTTGGTTATTGGTGCTATCCAAGTGGACTGCTCTTTCAGTATCTTGCATTGCCAAACAGATATAAGCGTCGCTCGAACTTGGAAAAAAGAATGGGATAACATTTTTCTACTTCTATCTAAAATGGAATGTAAAATAAAACATAAATTTCGGAATGGGAATAGTTTCGTCAGGTCATATGCAAATTTTAATTACGAGAATAAGTGTTTTCATGAGTAGCAGATTCTTCTCTTATTTAGCTGCTCTAGCACTGCATCACTTTAAATTCTGTATATTTTATGATGTTAGAAGGGTTGTTTTTTAATATCTAAAGATCTTGCTGCACCTTTACCACTAGTGTAAATGGATTGATTGAAACCCTAACATCAGAATTGGTACCTGAACCTACTATAAAATGGGAAAAAAAATTAAATTGCTAAATACCAAAACATATTGAATTATATAATGCAAAATAACTATTAGTTGAGAGATATTTACAAGTCGGGTATTACTTGTGTTATTATTACTGTTCGTGTTAGAAAAGCCAATGTAAAGGGCTCATTAATGAGCCCATGTTTTATTGCTTTCTCCTTCTTCTCCTCTTAGTCCCACATCATGTATAGGATTTCTTCTCTCCTTCTCTCTCCTATATATATGTATTCTCTCTTTGTATTTACATACATAAGCAATGTATACAAGTTTTGAGCTCTCTCAACATGGTATCAGAGGGAGCGGTCCGGTCACAACGGTTTCCTCTTTTCTAACCGCCCCAACCATCCGCCTTCCCTAGGCTCTTCCGCGGCTTCTCTCCTCTACTCGATTCACCGGCTCTTCTCGCCGGCGTCCCTGCGGTCTCGCTTTTTCTAACCGCATCTTCTCCATCTTTCCCGTGGATCCACCCTTCCCCCCACCCTTCTTATAGCCACTCTCCCTCTAGACCCGTGGGACCCATTCCCGGGTCATCCTTTCTCTATCCGCTGCGGGTTCGGTCTTATCCGCGTGGTTTCTTTTTCGCGCCTGTCCGCGTCGTCTTCTCGCGCGCAGGTCGCCCTTCTCTTCCCGCCGCGAGCTCTCCTTCGCTCGCGATCTTCTCCCTTCTCTTCTCCCGCGTGGCTTCCTCTATTCCCGCGGTCTCTCTCTCAATGACGATTTCCGCACTTGGTCGCGGCTTTCTTCCCCTGCCGCTAGTGTTCTCACTCTGACCGTGCGTCCTGTTTCTTCTTCCCTTTCTCTCTCTTCCCGCACGATTCCCTCTCAACTCGCGCGGCCTGCCTCCTTCTCGCCTCCCCGCGCGGTCTTTTCTCTAACCGTTGCGGCCTCTCTCCTTGTGTTTGAGCTGACCTCTCTGGTCACTCCCTCTCTCTGGCCGCTAGTTTTTACACTGTGACCGTGTGGATTGTTCTTCTGCACTCGGGTCGCGGCCTCTCTCTCCTTCTCGACTGCTCTTGTCGCTGTGACTACCCGCCGCGGCCTTTTGTAACCTCGGGCTTGTCGTGCAAGAGTAGTCTTCGCAGCGATCTCTTCTCCGGCGGTTTTCTTGTCTAACCGAGCGACCTCTTGGCCTCCATGGGTTCTTCTGGGACTCTATCGACCAGGCGGCTCACTCACCGCCCGACCCCTCCTCCAGAGCTCCATGAGCTACGGATCACTAAAATTTCCCTCTCCAGAAAGAAGAACTCATCCCATGGGTGCACTCGGTTTTCCGAGTTCTACAGGCAAGGCCTTGGTCTTCACTCTCAGGACCTTCGTCCCCTCTTACCGACGACTGGCTGCGCATGACGGCCGCGTTCAACTTGGCTACTCAGTCTCTGGAGGGTGAGCCCTACCAGATGGTCATGTACCATGAGTCGGCCAACGCTATGTGGGAGGAACTGCACTCCTTATACTCCGACAAAGATAGCTTCAGATTGTTTCGACCTTCAGTCTCTGGTGCGGACATGCGCGTTTGTCGACAAGACTCTCGAAGGCCTGAATCGACCCCAACTCTATCTCTCACAACGGGCCCAAAAGGAAGTTCGCGTTGCTATGATGATGGCTCGGCCGCCACATCTTCAGAGTATCCGGGCTCATGTCCTTGCTTCGGCCACTCTCCTCTCTCTGTTTGCTCTATGCTCCTTCGCGTGCCACTCCCTGGATACTCCTGCCCCTTTCCGGCCGTTCTTCAACAGGCCCTTCCTCCCTTACTTTCCTCACCACCTTATGCTCGCGGTGGACGTCAGGCTCCCACGGACGGGGACGTGGGGGTCGGGGCCGCCCACTTCCTATTGCGGTTGGGACGGCCACAATGAGGTCGTGTGCTACGAAAAATGATACCCTCCTCGCTGACTGCGGCGGTGCCACTCATCCACCACTTCTGACTTGAGGCGTCGCCTACTACAGCGACTCCAGGGGCTTTTGATCCACTGCAGGATCGTTTTTCCTCACCGCGTTGGATCTTGACTCGGGTGTCACTCATCACATCACTTCGGAGGCCCCACAAGTTCGGACCCTCATCCAAAGTCTATCATTGGCTAATGGGGCGATTGTTTCGGTCTCTGGTTGCGCCGACATCTCCCTCGACCCCTCCATCTCTCTTCGATCGGCTCTTTATGTTTCGGGTCGACTGCTTTATGTTGGTCGTCTTACTAATGACACGGATTGCTTTGTCATATTCACTTCGTCTACTTTTTTGATACAGGATCGACAGACGCGGATTACTACGACTTTCTAGAAACCTCTCCTACCGTCCTCTCCTATGTCTCCTCCGTTGATTGGCATCTCCGTCTTGGGCATGCCCCTCTGTCAGTTCTCCAGAAGGCGCTTCCTGTTGTATCTCTCCCTGTTTTTCCGCGTGATTCGTGTATTTACGGCAAGCAGTCACGTTCTTCCTTTCCCGCTCATTGTACTAGGAGCTCTGCTCCTTTTGATTTACTGCACTCCGATGTTTGGGGTCCTTTCAAAATTACTAGTATCTCTAGCTATCGATATTTTATCACCTTCATTGATGATTACTTTCGCACAACATGACTTTACTTACTTCGTGATCGCTCCGAGCTTCCTCGTGTGTTTCACAACTTTATATTAGAGACTCGAACGCAATTCTCCACAGCCATTAAAACGTTGCGCACCGATAATGCTTGAGAGTACACGAGCCACGAATTTGTCCATCTATGTGCAGAGTTCGGTATTATTCATCAAACCTCATGTGCCTACACCCCCAACAAAATGGTATTGTCGAACGAAAGAACCGCCACCTCCTTGACGTTGCCCGCTCCCTCATGCTTCAAATGCATGTTCCGAAAATCTACTGGAACTTTGCGGTCTACACCGCCTGTTTCCTCATCAACCGTCTCCCTTCCTCGGTGCTTAACCATGCCACCCCGTTCCACCTCCTCTTTCCCTCAACTCCAGCCTTCCCTCTCACACTCAGGGTCTTTGGCTGCACCTGCTTCGTCCACCTTCTCGGACCATCCTCGGATAAGTTGGACCCCTGGGCGGCCAAACATATTTTCGTTGGCTATTCTCGTACTCAGAAGGGCTACGTTTGTTATTCTCCTATTACCCGGAAGGTCACCGTCTCCGCTGATGTTACCTTTCGGGAGGATCAACCTTTCTTCTCTTCCGCTCTAGCCACTCCTTCCCCACTGACATCTCAACCACCACTCATACCTCGCCCTGTCATTCCCGCTACTACGCCTCTTTCCCCGGTTCTTTCCGACCTTGCTCATGCTCCCTCCAAGCCACCAGTTATCTGTGTCTACACTCGCCACCAACCTCCTCGTTCCGTTGCCCCTCTGCAGTCGGCCTCGACCTCGGCTACTTCGCGCCCTACTGATCAGGTATCTGCCTCCACTGCTCATCCTCTGGCGAACTGTCTCCTTATATCGCCTATCTCCCCAACTGCACACTTTTGCTACTTCTCTTTCCTCCATTTCGGTTCCTAACTCTGTGCAAGAGGCTCCACAACATCCTGGCTGGCGAGCCTCCATGGAAGAGGAAATGACTGCTCTCTGGGCCAATCAGACCTGGACTCTCATTCAACTTCCTCCAGGTCAGTGATTGGTTGGGTGTAAGTGGGTCTTTGTCGTCAATCATATCGCTGATGGGACGATTGATCGGTTGAAAGCTCGACTGGTAGCCCGGGGCTTCACCCAACAGTCAGGGTTGGACTATGAAGAAACTTTCTCACCAGTGGCTAAACTCAACACCGTTCGGGTCCTCATCTTCGTCGCTGTCCATCGCCGGTGGCCCTTACTGCAATTGGATATTAAGAATGCCTTTTTGAATGGCGACCTCCAGGAAACAGTGTATATGCAGCAACCTCCCGGGTTTGAGACTGCGGGGGAGTCTCAGGTGTGTCTCCTTATGAAGGCTTTGTATGGCCTCAAACAATCCCCACGGGCATGGTTCGACAGGTTCAGTAAGGCCCTTTGGGAAGTTGGTTTCACTCGCAGCTCGGCAGACTTCTCGCTGTTCACTCGTCATCGGACAACGGGAAGAGTTCTTCTATTAGTCTATGTTGACGATATCATCATTACGGGAGATGACTCGAAAGGAATACGGGAGGTCAAACAACATCTAGGCACTGTTTTTCAAACAAAGGATCTGGGGCCCCTTCGATATTTTCTGGGTCTTGAGATTGCTAGACGGCCAGATGGCCTCGTCTCTCCCAGCGGAAGTACTGCCTCGACCTCCTTCATGATGCGAGTTATTCAGGTTGTAAGCCGATTAATACCCCGATGGATGTTAATCACAAGTTATGCGCTAAGGCATCAGACTCAGATCTCATACTCGAGAACCCAGAATACTATCGTCGCCTAGTGGGAAAACTGATCTACCTCACAGTAACCAGACCAGATATCTCTTTCTCTGTTGGTATTGTCATTCGGTATGCATTTCCCTCGAAGATCTCATCTTCAGGCCGTTGAACGCATTCTCAGATACCTTAAAACGGCTCCTGGTCAAGGATTGGTATACAAAACCTCATCTTCAGCTCCAACATTAATGACTTATTCTGATGCTGATTATGCTGGTTCACTTAATGATCGGCGACCAACCAGTGAGTTTTGCACATACTTTGGAGGTCATTTGATTACCTGGCGAAGTAAGAAACAAGCAGTTGTTGCTCGATCATCAACTGAGGCAGAATACCGGGCAATGGCTTCGGTAGTTTCAGAACTAACTTGGCTTGAAAGTCTTCTTACCGATCTGGGTGTAAGACTTCCTTCCCCAGCTCTTCTCCTCTGTGACAGCCAAGCTATTATACACATAGCCAAGAACCCGGTCTTCCACGAGAGAAAAAAACATATTGAAGTTGATTGTCACTTCATCAGAGAAAAAGTTCAAATGAGGAAGATCGACCTGAAACATATTCCAGGGACAGAACAAGTTGCGGATGTCCTCACAAAGGCTCTTTGCAGTACCCTCTTCTATCAGTGCTTGTCCAAGCTTGGCGCTTACGATTTGTACGCTCCAGCTTGTGGGGGAGTGTTAGAAAAGCCCATGTAAAGGGCCCATTATTGAGCCCATGTTTTATTGTTTTCTCCTTCTTCTCCTCTTAGTCCCACATCATGTATAGGATTTCTTCTCTCCTTCTCTCTCCTATATATATGTATTCTCTCTTTGTATTTACATACACAAGCAATACATACAAGTTTTGAGCTCTCTCAACAGTTCGTATATGTGTTTTGTCCCACATCGCGTGTTTAAGTTGTTGAGTCTGATGTAATAGTATATATTCACCTCTACGATTGAATAACAACATATGCGATTATTATTTTTCCCTATTAGCCTTGGTATCAGAGCTTTCCCATTTCCGCTGCCCTAATCTCTTGTTTCCGCTGCGCTTCCGTCCGCCGCCGCCTCGCTCGACCTCTGCTTCAAATTGGAAGGCAACGTTCCAGTTTGCTCGCCCGTCGGGGATGATGGGCGGCCTACTCGCCGCTGCTGAGAGGGACGTTATCGCTGTCCCTCCATGATGCAGTCGGTCGTTCTTCTACCGTTGCTCGATCCCCGACTGCACCTCTGGAATTCGCTTCGGCCCGTAATCTCGGATCTTCTCTTGTGCCAGATCTGCGGCTGCATTGTCTGCTCCAGCCTTCCAGTCACCGCCGTTGACCAAATCTCCTCCGCCATCGCTATCTGATGCGTCGCTGACTGATCTGCTCCGCCGCTGCCTGATTTGCCCTCCTGCTGCATAGCTTTCCAGCGAAGGTTGCTGCTTCGACGTCTCTCGTGTTGTGTGGTTACTCTTCTATGTTCCCTTCCTATGACTGCTCAATCCTCCGATGTAAGTGACTCTTCAGTGTCGTCGCCGAGTGTGATTCAGCCTCAGATGAGTGACCCTCAACGGTCCCATGGCCACTCTGGCTCTCTGAATATTACCATTGTCCCGTTAGATGACACGAACTATCTCGAATGGTCCTGGGCGGCGCAGCATGTCATTCGTATTCATCAGATGTTCGGCTACATTGATGGATCTATTAAGGAGCCCCAAAAAACTAATCCCTCCTGGAAACGATGGAACTCAGAAAACTCTCTGGTTATTTCGTGGCTTCTCCACTTTGTCTCCGAAGGTTTACCGGCGTTACATGCTAATGGACTCTGCCTACGAAATTTGGACATGTGCCCGTGAGACGTGTTCTCAATTTGGGAGCTCTACACAGGTTTATAAACTAACTCGCCGTATTTTGGAACTGCGACAAGGCTCTCTGACGGTGTCGTCTTTTTTCTCTGAGTTTGAGCGGTTATATCAGGAGTTGAACTAATTCTCGCATTTCACTCCTGCATACACTCCGGACGATGTTCAGTTAAAACAACGGGAGGACCGCTTTCGTCTACATGTCTTCTTGATGGGGCTGAACATGGAGTTCGACATGGTGCGGACACATATTCTTCACCACTCTCCTCTTCCGTCCCTTCGGGCAGCCTTCAGCAAGGTCCTTGGTGATGAAGACAGCCAGAAGTCTCTTAGTGCTAGTACACCTCCTGCTCGCTCTGCCACTAGCGTTGGCCGTGGTCAAGTTTTCAGCCCTAGCTCATCTCCTCCTATTTGTGATTATTGTGGTCGCAAAGGTCATACTCGGGAAGTGTGCTACAAGATCCACCCACATCTAGCCCCACGTGGCCGTGGTCGTGGACGAGGGCCAGGACGTGGGGGTCATTGCCAGGGTGGCTCCAAACCTCATGATGTTGCTTACTCTATAGACGTCTACGACGAGATCTCCACTGTTATTCTCGGGTAGCTTACTGCTCATGAGTTGGATGCTTTCCGCCGTCTGCTGCACTCAACAAGATTAGCCTTCGGGTGCCTCTGCTTTCATTGCCTCTATTGTTATGCCAAGTGCCCATGAAGCCACTGCCTCCTCCTCTGAGTGGGTGATTGATTCCGGTGCCACTCACCACATGACCGGCTCCTCCTCAGGTTTCCACTCTTACACCCCTTTGTTTGGTAAGGACACAGTTATTTCTGCTAATGGTTTGTTGTCTCTCATTGCTGGCAAAGGCCAGATTTCATGTTCCCCTTCCATCTCTCTGTCATTTGGTCATCATGTTCTCTCCTTTTCTCGCAATTTACTTTACATCAGTGACATTACTCAATCCCTTAATTGCTTTGTAATCTTCTTTTTTTATTCCTATGTTTTTCAGGAACTGGGTACGAAGCGGAACATTGGCAGTGGTAGGAACCGCGGTGGACTGTATTACTTGGATTTCCCACCTTCTTCTCAGGCTCTCTCCTGCACTCCTGTTACAGCTGATGATGTTCAGCGCTGACACCTGCAGCTTGGACACCCTTCTCCTCTCTATCTTAAGAAATTGTTTCCTATTTTCTCACCGTTTTTACAAACTTTTGCTTGTGATGTCTGTGATATGTCTAAACATGTGAGACAGAGCCCATCACATTTATCTTCTCCAAGTAACACTCCGTTTGATGTTGTCCGTTCTGATGTTTGGGAGTCATCCCCCGTTTTATCTACATTTGATTTTCGTTGGTCTGCCACTTTTATTGATTGTTTTTTTCACACAACTTGGGTGTATTTGTTACAAAAGAAAAGTGATGTCTCATCTTGTTTTCAGATTTTTCACAAAATGGTTCAGACTCAATTTAAGGGTGTGATTCGTGTCCTACACGATGATAATGGGGGTGAATACGACGATCGGGGAGCATTTGGCTCGTACCTCACTAGTCATGGTATAATCCACCAGACCACGTGTGTTCACACCTCTACCCAAAATGGAGTTGTCGAACGGAAAAACCGACACATGTTAGATGTCGCCCGTTGTCTTCTGGGTGTTATGCACCTTCCCAAGTCCTATTGGGGTGATGTGGTTCTTACCGCTGCCCACCTTATCAATCGGCTTCCCTCACGTGTTCTTGGTCATGCTACTCCCCTAGCTCGGTTGTCTATCAGAACTGTGATTTATACTTCCCACCTGCCTCCTCGTGTCTTTGGATGTGTATATTTTGTAAATATTCATTTGCCTCACCGAGACAAATTGGACCCTCGGGCTCTTCAGTGCGTGTTCCTCGGATACTCTTCTACGACGAAAGGGTATCGGTATTACCACCCTCCCTCTGGGCGTATGTATTGCACTATGGATGTTACTTTCGGGAAGGGGAATCATATTTTTTGTCATCGACTCATACTCTTCGTCAGGAGGAGAGTACTGGTGATATGGATGTTCCTCTTCATGTTCTCCCTCCTCTATCACCACAACTTCCTGCGCCTCAGGAACGGGGTTCCCCTATCCCTATTCCTCTGCCTGATACTCTGATATCTCATTTCCCTCACATGTACCACCGAAGCTCCTCCCTTATACAGGCTACTAAGGCTCCACCTTTACCAGTGCCCGCTTCCGCATCAGATTCTGATGATGGAGATTTGTATATCCCGCTTGCTATGTTGAGAGGTAAGGTTGCATGTACTAAACACTTATTTCTAACCATGTGGCTTACAACCATCTTACCCCGGCCCACCAGACCTTTGTAGTTTCTCTCTCGTCGGTTGTTATTCAAAGGACATGGCAGGAAGCATTGGGTATCCCGGCCTGGACTCAGGCTATGAAAGAGGAGATGTCATCCTTGGACAGAACCATACTTGGGATGTCTTCCCTTCCTCCTGGCAAGAAAGCAATTGGCTCGAGATGGGTCTTTTCGGTCAAACAAAATCAAGAGGGGAAGGTTGAATGGTACAAGGCATGGCTGGTCGCTCAGGAGTACACTAAGACTCAGGGAGTTGACTACCAGGAGACTTTCGCCCCTGTGGCTAAGATGGACTCTGTTCGGGTATTGTTGTCATACGCGGCTTGCATGGACTAGGATCTTCATCAACTGGATGAAGATCTCGTTTCTCCATGGTGAGCTTGAAGAAGAGGTATAAATGAAATTCCCTCCTGGGTTTGTGATAAAGGGAGTTGAAGGTCTTGTCTGTCGGCTAAGGAGATCCCTATATGGCTTGAAACAGTCCCCAAGAGCATGGTTTGGCAGATTCCTCGTGGCTATGCTAAAATTTGAGTACAAACAGGCGCAGTCTGCTCACAATATGTTTATTTGGAGACGTGATCAAGGTATTGTGGTACTTATTATCTATGTGGATGACATTGTGATCACTGGTAACGATGTGATCAGACTGTCAAAGATTAGTGACCAGGCAGATGTCACTAATCATGGAAGAAAATCATGTGAATATGGTGACATTGTGATCACTAGAAGAAAATCATGGAATCTGTGAAGATGGTGACAGTGACCAGACAGATGTCACTCACTACCAAAGATTAGTTGGGAAACTAATATATCTATCTCATACTCGTCCAGACATTACTTATGCAGTTGACATTCTGAGTAGATACATGCATGCTCCCAGGGTCAGACATCAAGAGGAAGCATACCGTGTATTACGGTATTTGAAGAAAGCTCCAAGTCGTGGTCTTCTGTTCTCCAAGAACGACCACTTGAGGATTGAAGTTTTCATGGATACTGATTGAGCAGGGTGTCGTGATAATCGGAAATCTACAATAGGTTATTGTTTCTTTGTTGGAGGAAACCTGGTGACATGGTGCAGTAAGAAGCAAAATGTAGTGGTCAGATCAAGCGCTGAGACAGAATACCGTGCTATGTCACAAGGCATGTGCCGCCTATGGCTACATACTGTTCTACATGACCTGGGATTTCCCGTAACGTCACCTTTCTTCTTGTTTTGCGACAACAAGACAGCGATCAGCATAGCTCACAATCCAGCGCAACATGATAGGACAAAGCACGTTGAGGTGGATCGACATTTCATCAAAGATCACTTGGACAAAACAACAGTGGTCACTCCATTTGTGCACTCTAAAGATCAACTAGCAGATGTGTTCACTAAAAGCTTGGATCGACATTTCATCCGACTTGAGGGGGAGAGTTGAAAGATATTTACAAGTTGGGTATTACTTGTGTTATTATTAGTATTGTGTGTATATGGGTTTTGTCCCACATCGCGTGTTTAAGTTGTCGAGTCAGATGTAATAGTATATATTCACCTTTATGATTGAATAACAACATATGCGATTATTATTTTTCCCTATTCAACTTTAATAGCACAAACCACCCTTGGGAGTTGGCATAATTACAGCTTGCACCCCTTTATGTTTTGAACTTAAAAAAACCTCCCCTGTAAGTTTACAATCCATAACATGAATGCATAAAATTCCACCCCTGGCACTTTACCGCATGGGGGTATTTTTGCGCATGCATGTTATGAAATGTAAACTTGTAGGGCAGGTTTTTGCAAACTCAAAAGATAGAGGGGTGCAACCTGTAATTTGCAAACTTAGATGTGAGGTCCCAATAAACAACCTTACAAAAATATAATACATGTAAATTCCAGCAATGAATCAAGTATTGTCATATTAGCAATCAGCTTTCTCAGCCTCTAAGGGCAGAGCAACAAATGGAAAATAACTACCTCGTCATTTAATCTACCAAAGGATGGATGAACATTTTCCCATCACCATAAAACAGTTTTTTTAAAACTCAAGTAAGCTGGTATTTGTTAAGTATTATGTTACGTATTATTATTGTAATAATTAGGGTTTATGTGATTGTGAGCCCCCTCCCTATATAAGTAGGTGGCACGAGAGGGTTATTTTCATCTTTTGTCTTCTAGGGTATGAGATCTCTCATTTGGAGAGGGGCATCTAGAGGGAACCAGACTCTTGAAGTTGGGCGCGAGCATACCTCGCGATTGTATCGGATTATTATCTATTGCAAGTGGTGTTCTTCTTCGTAACATTTGGTCCGACCTGTCGCCTTCTGGCCACGGTCTTCGCCGCCCGAAGTACCCGCGCCACAGGTCATCCGTCTGGATGAACGCTTCCGCACTGCATCATCGGCGCATCGACGCTGTTCGGCGCCTCCCGCAACGCGCAATTCCGCATCGTCATTGTTTTGCAGTCCCGCATCATCGTTGTTCGACGCTCCACAGTTCCGCATCTCGCCGCATCGCACGTCCAGCCATCTTACGGCCTCCAGCCGTTCAACCCGCATCCACGATCATCTCACCAACCCTAGACGCGGCTCCAACAGTCATTGTCTCGTCGCCTACATGCCTCCATCCATTCTAGAACCCTTCCCTCCGCCGGACGAGTGCATTCCCCCACGGCTACGATCGATGGCTAACACCGACGCAACACCGCCGGTCCCACCCACGGATCCAGCAATCCTTCGTCGTCTGGACGACCACGACCGTGCCATCGCATCGCTACAGGCCCTCATACTCCGCATGGATGTAAAGATCGACTCCCTCTTGTCCAGTCACCCAATCACGTCCGCAACATCCAACGCGGAATCATCGTCCCTCCCTGGAGCTCCCCCGAATCCGTACCAACCCCCCCCCGAGGGGTTCTCACAGGGGCCTCGTTCCTTTGATGGATTGCCCGGGCCAAGCAGTTTTTTGACATTCAGCAGATCCCCGAGACACAGAAGGTCAGCACAACTTTGATCGGCATGAGGGCTCCTCTCTCCACTGGCTGCGCTGGCTACGTCAATCCCAACCGGCCATTTCTTGGTCAGATCTTCAACAGGAGCTCGTCGGTATGACACCCTTTGCTAGGGCTCCGCAAAGGAGTGACTATGTGGCATCCGTCAGACGGGCTCCCTTGACGAGTATATCGATGAGTTCATCTCGCCCTTGCGACGCATGTTCCAGGTCTTCCACCCGACCATTACTGGGCATACTTCATGCATGAATTACAACCCCACATCCGAGCCCGCCTCCGCACCCCACAATCGTTAACTTTCCACCAAGACATGGACCTCTCCCCACTGGTGGAAGCCGACTTCCTGACAATGTCCAGAGACCATCCTTTCTCATCGCCTCCTTCCAAACCTCCATACCAACCATATTTTCCTCCCCGTCTAAACATCCACCATCGCCACCTCCTCTACCTCAGCCAACATTATGGGCCCACGCACCATCCGCCATATTCCTACTCACCGCCTGTCCAACCAAGAGTATAATGACCTGCAAAGCAAGGGTCTGTGCTACTGTTGCAGGTAACCCTACATGTCTAATCATAATTGTGTTGCCAAGGAATTTCGGGCCCTCAACGGGGATGACTTGGACGAGATCGGCATGGCTAACTTCGACTCCCTTATGATCACGGATGTACCGTTGGACGGAGCTTCGAGCACCTATGTGGCAGCCCACCTGCGGGCACATCACTACCAGATGACGGGCAGCACCTCAACCTTGGGGTCAAGGCCGATTTCTAGCGGGATGGATTGTTACGTATTATGTTACACATTATTATTATTGTTATAATTAGGGTTTATGTGATTGTAAGTCCCCCCCTCCCTATATATGGAGGTGGCATGGGAGTGTTATTTTCAAAAAATTTCTTCTTCTAGGGTTTGAGATCTCTCATTTGGAGAGGGGCTTTTAGAGGGAACCAGCCTCCTGAAGTTGGGCCTTAGCGCACCTCGCGATTGTATCAGATTATAATCTATTGTAGGTGCTGTTATTCTTCTTCGTAACAGTATCTTTCTTTGATCAAAATAAAAAATTCAATTGCTTCAGCACGAGGTTAGATATTATTTTAATCATCAATTCCATAAAAAATTGTAGATGTATATGAAATTGGCTAAGTTTTGCACTTATTTAATCTTCAAAAAGTGGAGATTATGATTAAATCCGATATGAAAATGGAGGATTATACCTTCTAACATCAAGTGCAACAAATGGAATCAAACGCTCAGAAAGAAGTTGAGCAATAATCTGCATGATAATGGTCAAATAGCAACAAAACATTAGTTGAATCTACCAAAAGCAGATAACATTTCGAACATTAAAAAACTGCTAATACAATTAACAAGGGAAAGGAAAGATAAGAGAACAGGAGGGCAGAGAGACAAACGTACCTGCCCAACTCTTCCAAAACCACAAATAATGATATGGTCTTGCAGATCATCAGTCTGGAAAAGGTACACCCAGTTATAATACGCATTAAGGTCGACCAGGATGGATAACAGCGTGCAGTAAAGTTTGAATTAAAGCTACTTATGCCAAAATTATATTGTTTTAAAGCTACAAGATCACAAATGATAGGTCAGTGCAACCTCGATGCTCAAATATTTCTAGACTAAGATGTTAGTCATACTAATCAATTATAAACAAATTTTGAATTGGATAATTAAGATAAAATACGAACATGCATATAACATAGGGACATCTAGATAACCTCATTTGATATATGTTGCTACAGAATTTCCTCTAGTTGTCGAACAAGCGTGCTCATATAGGGCCTCAACGTCTGGTTCCTTCCTACATTCAAAATTGGATCTAACTAGGGGTTCTCCAGGGTAAATAAATTGATATCTCAAAATCTCCTTCAAAGGCATGAAGAATCAATCTGAAGTTAATAAGTTATATACTAAGTATTACGGCTAGTATTAAAATAGAAAGATATAATTAAAAAAACTCGGGTGAAAAAATATCAGTTTTCTTAATTATCAAAACCATGGGTGTAAATCAATAAAACATCAATAAAGGGCAGCACGGTGCACCAAGCATCCCTGCGCAGTGAGGGTCCGGGGAAGGGTCCCACCAATATGAAAATACTAACAAATAGAACATCAATATGCAAAATAATCTAAGCATGCCTGCAGAGAAACCTACCTCACTCTCCACTGGTAGTAAACTTCGCACATCATGCTGCTCAAATCGAGAAGCAAGCAACTGACCTCCAGCAGCTAACCATGGTGTAATGGCCATTGAAATACCAACCACCAGAAACAGTAAGGATGATAGTCGTAAAGACAGTATGCCCTGTATCATGAAGAAAATATAATAAGATATTTCCAAATCTAATCAAAGAAAAACAATAGCTTTACAATATCACAGTCTAAAACTACATGAAGCAATGCTTAACAAGAAACACTTACAAAATAAGTTTTAGCTATGCATATCCAAGGAGCTAAGCAACCCCACAGGTGAAAAGATCAAAGTATTCTATAAAAGAAATGCATTGTACTTTGATAATAAGATTAAAGAAAAACCTGGTTTACAGCATCTCCGAAAGCAACAAATGCAAATTCTCCACCAGGAGCAAGTAGAAGACCAACTCGAATAGCAGCTATAGTTGAAAGGCCAAAAACTTTGCCTAATAAAGCAACCAGTATACCTTTACCACCAATTAAGAGACTCAAAGTCCCAACAATCACTGGAAAATTGGATAAAAGAAGCTTTGGATCAATAGACATTCCAACCTGGAAAAGAAGAAACAATATCCATAAGTAGTAACGAGAAAACATGGGATTCATGCATTCCTCAGACAGCATGTAAAGAAGTGAAGCCAGATACTCTACAAAAATATTAGTTATTAAGTGGAATCTTGACTAATAAAATAGGAAGAAATATTCAGACAGGAATATATTTACCATTATTTCTGAGACCCTGAGAAGACCTCACGTGTGGCAAATCCATATCTTTTTTTGCATGCTCACAATTTTCCACATCCCCTGCTCCTACTTCCACATGCTCACAATGTTCATTGTCGATGGGCGTGTCTCTTGTCCCGACCTCTGGTGACACTTCTTCTGTGGATCCTAGTTCCACTTCTTGGCTTTAGAGGAGGAGGTCATCTCCGATAGCCATTTCTTCTCTTGGTCCATCCCCGAGAGAAGCTTCTCCAGATCTCATTCATTGCTTCATCTGTAAATCCATCAGTAATTGTTCCATCACCTCCAGCGACTCAAACCAGTGAAGTTGTGATCAAATCAATCCTTTCTTCACTCTCCATCGTGCCATGAATGCACACTCAAGAGAGTCTTCCTGCTACAAAGCTTTACCCTCTACGCAAATGGGTATGAGGTTTCCATCCCACAATAGTGTCCAACTAACATTAAAATATAATCAATTCTACTTCAAAATTAGGCATGACAAACTCTTCCTTGACCCCTCCTAGAAATCATCTCTTGTTTTAAGCACAATTCTTTGCAATTGCATTGCAACTTTCACTTCTCTATCCAATTATCAGTAAGATTTAATTAATTTATGTTACAAGGTTGCTAATCAATAATACAAATTGCTTTAAAATTATTTTCTTCTCTATAAATATGATTTTACTATAGTTAACCACTAGTGCACTACTTATACTAAAAAGTTGCATTTTATTGTGATCTACTTGCTGGAGTTTAGCTTTCTATTTTTTTATTGTACTAAATTAATGATGTTTATCAGCAATTTCCATCTGATTGGTTTCTTTATCCAAGTTTGACTAATCATCTACAGCAGTGCTGGTTCCTAACCCGTATGAGAAAGAATTAGGACTTCATTTAGGGCGGCATTTTAGTCTGGTGCGTTTTCCCCAAACGTGACGTGGCCAGCTTTTCTCGTTTGTTTTTACGCCTTTTTTCGAACCGCCGGCGTTTAGCCCCTGTGTAATTCTACGCATCCCCAAACCGGCCATCAAGGCTCCAATCTGCAGTGTTTTACCGCGAGGAGGAACTCGCGCCGTCTCTCTGTGCTCCTGCTGCGAGCTTTTCTCCTATGCTCAGGCGACAAGATTGCCCGGCGACGAGACCTCCTATGCTCCGACGACGAGACCTCCCGGAGACGAGACATCCTAAAACCACCATGGCAGTGGAGCTCGTCGGCGCCACCATCCTGAAACAATAATCTCATCGTCTCCGCCTCCTTCAACCTGCACATTCCATCCCTCTACCGCCTTCCTCCCCCCAACTAGGGCTGTTAACAAATAGTATAGTTCGTGAATAATTCGAGATTCGATTCGTGAAGATTTGATAAATATTCGTAATTTTCGAATTCGAATCCAAATTCGGATTCGAATAATTTTCGAATTCGAATCCAAATTCGGATTCGAATAATTTTCGAATCCGAATCCGAATAAATTTATCTCTATTCGAAGTATTCGCGAATAGTTCGCGAATAGTAAAATTACTTAAATAAAATTATATATATTTAATAAAATTATATATTTAATTATTCATAATAGAAAAATTCGAATTCGAATTCGAATCCGTGTTCGAATTCAAATTCGAATCTTAATTCGAACCCGAATTCGAATCCAACATTTCATATCGAATTCGAATCCGAATCCAAATCCGAATATTCGTACGAATCCGAATCCGAATCTCTGCATTATATGTGAAATTTGGATTCGATTGAAGAGATATTCGATTCGATTCGGTTCGTGAACAGCCCTACCCCCAACCCCCTCCAACGCGTCCCTCAAATCCTGCCTCTCCCGCATCCTTTTCCACTTTCCCCACCTCACCGGCAGAAACACCTCCGCCTCCTTGAATCTCCATCATGGTTGGAACTTGGTTTTAATTGATGTCGGCGGCAACCCAAAAAAGCACTGCGGGCATGGGAGGGTGGGTCACAGGAGGTCGCCGAAGGTTTTAATTAAAAAAACTTATAACTTTAGAAAATTTAAATAAAAATTTATTTTATTAAATATAATATATATAATTATTAATATTATAATAATATATATCTACATGTATGTATGTATATATTATATATAATTAATCATAAACGTTGTTTTGCCAAATGATTTTATGTTCTGAACAGCTCTGCAAACACAGACTATCCAAACAGATTTTAATTTCCAACAACCAGTTTTCAACAGCTCCATTTACAAACTTGCATTCACAACAGCTCCTTTTACAACCGCAGCCGCTCTCCCAAATGAAACCTAAATTGATAGACAATTGTAAAACTCATGTCAAAAAAGATGATGGTCCATAAACAGAACACGGAGTGACCTGACCTGATTGTACTGAGAAACAGACAAAGATATACGGTATACGTTTATTTTGGAGGAGGAGAAAATGGAGAGGACGTCTGAGATACGAGGATACCGGGTTTAGTGTGTGTGGTGTGGGGGGGGGGGGCAAAGGCGGGAAACGATTGTAGGGGAGGTCACAGATGAGGAGAGAAGTCGTAGAGGGATTAGTAGACAACGGAAGCAGCAGAGAGAGTACAAGTAGTTGGATCATAGGCTCGGCGCTGAGAGAGGTCACAAACGATGAGGATCGCAAACCCTGGGTTTGTCGTGGCGAATCAGAGGGGAAGGGAACTCATTGGTGTCATGATATGCTGAGAACGACGATTGCGTCGTGATTGGAAGACAACAATCACACGAGGCTGGATAGGGGGTACGAGTTTGTCAGGTGCTTGCGAAGACTGTTTGGATGTACGCTCGTCTAGTTCCCTTTGAGATTGATCTCACGTAATCGGTTGGAGCTTTTCTTGTCTACTAAGCTTAGCATCTGAGAGCGTCTAAGATCCCAAGGATTCTAGATGGTGGTTGGTGAAGGGTGGATTACATGTTTTTTGGGGCGGTGATGGGAGGACCGAAGGGTTCTAACACCAAGTTTGGTATGTGCATATTTTGGAGGAGGAGATGGAAAATACGTGCAAGATATAAGGGGAGTGAGCACGCTCCCCTGAAAGGGAGGGAGGGGGCAACGGAGAAGAAAGGGAAAAGTGGGTAGCCTTGATGAACCCACCTTCCAAGAAGGAGAGAAAGAAAGAACTAAAGAGAGGAGGAGAGAACTTTCATTAATTATTACATACCATCTCCTCAGCCCAATTAGCCTTTAAATAAGATTAATTAACACTAAAATAGTAATAGATTCATAGTAACTACCGAAGCCATTGCCTGGTATTCTGCCTCAGCTGATGATCGAGCAACAACCGTTTGTTTCTTACTTCGCCAGGTAATCAAATGACCTCCAAAATATGTGCAAAAACCACTGGTTGATCGCCGATCATCAAGAGAACCAGCATAATCAGCATCAGAATAAGTCATTAATGTTGGAGCAGAATGTGAGGTTTTGTATATCAATCCTTGACCAGGAGCCGTTTTAAGATATCTGAGAATGCGTTCAACAGCCTGAAAATGAGATCTTCGAGGGGAATGCATATACCAGCTGACAATACCAACAACGAAAGAAATATCTGGCCTAGTAACCGTGAGGTAGATCAATTTTCCCACTAGTCGTCGATAGTATTCTGGGTTCTCGAGTAAGAGATCTGAGTCTGATGCCTTAGCGCATAACTTGTGATTAACATCCATCGGGGTATTAATCGGCTTACAACCTGAATACCCCGCATCAAGAAGGAGGTCGAGGCAATACTTCCGCTGGGAAAGGACGAGGTCATCTGGCCGTCTAGCAATCTCAAGACCCAGAAAGTACCGAAGGGGCCCCAGATCCTTTGTTTGAAAAACAGTGCCTAGATGTTGTTTGACCTCCAGTATTCCTTTCGAGCCATCTCCTGTAATGATGATATCTCAACATAGACTAATAGAAGAACCGTTCCCATTGTCCGGTGACGAGTGAACAGCGAGAATTCTGCCGAGCTGCGAGTGAAACCAACTTCCCGAAGGGCCTTACTGAACTTGTCGAACCATGCCTGTGGGGATTGTTTGAGGCCATACAGAGCCTTCATAAGGCGACACACCTGAGACTCCCCCGTGGTCTCAAACCCTGGGAGGTTGCTGCATATAGAATGTTTCCTGTAGGTCGTCATTCAAAAAGGCATTCTTAATATCCAGTTATAGCAAGGGCCACCGGCGATGTACAGCGACGGAGATGAGAACCCGAACGGTGTTGAGTTTAGCCACTAGTGAGAAAGTTTCTTCATAGTCCAATCCCTGTTGTTGTGTGAAGCCCCGGGCGACCAGTCGAGCTTTCAACCGATCAATCGTTCCATCAGCGACATGTTTGACGACAAAGACCCACTTACACCCAATCGGCGTCTGACCCGGAGGAAGTGGTACGAGAGTCCAGGCCTGATTGGCCCAAAGAGCAGCCATTTCCTCCTCCATGACGGCCCGCCGGTCAGGATGTCGTAGCGCCTCCTGCACAGAGTTAGGAAGCGAAATGGAGGAAAGAGAAGTAGCAAAAGTGTGTAGTTGGGGAGAGAGGCAATGTAAGGAGACACAGTTCGCGAGAGGATGAGCAGTGGAGGCAGATACCTGATCAGCATGGCGCGTAATAGCCGAGGTCGAGGCCGACTACAGAGGGGCAACAGAAGGAGGAGGTTGGCGGCGAGTGTAGACACGGATAACTGGGGGCTTGGAGGGAGCAGGAGAAGGGTCGGAAAGAACCGGAAAAAGAGGCGTAGTAGCGGGAATGACAAGGCGAGGTAGGAGTGGTGGTGGAGATGTCAGTGGGGAAGGAGTGTCTAGAGCGGAAGAGAAGAAAGGTTGATCCTCCCGAAAGGTAACATCAGCGGAGACGGTGACCTTCCAAGTAGCGGGAGAGTAACAAACGTAGCCCTTCTGAGTACGAGAGTAGCCGACGAAAATATGTTTGGCCGCCCGGGGATCCAGCTTATCCGAGGATGGACCGAGAAGGTGGACGAAGCAGGTGCAGCCAAAGACCCTGGGTGTCGGAGGGAAGGTTGGAGCTGAGGTAAATAGGAGGTTGAACGGAGTGGCATAGTGAAGGACCGAGGAAGGGAGACGGTTGATGAGGAAACAGGCGGTGGAGATCGCAAAGTTCCAATAGATTTTCGAAACATGCATTTGAATCATGAGAGAGCGGGCGACGTCAAGGAGGTGGCGGTTCTTTCGTTTGGCAATGTCATTTTGTTGGGGGGTGTAAGCACAGGATGTTTGATGAATAATACCGAACTCTGCGCAAAGATGGGCAAAGTCGTGGCTTGAGTACTCTCGAGCATTATCGATGCGCAATGTTTTAATGGTTTTGAAGAATTGTGTTTGAGTCTCTAGTATAAAGTTGCGAAACACGCGAGGAAGCTCGGAGCGATCACGAAGTAAGTAAAGTCATGTTGTAAGAGAATAATCATCAATGAAGGTGATAAAATAGCGATAGCCAGATATACTAGTAATTTTGAAAGGACCCCAAACATCGGAGTCCAGTAAATCAAAAGGAGCAGAGCTCCGAGTACAATGAGCGGGAAAGGAAGAACGCGGCTGCTTGTCGTACACACAAGAATCACACTGAAATACAGGGAGAGATACATCAGGAAGCGCCTTCTAGAGGACGGGGAGAAGGGCATGCCCAAGATGGCGGTGCCAATCTACGGAGGAGAGGACGGTAGGTAGGAGAGGTGTCGAGAAGGTAGAGCCCGTTTTGCAGTCGACCCCTACCAATGGTAATCCGCGTCTGCCGATCCTGTATCAAAAAAGAAGATGGAGTGAATATGACAGAGAAAGTCATATCATGAGTAAGACGACCAACAAAAAGCAAATTAAACGGAGAGCCCGGAACATAAAGAGCCGAGCGAAGAGAGATGGATGAGTCAAGGGAGATGTCAGCGCAACCAGAGACCGGAACAATCGCCCCATTAGCTACAGTGATAGACTTCGGATGAGGAGCATCCGAGTACTGGGGAGGATTCAGCGAAGTGATGTGATGAGTGACACCCGAGTCCAAGATCCAACGCGGACTGGAGGAAAAACAAGCACTACCTGCAGTGGAGGTGGAGGCAACAAAAGCCGAAGGAGGGCTAAGAAGCCCTTAGAGGCGCTGTAGCTGGAGACGAACGGCCTCAAGTTCGGCACCAGTGGTGGAGTCGGCAGTGACAACAGTCGCAGTGGGGCGAGGAGGGTAGCCATTTTTATTGTAGCACACTGCCTCAGTGTGGCCGTCCTGGCCGCAATACGAGCACTTTGGGTGGCCTCGACCCCCCCCCCCCCCCCCGTCCCCGGGAGCCTGAGCGTCCACCGCGAGCAGAAGGTGGGGAGGAAAGCAAGGGGGGAAGGGTCTGCTGAAGAAGGGTCGGAGAGGACGAGCCAGGAGTATCCAGGGGCGGTGGCACGCGAAGGAGCATAGAGCACACATCAGAGAGAGAAGGAGTAGTGGCCGAAGCAAGGACATGAGCCCGGATACTCTGAAGATGTGGCGGAACACGAGCCATCGTCATAGCAACGTAGACGGCTTCCTTTTGGCCTCGTTGTGCAGCAAGATCAGGAGTAGCGGGCTGATGCTGGATCCAGGCTTCAGTCTTGACCCGAGCGACAAACGACGTCATGTCCGCAGCCCCGCGAGTATCGAGAGCCTGAAGGTCGGTAATAATATCAGAGGTGCTGGAGGTTATCCTTGCCGGAGTATAAGGAGTGAAGCTCCTCCCACATAGCGTTGGTCATCGCATGGTACATGACCATCTGGTAGGGCTCACCTTCCAGGGAATTGAGTAGCCAAGTCTGAACGCGACCGTCGTTGCGTAGCCAGTCGTCGGTAAGAGGGGACGGAGGTCCCTGAGTTAGATGAAGAGTAAGGCCTTTGGCCTGTAGAACTCGGCGAACCGAGTACACCCATGGGATGAAGTTCTTCTTTCCGGAGAGGGAAATTGTAGTGATCCGCAGTTCATCGCGGAGCTCGGGAGGAGGTGTCATGCGGTCAGCAGAGGTATTAGCCGCCTGGCCAGTAGAATCCACAGAAGAACCCATGAAGGCCGAAAAAGCCGTTGCGGTTAGAAAAGGAAACCGTTGGAAAAGAAAGCTGGCGGGAAGAATGCTCTCGCACGACAAGCCCGTACGGTTACAGAAGAGGTCGCAGCGGGTAATCACAGCGACAAGATCAGGCGAGAAGGAGAGGGAGTCCGCGACCCGAGTGCGGAAGAACAAACCGCACGGTCACAGTGTAAACACGAGCGGCCAGAGAGAGGGAGAGACCGAAGAGGTCGGCTTAAACACAAGGAGAGAGAGGCCGAAGAGGTTAGAGAAAAGACCGCGCGGGAAGGAGAACAAGAAGCAGTCTGCACGGTTTGAGAGGAAACCGTGCGGGGAGAAAGAGAACGGGAAGAAGACACGACCGCACGGTCAATGTGAAAACACCAGCGGCAGGGGAAGAAGCCACGACCAAGTGCGGAAAACGCCACGGAAAGAGAGAGACCGCGGGAATAGAGGAGTAGAGGAAGCCGCGCGGAGAGAGGCCGCGGGAATAGAGGAAGCCGCGCGGTAAGCAAGGAAGCCGCACGGAGAGAGGAGAAGGGAGGAGAATGTGAGCGAAGAGGAGAGCTCGCGCGGAGAGAGGCCCGAAAAAAAATAGAGGAAGCCGCACGGATAAGACTGAACCCGCAACGGATAGAGAGGAGGAGAACCAGGGAATGGGTCCCACGGATCTGAGAGTGAGTGGCTATAAGAAAGGGGGGAAGGTGGAGCCACGAGAGAGAGGGAGAGGATGCGGTTAGAAAAAGAGAGACCGCAGGGAGACCGGCGAGAAGAGCCGGTGAAGGCAAACTCGCGACAAGAAGCAAGTAGAGGAGAGAGGCCGCGGAAGAGCCGGCGGGTAGGGAAGGCGGATGATCGGGGCGGTTAGAAACGAGGAAACCGCTCTGACCAGACCGCTCCCTCTGATACCATGTTGAAAGAGCTCAAAACTTGTATGTACTATTTGTGTATGTAAATACAATGAGAGAATACAAATATATAGGAGAGAGAAGGAGAGAAGAAATCCTATACAAGATATGGGACTAAGAAAAGAAGAAGGAAGAACAATAAAACATGGGCTCAATAATGGGCCCTTTACATGGGCTTTTCTAACAAAAAGCAATGCCAAGCTGTTCAAAACCTTAAATTTCAGGAGTTTGAGCCAAAGTATGCGACAAGTAATGGATTAAATGATATCCAAATCATAGACAACAAACTAACAGAGGAAGTAGTTCATTTCAGCAAGGGCAGTGACGGCTTCATGCCAAACACCACAACTACAGGTTATCAAATGAAGCTTCGTCAACATTGATCACATGCTTTGCTTATACAAACTTCAAAAGTCACTTAAGATCGGCAAAAGAAATAAATATGATTAAAAATAAAAACTCAGCATATGGATAAATGCAAAATAATGTGAAAAAAAAGGATTCTCATATTGGAGTTTATGATGGCACTTTGAGAATCAGTATTGAGCAAACATAAATCTTATCAAAGGAGTATATGATAAGCACTTACTGTCATGAAAAATAGGCCTAAAAGAAGGCCCCGGTAAGGAGCAATATCTGACTCCACTTGCAACGAAAATTCTGTTTCCGCTAAAAGCAGACCAGCCAGAAATGCTCCCAATGCCATGGACAGTCCAGCCTATAATAGGTAGAGCGCTTGACAGAACATCAGAGATATTCAAAATTAAGATAAAGTAAGATTGAGCATACCCGGGCTGTAAGTAGACTTGTTCCAAGAATAACAAGCAGGGTATTTGCAGAAAAAATCTCTGCATTCTGATTTTCTGCAATCTGTTTATAAATTGGGCGAAGAAACTGCCAGGATATAGATAGTGTCTAGTCAAAAATTACTTGGTTTAAAGGAATAACTAAGAAATTAACTCTATATCCCAAAACTTAACAAATTCCAAATTTATTAATAAATCCAAATATAAGGATGAATCAGGTATGTAAAATAAATAACATTTGGTAAAATAATTACTTTTTGTTGGTAATATAGCATAGAAAAAAGCCGCATTCCATCTAGTTACAACGCTTTTCAAGATAAAATATTCAATTGAGTTATCAGACAAATATTGCGCCGAACTTGATAAATAATTCTACAAAATCAATCCATGATATCATTGAATGCACAGTTGGACATCATTTTTGACTGCAAGAACGGAACTACAAACCAGAGGAGTGAAAGGTCAACCGGCTCTTGTTCAGCAGAAAAATTTTAAGTGCAAGGATGTTGCAAGAACATAAACCAATTCCTTCATATTCACAGTTTATAATAAACTCAGGAAGGATGAGAATACAGTGGAAAAGAGAGGAGGAATCAATTCTACTAATTAGATATCGTTGGTCCCTTACTCTTATATACTTGAGTAAGGGAAACCTAAAAAACAAGGTAAAAAGACATAACTACCCTGACTTGAACATAACATATTACAACTCCTCAAGTCGGACGGAAGATATCAGTCATCCCAATTTTCTAGATATCATCGGTAAACACATCACACCCCAAGCTTTTGGTGAAGACATCGGCCAACAGATTCTTGGAGTGAACAAACAGAGTAACAACTGTTTTCTTATCCAAGTAATCTTTAATAAAGTGTCGATCCACTTCGACATGTTTTGTCCTGTCGTGCTGGACCGGGTTATGAGCAATACTAATTGCAGTCTTATTGTTACAAAATAAGGAGAAAAGAGTTGTCACAGGGAAGCCTAAATCCTGTAACACGGTACGTAGTCATAATCCCTCACATAAGCTTTGGACCATGGCGCGATATTCTGCCTCTGCACTTGACCTGGCCACCACATTCTGCTTATTGCTCCGCCACGTCACGAGATTACCACCAACAAAGGAGCAGTATCCTATTGTGGACTTTCTGTCATCCTGGAAGCCGGCCCAATCAGCGTTAGTAAAAACCTCAATCTCCAAGTTATTGTTCCTAGAGAATAGGAGGTCACGACCAAGAGCTTTCTTTAAATATCATAGTAGACGATACACCACTTCTTGATGTCTGATTCTAGGAGAATGCATATATTTGCTAAGAATACAAACTGCATATGTAATGTCGGGACGAGTATGAGATATGTATATAAGTTTTCCGACCAATCTTTAGTAACGTGATACATCAACATGATCACCATCACTATCTTCATCAATCCTGTGATTTTCCTCCATAGGGGTGTTCGCAGGAACACAACCAAGCATACAAGTTTCCTTTACGAGCTCAAATATGTATTTCCATTGGGATATAAAGATACCCCACTCCGATCTAACCACTTCGATGCCCAGGAAGTATCGCAATCGTCCCAAGTCCTTCACTTCACATTCAACTGATAGGAGGGTCTTGAGATTGACGATTTCCACTGTATCATTTCCAGTAATCACAATGTCATCCACGTAGACAATGAGAACCACAACACGCTGTTCATGTCTCCGGATGAACATGGTATGATCCGATTGAGCTTGCTTGTACCCAAACTTGAGCATTGCTGTGAAAAATCTTCCGAACCAGGCCCTTGGAGATTGCTTCAGACCATATAAAGATTTCCTTAGGCGGCAAACGAGCCCTTCAGTTCCTTTCTTCACTAAACCAGGAGGGAATTTCATGTACACCTCCTCCTCAAGCTCACCATGGAGAAACGCATTTTTCACGTCCAGTTGATGAAGTTCCCAGCCTAGACAAGCTGCGCGTGATAACAGGACCCAAATAGAGTCCATTTTTGCTACAGGAGCAAAAGTCTCCTGGTAATCAACTGCTTGAGTCTGGGTGTATCCTTGAGCGACAAGACGCGCTTTGTACTATTCCACCTTGCCATCTTGGTTCTGCTTAACAGAGAAGACCCACCGGGAACCTATAGCTTTCTTTACCGAAGGGAGAGCGGAGATGTCCCACGTATGATTTTTGTCCAAGGCGGACATCTCATCACGCATAACCTGTGTCTGAGTCGGTATTGCCAATGCTTCCAAACATGTCTTGGGAATAACAACTAGAGAGAGAGATGAGACAAATGTCTGATGAATAGGATTAAGATCACTATAAGCCACATGATTGGAAATCGGATGTTGCGTGGAAATAGATTTACCCTTTTTCAGCAAGGCAAGAGGCATATGCAGGTCGGCATCATCAGAATCTGAGTCCGAAGACGGCACTGGTAGAGGCGGAGCGGCGGTGACCTGTGTACCTGAACGACGGTGGTATACATGAGGAAAAGGAAAGATCATAGTACAGGAGTCTGATATTGGGATAGGAGGAGCACGGGGAACATCCGTAGACGGAGGTGAAGGAATAGAGGAGGAGGACGGAAGAAGAGGCAAAGGGACAGCAGTAACATCATCCGTAGTGGATGTAGTAGATGTACTCTCCCCCTGACGAAGAGCATGAGTCGAGGATAGGAAGTAGGACTCCCCCTCACGAAAAGTAACATCCATGGTACAGAACATATGCCTGGAGGGGGGTGATAACAGCAATACCCTTTGGTCGTGGAGGAGTAGCCAAGGAAGACAACGTTGAGCCCGAGAGTCAAGTTTGTCACGTTGAGGTTGGTGCACATGCACGTAACAGACGCGCCCAAAAACACGGGGTGGCAAATGGGAAGTATGAACCACGCCAGAGGTAGAGAGACGGGCTAGAGGAGCAGTAAAGGAGAGAACACGAGAAGGAAAACGATTAATAAGATGTGCGGCAGTAAGCACCGCATCACCTCATTACGGTTTAGGAAGATGCATCGTTAAGAAGAGATAGTGAGCAACCTCGAGGAGATGCCGATTTTTTCGTTCGGCTGCTTCGTTCGGAGTAGATGTGTAAGCACAAGTTTTCTGTTGGATGATACCATGAGAGGTGAGATAAGCGTCGAAGGAACCACGATCGTCATACTCCCCTCCATTATCACTTCGAAGAACACGGATAGTGGCATTAAATTGAATTTTCACCATGTTATGAAAGACTTGAAAGCACGGAAAAATGTCACTTTTCTTTTTTAATAGATAAACTCATGTAGTACGCGAGAAACAATCAATAAAAATAACAAACCAGCGAAAACCAGTCAACGATACAACGGGGGGCGGCCCCCAAACAAAAGAATGTATAATATCAAAAGGAGTGCTATAAGGAAAAGAAAGATGTGAAGAGGTCTGTCGCACATGTTTAGACCGTTCACAAATATCACAAAAAAATTTCTGAAGAAATGGTACAAAAACAGGAAATAATTTTTGCAGGTAGACGGATGTCCCAAACGCAGATGCCAACGGTGAACATCCTCTGCAGTAACAGTAGAACTGGAAAGGGCCTGAGAAGAGGGAGAAGTGTCCAGGTAGTACAAGCCGCCACTGCACCTACCACTGTCAATGTTCCGCTTCGTACTCAATTCCTGAAAAAAACAAGAATCAGGAAAGAATGTTACGGAGCTGTTAAGAGATTTCGTAAGATTGCTGATGGAAAGTAAATTGCGAGGAAAAGAGGGAACGTGAAGAACAGAGGTAAGAGAGATGGACGGAGAACAAGAAATGTTGCCCTTGTCCGCAATAGAGAACAACGATCTGTTAGCAGAAATAACTTTCACCTTACCAGACAAAAGAATATAAGAGAGAAAACCTGAAGCAGACCCAATCATGTGGTGGGTGGCACCGGAGTCGAACACCCATTCAGAAGGTGAGGTGGT
Source organism: Platanthera zijinensis (assembly GCA_039513925.1). Taxonomy (NCBI): domain Eukaryota; kingdom Viridiplantae; phylum Streptophyta; class Magnoliopsida; order Asparagales; family Orchidaceae; genus Platanthera; species Platanthera zijinensis. The sequence goes on from CM077080.1 coordinate 74,005,615, forward strand.
CGCATGAGCACTAGGCATAGCAACAGTGGCAAGAGAAGTAGATCTTCCAGTGACGGGATCGGACTGAGAGTGAAGCAAGCGGCGAAAGGCATCCAACTCATGAGTAGTAAGAGAGGAGGAAGTCGTAGACTAGGACTCATCATAGACATCAGTGGTGTAAGCAGCGTCATGAGAACGGTAGCCACTATGCTTATGGCCCGCACAGCCAGATCCACGGCCCCGACCACGACCGCGACTAGGAGGAGCCAAATACGGATGAAGTTTGAAGCATGCCTCCCGAGAGTGTCCCCGTCGACCACAGTAATCGCAGATAGGCACTGAAGATGCAGGAGTAGGGATGAGATCACGGCCAACACTCGTCAAGGCAGAACGATCTGGAGGAGTCATAACACTGAGAGACTTGTGGAGATTACCCAGGATCATGTTGAACGCCTCACGGGGAGAGGGAAGAGGAGAACGGTGTAGAACATGTGTCCGGACCACATCAAATTCCATATTCAACCCCATTAAGAAGACATGAAGACGAAAACGGTCCTCCCGTTGCTTTAACAGGACGGCATCCGTTGTACACGCTGGAGTGAAATGTGCAAAGTAGTTCAATTCTTGATACAAGCGCTCAAACTCCTAGAAGAATGATGAGACAGTCATCGACCCTTGACGCAGCTCCAAAATGCGGCGAGTGAACTCATAAACCTGGGTGGAACTACCAATCTGTGAGTACGTTTCGCGAGCACGAGTCCAGATCTCCAACGCAGAGTCCATCAGCATATAGCTCCGATAGACCTTGGGGGGCATCGAATGCAGGAGCCAAGACACAACCAAAGAGTTGTCAGAATCCCAGCGCTTCCAGGAGGGATCAGACACAGGGGGATCCGTAACCGACTCATCGATATAGCCGAACATCTGTTGACTACGGATGACATTCTGAGCAGCACGAGACCATTCCAGGTAATTCGTGTCATCCAGAGAAACCGTGGTAATCTTCAAGGAGCTAGAGTGGCCATGGGGCCGCTGATGCTCAACCATCGGAGGCTGGATCGCCCGGAGAAGAAACTGATGAATCGGGTTCACCCATACCGTCAAAAGGAACACAACAGATCAGCAGCACCTTATTCTGTCATGCAGATCAACGGATCGGCACATAGGTAGCGGCACGGGAGTGGTGCGGAAGCAGGACAGCGGCCCGGGGCAGCAGCACAGGATCGGCAGCAGCAGACTTCAAGGGATTGGCGCGGAAGCAGGACAGCGGCCCGGGGCAGCAACACAGGATTGGCAGCAGCAGACTTCACGGGATCGGCAGCACAGGATCGGCAGCACACCTCATTTTCATGAAGAAGAAGCAGAAGAGGCAGGCTGCTTCATGGAGGAACGGCGGCGACGTTCCTCTCAGCAGCCGGCGGGAGTGCCGCCCGGCATGAGCGATCCAAGCGACGGGACGGGAGAGCGACGGGGGAGCAACGTGAGAGCTGTTAGAATTGTATATTCCTCATGAATAATGACCCCTTTTGGGGTTATATATACAAAACCCGAACATATATAGGTAAAAACAGATAAGCCCATATACATACACACAATATCTAATACCCCCCCTCAAACTCACGGGGGATCATACATCGAGAGTTTGGACATAAGGTAGTCATGCTGAACCCTCGTCTGGGGCTTGGTGAACAAGTCCGCAATCTGATGCTCTGTGGGAACATACTCGGGAACCAAAGTACGTCGGTTGTACTGCTCACGGAAGAAGAAGAAGACGTCGACCCCAATATGCTTGGAGAGAGAAAACTTCACTGGATTCAGAGTTAGTTGAATGGAACCAGTATTGTCACAAAAGAGAGTGTCGGTCCTGAGGAGACAATGCCAAAATCTGCAAAAAGCCAACGAAGCCAGATAATCTCCTCGGTCGTAGACGCCATGGCGCGTAGCTCAGCCTCAGTACTAGAGCTGGAAACACCAGACTGTTTCTTGGACATCCAGGCAAGCAAGGAGGAGCCCAAAAACAGACAGAAACCAGTGACAGAGCGACGATCAGAAGGATCACTAGCCCAAGTAGCATCAGAGAAAGCAGAAAGCTGGAGGGAACTGTTGCTGGAGAAGAACAAACCACGGCCAGGAGTGGCATGAAGGTAACGCAGTACACACAGCAAGTGAGCATAATGGACTGAGGTAGGAATGCTGACAAACTGGCTCAACACATGGACTGCACGAGCAATATTTGGTCGAGTGATGGTGAGATAGACCAGATTGCCGACCAAATGACGATAGCGAGTGGGGTCAGCAAGAGGAATCCCCTCATCATCCTGAAGTTGCAGGTGAAGCTCCATAGGTGTGGCAACAGTGCGGGTGTCAGAAAGAGCAGCCCGAGCTAGAAGATCAGTAGTATACCACTGCTGAGAGAGCTGGAACCCTACAGAGGTGGAAGAAAACTCAATGCCCAAAAAATAGCTCAAAGGTCCCAAATCTGTCATCTGAAATTGCTGCTGCAGGTGATACTTGACAAAGTCAATGAAAGTCGGGTCATCACCAGTGATGATCATATCATCCACATAGAGCAGAAGAAGAGTCCGGCCTCGGGAATAGGTGTGAACAAACAGGGTCAGGTCATGCTGGCTGGGCTGAAAATCAGCGGCTGTAACGACAGAGCTGAAGCGCTCGAACCAGGCTCGAGGAGCCTGTTTGAGACCATAGAGAGCACGACGCAACCGACAAACCATGCCAGGAGGAGCAGCAAAACCGGGAGGAGGAACCATGTAGACCTCCTGTTGTAGGTCACCGTGAAGAAACGCATTCTTCACATCCAGTTGAAACAGGGACAAACGATGGACAGCAGCAACAGCAACAAGTGTCCTGATCGTGGTCATTTGTGCCACAGGAGCAAAAGTCTCATCATAGTCTCGAACATGCTCCTGCTGAAAACCCCGAGAAACCAGACGAGCCTTGTACCGCTCAATAGAACCATCAAAGCGAGTCTTGATCTTATAGACCCACTTGCAAGTGATGGGAACAACACCAGGAGGAAGAGGCACAAGATCCCAAGTAGAGGTACGCTCAAGAGCAGCCAACTCATCAAACACAGCGGTTTGCCACTCAGGAATCTGAGCAGCCTCGCGGTAGGAACTAGGCTCTGGAGTACTGGTGGAGGTAGCAGGAAGAGCAGTGAGGTCAAGTGGTTGGGTGGTAAAACCGAGGCGATCTAGTGGATGTCGATCTCGAAGGGGGTAACGTCTGGCAGGCGGATCATCCACGGGACTCTCACTGAAGGTTGGGGGCACCTGTGGGGTAATCAGAGCACGACGAGTGTAGTGGGGGAGAATAAGAGGTAGAGGGCCGGGAGATGGCAGAACAGGAGGAGGTGGAGAGGACTCAGAAGAGGGAGATGACGATGATGGCGGTATCTCTGCTGGTGACTGGTCTGACGGTGGTGGCAAAACAGGTGGTTGGTACGGTAGGAAAAATAAGGAACTGAATATCAGTCGGGGTAGTGGATAAGGGTGAAGCAGAGGTGGATGAAGAAAGGAAGAAAGGTTGGTCCTCAACGAAGGTGACATCACGAGAAATGCGAAGACGACGTGCAACAGGGTCATAACAACGGTAACCCTTGTGCTCTGGCTGTACCCTAGAAAAATACATGCAACAGACTGAGCAGAGAGCTTAGTTCGCTCACGTGGTGGTAATAGGACATAACACAGGAATCCGAACACACGAAGATGAGTGTATCGAGGAGGATGAGAGAACAAACACTCACCGGGACACCAACCCTGAAGGAAAGTGGATGGCTGAAGGTTGATGAGATAGAAAGCGGTGGAGACAGCCTCAGCCCAAAAATGTGGGGGAACATGGGAAGCCAAAAGAAGAGTGCGAGCGGTCTCAATGATGTGGCGATGTTTCCTTTCCGCCGTGCCATTCTAGGAATGAGCACCAGGGCAGGAGAGCTGCGGGAGCGTGCCATGAGAGGCGAGAAGGTCACGGAACTCATGCGATAGGTACTCCCCCCTGAGTCGGAGCGAAAAATACGAATAGAGGCGGAGAACGGAGTACGAACCATGGTGGAAAAAGTAACATAAACATGAAAAAACTCAGCACGAGAACGCAACATATATATCCAAGTGAAACGAGAAAAATCATCAATAAATAAGACATAATAGCGATGTCCACCCTTGGATACAAAAGGAGCAGGCCCCCATACATCAGAATGGACTAACTCAAATGGAGCAGAAGACCTAGACATACTAGACTGATAGGGGAGTTGTAGCTGTTTTCCAAGCTTACATCTCGTACAAGAGTGACTAGTGTCAACAGATACACGACCCAAAACACCCTGACGAAAAAGAGTTGAAAGACGGGCGCCACTGAGATGACCAAAACGATGGTGTCACTGACGAAAGGAAACAGCAGGAAGACATAAAAGAGGAGCAGTTGGGGACGGTGTGACTGATGGCAGACGAAGGTACTCAAGGAGATATACCCCACTATGGCGACGGCCAGCTCCAATGAGGGTCCTTGTAAGACGATCCTGCACATGACAAACAAACTCATCAAAAATAACAAGGTAACCACTAGAGGCAAGCTGGCTGACGGAGATGAGGTTCATGAAGAGCTGAGGGATGTAGGCAACATCAGGAATGTGGAACTGAGGGGTGTGGAGAAGGCCACGACTGGTAATAGGAAGGGTGGTGTCATCAGCAATAATAACACGTAGGTCAGAGGAAACAGACTGGCAAGCATGAAGATGGGTTGCATCATAGGTCATAGGAAAAGAGACTCCAAAGTCAAGTAACCACGAGGACGGAGAGATACCTAGCGGGGCAGAGGCCATTGAGGGATCAGCATAGGTAAAGGCTTGACCAACTGTGGCTGCAGATGTACTCGGGAAGGTGCCTGAAGACAGCTGTTGAGCCAGCTGTAGGAGCTGATCAGAGAAAGAGGTTGTCAGAGGAGGCACAGGCAGAACCGGAGCTGCACGCTGCTGGGTGTCCCGAGACTGGATGTTCTACTGGGAGCGATGAAGCTTGCGACACTCAGACACTCTGTGGCCAGGTGCATGACAATAATGATAGCGAACAGACCGCCGCTGCGCAGCATTGGGACCCTGGGAAGAAGGTCCCTGGGTAGGAAACGAAGCAGACGGTCGCACAGGAGTACGGAGCCCTGGAGAAGGTGGTAGCGGAGGTTACGGAGCAAACTGAGGAGCAGCCAAGACAACATGGGGGGGAGGTAGTGTGCTGCGTCCCCTCAATGGTACGAAGACGAGTCTCCTCCGCAAGAATCGTGGACAGAGTGTCACGAAGTGTGGGTGGAGTACCCCGATGGAGAAACTGTGATCGGGCAGACTCAAACTCCGGGCGCAGGCGCATCAAGAAATCGTAAACACGACAGGCATCCCTGTACTGAGCAGTGGCAACGCAATGGCAGCAGGACAAGCAATGGGGCGCCGCCATCTCGTCACACTGATGCCAGAGGGAAGTGATCTCAGCAAAAAACTCCTGAACTGAGCGGTCGCGCTGGTAGGTAGCTGCAAGAGTCTGTAGCAATGAATACTGAAGTGCCTGGCTGGAAGGCTGATACAGATCGGAAAGATGATCCCAGATCGCATTGGCAGTAGGGAACTCACAGATGGCCAGGCGGATGGGTACCTCACAAGACTGGCCAAGGATAGCAATAGCCCTGGAGTCATCGTCCTGCCACTTGGCCAACGCCTGAGCGGAGGAAACATCGGTGCTGACTGTGGAAACAGAAGACTCAGTTGAAGAGGCGGCAGGGAGCAACAGTGCTGGGTAGGAGCCATCTAAATGACCCCAAAGGCGTAGGCCTCGGAGATGCATGCGCATGGTGGAAGACCAAGCCTTGTAGTTCTGCCTGTTGAGCAGCACATCAGGCTTAGGAAGATAGCCACTGTGAGTCGAGGCGGGATCCATTGAAGGCCGACACCAAGATCTGGAGCAGGATCGATCAGCGCTGAAAACCGGACGGGAGAGGGATCTGAAGCAGCCGAGATCTGAAGCAGCCGAGCGGGAGAGGGATCGGCGCTGAAAATCAATACCGAGATAGGAGGCAGCAGTCGAACGCTGAACGGGAGAGGGATCGATCGGCGGAAGCAGTGGAACGGCGGAAGCAGTCGGGAGCAGTCGGGATCGAGTGATCGGAGGAAGCAGTCGGGATCGATCGATCGGAGGAAGCAGCGGGATTGAGTGTCGATCGGCAGTCGGGATGTATCGGCGGAGGAAGCAGCGGGATCGTGCGTCGATCGGCAGTCGGGATGGATCGGCGCAGACGTGCGGGAGAGTTAAACCCTAGGCTCTGATACCATGTTAGAATTGTATATTCCTCATGAATAATGACCCCTTTTGGGGTTATATATACAAGACCCGAACATATATAGGTAAAAATAGATAAGCTCATATACATACACACAATATCTAACAAGAGCGACGGCGAGAGCGATGGGAGACTATGAAGCACCGAGACTTCAAAATGCCCAGCGTGTCGGTGTCGGAGAGTCCGACACTCGTCCGACTCTCTGACACTCTCTTACACTCGAGTCGGAAATCCGACACTCGAGTCGGAAATCCGACACTCGAGTCGGAAATCCGACATGCTGGCTCATGCGGGACTCACGTGTCCCGCTTAATCGGACTCGCGTGTCCCGCTCAATCGGACACCCGTGTCCCGCTCAATCGGACACGCGTGTCCCGCTCAATCGGACACGCGTGTCCCGCTCAATCGGACACGCGTGTCCCGCTCAATCGGACACGCGTGTCCCGCTCAATCGGACACGCGTGTCCCGCTCAATCGGACACGCGTGTCCCGCTCAATCGGACACGCGTGTCCCGCTCAATCGGGCGTGTGTGTCCCTAAGTTAGCTACTCATGGTGAGGCGGGTGGCAATTTTTCTTGTAAGTGTCTTTACCCCTTTCTAGCATTTCAAGTAGTGAAAGTGGATCTACAAGTAACGTAGATATTTTCTCTAAAAAAAGGAAGATTGAAAGTGAGGAAAAAAGTTTGCATGTGAATCCATTATTTTTACTGATGATATATAATGGTAATGTTCTATCATTTTTTGATCATTTGTTAAGTTTTGCATTTGAATATTTGATGAGTAATATTTAAACATGACTTAATTTATTTTAATATTTGTTAATTATTATTTTTTTTATTTTTTGTTAAATATTTTAGGATTTTTATAATTATAAAAAATGAATATTTAATATGTGTCCCAGCGTGTCGGAATATGGTATTTTTTGAGAATTGACGAGTCGTGTGTCGTGTCGTATCGCGTGTCACGTGTCGGTGTCGATGCAACATAGATGGGAGATCCGAAAGTAGGGCACAGGTTTTTTCCTTCGCCTCTGATACCAAGTGGAAAGGAGAGGAGGAATCAATTCTATTAATTAGATAATGCTGGTACCTTACTCTTATATACTTGAGTAAGGGAAACCTAAAAAACAAGGTAAAAAGACATAACTACTCTGACTTGAACATAACATATTACAACTAACATTAGTGCAACAATACTAATGATACACAGATGAAATATAAAAGAAAGAATTATTTTGAGTGATCAAAAAGTAAAGGCTGATCAAAGGAAATTGTAAAGCTTATTAGGAGTAGCCATGGGGATAAAGCCCGATCGGGCCGGCCCGGTACCGGGCCCGGGCTTTTGTCAACCGGGTCGAGCCCGGGCTTTTCTTAAACCGGGCTCGGGCCCCTGCCCCGGGAAGGAGCCTGTTCCGGCCCATCGGGCCGGGCCGGGCTTTTCTTATTAAAAAAATTATTTTATAAATTTATAATTATTAAATTATTTTAAAAAATTAATACATTAAAAAATTATAATTTTTATTTTATTATGATAATAAAAAAAATTCGCTCACATGGACAAGAAAAATTCAATTTTATTAATATTAAATAACATTTACAATTTACATTAATTGAAAAAAATGAAATTTATTATCATTTTTAATTTTAGAAAAAAAACTACAATATTTATTAATTTAACAAAACACAAATACAGTTTTAAGGCAGTTACTAGATGTTCGCTTGCTCTTCAATCATCTTGTAAATTCTCCATCTCGTCTTCTATCTCCTCTGAGCTATCCTCTAATGCTGTAACGTGTTGTTTCCTCTTTATAACATCCAAGTAGTTTTTATAGCAGATGCACATTTCCAGAGATTCTTCATTGAGCCGGCTCCTCTGCTCGTTCAAAACCCTGTCACTAAGAGAAAAAGCAGATTCTGAAGTTACCGTAATAGCTTGGATTGTTAGTAAATCACGGGTCATATAGGCCAAAATAGGATACGTATTAACTTTACCTTTCCATCATTTTAAGAGATCGAAGTTTTCAATCTCCTCCGTGCTCATAAAATAAAGGTGCACAAAAAAACTGGTCCTAACCGGTCCGGTTGGGACCGAACCGGCTAGGGACCGAACCGGCTAGGGACCGAACCGACTAGGGACCGGTCCCGATTAGGACCGATCCGGTCCCGACGGGACAAGGGGTCCCCTTTTTTCATCAAAGACCGGTCCCGGACTGGGACCGGTAAAAGACCGGTCTCGGACTAGGACTGATAAAAGAATGGTCCCGGACCGGGACCGATCAAAAGACTGGTAAAAGACCGGTCATTTTAGTAATTTTAGTAAGAGACCGATCATTTTTAGTCATTTTAGTAAAAGACCGGACAAAAGACCTGTAAAAAAGACCGGTCAGGGACCGGTCCTCCGGTCCCAGCCGGTCCTCCAGAGAAGGAAAACCGGTCCCGGACCGGAACTGGTTTGAGCGGGACCGGTCCGGGACCGGTCGGCCAAAAGACCGGTCTTTTAAAAGACCGGTCCCGGACCGGCCCGACAATCTTTTTGTGCAGGACTATCTTAAAATCACAGAATTGTATTTTAGCGTACAATCCTAATTCATTTAAACTACTAGATATGCTCGTCTTTTTCCTAACTGCTAATTCTAAAATTTTATATTTAAAAATATCCTTTATTTTTGGTTGCGATATTTCTTCTCGAGGCCGGGAGTCGTATAAGTTATCATAATAATTGTAACACTCGGTAAAAAGAGAATTAAATTTTATAATACTAATGTCATCACAATCATCGAAATTTAAATTTAATTTGTATTGATTTCTTCTATCAAATTTTCTACGCCGACTATGCAGAATAACGGATTTAAAGCGGCGGCGCACAAATACATTGCAGGCATTTCTCTATAATATTTTTTTAAAAAATCCATTATTTCAATTAATGAAAGTCATATATCATGTTGCTTATAATAATTAAATTTTTGTGCGATGTTTACAAAATTTTCAATTACTGGTGAGCTAGTCGGATAATACACGCCGGAAAAAAAAAACAGTCGCCCTATAAAAATATTTTAATAAATCCATGTAATTTGTTAATACGTCTCAATCGACATCGGTCAAATCATAACTATTTACCATATTATAATATTTCATAAGAAATGATTTTTGTTGAAACGCTCTTTTTAACATTTTATATGTTGAGTTCCATCTAATAGGCATATCAAATTGAGGTTTCAAACTTTTTTTACCCTGTGCATTTACAAACTGTTTAAAATCTTGAGATTGTTGCCTAGAACTATAAATGACTTTAAGCATTAGACGAATTTTTTCAATATAGGGTTCCATAGCGGCTAAACTATCTTGTACTACTAAAATTAAAACGTGACAAACACAGCGAGTGTGAAAAAACGCACTGTTTAGCATTGGTTTTAAATCGCGTTTTAACCAATCAATAGCTACGTTATTGTTAGAGGCGTTATCAAAATAAATACTCATTATTTTATCTTTTAATTTAAATTCCCGCACACATTTCATAATTACATTATATATAGCTTTACCTGTGTACGGATATTCGAAACCTTCAAAACATATTACGCGCTTATTTAACTCTCATTTAACGGGATCGATCCAATGACACGTGATACATATATACGATAATCTTATTTTTATGTTACTGCTTCAAACGTCACTCGTTAAACTTACGCGACCCTCGAAATTTTCAAAAAAAATTATTAACAAATGCTCTGATTCTAAATATGCTTTAATAGCGTCGCGCTTAAGAGAAGCTCTACTTACATATTGATATGTGTGCTGAAGGCCTCCATGTAAGTATTTTGTCGCATCCTCGTTTCGTAATGGCTGAATGGCAACCCATGTTTGATGACATGTTTCATCTGCAGGTTTCGTTGGCGAAGTTGATCGTAGGTCCAAATTTGTCCTGGTGCTGAAATTTGGGTCTGACTGGACTCGCCAGCTTGTTTCGACACGCAAGACTTAAGATGTCTTGATAGTGTCGAGTTGCCGGTAAGAGTCAGCAGCTTCGAGCATATTTTGCATCGCGCCTTGAATTTGGCGCCAACTTGAACCTTATCGAAGTGCTCACAAACTGTCGCCTTATAATTGTGTTCCACCACTACAGGCGTGCTTTGAGTAGACGACCCTGGCGTTGAGGAGGACGACATCATGCTATCGTTGAGGGAGTGGGATCCTTGGAGAGAAAATGAGAGAGAGTGAGTGAGTGAGTGGGAGAGAGAGAGAGAGTTGGAATGAGAGAGAGAGTGAGTAGGAGAGAGAGAGTGAGAGAAAGTGAGAGGGGGCGGGTTCAAGAGAGATGAGAGTGAGAGATTGAGAGAGAAAGTGAGAGAGGGGGCAGGGGAGTATATAAAAAAAATTAATTTGAGTCGTTAGCAACGGATCTCATTAGAGCAAGAGACGTTAATTAAATGGCTCTAATAAGAGCCGTTAAACGGCTCTTGTTTCTGGGTCAGGCTTTGCCCGGCCCGGCCCGGTCAATTGCTACAAACATGGGCCCTAGGCCCGGCCTTGGCCCGGACCGGGCTTTCTCCGGGCCGGGCTCGGGCTAGCCCACTGGGCCCGATCCTTTTGCCCATGACTATTTAGGAGTACAATAGGTACTTCATTAATTGTGCTTATTTTAGAAATTTTCTTTGTATATTTGCATTTTGTTCTTTTTTTCTTTATGACAACCTAGTTGTAACATAATCAATAGCAATGAGAAATGTTTTCCACGTGGTATCAAAGTAAAACCACTACTCCAAAAATCATATTATACGTCGGCTTGACGCTTCTTAGTGTGACAGAACAGCTTTATTAATTGAAGGATTCTCACACCATCTTCCGTCATCGTCTCCGTAACACCTACTCCGGCATCGGCGTGTTGTCATATCCATAGCGGGTTTTCCTTGCATCAACAATGCCGGTGTGAATCTTCCTGACACATTCCGCCAAATTCTTTGAAAATAATTCTTTGATGACGAGGATAGCAGCTCATCGTCTTTTCTTTTCTGCCTTTAACAATTTTCCTTCCATATCATCGCCCATTTCTTTGTCCATCTGCAGTCGTAGACTCTCTTTCTAAAAAGTACAGTTACTTGCAACAGCATTCAATGCCATGTTTGAAGTGAAACATTTCACAGTTGGCCCTTAGAAAAATGTCCTTCGTACACTCAATAGATCTAACTTTTAATTTTAAATTTTAAAAAAAACTTGGATACTAAAAAATACTCTCAAATACTCTCGGATATGTCCGAGTATGACCAAAAATGATCCAAAATTGTGTATATTAAGATGGTGATATGGAGAAAGGTATCTGAAAATAAAAAAGTTGGATGATAAGTGGAGGGATTCAGCTGATTGCATACTTTCTTCCATGGATTCTACCTAGTTGAAATATTGAGCAAGTTAAGGTTATTAATTTGGGTTATTAAAAAGTCGCACTTTCTTTAGTATTTTAAGTTCTCCTATTCCATGTATATGCATAGGTAGGAGCTTATGGTGTTAATGCAATTGTATTTCTCCACATGGTATCTGAGCTAGGACTTTGCTCGATCCCTCTCACCCCGCTTCCACTCCTTTTACACAGATCATCATCTACTACAACTCTAATTCAACATGATTATGCTTCCGTTTCCTTGTTAAGGCGTCAAAATCGATCCCGTTTTCACTCGTGATCTCATTTTATTTTCAAAGGCGAGAAGCGCCTGCTTCCACTGCAATCTCCTCTGACAACAACTTCCATCGATAAGTTCCAGTGATTTCAGCGACAAATTTTAGCCACATATCCTAATGATTTCAACAACTGGTGCATTGATCCCATTGTTTCTTGACAGCGTCGGCCTCCTTCATCTTGTATTGGTCAGGTAGGTCTAGAGCTGCCTCTTAAAACCGAAAACCGTAAATCGAACCGGAACCGTAAAAAACAGGACCGAACCGTTCGCGAATAATTTGGGTTTCGGTTAGAACTTTGGAACCGTGAACAACAATGGTCCTAGTGTGGCTCTATCATTTTATTATCCGGACCGGAACCGGAACTGGAACCGCAACATACAAGTCTCGAGTGGTTTCAGGATTTTTAGACCCGATCCGAAACGGACCGAATCAGAACCGAACTGCGACCTGTTTATTTTTTTTTTTTTTTATAATATTTTTTTATTATTATTATATTGTTATTTTTAATAATTTATCTGTAATATCTATACTTAGTAAGGGTGAAACTTGTGCGGTTTGGTATGGTTTGAACTCAAACCGCAATCGTACCAAAAGGAGGTGATTTTGGACTGAACAAAATCGCACCACACCAAAACCGTGTTGTGTGGTTTGACATTGGCGCGGTTTGTAGTCGGTTTTTGCTAAAAGAATAAAACAATTCAAGTCAAATATCATAAACCAAGACAGTCTGATAGAGTGTTGGGGCATGGAGTATTGAATTTGAAACATGTTTAATTGATATAAATGAAAGATGTGATATTTTTCAGCTCAAAATAAAACATATAAATAATGCAATAACCTAAAAAATTATATTTGTAATAATAGCAGTGTAGCGTGATTTTGTGCCGCAGAAAAACGCACCGCAAACTATGTGGTTATGCAACCAGCAAAACAGCTCCACAACCAAACAGTTCGGTGCGGTTTAAAATCGATGCGGTCAAATGCGGTTTTGTGATTTTGCGATTTCAGTTTTAAACCTTCAATCATAGTTACTATATTATACAAAAAAATACTCCTTGGCATAATGCAAAATTCCTGCGTCTGGACTTCGAAGTCCCTCTTGCAAAAAAATGAACGGGTTTTATTTTGCTCTCCGGTGTTTAATTTTTGAGCCCCCCCATTCATTCTGCCAAGTTTGGTTTTGGCTCTGGTTGGAACCGGACGGAACCGCATAGAACCGGACCGAACCGTTAGCGGTCGGTTTGATTTTGGTTCTTGTTGAACCAAAATTGAAACCGTTAACACGGCGGTTCCAAAAATTATGTTGGAACCGAAACCAGTCAAACCAAAAAAGGTTTTGGTTCTAATTTGAAGAACTGTTACCTTAGCAGTTCGGTTCACGATTTTAATAGAACCGGAATCGTGACAGCTCTAGGTAGGTCCCGCTGTTTCTTACAAGTGCATGTTTCCTTCGCCCAACATCTGTGTCCAACGGCTGTGACCAAAGATCAATCTTTGTCCAATGTCAGATTCTCACCCGATCTACAACTTAATTCCGCATTTGATTCCAATGTTGTTTCTCGCCAGATCTATAGTTGGACTCCCTGACCTAGATCAGCTTCTCCACTTGTTTCTCTATTTTGACGACCGCCAAAGTTGTCTTGTGACATCCGCAACATGCTTCCCTATCCGATAATGAAGATATAGGGAAGTAAGAAATGTTGAGGTGACTGTTTGACCATATTACTTTCTTGTTCCCACCCAGGTCCTATTTTATATGGGGGGACCCTCAATTTCCACATCCAAAGTTCAGGTGATACGGCCCACCTCCCTCTGCAGAGAGCCCCCACATGGAACCGGTGGCAGATTCCCCATCGGCCCAGTGGGTGCCGCATCATGTCATGCAAACCGGCGCACCCCAACCCCTCTATGAAAGCCTGTTCTCAGCAAGGCTGGTTGGTGGGGTCGGGACAAGAACCGCTCCCCCTTAGATAAGAAGCTGCATGCGGGTTATTGTGGCGGGGGATCGAACTGACAACACCTTGATGAGAAGCCTTGATTGTCGCGGTCATCACAACCTGAGCAACAACTCTTCCTTTTCTCAATGACAGTTTTCAGGCATCCATGTGACACCGGGGGATACTACTTTACCACTTCCCAGAGCATCTAACAGACTTCCACGACATTTCTTGGTTCTCGAGCAGATCATGGATGACGAGATAATGGCTACTACTAATGGTGGTTTTCAAAGGTACTTAGATTGCTGACATGACGGACCAGAAACCAAGACCAATTAGGTTCTGACCGAGGAGCTATAACGCATGGATGTTGATCTTCTACAGCATTACCACTCAGAGCACTCACCGGTGATGAGTGATTTGGAGAGGGGGAGAGTTGGAGGACACTAGCCCAGATCAGGTCAACGCAAAAGTACCCAACGCTGCACTCGTCCGAAACTCTACCGACCATGAGTCATCAACATATTTTTGTTGCAATTTTTATTTTGCAATTTTATGATTGGACAATTTCATTTACACGCCTTTGTGCATAGCCACTTTAAAATGTTTCATTTTATTCTCCTAAAACAGAAAGTAACGTAAAACCCTACAAAAGAACCGGCCCAGAAAGAACCTGGTCCCTCCTCCCTGATCGGCCAAAGCAGCAAGAACATTTCCAGGTTTCGTCGCTGCACACAGTTAGGGCTCCCGCACATAGTGCATCTTCTGCCCACGATCTAGCAAACCTCCGGTCGCCCAGCTCTGGCAGTCCACGCATCTATAGCCCACGATCCAGCGTAACTCCCGGTCGCCCAGCCCCGACCACGTACTCCTCTACGATTGGTTATTTTAATCAGGGGGGTTTTGGGAAGTTTGTTCGTTTTTTCCTATAAAAACCTTGTACTCTGATTTGAAAAGGTATGAAAAAATTTATGATTGGCTTGTTGCTTCCATTGAGATTGAAATGAAAAAATTGTTTTCTGCTTGTGATTTTTCTTTGGAGCCACTAGTGTGAGAGCGAACCATCTTCGTGGTGCCTGTGTGCGATAGCGGCCGACCTCGGAGCGGAAGATCGAGAGTGACTAGTAGCGCCTCGTGGGATTGACGTCGACTTCGATTGCGGAAAGACGTCTCTTTTCGTGGGTAGTTTATTTCTTCCCCCTCCTTTGTGTGTATCTAAATTTTCTCTCTAGGATAAATTAGGCTCATTCCTGGATTTTTCAAATGAATTTTGTCAGTGAATGTTGCGTCAAAACGCCAACCAAAAACATAATTTTGAGTTCACAATTTTCATTTGCCGTGACGGAGGGAAAGGAAAAAATTCACAAATCTTCTATCCCCAGATTTTTTTATTAAACTATTTTTTCAAGAAATCCATTTTTGAAACAAAAATAGTTGATTTTATGTTTTACAAAAAAAATAGTTTTTTTTAGATATGCAACACCCGCTCTAATCTTTATACAAAAAATACATTAATCATCGCATGCATTAGGATTTTCTAGAAAAAAACCGACAGGCTCGCAAACCCTATGTGTTGTCTTGCATCACCTTCACTTCTCTTACTCACAAAGATCATATATTTGTTTGGACCGTTGAGTGCAACCAAGCCTTCGTCTGTTTGAAAGAAAGTATGATGACTACCCCAATCCTTACGCTCTAAAATGAGACTGATGGATTCTAATTTGCAGATAGAAATAAAATGGAAATGGAAGGTGCATTTTATTCTTCCACATATGAGTAATATTGACGTGTTATTTATTTTCAATTTATGTGCCCCTTGTATCTCTTATATATATATACCAATTTCCCCATGGTGGATGAATACAATTTTCTTTCCTCTCACTTAATTTGGTATCAGAGGAGGAAAATGAACCCGACCCCGCTTCGCCCTAATCCCGACCCCGCTTCGCCAATCTCCCCCGTGATTTCTTCCCGCATCATTTGACGTCGTCTCCGCGCGATGTGAGGGCATTGCGGATCCTGCTGTTGCCGCCGTCCGCCTGTCGTCGTCCTCCGCCTTCTCCCGTCGTTCTCCTCTGCTGCAGCTGGCTTCTTCTGCTCCGTCGTTATCTTTTGTTGTCGCCGATCCTGCTGTCATCGATCCTGCTACAGCTGACTTCCTCTTTCTTTCTTTTTCCCTTCGATTGTTTCTTCCACCGCCGATTTGGTTGGTGTTTACCGCCCCTTCCCTCACTTCTTTTCTTCTCATGACCTAGATCTGTGATCTACGGTCTTCCTTCCTTTTCTTGGGATGGGTTTTTCCTCTTCTGTTTAAGGGTTTCTCTTCTTCCCATCCCATGAATTCCTCCCTCTTTGGTTCGAATGATGGATTTGCTCGGCGCATTACTACCGCCCTTCTCAATCAAAAAAACTTTGACTTTGTTTGGTTGGGCTGTTGCTGATGGAAAGCTGCTGATGAACTGTTGCTGATAGGAAAAGTGTTGATTCTGGAAGACAGAGGCTCTGTTTGGTTGGGCTGTTGCTAATGGAAAGCTGCTGATGAACTGTTGATGATGGGAAAAATGCTGATTCTGGGAAACAGAGTTTTGTTTAAAAACTGTTTGGGTGAAACAGAGTTTACAAAACGAAGTTTTCAAAAAGTTGTTTGGATACAAAACAGAGTTGTAATAATTTTTTTCCAAATTATTAATTACAGACCATTTAAATTATGATAAAAAATCTTTTTTCAGTAATATAACCCCATCAAACATACAAAAACATAAACATTACAACCTCATCCAAAAACATAAACATTATATAAATATGTCTCAACATATATTACTTGTTCTTCGCCTCTTTTCTCTCAAATTACTAGAATCCCATCGAAAATTACCAGTTCATCCAGTCAATTAAATTACTTACGATAGCAATCCAGCATGATATTTTTTTTTCAAAAAAGTAATATATATACCGGAAATTGAGACCATAAAGAAATGAAATCATGAAGAACAGAAGGAAATCGGCGTACGCACCAACACCTCCAGTTCCTCCAACCACAAGAACAAGCTTAGAAGAAGGAAGATCGAATTCTACTACACCGGTTTCTACCGCCCCATCAATTTGCGCCTGCTCTTCCTTCACCGCACGACCGATCGGAGCTCTTCCTCCTTTACCAAACCGCTGAAATTGAGGATTCCTCCGGCCTGTGAGATTTTGTGATGGAGTGAGCGAAGGTAAGGTTTTCCTAAGATTTCCCGCTAGGGTTTTCTCCGGCGAAACGGGGAGAAGTTGGAGACGACTAGGGCTCGCGCTTTTGCGGCTGAACGCAAAAAAAAATCCGCGGCTCGGGTTATGCATTAAACAACGGAAGAAGTAAAATGGAGTTCTTAAAATAAGCCGTGCCAAACACAGCTTATGCTAAAAATAGCGGTGCGTTTCAACCACACCGCAGGTCATAAGTCTAACCAAACGCCACCAGAGTTTTGTTAAAAAACTGTTTGGGTGAAACAGAGTTTATAAAACGGAGTTTTCAAAAAGTTGTTTGGATACAAAACAGAGTTTTTAATAAAAAAAAATTCCAAATTATTAATTACCAACCATTTAAATTATGATAAAAAATCTTTTTTCAGTAATATAACATAACACAAAATAAAGGTTCATTCATACATTTTCCAATAAAATTTTTTCCAATCATAACATATGTTAAGGCGAACACATATTAAACAAACACGCACACACACACTCATCAAACACATATTAAACACACAACACACATACAACCCCATCAAACATACAAAAACATAAACATTACAACCTCATCCAAAAACATTACAACACCATCCAAAAACATTACAAACAACAAATATTTAGGAACGCCCAACCAAAAAACATAAACAAACCCAAAATTTGCAAAGGAGATGAATGGAGGAGTATACCTCAGCGAAAGAGTTAACGATGGCTATCGCAGTTGGAACAACCCAAAAAAATGCAACGCACGAAAGAACCTGCGGAAAAAAAGCAAGGTAGCACTGGTCAGCAGAAATTTTAGGGTTTTTGGAAGATTGGAAGACCAGGATCGTGAGATACAATGGAGAAACAAACCTGAAATGTGCCCCGGTGCAAGGGAGAGCAGGAGCGATTCGTCGGTCTTCTTCGTGGACGGGAAACGCTGGAGATTCGCCGGTCTTCTGCGTGGTGGGAAACGCTGGAGATTCGTCGGTCGTCGGGGAAGATTGGTGGCCGGTGTCGTCGTTTGGATCGGGAGAAGGAAGCCGCGCACTAGGTTATCGGGAGGGAGGAAGAAACTGCGGCGGAACGAAGATAAAAATCGCGGATGGGTTATAAGAGAAAACCACGGTAATAATTAAACGTCGTTTCTATAATAAGTCGCGCCAAACAGTGCTCATTTGCAAAATGGCGTTGCGTTTCCACCGCACCGCAGGACATAAGCCGCGCCAAACGCCACCATTATCGTTTGGTCCAACTCCGTACGAGTCATCTTGTCGGACATGACAAGCATGATTGGCTTGAACCTAATGATGTTCCCAAGTCTTCCGACGAAAAGGCTATCCGTCAATGACGCACGGAAAATTTCAAGATACTCGGGTGGCTTCATTGCTCCATGGAGACCCGCATTTACGAGCAGTTCATACGATTCGGTTCAGTGTCGTCTCTTTGGGCTGCCTTGATGTGTACCTACGGTCACACACGCGTTGATACACGGATTTATTCTGTCTTCCAAGAAATTTCTACTGCTCGTCAGGGGAACCGTTCTGTGCACGAGTACTTTACCTTTCTCTCAGGGAGATTCCAGGAGCTTTCTGACCTTGAGCCACTCAGTGCTTTTCCACATCCAGAGGATCTACTTGTTGCCAAGCGGCGGCAGGAGAAGCGGGAGACCGTTCAGTTCCTGATGGGCTGAGGCCCGAGTTTGAGCAGACTAGGGTTCAGATTGTCAGCATGAACCCTCTTCCAGATATCTTGGATACTTATTCCATGGTGGAGGAGCATGAGCGCCGTGCCCGCCTGACTGCTATTTTTCCCGTTCCAGCTCCTGTTTCTATTCCAGACCTGTTATAATATCATATTTATTTGTAGGGATTATATCCTTGTATTGGTGGGTCCACCTCTATATAAAGAGGTGACTAGCCTCTTTGTAATTGCAATTTGGAAATCATTCAACATGGTATCAGAGCCGAGGAAACCCTAATTTTCTTTCGGCCCGCCTTCGCTCCGTCTCGCTCGCTCGCCCATCCCCGATCGACGCAGCAGCGGCGTCCGGCGCTCGCCCGTCTTCGCCCGTTCTTCGCCCTACCGCCTTCTCTCTCCGTCCACCATCGGCTTCTCTCTCGCTCGCTCTCCCACGGCTTCTCTCTGCGTCGATCTGCAGCGACAGGAACCGCAGTGGCGTTCTTTTCCCGGGGACGTCTCCTAGGTCCGTCCGACGGCTTCTCCAGGGGACTCCCGGCTTCCTAGGGCTGGGTGTCCTCTCTCCGGCGTCAGCTATGCTGTGAGGATCGTTCTCCATTTTGGCGTCGTCTCCTCGGGTTTCTGCCCTGTTTTCTTATCCGATGGAGTTGATTTCTATTCCTCCCTTCTCCTAATTCAGCGGGTTGTCTCCAGATTTCTCTTCTAGGGCAACTATGTCGGTGCTCAGTGATTCTACCTCAACACCGGTTCCCTCTTTGATTCCTTCAGCGCTTCCTCCTCATAGGATCCATGATCACAATACTCCCGTTCTTCGCCCTACCGCCTTCTCTCCTCATAGGATCCATGATCACAATACTCCCGTTCTTCGCCCTACCTCAACGCTCGCCCGTCTTCGCCCGTTCTTCGCCCTACCGCCTTCTCTCTCCGTCCACCATCGGCTTCTCTCTCGCTCGCTCTCCCACGGCTTCTCTCTGCGTCGATCTGCAGCGGCAGGAACTGCAGTGGCGTTCTTTTCCCGGGGACGTCTCCTAGGTCCGTCCGACGGCTTCTCCAGGGGACTCCCGGCTTCCTAGGGCTGGGTGTCCTCTCTCCGGCGTCAGCTATGCTGTGAGGATCGTTCTCCATTTTGGCGCCGTCTCCTCGGGTTTCTGCCCTGTTTTCTTATCCGATGGAGTTGATTTCTATTCCTCCCTTCTCCTAATTCAGCGGGTTGTCTCCAGATTTCTCTTCTAGGGCAACTATGTCGGTGCTCAGTGATTCTACCTCAACACTGGTTCCCTCTTTGATTCCTTCAGCGCTTCCTCCTCATAGGATCCATGATCACAATACTCCGCAGATAACCACTATTCGCTTGGATGACTCAAATTATCTGTCCTGGTCGCGCTCAATCACTCTTGCTCTTAAAAGGGATGTCTTTTTGGATGTCACTGGGACGACTGCGGGACCAGAGAAGACTTCCCCTGACTGGCCTCAGTGGGATTCCGAAAATTCCTTAGTCATGTCTTGGCTAACGAATTCGATGCAGGAGTCTATCGCTCGTCATTATCTCTTTCTGGATACTGCCATGGATATTTGGCGTCGTGCTGAGACCGCTTACTCTCGTAAGGGCAATGCTGCTCAGATCTTCCAGTTGTGGCGGAAGATATCCTCTCTCCTCCAGGGTGATCGCCCCCCTTCTGCGTACTACTTGGAATTCAGCCAGCTATATCAGGAATACGACCATTTCGATTCCCTCATATTTGTTAGCCCTGTTGATGAGGCTATGGTCCGTGCGAGGGAGGATCGCAACCGGACATTTGAGTTTCTTCATAGCCTCCATCGGGACTTGGATCAGATTTGTGTTCACATTTTGGGCCGTCTGTCATTGCCCTCTCCTCCGGAGGTTTATAGCATTGTCCAGCAGGAATTTGATCGCCGACAGTCTCTTCAAGATTCCACTCCTGAAAATTCTGCTCTCGCTGCTGGTACCCCTTCGTTACTAGGGGCTCGTCCTCTCCGTGATTCCAAGATGAAGGGTTCTGACAAAGACCATCTCCTCTGTGATTATTGTGGGAAGCCCCGTCACACCAGAGACACCTACTTTTGGCTCCATGGTTTCCCTCCATCGCGAGGTGGTGTGTCTTCTCGTGGTGGGCGTGGCTCTGGCCGTTCTGCTGGTCCCTCATCTCCTCGTTCTGCCCATCTCACAGATGCTACTGTTGACCCTTCTTCTCTCCTGCCGGATACTTTCTCTGCCGAAGAAGTTCTTGCGCTTCGCCGCATGATGCACGGTCTCTCCAAGGAGGCTTCTGCATTATCCTCCTCTGCCCACACCGGACCACCCGGCGCTCACTTTGTTGTTGCTGCCTCCTCTCCTTGGATCATTGACTCCGGAGCCACTGATCATATGACTAGCTCTGCCTCAAGTTTCCTTTCCTATACTCCTCTTTCTGGTCGTGATAAGGTGAGCATTGCTGACGGTTCCCTTTCCTCTATTGCTGGGAAGGGTTCCATCTCTTGTTCCTCTCTCACCTTATCCTCTGTCTTACATGTTCCTAATTTCACTCGAAACTTATTATCTATTAGTCACTTAACTACTTCTATGAACTGCTCCGTAACTTTTCATCCTTCCTCTTGTGTGTTTCAAGACCTGAAGACAGGGATGGTGATTGGCTCTGGTAGTTTGGTCAATGGTCTGTACGTGGTTGACTCCAGCCCGGTGGCGCCTCCTCAGGCCTTCCTTTCCAGCACCTCGGAGCTTTATTCCTGACACTGTTGCTTAGGACATTCATCTATCTCTGTTATGAAACTTATGCTACCTTCTTTGTCGGCTACTGCTTTCTTCATTTGTTTGTGATGTTTGTACTGCTAACAAACATTGTCGTACTTCATTTAATCATATTTCATTGCTCCGTTCTATGCCTTTTGCTATAATTCACTCGGATGTTTGGGGTCTTGCACCCATATCTTCTATTTCTGGTTGTACTTGGTTTGTCACTTTTATTGACTGTTTTTCACGTACTACTTGGTTATACTTACTACGAAACAAGAGCGACGTCTTTCCCACCTTCAAAAAAATTCATTCCATGATCTTCACCCAATTTAACGATAAAATTCAGATACTTCGTAGTGACAATGGTTGTGAATACTTGGATTCCCGGTTTGGGGCATATCTGGCTGATCATGGCATTTTACACCAGACTTCTTGTGCGTATTCTCCTGCTCAAAATGGGGTGGCTGAGCGGAAGAATCGGCACCTTCTGGAAGTTGTTCGCTGTCTTCTGTCTACCATGCATCTTCCTAGGTATTACTGGGGGAATGCTGCCTTTACGGCAACATTCCTTATCAATCGCATGCCAACTCGTATTCTTGGGAATGACACACCCCTTGGGACATTTCACGTCCCTTTCTCTCCTCTTGTCCCTAAGGTGTTTGGGTGTGTTTTCTTTGTCCACATCCATCATCCTCCTCCCACCAAACTTGACCCTCGTGCTCTCTGGTGTTTATTTATCGGTTACTCTCATACTCAGAAAGAGTACAAATGTTTTCATCCTCATACGAATAGGGTGTTTGTCACCATGGATGTCACGTTTCGTGAATCTGAGGCCTATTATCCTGCCTCAGGTACCTACTCCCCTGTGACCTCTTCCTCTTTGTCCTCCCCGTCTTTACCTCTCCATGTTCCGTCTTTGTATCCCTCACTTCAGGGGGAGCCTCTTCCGTCGAAAGTGAGTGATATCCCCACTACTACTTCTTTTATCCCCACTACTACTTCTCCTACCATTCCCCCTTTGCAGGTGTACACTCGGAGGAGAAAGATGCTCAACGACAACCAGGACCTGCTACCAGACCAATCACTGGACCCGTACTCAGGGCCTTCTGAGCTTCCAATTTCTCTCCGCAAAGGTATTCGGTCCTGTACTAAACACCCCCTTTTTAATTACATTTCCTATAATTCATTCTCTGCATCCCACAAGGCCTTTGTGTCTTCTCTTGCGTCCATTCCTGTTTCGACATCCTGGCAGAGTGCCCTGGAGATTCCTATGTGGCGAGAGGCAATGTTTGAGAAAATGGCTGCTCTTGAGAAGAACAACACATGGGACTTAGTGCCTCTCCCTTCTGGGAAGAAACCCGTTGGATGCAAGTGGGTGTTCTCTGTTAAACAAAATCCACAGGGCATAGTTGAAAGGTGTAAAGCACGATTGGTGGCACGTGGTTACACTCAAACACTTGGGATCGATTATCGGGAAACGTTTGCACCAGTACCAAAGATGAACACTATCAGAGTTCTTTTATCCTGCGCTGCTTGTAAAGCGTGGGATCTTTGGCAACTTGATGTCAAAAATGTTTTTCTCCATGAGAATTTGGAAGAGGAAGTGTATATGTCCCTAACACCAGGCCTTACTCCCAAGAGCTCTGTGGGACTTGTTTGCAAGTTAAAGAAGGCCCTATATGGACTGAAACAGTCTCCACGGGCGTGGTTTGGGAGATTTCATAAAGTCATGTTGTCCTTTGGATATTACCAGGGAAACTATGACCACACTCTATTTATCAAGCGGAGGACTAGTAAACTTACTGCTCTCATTGTGTATGTTGACGATATTGTTATCACAGGTGATGATGTTGAAAAAATCACGCTTCTAAAGAAAAAATTGGTCACTGAGTTTGAGGTAAAAGACCTGGGTGCTCTCAAATATTTCTTGGGCATTGAAGTGGCAAGGTCCAAACGAGGGATCTTTATCTCTCAGAGAAAGTATACTCTGAATCTCCTTGAGAAAACTGGGATGAGTGGTTGCAGGCCTGCAGACACCCCTATTGAAGCAAATCACCGAATAGGCCGTGACGATGGTGAAGAGGTTGACGATATACCTGAGTTTCAGCGGCTTGTAGGAAGATTGATCTACTTGGCTCATACCCGTCCAGATATAGCTTATGCTGTGAGTGTAATAAGCCAATTTATGCACGCTCCGAAGGCTCGTCATGCTGATGCTGTTAATAGAATCCTCTGGTACCTCAAGTCCTCACCTGGGAGTGGAGTCCTGTTTTCCTCCAATTCATCCCTAAACATTGAAGTGTACACTGATGCGGATTGGGTCGGGTCTATAAATGATCGGCGGTCTACCTCGAAGTATTGTTCCCTAGTTGGTGGAAACCTTGTTACTTGGCGGAGTAAAAACATGTTGTGGCAAGATCTAGTGCTGAAGCAGAATTCCGTGTTATGGCCCATGGCGTGTGTGAAGGCCTCTGGCTGCGATCGGTACTGAATGACCTGGGGCTTCTTGGAGATGAGCTCATTCGGTTGTATTGTGACAACAAGGCTGCTATTAGCATCGCATACAATCCTGTCCAGCATGATCGCATAAAGCATATTGAAGTGGACCGTCATTTCATCAAGGAAAACATTGAAAAGGGGCTTGTGTGTACTCCGCCATCAGATAGACAGCTGACATTCCCACGAAAGGTTTAAGTGGAAGTATCTTCGGAAGTATGGTTGTCAAGTTAGGCATGATCAACATCTCACGCCCAACTTGAGGGGGAGTGTTATAATATCATATTTATTTGTAGAGATTATATCCTTGTATTGGTGGGTCCACCTCTATATAAAGTGGTGACTAGCCTCTTTGTAATTACAATTTGGAAATCATTCAACAAGACAAATGGCCCTGGCTTCAGGTCGTCCTTCTTCTGCGCGCGGGGGGCGTACTACTTTTAAGGGTCGCGGGGGTGGCCGCAGCAAACCATTTGCCTCTGTTCAGTGTCAGCACTGCCTCCGGACTAATCATGAGAAGGCCTGATGATTGGCTGCTCTTTCCTCAACTACGCCAGCAGTCCCGCGCCACGCGTGCTGCCGCCGCTACTTCTTCCGACTTTGGGGGCCAACCTGATTCCAGTGCCTCTTCTGAGGCTCCTTCCGCCAACTAGGAGTCAGCTTATGGCTCAAGTGCAGCAGCTCCAGTCACAGCTTCAGCTGCACTCTCCGTTTCATACTCTGCACCAGCCTCTTCCTGCTCAGTCGTTACTTGCCTCCTCGTCGTTCTCGTCGACTTCAGCATCTGCGTCAGGTACCCCGATGGCCTTTCATGTCACTCAAGAGGAGTCCTCTTCTCCCTGGGTGATTGACTCTGGGGCGACTGATCACATGACTGGTGAGACACGCTTGTTCTCTTCTCTTGAGTCTCCGAGCATTCATCGACAGGCTCGCCTTGCTGATGGCTCTGTGACCCCCATCCTTTACCGGGGCACAGTTCCTCTGACTCCCTCCTTCTCCTTGGGTTCAGTTTTTCATGTTCCCAAACTTGCTTTAAATCTTCTTTCTGTTAGTCAATTGACTCGTTCGTTGCACTGCTCGGTGACATTTTTTCCTTCTGGATGTGTTTTTCAGGACCTGACCACGAGGAAGACTTTTGGCTACGTCGTGAGCGCGACAGGCTATACCAGCTAGATCTTCTACCTCCTTCGCCCTGTCTCTCACCCCCATCCATCGCTGCTGCTACTACTTCACCTGCTCTTTGGCATGCTAGACTGGGGCATGCAAGTCCTCAGATCGTGTCGTCGCTTTTTCCAAGTGTCTCGTTTGAGAACTCTTTTCAGTGTGATGTGTGTCAGCTTAGTAAACATACGCGCACTACCTATCCTGTTTCTGTTTCTCGTAGTTCTGCACCGTTTGATATTATTCATTCATATGTTTGGGGACCTGCCCCGGTTGTTTCTTATGATGATTTTTGGTATTTTGTTACTTTTATAGATGATTTTACTCGTTGTTGTTGGGTCTATCTTATGCGTGTCAAATCTGATGTATTTGATTTATATACCCAGTTTACTACTAAGGTTACGACTTAGTTTTCCTCTGGTATTCGGGTCCTTCGCTCTGATAATGGGGGGGAGTATACTTCTTCCTCTTTCACTGCTTTTTTTGCTACCCAAGAAACCATTCATCAGTTCTCCTGTCCCTATACACCAGAACAGAATGGCGTGGCGGAACGCAAGAATCGTCATCTCTTGAATGTGACCCGGTCTCTTCTTCGTGGTTCTCATGTCCCCAAGTCATTTTGGAGTGTCGCCCTTCTTACGGGAACCTTCTTGGTTAATCGTCTGCCTTGCCAGCCTTTAGCGGGCCGGGTACCCCTTAGTCTTTTATCTCCCCACCGCCCTCTGTTTCCTGTCCCTCTTCGGGTATTTGGGTGTGTGTTTTGTCCAGGACCGTCGTCCGTCTCGGACAAAGCTTGATGACAAAGTTATCTGGTGCTTATTTTGGGGGTATTCCTCCTCTTCCAAGGGCTATAGGTGTTTTGATCCCTCTTCTCGCAGGACTTTTCACTCCTTGGATGTTACGTTCTTTGAGGATGTCCCCTTCTATGGTACCTTCTCTGTCTCTGCTGCTCCTTCTGCTCTGCCACAGCCGGCTCCGGTTGCCCTTGCTCTGTTGCACGACTCTCTTCCGTTGCAGACATACACTCGTAGCCCACGCGAGCCCTCACATGTCCACCCCATTCTTCGGGATCCACTGGTTACGCCCAGCTCACAGGACCTTGTGCCACATCCTCTGGCAGGTGATATTCTTCCCTCCTCTGACTTACCCATTGCACTTCGCAAGGGTAAGCGTTGTTGTGTTACTGACCATCCTTGTGGCAAGCTATGTGTCCTACCAGCGTCTTTCTCAGGGTTACTGGGCTTTCCTAACTGCTACCGACCAAATCAAAGTTCTGAGTTCGATGACTGAGGCATTCCAGCACCCTGAGTGGGTGGAGGCCATGGAGGATGAGATGACCGCACTACAAGAAGGCAGGCACCTGGCGTTTGGTCCCTCTTCCTGCAGGTCGGAAAACTGTTGGTTGTCATTGGGTTTACACTGTCAAGTATAATGCAGATGGTTCTCTTAACCGCTACAAGGCCCGCCTTGTCACGAAGGGCTTCACTCAGACTCCTGGGGATTACGGCTTGACCTTTGCCCCGGTGGCCAAGCTATCTACCGTCCGTCTGCTTGTCTCTCTCACTACCTGCCATGGGTGGCCTCTTCATCAGATGGACGTGAAGAATGTTTTTCTCAATGGTGACCTTGTTGAGGAAGTTTATATGGATCCCCCCCTTACAAACTTCAGTGGGGAGCATTTGGGTCGTGTTTTCCTTTTACAGAAGTCCTTGTATGGGCTGAAGCAGTCTCCTCGTGTGTGGTTTGAGCGGTTTAGTACTGTTGTGCTTCAGAGTGGGTTCACCAGATGTCATGTCGACCACACATGCTTTGTTCGGACTGCTGTGGATGGACGTAGGGTCATTATTCTTTTCTATGTGGATGATATCATTCTTACCGGTGACGATAGCTCGGGAATACTTCAGATCAAGAGGGTTCTTCAGAAGGCATTTGAAGTGAAAGATTTGGGGCATCTAAAGTACTTTCTCGGGATTGAGGTTGCCAGATCTCAGCAAGGGATCTTTTTGTCTCACCACAAGTATACACTTGACCTCTTAAGTGATACTGGCCTTCTTGGGTGCTCTCCTGTGTCTATAACCATGGATCTGAACCCCCGCCTTCATGCCGAGTCTGGCGATCCTCTCCCTGAACCGGGTAGATATCAGCGTTTTGTTGGCAGACTTATCTACTTGACCAACACTCGCCCTGACATTAGCTTTGTTGTGAGTGTGGTTAGTTAGTTCATGCATGCTCTCCGGACTTCTCACCTAGATGCAGCATTTCGAATCCTCCACTACTTGAAGGGTTCTCCTGGCTTAGGGCTCTTCTACCGTTCATCTCCGACCCTTGATCTCACTTGTTACACAGATTCTGACTATGCTGGTTCCCTTACTGATCGACGTTCTACCTCGGGGATGTGCACTTTCTATGGTGGCAATCTTATTTCCTGGAAGAGAAAGAAGCAGAATGTTGTCTCCCGCTCGTCTGCTGAGGCTGAGTGTCGGGCTATGGCCCACGACGCTACTGAGCTCCTTTGGCTGCGTACCCTCTTGACTGAGCTTGGCTCTCCTCCCTCTGGTTCTTCGACTCTTGTGTGCGATAACTAGTCCGCTCTCATGCTTGCCTCCGACTCAGTTCTGCACGAGCGGACTAAGCATATTGAGGTTGATATTCACTTTCTCAGGGAGCACATCCATTCAGGGACACTTGAAGCGTCCTATGTTCCCTCCGCAGAGCAGATTGTTGATGCCTTCACCAAGGCGGTTGGGCCTTCCAGACTTCTCTCTATATGTGGCAAGCTGGGCTTGCTTGACCTTTTCGCGCCAGCTTGAGGGGGAGTATTGTCGTGTTATTTATTTTCAGTTTATGTGCCCCTTGTATCTCCTATATATACATATATATATATACCTATTTCCCCTTGGTGGATGAATACAATTTTCTTTCCTCTCACTTAATTAGTAATATATAGGGGATTACAAAGAAACATAAACACGGAATCATGATATGGGGCTAAACAACTCCTAACGACTCTAATAGACCGGCATAATAATATCAAACTAATAGTTCCAACACTACCCTCAAGCTGAAAGCTCCAAGTTGGACATCATAATAATGGCAATGGAGGTAGACGATATGGGACAAAAAAATCAGACGAGACACCTTGAAAAACTTCCACATCGGGGAATCAAATCGGGGACATAGCCACACACGACGCAAACCCACACACAATGTGGACTCGCTGGAATCAAATCAACCAACATCGCCTACACACACAACATGCAGAAGACAACAAGCAATGTGGAGCTAATCATCAAACGAGCAACCAGGGATAATCTGTAAAGGATAATCTGCACAAAAGGCGGTCGCACACGATACAAACCATTGAAATTAGAACAACCAACAACAATCGTGCCCCAACACATGACCAATCGAAAGAAAAATATGGGGAGATGTTAACACAAGACATAAGTCAAAGGTTCGTGGACAAAGGCAAACAACAGGAAATATCATCTGAGTCGCCCTCATCCCAAACACTTCCTCTCACATGGAACACATGCATAAAGGCATAGAACACACAAACATAAAAACAGCAGTAAGACACAGAGGACAAAGGTTGTCAGCGAGAACGGGCTCAAGATGCAACGAGCGGAGCATGGGCACAAGCCAGCGCGAGCAAAAGGCTCAAGAAGTTGCAAGAAGAGGGCCCAAGCAGCAGCGAGGAAAAGAGGGAGCCCAGCAAGAAAGAGGGGAGCTCGGCACGAGAAGAACAATTGTCACCAGCAGGAAAAAGAGAGGGTCAAGTCGGGAGTAGTGAAATCAAAAGGAAGTGGAGGAGATCGTCATCGAGATCGAAGTTGGAGAGAAGAAGCTCCATTGTGATCATCGACGGAAAACAACAGCAAACGCACCAGTCTACGGGATCAACAGAGGAAAAATATTGTCGGTTGGTGACGAGAGCAAAAGGGCTCGACGGGAACGGGGACTGAAAGCATCATCGAGAACGGAAGCAACAGTCGATATCAAGGACGACCGCACCAACTACACTCGGCAACGGGAGCAGTGAGATCTGCGGGAGAAGTGTCGAAGGAAGTTGAAGCAGACAAGCTCGACAGGATCCTGCATCGATGACACAGACAGGAGGCCAAACAGGCGCAAGCATCGTGGAGACCAAGTGTCTCTCCCGTTGAATGAATCAAAAATCGATTGCGTTGACGGAAGAAAGAGAAAAGCTACTCGACGGGATCCTTAGCAGCGCAGTCAACGAGATTGAAAGGGAGAGGAGGAAATCTGAGAGGAAGGTTGTCGAGAATTTTAGGTCACCAACAAATTAGGGCGACGAAAAATTTCCTAGATTAGAACCTCCCTCTGATACCATGTAAAAAAAATTAAAATAAAAGATGTGTTTTAATCTTCCATATATGGGTAATATATAGGAGATTACGAGGACACTTAAACAGGAGTTGATGATGTGGGAGTAAACTCAACAACTCTTAAAAACTCTAATAGACCGACATAATAATATCAAATTAATAATTCCAACACAAATATATAGTGGTACCTATGCTCGTGTTTTGGGTTGCGTCTTAATTCAGTATGAAAAAGCCATTGCCTACGAATTAAGGCAGTCAATGTCGCACGAGAAGCCCTACCTAGAGCATGACTTGAGCAGCACAGTCGACGAGATTGAAAGGGAGGAGGAAATCCGAGAGGAAGGTTGTCGAGAATTTTAGATCACCAATAAATTAGGGCGACGAAAAATTTCCCAGAGTGGAGCCTCCCTCTGATATCATGTAGAAAAAAATAAAATAAAAATAAAAGATGTGTTTTATTCTTCCACATATGGGTAATATATAGGA
This sequence comes from Platanthera zijinensis, assembly GCA_039513925.1. Classification (NCBI taxonomy): domain Eukaryota; kingdom Viridiplantae; phylum Streptophyta; class Magnoliopsida; order Asparagales; family Orchidaceae; genus Platanthera; species Platanthera zijinensis. The sequence continues at coordinate 74,035,686 of CM077080.1, forward strand.
GATTACAAGGACACTTAAACACAGGCTGATGATATGGGGAGTAAACTACTCCTAAAGACTCTAATAGACCGATATAATAATATCAAACTAATAATTCCACACAAATATAGTGTGATACCTCTGCTCGTATTTTGGGTTGCGTCCTAGTTCAGTCTGAAAAAGTCATTGCCTACGAATCAAGGCAGTCAATGTCGCACGAGAAGACCTACCTAGCGCATGACTTGGAGTTAACGACGGTAATTTTTACATTAAAATTGTGGAAACCCAATGTATATGGAGCTAAAATAGAGATCTTCACCGATCACAAAATCTTAAGGTATCTCCTCAATAAAAAAGAATTTAACATGCGGCAGCGCAGATGGATCGAGTTCCTTGGAGATTATGATATGGAAATTCAATACACACTGAGAAGACAAATGTAGTGGTTGATTCCCTTAGTAGGAAGTACGTGGGATAAGGGAATTAGATCCAAGCGCGTTGTGAACAGCTAGCACAATGTTTTGAATCGCTGGGTATCACAGTGTAGCTTGTGGTCATTCTAGCATGCTTGTATGAATTGATTCGTGGTGCAATACGATATTGCAAATCGAGTGCGGTCTGCGGAAGACAACGTTGATTGATGAAGAGATCCAACAATTGGTGTTGGAAGCTTAAGACGGAAAGAATGATGATCTCATGTTCATTGATGAGGTTTTAAAGAAGAAAGGAAGGGGGTGCAATCCAAGATTTGACAAGCTTTATGAGGAATTGATGTATGAGGTGCACTTCACAAAATACTACCTTCATCCGGGGTAATTCAAAAATGTACATGGATCTAAAGAGATCATTTTGGCGGCCTGGTATAGAGAAGGATGTGGCATTATATCTGAGTCTATGTCACATTTGTGCTTTAGTGAAGGAGGAATGTCAGAGAACTAGAAGATTTCTTCAATCCATTCTTATTTCTGAGTGGAAATTTGGTGGCATTTATATGGATTTTGTTCACAGATTGCATAGGTCCCAAAGCACGATATTATTTGCGTAATTGTGGATTGTTTGACTAAGGACGCTCACTTCACCTCTAATCGGAAAGGTTACGATGTGAAGCGATTGGTGAAGCTCTAGTTTGCAATATTGTTCGGTTTCATTAGATACTGAAAGCATCATTAGTGATAAAATTTGGCGAGGACTGGTTCAAAAGCGCATCAGAACAAACTTGAAGAATATTACAACATTTCACCCGCAGGCCGAAGGTCAAACGGAGAGAACCAACCATACTTTGGAAAACATGTTGAGGATGTGTATGCTTGAGTTTGGGAAGAAGTGGGAAGACAACTTAGGCCCTGTTTGGCGCAGTGGCAGCACAGCTGCATGCAGCTGCTTTTGCTGCCGCCCCGCCAAACAAATAATTGGTGTGGGCGGTGGCAATAAGCCACCGCCAGCGGCAGGCAGCAGCGATGCAGCTCTGGAAAAGCTGCAGCGCTGCATTCTTTAAAAAAAATTAAATTTAAATTTAAAATTTATATATATATTTAACTTATATAAACTTTTATAACACAACGTTAATTATTAACATTTAAATTACGTTAATTATTAAACTTTTATATTATTAAAGTTATTTATATTATAACTTAAATTATTAACGTTAATAATATATATAATTTTAATTAATATATTAAAATTATTAACCCGTTAATTTGTATTTATAATTTATGTTATTTAAATGATTAACGTTAATTAATTTAAATATTAACATTTAATTAATCATAATTGAATTCTATAATTAAATGCTTTATATATTAATGTTTTAATTAATATATATTAATATTTTATTATTAATGTCGAGGGTCGCCCGACATGAAAATCGGATTGCCGTAACTCCAAGTCGGAGCGTGTTTGATTTGAAAATCTCTATGGATAGCCTCATCAATAAATAAATAATACTTATATTAATTTACAATTAAAACATTTTAACATTTTATTTTTTTTAATAATTAATTAATATTTTAATGTTTAATAATTTTTGTTGTGGGTCACTCGAGGGGCTCATAAATTGGTCAAAATAATTATTATTGTTACTGTTTAATTCTGCATCACTGTTTCACGCATCGCTGTAAATATAGTTTTCCAAACAGTTTCATAAATTTTTTCACCACTGCAAAACAGCTGATTTCTCCACCACTGCTTCATATCGCTGCTTCTCCCAGTGCTACAGCTTAACCAAACAGACCCTTATTCATGATCGAATTTGCATAAAACAATAGTTTCCGCGCAAACATCAAAATGGCACCTTACGAAGCATTATATGGAAGGCGATGTCGAACGTCGATGTCATGAGCACAGGCAGGTAACACATGTCTACTAAAAAAGAAATTTAGATGATGATTTTGATGTCATCGAAACTATTTGTGAGCGTATGAAGATCGCTCAGGTCCGACAGACAAAGTACTATAATATGTGTCGGAACCGAGAAACAGTTTTACAAAGTTTGGAACTAAAAGGTAGCCCGAGGTCACAAACGTTGTGGTCTAACATCACAGGTCTGATGGCAGGAGAGAGACAATCGCAAGGAATAAGAGTTGGATTGCCCACAAACAAGAACCACGAGTTGCAGTCAGTGTTGTGGATATCGGTCGACGTGTCCGACATGTCGGCCGACATGAAGGTTTGGGAGGTAAAGCGCCACGAAACCGTTTTAAAATTTGGTCGTGGCGTTTTGAAAAAAACGGGCCGACCGACCTACCGGACCCAAAAAAACGAGCATATCGCCCGTTTTTTTAATTAAATTTTTTATTTAACTCCCAAACCCACTGTTTTAACTCCCCCAACCCCGCTAATTTCATTTCACCTCGTCGCTTCTGTCCTATCTCTCCCCGTCGCTCCTGCCCTAGCTCTCCCTCGCGCGTTGTCGGCACTTTATCTCTCTGGTATCTTTCTTCTCCCTACTCGATGGTGCGCTCTCTGGTTCTCTGGTTCGCTGGTGCTCTCCCTCTCTCGCGCGCTGTCAGCACTTTATCACTCTGGTTCTTTCTTCTCCCTACTTGTTGGTGCTCTCTAGTTCTCTGGTTCTCTGGTGCTCTCTAGCTCGCTGGTGCTCTCCCTCTCTCGCGTGTTGTCGGCACTTTATCTCTCTTCTTCTCTCTGCTTGCTGGTGCTCTCTAGCTCTCTGGTTCTCTGGTGCTCTCCCTCTCTAGCTCGTTGGTTCTCTGGTTCTTTCTTTTCCCTGCTCGTTGGTGCTTTCTAGCTCTCTGGTTCTCTGGTGCTCTCCCTCTCTAGCTCGTTGGTGCTTTTGATCTCGGCACTCTCTCGGCTAGTGCATTCTTCTCCTTACCTCCCCCTCTCATTCTATCGCTCTGCATTTTGTTTTTTATTGGTTGTTGTGCTAGCTGCTGTTATGGTATCTTATTGCATTGCGCCCTACTGCATTATTGGTCAGCTGCCCTACTGTCTTGCTCTCTGTTGCCTTATTTGCCGACTGTAGCATGGTGGCTGCCCTGTGGGTTGTTGCAATCAATGATACGTTTAGTTGTTGGAGGCTGCTTTGTTGCCTTATTAGTTCAGCAAGGCATGGTGGTTGTCTTGTGGCTGACTTGCTGGCTGTAGCATGGTGGCTATCATGTTGTTTTATTTGCTTTATTAGTTGCTACCTTATTTTTATTTGACATGTCTATTAATCAACAAATGATTTAAAATACCTTTATTAATAGTTATTTATCCAACTTCATTTTGCAATCAATGATGCATGTATATCCAATCACATTTTTAGATGTCTTACTGTTTTGTGCCTTTTGATAAATAAAATGTGAGATGTTTGGAAAGTTTGAATGATACTTGAATGCTTTGTTCATTTTGTTGGATACTTTGAAAGTTTAAATGATAGTTATAACTTTGTATATTAATATACTACTGAGAATGCAAAATGTTGTTTGGTAAATAAAATATTGTGTGGATAATATAACAGATATCTGAAGATCTAACGATTTAATGAAGTTATGGGGCTTTTCTGATGTTGATTTTTTTCAAATAGTAATTTTTCTCGTGATGTAGTCATGTAAAATATTTTTTCATTTCATCTAACTAATATTAATTTCATTTCTGAGGTGGACGAGGGAGATCTAGAGGGTTCATCAGATGAAAATCATATTCTATCTACTCTGCCGACTATAAATGAGTCTTTAAGTGATGAAGAATGAGGTATGTTTGAAATTTGATTTTTAAAATTTTGATCTTAAAATCACTAGTTTTACAAATTTTCATCTTTAAAGTGTTGTATGTTAACTGTTACATATATCTTTTAATATTAAAAAGTTCAATAGGTTGTAAAATAGGTAGTACTGTGACATGTATAAAAAATAAAATTTAATTACATAATTAATTAAATATTAAAATTCGATATATGAAATATCTCCGATATATCCCCCGATATATAAAAAACCGACATGAAAACCCAAACCGACGCGCCCCGGCATCCGACATCTACAACATTGTCTGCAGCGAGGAGGTACCGCTACACACTCGGGGGTTTATGGGAACTTTCCCTCATAAAGCCAAAGTTAAGCTAGGCACTAGGAAGTCACAGACTTGGTAAATGAGGACCTTGGGATGGGGGCTCTACATGTCTGTTATTCGTGTCATGGGGTCCTATTTATAGGTAATACAAACTAGGGGACCTACGAATAGTCACCCCCGCAAAACAACTGGCTCGTCTAGCATGTTGTAGAACCACAACGAGGTGATTGAGGCTGCTTAGATGGACCTCGCCAGCCTGGATCCGGTCCTGCGATCTCATCTAACGAGTTGTTAAAGACCTCGCCTATGGGCGGCCTCAAGAGGGACGTCGCCCATGGACAACCTCAAGAAGGACCTCGCCTATGGGCGAAGTTAAGAAGGGACACGCCAATGGGAGAGATCAAGAGGTACCTCGCCCCTAAGACTGTCTTCTGCTCTTCTTGGGTGACGCTCTTCAAATTCCATGGTCAATTGTTTGATGTCGTAGGTCCATAGCTAGTTTGGGTCTACCCTCAGGCAAATATGGGCTGTACAATGCGTGTCATCGGAACTTGGAGTTCACAGTTGGCGACTTGGTGTATTTGAAGTTAAAGTCATTCAAGGGCAAGCTTGAAGATTGCGGCCGACATGTCCGACATGTCATTTTTTGGGTTAAATCGCAACGTTACCGCTGCAAATGGAATTTTTTGCGTTTTCCAGAATGGCGGCCGACATGTCGGACATGTCGGCCCGCTATTGCGGGTTATGGCGGCGCTATATTGTTTGTGGCGTTTTAAAATCTTTTAGGTTAATAATTATATAATTATTTAATTATAACTTATAAATATTAATTAATTATATACTTATTAGTTATTACTTATAAACTTATTAAGTTATAAACTTATTAATAATCGCTTATATTTCTTCTCCTCCTCCCCCGACTCATCACCTTCCGCCTCGGCTTGCCCTAGTCTCCCTCTCTCGCGATTTCTTACTCTCGCGACTTCTTTCTCTCTCGCGATTTCTGACTCCTTCGGCTAACGGCTCTCTGGTTCTTTGATTCGCCGGTGATTCTCGACAATGGTTCTCGACAGCTTTCGTCGGCTGTCTTTCGTCGGCCGTCTTTTTATCGGCACTGGTTCTCGACAGTTTTCCTCTCCTCTCCTCTTTTGTGGCTTGTCCCCTCAGCACTGTGAGTTTTATCTTTATTTTTAAGTTATAATTAGGGCTTAGTTTTCTCTTCATCCTTCTTCTTCCTTCTCGACTGGCTATTTGGTGCTTTTGGTTTTCCTTCTCGGCCGTTTTTCTTCTCTATGTTGCAGTGCTGCATCTGCTTTTTCTTTAATCTGTTGCATCAGAGCACACGCAAGTGCATATAGGGCACTGGTTCTCGACAGTTTTCCTCTCCTCTCCTCTTCTGTGGCTCGTCCCCTCAGCACTGTGAACTTTATCTTTATTTTTTAAGTTATAATTAGGGCTTAGTTTTCTCTTCATCCTTCTTCTTTCTTCTCGACTGGCTATTTGGTGCTTTTGGTTTTTCTTCTCGGTCGTTTTTCGTCTATCTGCTGCAGTGCTGCATCTGCTTTTTCATTAATCTGCTGCATCAGAGCACACGCAAGTGCATATAGGGTATACAAATGTTCAATTGTTGTGTGGTATACAAATTTTACAACTGGAATTATGGAATTGTTAGATTATAATATGCACACGCAGTTAGATTATGATATGCATCTGTCTTATGACAACTGAAATTATGGAATTGTTGTGTGGTGAATTCTTATAAGAGTTGGTTGGCATTGTGGCAGTGGTAAATTCTTATGAGAGTTGGTTGGCATTGTGGCATTGTGGCATTGTGGTATTGTGGTATTGTGGCTATGAAAAAATCCTTATGACAGTCAATTGGCATTATGGCATTTTGGTTGTGGCCAATCCTTATGGCAGTCGACTGACATTGTGGCATTTTGACAATGTGGTTGTATCTACATAATCCTCTCTTTCTTTTTATTTCTCTATATTTGTCTCTTCCTTTATCCTCTATAATTCTATATTTGCGATATTGTGGCAACATATGATGTGAAAAAAAATTATTCAGCTATGTTTTTAGACTGATCAATGAACATTGATTAATGATGACATCAATATTGTGGGCATCTAGATATGAAATATCACTGATGTTGCTTTTTAAAAAAAAAATTATAATTCTTTTTGTGTAGAATGAATTCATCAGAAGGTTCTAGCAAGGTTCCCAATACTTCCTACGTAGTAGGTCGAGATCATTGTTGGGCATTTGGGGAGAAGGTGACTCCTAATGATACAAATAGAATACGATGCATATATTGCAAACAAATTGTGAATGATGGAATTACTCGCTTGAAGCATCACTTGGGGGGATAAGGGGCAACGTTAAGGCTTGCCCGACGGTACCAGCTGATGTTAAAGAAAAGGTGGAGGGATATTTACACACTGCACAGGAAACCAAAAAATTTAAGACTGAAATGTTGCAAACAGCTTTGAAAGAGGTAGTTGTTGGAGGTAATGACATAGAAGAAGCAACACAAAGGAGCCTTTATGCAAGCGTAAGTACTAAAGGGCCTATGGATCAATTTGTTCAATCCCAAAGCACCGACACGAGCAAAATGGTGCAAACCACCATTGATAGCAAGTACAAGAAAAAAGCTAGAGATGATGCGTGCTTGTATATTGCTAGGTGGGCATACGAGACAGGAATTCCTTTCAATGTCGTGTATGCTACATCCTTCCAACAGGCATTGCATGCAGTAGGGCTATGTGGACCAGGGATGAAGGGTCCAACCTCATATGAGATGAGAGATAAATTCTTGGAGATGGAGGTACAACGGACGAAGAAGATGCTAACTACATTCACTCAAACCTGTAGGGTGCATGGCTGTAGTATTCTTACGGATGCATGGACAGATAGAAAAGGAGAAGCATCATGAATATAGTGGTGCACACTATTGTTGGGGTGGCATTTTGGCTATCCAAAAATGTATCTTCATCCACACATGAAGGAAAATTTATTTATGATTTTGTGGATGAGTCGATTGCCAGCCCAGATGGCCCAAAAGAAGAGAATATTATACAAGTTGTGACAGATAATGAATCCAATAACATGGCGGCATCAAGGTTGATGGCTTTGAAGAGGCCAAGACTATTTTGGACTTCATGTTCTACACACTATCAATTTGCTTCTCCAGGACATTGCAAGATTAAAGCAAATAAAATGCTATTGCACTTGGACGTCAATTATCAGTGTTTATATATGCTCATATTATCTCCCTTGACATGTTAAGAGAGACTACAAAAGACTTGGAGTCACATGATCTTGTGCGCCCTGGAGTTACCAGATTCGTCACAGCATTTCTTTCGTTACAGAGCCTCCACGAGAAGAAGAGATAGTTGCGGGAGATATTTACATCAGCAAGGTGGGATGCTACCAAATTATCTGGCAGTGATGCAGGCAAACAGGTATTTTAGTAATTTTTTTCAAATATTATTTCTATGATTAATCTATTTGTACTTTATAATGTACTAATGTTATCTTGATTCTTGAATTGTAGGCTACAACTACAGTTTTGGGTGGTACTTTTTGGGTGAGTGTTGAGCTTGTCCTTCTTATATTTTCCCCATTGGTGAAAGTTCTTAGAAGAGCAGATGGAGACGCACCTTCAATGGGATGGTTGTATGGTGAAATGAAGAAGGCTAGAGAGGAGATTGCTGCTGCTCTTACTTTTAAGGAGAGTAAATATCTTCCTATATGGAAGTTGATAGATAGAAGATTGGAGACTAAAATGAGCAGTCCATTACATCTAACAGGATATTTTATGAATCTCTTCTTCTACTACCCAAATAGGGAAGAGATAGATGGAGACCCAAAGTTTATGGATGGGTTTATTGAATGCCTCACTAGAATGTACTCTCATGATCCTTCTATGCAAGATGTCATTACTGCTGAGATTGAAGTTTATCAGCTAGAGCAATGATTATTTGGACAGGACATAGCAAAGAGACAAAAAAAACTATCAAGGTTCAATCCAGGTATATTATCTTTCTCTATTTTTCACCAAATAATTGTTGTTTTACTTTTTAAATTGACTAGTATAATAATTTGTTATTTTTCTATAAGCTCATTGGTGGAATTTCTATGGAATTCAAACTCCAAATTTGAGAACTATGGTCATGAGAATTTTAAATTTGACAACTAGATCCTCCGGTTGTAAAAGGAGTTGGAGCACTTTTGAGATGGTAATTTACTTACAAGTATAAGTTTTAAGATGATATTTCAAAAATATCTTAAAATGATAACAATTTTTAATGTTTATGTTTATTATATTTAGATTCATTCCAAGAAAAGGAATAGACTAGAAAGCCAAAGATTGAATGATCTTGTATTTGTGAAATTCAATTCAAAGCTAAAGTCTAAATATTCTGATCCATCTCGAGACCCATTGTCTGCAAAGAGTATTGATGAAGGAAAGGTTGCTGAGTGGTTAATGGATCCTGCCGATGATGCTGTAAATGATGATGATAACGAAGTGTTTCCTGGAGAAGGGTTGACTTGGTCTCAGATTAGGGACATTGTAGATGTTGATGTGGGTTCTGCTTCTAGGAGAAGTGCAAGGACGGCTTTAAAGCAGGTATATATGGCAAAATCAAAAGGAAAACGGCCTATGCCGGAGAGGGATGAGGATGAGAGTTCTGAGGAGGACATTGATGATACATTGATGATTTACACTTCAGAGGATTATCCAACAAATCAAGAAACTTGATATTACTTAAGTGAGTTTTATTAAGTTAATTTTTTTTGTCATGTTTTAATCTTTAATATCGTTTAGTCTTACTCATATGTTCATTGATTGCAGGAAAATAATATATAGATTTATATTAGAGTTGCAGATTTTGTGGAGCAGTGCACTCACATTTTGGGAATAAGGTACAATTATATTCTTAGTTTAATATGATTTTGTGATGTTGTATTACATGATAAAAAGTATGCAATATTGTTTTTTTTATTATAAATTGATTAGATGATTGTTAGTAGTTTAACTTTCTTATATGAATTTTAGTTTATACTTGATTAGATAAAATAATTACAATTTAATTAATAAATGAAAAAATTATGGAATATACATATATATATATATAATTATAATATTATAATCCGACATTATGAAATGTCCCCGATATATCCCCCGCAATCCGACATCCGACATAAAAAACCCAAACCGACATGAGTCCGACATCCGACATCTGCAACCTTGTTCAAGGGAGTATCGAGGATTCGACGACTGAGAAGTTAAATACGAGCTATTTGGGTCCTTTTCCAATCACCAAATGCATAGGTGAATATGTGTATCGTCTTGCATTGTCGACGCAGTTGAGCAGCCTACATGATGTGTTCCATGTATTAGTGCTGAGAAAAGCTTTGGTGGAGCTTAATGTCGTAGTTAAGCTGGTTGTGGTACTGGTGGTGGGAAATTTGGAGACTATCGCTCATTCAGTTTGCATTCAAGATGTGAAGACCTGAAAGCTGCAGAACAAAGAAGTAAAGATCGTGAAGCTGCGAAGGAACAATTGCGGGCGTGATGAATTCTATTGGAAAAGAAAACACATTGTGGGGTGAATACCCTGAGTTTTTTACTCATGTGTAATGTTATGTATTTTAATTTTGAGGACGAAATTCATTTAAAGAGGAAGGAATTGTAACGTCCCGGTGAGTGATACTCTGAATAGGTTGAGGGTTAAGTGTAGCAGGTTGGGGGTCAGTCTGGAGTCCAAAAAATAGAGTTTTCATGATACGCGCCATGTTACACGTCGTGTAACATGGGTGCGTAAAATTTATAAGCAGAGGGAAGGCTTCCCGAGACTTCTCGAAATTCGGTTCTTGTTGGAAGGCAGGGCATACCCCTAGCACAGGTCGTGTATCACGGGCGTGCACAGGGCAGAAAATCTTAATTTCACTTATTTTGAGCGATTTGATAAGAGGATTTAATACCCAATGGCTTGGAGAGTTTCCTGGGGTCTTACATTCGACAAAGAGGGGCTGAAACCATCATTTTATCCATTGGTTTCTCTCTCCAATCTTGCAAAAGAAAAGAGGAAAGGAAAGGGGTTTTAGGAGGAAGAAGAGGGCATGGGTGGAGATTTGAACGTATAATTGGCGAGCCGTTTGAGATAGCGATTAAGGCTCAATTACCTGATCGTGTTCATCTAAGTTATTCAAGGTTTTCATATATGGAAGGAGACCGAGAAGAGTAACAACTTTTATTTTCCCAATTTTAGGTTTACTTTGATTGTCTTTTTCTTCTCTTGTTACTGCTTTGACAGTAGTATCAAAATTCTCTAATTAAATATTTCTGATGACCACGATTAATTGTGAATCACCGGAGCGTGTGATTATGTCATCGGTATGCTTGCATTAGAAATCCAAAGAGCCTTTCAAATTAAGTATGGTGCATGAAGCCTATTTGTGGTCGCTAACACGGATCATGATGTTTGTGTGCATGTTGCATTAATGTTTGTTTTGCGAGTATTAAAGCATATATAGCATTGTTATCATACCAGATTTTTGTGGGGCTTGACTAGAATGAGGTTAGGTCAAGGTGTTAATGTGGGAAACCGAATTCGGGCATGGGTAGAATTGTCCCATTTCACTGTCTTGAGTATGATTTAGAAATCTCTAGCTATGGGGCTTTAGCATGCTAGCATGAATGCTTATGATGCTAGATTAAAGAAGGTGGTAAAAGGATCTAATAGCCGGCATAACCGGCCTCCCCCAAAATAAATGTGATAGGAGTTGGCAGAAGAGCCTGATGAAGGATATAACGGGCCACTCTGAATGCAAGGTTGTTGATAAAAGGGCCTAGTGGATGGGTATAAACGGCCAAACCCAGTTGAACTAGAGTTATAGTAGAAGGCCCCTAAATGAAGGGTATAACCGGCTCAACTCTAGTTAAATTTGCAAGACGATTGGAGTGTGTTGAATGATTTTGAAAAGATGATGTGATAAATTCATATAATGTATGCTAGGTGTTGTGGTGGCCCCGATGTAGATACCGGTGGCATTCATGATTGTATCTGTAGACACTGAATTTATATGCTCAATATAGAGAACGTGTACAATGATTGTGATACCTAGGAAGATTTACCTTAATTGAAATGTTTATATTGTTTTATTATTGTAAAATACTGACTTGCAGAGTGATGGAGTTCCCCGAGATCTGCTGGGATAGCTGGGGAGTAGTGGGGTTGTTACACAATTTGTGATCATCTTATAGCTAACCCATGTTTTTCCTCTCATGTATATTTGGTTGCAGGGTGTGGCTAGAAAGAGAATCCTCGCTAGCGTGTCATAAACTAGAAATAAAAGATAGCTACATGAAGTGTTCTCCTTTACTTTTTCATGTACTCTCTTTCATGTTGTACCAGTCTGCGTGTCGAGGTTGCATGTATTTGAGACTTGTGATGTATCAGCCATAAGAGTAAGGACTTGGATAGACTATATAGCATGTGGAAACTCTTGTTTATAGTAATTCTTCGATTATGATTTTCATACTTTATGATGAGAATTTTTATGAAGTCTTTTATACCACTTTAAATAATGTGGCTCCAGCCGGACCTATACGATACGGTTAGTAGACATGGGGTGTTACACGTACTTGAAATATTTGCACCCAAATTGCTTGTGAATTAGTGCTCGTGTACAACCCGTATTTAGTGATCAGTAAGGAAATACCCCCCAGTAGGCCCAAATGAGTTGGTCCACCTCAGTTACACATTAGGCGAGTCCAAAAGCTGAGCCCAGTTCATTGTCAGCCAAGAAGCGGGCTCGACACGTGGTCTTCAGGGTGAGACAAGGCAGCAAGGTGTACTCGCCCGTGAGTAGGCGAGGCGAGTTAATGCAAACCGACCGCCGGGCAAGCTATCCCTAGCCGAGGCGAGTGCAGGACCTTTTAACCTTTGTACTCGACAAGCCAGTGAACCTCGGTATCTTGACTACCCGCAGACCGTCAGGGTCTGGGAATGGTATTCCCAGTAAGGCAGAGGCCGCAGTCTGCGGGCCATTTTGGTCGGGGATAAGTGTTTCCGTAAAGGCGGAGGGAGCTATCCGCGGGCCGTCAAAGACCGTTTTACCCACGAGAAGTTTTGCCTATAAATAAGACTCGAAGCACCTCGAAGAAGCATTTGAGGGCCGGGCTGACCCGAGGAAGATTGAAAGTATGACTTGGCCGCAGCCCACGACGATCCGGGCCTTACGAGGCTTTCTTGGGCTGACCGGCTACTATCGTCGGTCCGTGAAGGACTACGGGAAGATAGCACGGTCGCTCACCCAGTTGCTGCAGAAGGATTCATTTCGATGGAATGCGGAGGCCGATGAAGCATTTGAGGGCCTCAAAAGGGCCATGACTACCACCCCGGTGCTAGCACTTCCGGATTTCTCCAAGGACTTTGTGGTGGAGACGGACGCATCTGGCGTCGGCATCGGCGCGGTCCTCATGCAGGAGGGTCGACCACTTGCTTATTTCAGCAAAGCTCTAGCCCCGCGAACCTTGGGGCTCTCTACGTATGAGAAGGAGATGCTCGTCATCATCCACGCGGTCGCTTTATGGCGGCCCTATCTTCTGGGGCGACATTTCCAGGTTCGAACAGACCACCAGAGTTTGAAGCATTTCCTTGAGCAGCGGTTGGCATCCCTGCTACAGCAAAAGTGGCTGACGAAGCTTCTGGTGTATGATTATGAGATTGTCTACAAAAAAGGGAAGTAGAATATGGCGGCCGATGCGCTGTCTCGGATACCAGAAAGCTCCCTTACTCACATCTCTGGGTCGGTGATTGCATCCTTAGACGACATACAGGCGGAGGTTCTCATGGACCCTATTCTCCGCGTCATTGTTGAAGCATTGCAGCAGGGCCGAGGCACAGAGGATGGCTATCACTTACTTGGCACGCGGCTCTACTACCAGGGTCAGCTCGTGATACCGGCCACGTCCCCTTGGCGTACTATTATGATTCGGGAGTTTCACGCTTCACCGACCGGTGGTCATGTCGGTATCAGTAGGACCTTACAGCGGGTCAAGGCAAACGTCTTTTGGAAGGGGATGCAGCGGGACGTTCAGCAGTTCGTGAGGGAATGCGATGTCTGCCAGCGGCAAAAGTATGAGACGATCTCCCCAGCGGGTCTTCTTACTCCGTTAGAGATCCCACACCAGATTTGGGACACCGTCTCCATGGACTTCATCGAGGGCCTTCCCAAATCGCAGGGCAAGTCGGTCATTCTAGTAGTGGTCGATAAACTGTCCAAGTACGGCCACTTCCTTGCTTTGAGCCACCCATATTCCGGGGAAACAGTGGCTGAGCACTTCGCCAAAGAGATAGTTCGACTCCACGGGGTTCCTCGGGCCATCATCTCTGATAGGGACCCAGTTTTTGTCAGCCATTTTTGGACGGAGCTTTTTCGGCTTCAGGGTACCACATTGCGCATGAGCACGGCCAATCACCCCCAGACCGACGGCCAGACGGAGGTGCTAAACAAAGGAGTAGAGACATACTTACAGTGCTTTGTTATGGATGAACCCCGCACGTGGACCAGGTGGCTTCATTGGGCCGAGTACTGCTACAACACTTCCTTTCACACGGCCAGCAGGCTCACTCTGTTCGAGGCAGTGTACGGGCATCCGCCACCCACCTTGTGCTCCTATGAACCGGCCGGCAGTGCCCTCACGGCGGTAGACCGGGCTCTCCAAGATCGGGATCGGTCCTTGGCTATCCTCCGAGACAATTTACGTGTGGCCCAAGACCGCATGAAGATCCAAGCTGAAAGGCACCATACGGAAAGGGAATTTGCGGTAGGCGATGAGGTGTTTCTCAAGCTCCAGCCATATCCTCAGCTATCAGTCGCCCTCCAGACCAATCAGAAACTGGCCCCACGCTACTACGGGCCGTACAGAATCATTCGGCGGGTAGGACCCGTAGCCTATACCTTGGCGCTTCCGGAGGGGTCCCGCATTCACCCGACTTTTCATGTATCAGTACTCAAAAAGAAGCTGGGGAACGCTGTTCACGTCACTCCTATCCTACCTGAGGCCACCAGCAGCGGCGAATTGAGGCCCTTACCTGAAGAATTTCTCATGACCAAATGGAAAAAACAAGGCACTGAGTACCGTCCAACGATCCTCGTCAAATGGAAGCAAATGCCGGAGACGCACAATTCGTGGGTTGACCTCTTGGAATTCCGGGAGCGCTATCCTGATTTTCACCTTGAGTACAAGGTGTTTCTTAATGGGGAGGGGAATGTTATGCCCCCGGACGATCTACGTTTCCGTGGATTTAAATACGCGTGAAGGCCGAAGGAGACGGAGAATGAAAACCGAGTTGAACCATCCGGTTCAGCCCGAACCCAACAATAAAGCGGAAGGGGGTTGAACCACATGGGTTCAGCCCCAATGGGGCCGGCCGGCCCTAGGGGGTTAGGTGGGAGCATAAATACCCAACCCCTCCTCCTTGGTGGACAAGAAGAATTATCCAGGTATCTTTCTCCTCTTCCTCTCCTAAATCCTAATCCTCTAGCCTTCTTCCTACTTCTTCTCCTTCTTCTCCTAGATAGTTCATAACAATATCATAGTTCTCGTGAAAAGATGAATGGATAAAAAGACTTGATTTGTTTTTTTTAATTATAATGACTTAAAGCTGACAGATGTGATCGTAAGAACTTGAAATGCGGATTAAGTAATCACGGGAGAGAAAAAGCTACTAGTGTATTCTTGACTTAGGGACTAGTTGGCGAGATGTTTTGCTTTGGTGATTTCAGGCAAAAATGTCTCTATCATAAAATATATGTTTGACATGGCAAAGGTTATGACCAACACCGGGAAAAAACCTCTAATTTTGAGCATAGAAGTAGATGAGGTTTCATTAGGTGAGGTTGTGTTCACGAACAACGATTCATAACCATATTGTTCACGGCTGCCGTCGTGCCAAATTGACCCTTAGTTTTATAACTTTTTTGGTGCTCGACAAAGATAGAAAGCATCTAGTTTGACGTAATGTATACCGCAAAGAACAATCATGAAAAGACCAATGAAAGTGGGACATGAGTTGCACAGCTTGCCCCCACAAAGGAGTATCCATAAGTCGGAGAGTCATATGTTGATGCAGGACAGCACTAGTCAGTCATCTCTATTAGATCAGCATATCAAAATACAAGTGGAAAATAATTCCAGCGAAAGTAATGGTAGAAGATTTTCCAACAACCTCCTATCAAGCATGTATAGAACCGAGCTCTCAATCAGAGAGGCCAGAGAAATATTTCTCGATCCATCAGGTAAAGAGATGCGACGACAGAAATCGGCAATTGAAAAATTGAAATAATCTAGAGATCATCGTGTCATTGGATCAGGCAATCCACTATACATTAGCGAACAACTCTGGCGAGATGTAATTATGGAGGGAATTACAGGTAATAATATCAAGTTAAGGTTGAAGTAGTTAGCAGCGAGAGTTAGAATGGCTCGATCAAGAATTTGTTCGGATTGTATATACGAACTATGTATCAACTTAGAATGCAAAGAACTCCCATAGTAGCAGGTGTCTATGGGATGAATTTTGTGAACAGTATCACATAATAGATCCGGTGAGCATGAGCAAGGGAAAGATATGAAAAACCATAGACGAAAAATATTGTTTGGAGAATGACATAAATCCTTATAAATTGTACATCAACTTTAGGAATAGTGGTGCATCAAATCGTCATCACTCCAAGGGTTTGCTATGTCATTACATCATGAATTTGAATTTGATAACTTCCGTTCTTTAAGGATTTAATTTTCCTACCGAGGACATCCTTTTAACTGCATCTACTTTCATCATGACCATATCTCCAACAACGAATTGCTTTACCAGTTTTATCACAATACTTGTCTATTCGTCGTTTTACCTCTTCTTGCCAAGTAATAGTATGTTCTCTCGATTCTTCAATTAGGTGTAGGCTATAATGTTGCTCCTCTTCCATCTCAAGCCTTCATTTTCTCTTCCTTAATCATAACAACTCTTGGGCTCATCACATCAAATACTACTGAGATGAGGGCCTCAGATCCATGAGATAATTTGAAAGGGGTTTATCTAGTGGTTGCGGTTGGAGTAGTTCATAGGGACCAAAGAACATAACGAAATTGCTCGAGCCAATTCCTACAGACATTCTCTACTTTATCCTTTAACAACATTAGAATAAGCTTGTTGGTTTCTTCGACTTAACCATTGCTTCAAGGTTCGCGAATGAATGAATAGCAAGGCTAAACTTTTACTTGTGTTCACAAAAATCTATAGGTTTTACATTAGCAAACTGAGGATCCTTGTAGGTAATAGCAGCAAGAAGTATTTTGAGATGAAAAACGATTTCGCTCCAAATGAAATTCTTGGAAATTTGGACTGTTATTCTAGCTTTGCATCGATTCACTTACTGAAATAGTCAATCACTATCAAAATATAGCTATGATGTATGATTGCTACTAGGAACGGTCCTAGGAGATCCAACCCCCAAATGGCGAACGGACATGGAGTGGTGATTGAACGACATTGCTGAAAGGGCTTCAATTGAAGAGAAGCAAACTTTTGACAATATGGGGCACTTCTTTGCATAGGCTTCAACATCTTTTTGGATTCTCGTCCAAAATTACCCTTGCCGCAATATCTTTTTTTCTAAAGTTTTGGCTCCTGAGTGACTTATGCACTCTCCAAAGTGAATTTCTTGAAGAATGTGAGGGATCTCATTTTCTAATACGCATCTTGCAAAAGATGCTCAGAGAGTCCACCAACATAGATGTACTGAAAGCAAGAAAAATTTTGAGTGACCATGAAAATCTGAATCTTCTTTTATTTATTGTGCTTGAAATGAACAAATGAATTCATCTATGGAGGACAATAGTCAATCTCCATGATCTCTTATTCTTCAATCACATAATGAAAAAGTTATATAATCATTTCTTCTAAAGGGCATCAAAACTTTGCTATCCCATCTACTTCAGCATTATCGATCTGAGGAATATGTTGAATGTTAAAAAGACTTTAATGTCTCCATGGGCTTTAATAAGATATTGCTTGAGAATGCGATCTCTTGTTTTATACTCTCCTTTCACTTGTGATGTCATGATAAGAGAATCTGCTCAACCGTGAATAGCTTCTACCCCTTGTTCTCGAGTCAATCTTAAGTCAGTTATTAAAGCCTCATATTCAGTCTGATTATTTATAACTCTATAATATAGCTCAACAGCATCCTCAAGATTTATACCATTACGATTTAGAAGAATAACTCCAACTCATGATGAATCTTTGCCCAAAACTCCGTCTATAAACATTGTACATGAGAATGATGTCGCCATCTCTCGTTTGACTGTGGGATCTTTAGTACAGTCGACTAAAAAATCAGTCGTCAATACCTAAGCTTTGATTGTCGTTTGTTGTAATAAGAGATGAACTCCTAGAGTTTGATTGTCTACTTCGCCAATGTTCCAGAATGCTCTCGCTTTTCCATCATCTTTTTAATGGATGATGTGTCACTACTAGGACAGTACGAGCTTGAAAATTAGGACAAAGTTTTTTAGTAGAAACAATTAAAGCTAAAGAAAGCATCTCAAGGATCAGGTATTTGGTGACTGCATCCTTTAGTACCATGCTAGCACAATGTATAGGGATCTGGTTCTTACCTACTTCACGGACTAGAATTAAACTAATTGCTTCAGGTCCAACTCCTAAGTAAATAAATAAATCTTCGCCTTCTCTTGGGCTTTTAAGCAGCTGAGTAAAAGTTAATTAAACTCTATAAAAACTTTGTCACGCTCCTTGGTTCATTCAAATTTTGATGCTCCCCGAAGTGTCTTAAAGAATGGAGTACACTTATCCCCTAAATGTGAAATGAAGCAACTACATCCAGCTACTCTTCCTGTGAGTTGCTGAACTTCTTTCAAATTTCTCGGTGTCAACGTATTGAGAGTGGCTATTACTTTATCAAAATTGAGTTCAATTCCTCAAGATATCAACAAATGGCCCAAAAACTCTCATTTGCTTGCACCAAAACACATTTAGTTAGATTATGTGCATGCCATATTTTCTTAAGGTTGAAACTATTTTAATAAGATCTTGGATATGTTCATTGGCTTTCCAACTCTTCTTGAATAGATAATGCACTGTGTTGGTAAGTTGCACTTGTGTTCTTGAGTCTGAAAGACATTACTCCATAACAATAACACTCATCGTTAGAAATAAAAGTTGTATGAAGGAGGGCAAAATGACATTGCAACCACTAGGGGCATCCACGATGGCTTTATATCATTGAGGGGTCGGCAAAAAATAGCGTTGTAGCTACTGGGACATTCACTACCACCAAGGTTCCCTGACAATTCACAAGACGCATTAGTAATAAACAGAGTGATGCTTCTCTCGGTTTCCTTTTTCACTCAAACGAACCCATGCAAAGGTCCGTCGCGGGCCTAAAGCTTTTTGTCAAGATCCATTGCTTCAAATGCAGGCTTGAAAAGTACTCTATAAATCTTCTTGCATCAACCAGAGATAGAATAATTCTCTGCGACGTTGGTGTCCCGTCTGCGCTTCTCTACCCTCGTTCCCGACGAAAGCTTAAATGCGACGTGTTTTCTCTCTGACGGTCTCCTGCGACTGCTTTTGATCCCGACAAATGCGACGATGGTCTTTGCGTTCTTCGTCGCAGCATGTGATGATGTTTTAATCCCGTTGAGCCCTTGTTTCCAACAATCCCATCGTCTATTTCTATTGTCGCTACTCCAATGGACCACAGCTTCCTCTCCCGTGTCTGCTGCTTGTTCCAATCCAGTCGACGATCGACGAAGGCTAAGGTAAGTCTTTTTCCTCCATTCAACGATCACGTCGTGTCGCTGCTCTTCTCCTGCCTATCGACGCTCTGCTTCATCGAATCCGCTTGTTGCGGCCCCGTTCCCATCGCAGATCTACTCTCAATCTCCCCTGCTCGTGGACCACTCCTTCCAGATCCAGTCGTTGCTCATGAAGACGATCTCCCTGCTGCCAGCTGGTCTTCCTCTCTATTCCATCCCTGATGTCCTCCATCATTGCTCCAGTTCCAGACTTACTGTAGCTTATCCTTATCGAAGCTCCAATATTTGTTGTTGTTCCATGGATTCTTCTTGATTTCAGTTGTTGCTGATGTTCCCATGGTTGTTTCGAACGACTGCTTCAGATCCTCGAGTTTTCAGCCGCTGCATATTGGATTTCCATCAATCTCTGATGTTGAAGTCGCTTTCGGGGCGCTGGTCTCCAGCCGAAGTTAATGTTCTTGTGCTTTGGGGGGGGTTAATTATTTGTTGTTAGTATTTGCTTCGCATCGCCTTGTTATGCTTATATGCATGTGTGTTCCACGTGAGGGGGAGTGTTTGGGATGAGGGTGACTCGGATGATCTTTCCGGACCACCCGCCTTCATTCCACACGGCCTCTAGCTTATGTCGTCTGTTGTTAGCGTCTCCTCAGTTTGTCTTTTGATTGGTCATGTGTTGGGGCGCGATTGTGTTGGTCGTTCTAATCTCAACGGATTATGACACGTGGGACCGTGTCGTGAGGGACTGCCCTTTGTGCGAACTATCCCCGACGGATTATCCTCGGTTGCCCGGTTGATGATTTACTCCACATCTTTCATTCACTTTCGCATGTTGTGTGTGTAGATGATGTTGGTTGACCGGTTTCCAGCGAGTCCACGTCGTGTGTGGGTCTTGCGTCGTGTGTGGCTATGTCCCCAACTTGATTCTCCGATTTGGAATTTCCCCCGGTGCCTACCTCCATTGTCATTATTTGATGTGTCCAAGTTGAAGGGTACCCCTTCAGCTTGAGGGGAAGTGTTGGAATTATCAATTCAATGTCGGTCTATTAGAGTTGTAGGTATATTTGGGATTAGTCCTACATTGTTGGTTCGTCTTTATGAGTCTATGTATTTCTATTTAAAGCCTCTAAGTGGATGAATGAAATCACAACTTCTATTTCAATTTCCCCTCTTCGAACAAATGATCAGTATGAGGCAAGACAACCTAGTTATATTGATTAATCGACTATTTTCTCGTAAAAGGAGTCCACACATGCTGCTTCTACACAAGTTTAGTTAAGGAAGAGACAAACCCTAGATTGATCTCCTCCCCTTCGACAAAATGATACGCCATATTAATGAGTTCTCTATAAGTACTTGGAGGTTTCCAGTAACTAAACTTGAAGAGCCGCTCCTGAAGGCCACAATCTAAGGCGATCTAATGCATCGTCGAATCAAACATTATGAATCCCAATAATGTTTTCTTGAAATTTGCCGATATAACAACTAAAGGTTCAGACACCCACTGCTTGATTTTGAAGAGAGCCAATAGACCACTTTTCCTTTTCCTAGAGGTTACAAACCTCAAGAAAAGTTATCATTCTCTAGCATTTCCTTCGAAGTACATAGGAAGTAGTTTGCAGCAAATATCATCTGAGATGTTCTGCAGGGAGACTGCGGACTCAAAATACAAGTGATGATGTATGGGATCCTCTTTTCCCATAAAATGGGAGAGATGTGGTTCTCTAAACCCTACTAGGACAGGATCCCAGCAGCCAGCAGATTGAATCGAAGAAGGAGAGGACCCGTCCTCTTTATAAGGATCAGTAACTTCATCGAAATCTAGAACTCATGAGGGCCCAACACTTGTAGCAACTCTATAGAAAATACATCGCATCCACGCGACCTCTTCATCCTCTTTGTGTTAAGGGTGCGACACTTGTCCGGCATAATGATCGAATATCAGCAGTATTCACCAAATCCCGAGCGACGGGTTCAACTCGATCAGATAATCAAATAAATAATGTGAGAAGGATGTTGAACTGCTTATTGATACTTTTATGTTCTCACGAGAACCTTTCGTTGACTCCCAGCTTCATCTCGCCTAACCATCACAAACATCTTTCACCAACTAGCAGAAATTTAAAGGTCAAGTGTTTATTCTGTTGGGGCTAAAAATAACCTGGCCCTACTTGCACGGTTCATAAGGGTGGAGGCTTGTAAGGAGGAATAATACTTTGATCCACAAGTAATATATCATGGGGAAATTAGGAAAAAAATTCCAGATACAACACAAACCTTTAGTCGTGTGGTGCATCATTGATGGATTTTAGGTTACAAGATTAGTTACACGATTTAAAGGGTTTTTGCGAGAGTAAAAGATTGGAGTTTGCGAGCATAGTTCCAAGGGGATGTGGATACTCAGAGAATTTTATAGATGTTTTTGATGCCCGTCACTATACTTTTCATCCATATTTATACTACTCAAGACCTTGCTAGGTAGGCAAGTTACACATAAATGCATCCCGGCTACAGAGGAGGGCAACCACCGAAAAACAACAAGTCAAAAAAGTACTTGTTATAATACAAAACGATGGCATGCAAAAGTATAGTGTATGTGAAAGCCGAGTTGTCACGAGTTCTCGCAGGTATTCTAAAGAAACGTTCCAGGATAGATAGGAAGTCAAGTCATTTTGGTAGGTTCTGGCAGAGCTTTAAAGAAATCTTAAGGGCTAGTAATAACCTTGCAAATACTTGAGGCGATCTTGAGGCTCATACAACGATGATGGCAAGACCTCGGGAGGATTATGAGGGAGTGTGCAAGCTCTAGACCATAATCATGTCTAGACTTATTATGAAGAAAAGTTCACCGTAATATTGGAAGTTAAGTCATTTTGGTAGGTTTCGTTGAAGCTTCAAAGAAAACCGTGAATGCTAGTAATGACCTTGCAAATAGTGAAGGCGATCTTGAAGCCCATACAATGATGATGGCAGAAACTCGCGAGGTTTGTGAGATTGTGCGCGAGCTCTAGCCCGTAATGTTGTCTAGACTAAATTCTTCTGAAAAAATAAATATCACAAGACTTGACTAGTCGGGAGAGTCTATTAGTAGGATATGATGTATTAGAGAGATTTCTGTAATTAGGAGTAGTCTCCCTTCTATATAAGGAGGGATGTGGAGTCTTAATTTTTTATCTTGAAAGTCTGCGAGAATCTCTTGAAGAGGACACTTAGAGGGAACCAGCCCTCAAGAGCTTGGCATTAGCACACCCTGTGATTGTATCCCACTTATAATCTATTACAATTTATTTTGATGTGTACCAACTTATTGGAACATATAGGCCCTCCTAATAGCTAAACTGAGAATAGAGATTTACAATGGTGGATCTATGGTGGGCACACATTCTACTACAGGATATTATAATTTTATGATTGGAAATATTGTGACATGGAGAAGTAAGAAGTGGCTTACTACAATCAGGTCTAGTGCAGAAACAGAATAATGAAACAGCCCTCGAAATTTGTGATGATGTATAGATCAGGAAACTAATGATGGCTTGGGATACTTTCGCCTGATAAAGTTCATTTACTTTGGAAAACAAAGAAATAGTTCATATTGCTCAGAATCTGTGTTAGGGTTCTAAAGAAAAAGAGAGAACTAGAGAGAACTAGAGAGGAATTAGGGTTTAGGGAGAGGGCGAAGAGAATACCCGTGATAATACTTGCTTGCCTCCCAAGATAAAGCCTCGGGTATAAATATACCTGATCCCAAGAGGGGCCGGTTGGCCCCTCCCCATATGGGGCTGAACCGGGTGGTTCAGCCCCCAAACCGGTCGATCCTAATGAGTGGGGGCTGAACAGGTTGCCGCTTATCTTCTCCTTTCGCCTGCGAGCGTACTGACTCCCAGAGAACCGTGCCAAGTTCGGGGGCGTAACATTCCCCTCTTCATCAAGAACCAACTTGTCCCCAAGGTGGTAGTCCGGGTAGAGCTCCTTAAACTCCAGCAGATCAACCCAAGTATTGTGTGCTCCTGACAAGTGTTTCCATTTGACAAGGAGCTCAGGGAGGTACTCGGTGCCCCTCTATTTCCATTTGATCATCATGATATCCTCGGGCATCAGGCGCAGTTCGCCCGCTATTGTCGCTTCTGGCAGGAATGGGCTAGCCTAAACTGTGTTGTCCGATCTTCTGTTTAAGTAAGGAACATGGAAGGTAGGACGGATGCGCGATCCCTCGGGGAGCGCCAAGGCGTAAGCCACTGGCCTCACTCGGCGGATAATAAGAAAGGGCCCATAGTAACGTGGAGCCAATTTTTGGTTTGTCCTGCAGGCCACTGACAACTGTCGGTAAGGCTGGAGCTTGAGGGAGACATCATCACCCACCGTGAATTCCTTTCCTTGCGATGTTTGTCCACTTGGGCCTTCATGCGATCTTGTGCGGTTCGGAGGTTTGCACGAAGTGTGGCTAAAGTGCGGTCTCGGTCGCGGAGCGTCCTATCAACGATCGGCAAGGCCGTGTTGCCCGGTTCATAGCTGCCCAAGGATGGAGGAGGTGGCCGTAAACGAACTCGAACGGGGTCATCTTGTTGGCTGAATGGTAGGTGTTGTAGCAATATTCGGCCCAGTGCAACCAGCTGGTCCATGTCCTAGGCTCGTCCATCACAAAACAACGGAGGTATGTTTCCACGCCCCGATTGAGAACCTTCGTCTGGCCATCGGTTTGGGGGTGATTAGTTGTGCTGAAGCCTAAACAAGTCCCCTGCAGTTGAAAGATCTCCCACCAGAAATTACTCACAAAAGTCAAATCCTGGTCGGAAATGATAGCCCGCGGTCCGCCATGAAGGCGGACAATTTCTCGAGCAAAGAGATCGGCGACTAACTCGCCTGTGTACGGGTAGCTCAATGCCAAAAAGTGTCCATACTTGGAGAACTTATCAACCACAACCAAGATAACGGACTTGCCCTGAGACTTGGGTAATCCATCGATGAAATCCATAGACATTGTATCCCAAATGTGATGCGGGATCTCCAAAGTTATAAGCATGTCGGCAAGGGTGGTTGTCTCATACTTCTGTCGCTGACACATCTCGCACTGCTGCACAAACTGCTAGATGTCGCGTCGTAATCCCTTCCAAAAAACATTTGCCCACACCCGTTGGAGAGTACGGAGTACTCCCGCATGACCGTCAGTCGATGAAGAGTGGAACTCATGCATCATGACTGTCTTCCAAGCTGAGTTGGGAGGTATGACGACTTGGCCGTGATAATAAAGTCTTCCATTCTGAAGGTGATAGCCCGGTGTAGAGACCTCCCCTTATCGAAGGGCTTCACTAGGGCTCGTAATGCGGGCTCCCGCATAACCTCCTCTTGTACATCATCCAAGGAGTCAAATAGGGGGCCAAAAATTTGGGCGAAGCTGCTCTACGATAAGCGGGATAAGGCGTCAGCTACCACGTTCTCCTTGCCCTGCCTATAGAGAATCTCATAATCATATCCCAACAGTTTCGTTACCCACTTCTGCTGGAGAGGAGATGAGACTCGTTGTTCCAAGAAATGCTTCAAGCTCTGATGGTCAATACGGATTTTGAAGCGTCAACCCAACAAGTAAGGTCGCCACACGGACACCGCATGGATGATTGCTAGCATCTCTTTCTCGTAAGTGGATAGCCCCAAAGTACAGGGAGCCAACGCCTTGCAATAGAAGGCTAATGGCTGACCCTCCTGTATTAATATCGCGCCAATGCCCACGCCCGACGCATCGGTTTCGAGCACAAACTCCTTGTTGAAATCGGGGAGAGCGAGGACGAGTGTGGTCGTCATGGCCTTGTTGAGGACCTGGAATGCCGCCTCCGCCTCCTCCTGTCACAGGAAGGCATCCTTCTGCAATAAATGAGTCAGTGATCATGCAATCTTGTCATAATCTTTCACAAATCGCCTGTAATATCCCGTAAGCCCTAGGAAGCCCCGTAATGCCCGGACTGTATGAGGGAGAGGCCACGACAGCATGCTCTCGATCTTCTTTGGGTCTGCTTTGACGCCGCGAGCGGATACCAAATGCCCCAGGTACTCGACCTCTTCCTGTCCAAACGAACACTTGGATTGTTTGGCGTAAAGTTGGTGCTGGCAAAGGATGGTGAAGACGTGCTCGACATGGGTCAGGTGCTCCTCCCAATTGGCGCTATATATGAGGTTGTCATCAAAAAATATCAATACAGAGCGGCGGAGAAGAGGGCGAAAGATATTGTTCATAACTGTCTAGAACGTGGAAGGGGCGTTGGTGAGCCCAAAAGGACACACGAGCAACTCATAGTGCCCATCATGCGTGCGAAATGTTGTCTAGTGTATGTCCTCTCACATTCGAATTTGGTGGTAGCCCGACCGGAGGTCGAGCTTGGTGAAAAGACGAGCGTCGTGAATTTCATCTAATAGTTCTTCGATCAAAGGAATGGGGAACTTATCCTTGATGGTCGAGTTGTTCAAGCCGCGGTAATCCACACAAAATCGTCACGACCCATCCTTCTTCTTGACTAGGATGATGGGAGAAGAGAAGGAACTAGTACTGGGACGGATAATGTCGGCGGCAAGCATTTCTCTGACGATGCGCTCGATCTCGGTCTTCTGGATGTACTGATGACGGTACGGTCGAATGTTGGTAGGCTCGGCCCCCGTCTTGAGTTGGATCTGATTGTCTCTGAACCTTGGTGGTGGAAGCGTACTGGGTTCCTGAAATATGTCTGCATACTGAGCCAGCATTGCCTGCATCTGAACTGGTACCACTAGAAGGAGTTGCGAGGGTCGATGTAATCTGCATGAACACCGCCATCGTGTTGTCCTGATCCCCTAGTCGCTCCAAACTTTGAAGGGATATCTCCTTCACCGGGTAGGATTTGAGGCCCCCCAAACAATATTGTTTCCCGTGTTGTAGAAACTTCATCGTCATCGGATCCAAGTCAAAGTTCACCTGCCTCAACTGCCGCAGCCACTGTACCCCAAGCACCATGTTAGAGCCTCTAATAGGCAGGAGGTAGACGTTAGTTCGGCCCGAATACCTCTGTATCCGGAGTTCCACCCCCTTCATAACTCCCTCGCACTGAAGTTTGCTTCCATCCGCCACCATGACATGGAAGATAGCTCCCCGATCAATCACATGTCCCACACGCTGCGCCACATCGGGATGGATGAAGTTGTGGGTGCTCCCACTATCCACCAAGATCGTCACCCATTCCTGGCGAACCTTCCCTGGCATCCGCATAGTGAGGGGAGCGTTGCATCCCTCCATCGTCTGTATGGACACGCCAAATTCGGTCAAATCCAAGTTCTCTTCCACTCCTGGTGCGGAAATGAGCTCGTCCTCCACATCCTCAAGTAACATATAAACCTGTATCTTTTGACATTTGTGCCTGGGCGTGTACTTGTCATCGCAATTGAAACATACCCTTCTCCTTCCATGCCTGAAGCTCGTCCCATGATAGTCGTGTCACAGTTGGTTTGTCGGTCGTCAGTGGCTCTCTCGGGCGGCTGTCAGGGTAGTCGTGGTTCTCCCCGTGGTGCGGGTACGTTGCCTTTTGAAGCGTTCCTCCTGGATGCGGGCTAAGCTAATGGCATGATTTAAACTGCATGGCATATATGAGTGAACCTCGTCACGCAGATGTTCCTTGAGTCCTGACACGAAACAGCTGAGCAACATTCTTTCTTCCCAGTGTACTCTATTTGCCAACTTTTCGAATTTCGTGTGATATTCCATCGATGTCCCCTTCTGTCGCAAATTCTGAAGGAGGGTCTCGAAGTTCTCGTACTCCAATGGCCCAAATCTGGCAGTGAACCACTCCACGAAATCAGTCCAAGCAACATAATCCTTGCCCCTCATAAACCATTATGTCCACTGAAAGGCATCATCCTCCAAGTGAAAAGATGCTAACTATACTCATTGGCCCTCTGGAACCTGCTGATAACTGAAAAAAAGTTCAGCCTTCTGCACTCATTCCAAAGCGTACCCGTCGTTGAACTTGGGAAAATTCATACGTGTCAATTTCGGGGGCATGTGAGGTCGCGGAGTGACCTGGTCGTGCCAACCCGGTTCTTGTCCATCCATGTCGGCCTCCTTTGCTCCGTGGGATCGATGTGTGCGCTTGGGTATCCTTGGCGGTGCATTGCGCCCATCTGTAGAGGCTATACGCCCCAAGGAGCGGCGGCTTCGTAGCCCCCTGGCGGCCCGCCGCCACGCGGGTGGGGAAGGAGACCCCCCGCACGCCCCCCCCCCCCATTGGAGGAGTCGGAACTCCCAGGGCCCGTCTGATTCCGCCCTGCTCCCCACCAAAGCGCCTCCAGGGCGTGCGCCAAAATCCAGTCTCTCCAACCCCGAACGGGGCAGATCCCGCGCCCAGTGAGGTCCTGTGACCCCCCCCCCATCCTACTGCTGCAGTGGATCCTGCCCCTGCACGCGCGGTTTCCGCCGATCCGGACATCTCTCCCCCTTGCGGTGCGAGTGGGTGAGACCCCGTCATCTCTAGGGCGGGGTTTTGCGAACCTCCGGCCTCCCCGCTCGTTGTTATCTTCCCTTTCAGATTTTGCGACAACAATGCTTTGATTTCTTCCATACGGGCGTCGATCTGTTCCTCCAACCGTTATGTGGAAGTCCTCATCTTTTCCTCGATGGAGGCTACCGAATCCGTCAATCCGATATAGTTTTCCTCTAGGGTTTCCAATCGGTTTATTTCCTATTGCGAGCGAGTGGTAACCATGGTCGTAGGACGATGCTCTGATACCAAATGTTAGGGTTCTAGAGAAGAAGAGAGAACTAGAGAGGAATGTAAAAAGGAATTAGGGTTTAGGGAGAGGGAGAAGAGAATACCTGTGATAATACTTGCTTCCCTCCCAAGATAGAGCCCTGGGTATAAATATACCCGGGCCCAAGAGGGGTCGGTCAGCCCCTCCCCATATGGGGCTAAACCGGGTAGTTTAGCCCCCAAGCCGGCGGATCCTAATGAGTGGGGGCTGAACCGGCTGGTTCAGCCCCATTGCCGCTTATCTTCTCGTTCCGCCTGCGAGCGTACTGACGCCCAGAGAACCGTGCCAAGTTCGGGGGCGTAACAATCCGACTCAATGTAACTATACCAAGCATATAAAGATTAATGGAAAATAGAAAATTTATAGAGAAAAGAATGGATAATGGTTCCTCCTGCATTGTGTTAGTCTGTTAGATTCAAAGATCAGCTTGCAAACATTTCTATGAAGGGTTTAAATGTTTGGTCTTTTCCTGCAAATTTAATTGAGTATGTGTAATCTTTATACTCAACTTGAGGGGTAGTGCTAAGAGTAGAATAGGTATTTTTGTAGTTATGATCATTTTAGAGATTCTCTTTTTATGTTTGCATTTAATTTCCATTGGCTTTATATAGACTGCTTACTTGTAGCCTGCTAAACAGTAATGAGAACAGTATTTCCATAAAAATAAATGATTAAAAACATAGCACGTGTGCCACTTTTAATAAAAGATAAATATTAATATTCAAAGAGTCTTACCAAGCGCCCCCCTGCAATTATGGCTGTTATAGCAACTATTGCCTTGACAGCAGCCAGTCCAAGGGCTTCTGCTATTGCTTGAAAACCAACCTGAAAGAAGCAATATGTTCTATAAAGCTACATATGTATGTTTATGCACAACAAGAAACAAAAAGGGCAAACTGAAAGCATACATGACCGCAAAAATATTACCAAGAAAAGGCCATTACGCACAAAAGCTACTTTTGTATTAAATATTTTTGTTAATTTTATCAGATATTATGAAGCTTGTATATGTAACAGCTACTTTTTTGGCGAAATTTAAAATATAAATAATTAATTATTAAACAATAAATGGAATGCTATTGCAAAGTTTTCGAAATATTTTGACAGGAATCTTACAAGGAGTTTTCTTTATTCATTTTTTTATTTTATTATTTCATCTATATTACTTTATCTATAAGTGTTAGAGAAGCCCATTTAACTAGGCCCATTTTGTATTTTTTATTGTTATTTCTCTCTCCTCTTTAGTCTCACATCATGTATAGGACCTTGCTCTCTCTTTCTCTCATCTATATATTTGTACTCATTCTTTGTATTTTACACAAGTGAACATATATACAAGGTTGTTTTTCCTCTTCTCTACATGGTATCAGAGGCACCGGTCCTCCTTGGGCGGCTTCCCTCTGCTTAACCACCTCTCTGCTTGTGGTCTCTCTTCCGTGTGTGCGGCCTGCTGCGGACTGACCTTCTGTCCGCTGCCTGCTCTTGCCGCTCGGTCTCTTGCGGCCTGTTTTGCCTATCCGCTTCGCTTCTCTTCTTCCCTCTCCTCTCTGTGGTTCCACCCCTCCCCTCAGGCCTCTTATAGCCTTCCTGTGGGGTCCACCTCTCCCTTTTCTGTTCCGGGTCCAGACCGCACTCTCTTCTCGCGCGGTCTCCCTCTTGCTATCCGGCGCGACCTCCTGCGGCCTGTTCCTGCTCGCCGCTTTCTGCCTTGTCGCAGAATCCTTCTCGCGCGGTCTGCGGCCTCTTTCAACCTTGTCGCAGAATCCTTTCTTTGCTCGCCACGGCCTGTTGCTCGTCGCGGCCTCTTTCTATCAGCTTGAGTGTTCTTTACTCGCGGTCTCTTCTCTCTGCCCGCTCGTGGCCTCTTTATTCTCTGACCGCTGTTGTGCTCAGCCAGACCGTGCGGACTGTTGCCTCCTGCATTTAGGTCGCGGTCTGCTCCTCCTCTTTCTATCCGCTTGAGTGTTCTTTACTCGCGGTCTCTTCTCTCTACCCGCTCGTGGCCTCCTTCTCTGACCGCTGCTGTGTTCAGCCTGACCGTGCGGACTGTTGCCTCCCGCATTTAGTTCGCGGTCTTCTCCTCCTCCTATCCGCGCGGTTTGGTCTCTGTCCGCTGGTCTCTATCCGCCTCTGGTCGCGGCCTCCTCCTGCTGCTGGTGTCTTCACATCGTGACCAGGCGGTCTCCGTTCTAGTCGTGCGGACTCCTCTTCCTCCTCCTATCCGCGCGGTTTGGTCTCTGTTCGCTGGTCTCTATCCGCCTCTGGTCGCGGCCTCCTCCTGTCGTTGGTGTCTTCACATCGTGACCAGGCGGTCTCCGTTCTAGTCGTGCGGACTCCTCTGTTGCCGGTCTGCCCTCCTAGCCGCTTCCCCTCCATGAGTTCTTCTGCTGATTCTACCGGCACGGCGGCTCCTCCTGCAGACCGCCCGGCCTCTATTCCAGAAATACGGGATGAACTCCGTATTACTACTATATCTCTGACTGACAAGAAGAATTTTGTCGAATGGGCGCATTTTGTTCGTCGGGTACTGCAATCCAAGGGGTTTCTTCATCACTTGACCAAGGTGGTTACCGGTACTCCTACTGACGATTGGTTACGCAATGATAGTCGTGTGCAGACATGGATCCTTAATTCTCCTGATAGTGAATCCTATCGCCTGGCCATGTACCACGAGACGGGCCAAAGGCATGTGGGACAAGCTTCATACCCTTTACTCCGGCAAGGATAGTCTCCACCATCTGTATGACATTATCACTGCTCTCCAAGCCCTTGATAGCAGAGGTGCGACCGATCTGACCTCCTTTGTTGCTCAGGCTCGGTCTTTGGTCGAGGCGTGGATCCAACATCAGCCTCCTACTGTGGACCTCGCTGCCCAACGTGCCAAAAAGGAAGCTGTGGGTATAGCCATGATGATGGCTCGGCTACCCCATCACCTTCACAGTGTACGGGCTCACATCCTCTCCTCTACTGTTACCCCGTCATTCTCAGATGTGTGTTCAATGCTGCTTCTCAAAATCACCCCGCCTCCGGATGTGTCTGGACCTCCTTCTCCGGCTCTTGTCAAGCAGGTCCCTGCTCCTTTACTGCTTCTTCCCTCTTCAGTCCGTGGAGGCCGCTCTGATTCTCGGGGACGTGGTCGAGGTGGACGGCCTCGGCCTAAGTGCTCGTTCTGCGACAAAGATGGGCATCTTGAAGCCACGTGTTATCGCAAGCATGGTCTCCCTCCTCGTCCGCAGGCGTCTATTGCTGCCACCGACTCCTCTCCCACTCGTACTGACCTCAACGAGGTTCGCCTCCAGCTCCAGCATCTTCATGGACTGCTTAGCCGCCCGCCAGCCTCGGTTGCTTCCGCTGCCTCCATCTCCAATGAAGGTATCGCCTGCCTCTCCTCTGGCCCACGATGGATCCTCGATTCTGGTGCCACTCATCACATCACCTCTGTTCGGCTGCCTCAGTACTTGTCTTCCCCTCACCCGAAGTACATTACTATGGCCAATGGGGCTTCTGTCCCTGTCTCTGGATGTGCTGATATTCCTCTCACCTCTTCTCTTCTTCTGCGCTCGGCTCTTCATGTTCTGGGCTCTCCTTTCAATTTACTTTCTGTTGGTCGTCTTACTACTGATTTACATTGCTCAGTGACCTTTACTTCTTCTTCTTTTCTGATACAGGATCAGCAGACGCGGACTATCATTGGTAGGGGGCGACTGCAGGACGGGCTCACCTTCTCGATGACTCGCCTCTGTCTCCTCGCCTCTGTCTCCTCATCAGATTGGCATCGACGTCTTGGTCATGCTCCTCCCCCAGTCCTCCAGAAGGCTCTCCCGGATGTATCTCTTCCTGCTTTTCAGTGTGAAACCTGTATTTTGGCAAACAGTCATGTTCATCGTTTCCTTCTCATTGTACTCGGAGCTCCGCTCCTTTTATATTAGTACACTCCGATATATGGGGTTCGTACAAGATTACTAGTATTTCTGGTTATCGGTACTTCCTTACATTTATTAATGATTACTTGCGCATGACATGGTTGTATCTTCTTCGCGATCGTTCTGAGCTTCCCCACGTCTTCCGGGCGTTCATTCTTGAGACTCGCACTCAATTCTCTGCGCCCATTCGCACTATTCGTACCGACAATGCGTGAGAGTTCACTGGTCATGACTTCGCGACCCTCTGCTCTGACTTTGGTATTATTCACCAAACCTCGTGTGCGTGTACTCCACAACATAATGGTGTCGCCGAGGGCAAGAACCGTCACCTTCTTGATGTAGCTCGCTCCCTTATGCTTCAAATGAAGGTTCCCAAACCATACTAGAACTTTGCGCTCTCCACGGCCTGCTTTCTTATCAACCATCTACCGTCCTCCAGAATGCTACTCCGTTCGGCCTCCTATTTCCCTCCACTCCGCCTTTTCCTGTTACTCCTCGAATATTTGGGTGTACTTGCTATGTTCACCACCTCGGCCCCTCTACCGACAAATTGGATCCCCGTGCGGCCAAACATATTTTTGTAGGTTACTCGCGCACTCAAAAGGGGTATGTGTGTTATTCACCTACTACCCGCAAGGTTACTGTCTTTGCGGGCGTCACTTTCCGGGAAGATGTTCCCTTCTTTTCTGCTCTGGATATCGCTCCCATTCCAGAGCCCGTCGTTCGTCCTATCATCCCTGTTCCCCACTCCTCATCATCTCCTCCTCCTGCCCAACCTCCGGTTCATCCGCCTCCACCTGTTATTCGGGTCTATTCTCGTCGTTCTCCTCATCCCGTTGCCCCACTGCCGTCGGCTTCGACCTCTGATGCTCCGCCACCTGCTGCTTCGGTTCCAGCCTCCACCGCTCATCCGCTGGCAAATTACGTCTCTCTGCATCGCCTTTCGCCGCCACTTCGTCACTTTGCCACATCATTATCCTCTGTTTCTGTCCCGAACTCTATGCAGAAGGCGCTTCAACATCCCGGTTGGCGGGCTGCCATGGAGGAAGAAATGACGGCCCTTTGGGCCAACCAGACCTGGGCCCTGGTCCCTCTACCTCCCGGTCAGCACCCTGTTGGGTGTAAATGGGTTTTTGTCATCAAACATGCTCCAGATGGCACTATTGCCCGACTGAAGGCCCGACTGGTGGCCCGTGGCTTCACTCAGCAGCAGGGTCTTGATTATGAGGAAACTTTCTCTCCGGTGGCCAAGCTCAACACGGTTCGTGTGCTTCTCTCTGTGGTTGTACACCGTCGCTGGCCCCTTCATCAGCTCGATATCAAGAATGCCTTTTTGAATGGCGATCTTCAGGAAACCGTCTACATGCGCCAACTGCCCGGGTTTGAGACCACGGGGGAGTCTCATGTGTGTTTTCTAAAGAAATCCATCTATGGTCTCAAACAATCCACTCGGGCGTGGTTTGACAAATTCAGCAAGGAGGTTCAGGATATGGGTTTCACTCGGAGTTCTGCTGACTTCTCCCTTTTCACCCGACACCGGGCAACTGGAACCGTCCTT
Source organism: Platanthera zijinensis (assembly GCA_039513925.1). Classification (NCBI taxonomy): domain Eukaryota; kingdom Viridiplantae; phylum Streptophyta; class Magnoliopsida; order Asparagales; family Orchidaceae; genus Platanthera; species Platanthera zijinensis. The sequence goes on from CM077080.1 coordinate 74,069,273, forward strand.
TGTTGGTTTATGTTGACGACATCCTACTTACTGGGGATGACTCAAAGGGGATTCAAGCGGTCAAACAACATCTGAGCACCGTGTTTCTGACCAAAGACCTAGGGCATCTTCGTTACTTCCTCAGTCTTGAGGTTGCACGACGACAGGATGGGTTTGTCCTCTCCCAACGGAAGTATTGCCTCGATCTTCTCAAAGATGCTGGCCAGTCTGGTTGTAAGCCAGTTAATACCCCGATGGAGGCAAATCACAAGCTCTGTGCTCATGCCTCTGATAATGATCTGCTTCTCCAGAACACGGAATACTATAGACGCCTTGTCGGAAAGTTGATCTACCTAACAGTCACAAGGCCTGATATATCGTTTGTTGTTGGGGTTGTTAGTCGGTTCATGCATGCTCCCCGGGTTTCTCATCTCCAAGCTGTTGAACGGATTCTCCGGTACCTTAAGGCAGCTCCGGGTCAAGGGCTTGTTTACAAAACCTCCACCTCTGCTCCAGCATTGGTTGCTTACTCTGATGCCGATTACGCTGGTTCCCTGGACGATCGGCGGTCAACCAGTGGGTTCTGTACTTATTTTGGAGGTCATCTCATTACATGGAAAAGTAAAAAAACAAGCCGTGGTCGCTCGATCCTCCGCGGAAGCTGAATACCGATCGATGGCATCGGTTGTCTCTGAACTCACATGGCTTGAAAGCCTTCTTGCTGACTTGGAAGTAAAACTTCCTTCATCTGCTGTTCTATTTTGTGATAGTCAAGCGGCCATACACATAGCAAAGAATCCGGTGTTTCACGAGCGTACGAAACATATCGAGGTTGACTGTCACTTCATACGGGAAAAAGTTCAGATGAAGAAACTTGAATTAAAGCATGTTCCGGGCACTGATCAAGTTGCTGATATTCTCACGAAGGCTTTATCAAGTACCTTGTTCTACCAGTGTTTGTCCAAGCTAGGTGCATATGATCTATACGCTCCAGCTTGCGGGGGAGTGTTAGAGAAGCCCATTTAACTAGGCCCATTTTATATTTTTTATTGTTATTTCTCTCTCCTTTTTAGTCCTCCATCTTGTATAGGACATTGCTCTCTCTTTCTCTCATCTATATATTTGTACTCATTTTTTGTATTTTACACAAGTGAACATATATACAAGGTTGTTTTTCCTCTTTTCTACACAGATAAATACTAAATGAGATGGGCCTGGGCACGTGTTGATGAAGGCTTAACATCATATAATGTCAGGGCTTATATAATGGCCGGTTTGATTATATCTATAGATACACACATTATTGGCAGGTCAACAAAATAATTCTTACTCAATTCGGAGTACCCATCAAAAGAAATAAGTTACATTTTCAGAAAAGTAGATCTAGCATACATTATTCCTAGGTATAAGCATATTATACTTGACAGTCGATGTAGGTTATGTTTATGTTAGAACTAGGGAGTTATTTTGTGTATTTTTTGTGTATTTTTACTTATTTGCCCTTTCCCTTATATTTCTCTACTCCTACATATAGAGGAGTGTAACCCTTGATCAATAATAATGTGATACTCTAATTTTCAGCATGTATCAGAGCAACCCTAATTTCCTTATCGCTCCAAGTCCATCGCTGCTCAAATTCTCGTGCTCGACGACTATGCCACGTGTCCCGGCGACCTCTCCTTCACTTGACCGCGCCTTCTCTCATTTCTCTCGCGCAAGCAACCCAAACCACGCCTCCTCCGCTAGTTTCGTGCACCCTTCCGCGTTGCTTCTTCCCGCCGCCCTGTTGTTCTGTGTTGATCGGTTCATACAGGCGCCGAACCTTCTATGGGGTTGTAAATACCTCTCCAACGACTCTCTCTATTCTTGAAGGGATCGTTTTCCTCCTCATTCTTATACCCAATTGTGATTTCTCTTGGCTCCATTGTCGGGCTTGATCTCAGTTTCTTCTCTTTATAAGAGAAACCCCATATTTCAGACTCTTTACTCTTAAACCCAGGTCCCCAGCAATCCTTTGAAATCTATTCTTGGATTGCCATGTCTAGGAGTGTTAACTCTTCGATTATTTCATCCGGCGAAGGTGCCTCTTCCACTCACGGGACTTACATGGGATTCATTAGTGAAAACCGCGACCACAACACTCCCCAAATTACCACCATTAGAATGGATGGCACCAACTACCTCTCATGGGCTCGTTCTATCACCCTTGCCCTAAAAAGTCAGCATATGATTTGATATATCAGTGGTACCACCAGAGAACCTGCTTCCATTTAACCGGATTAGCTGCAATGGGAGTCTAAAAACTACTTAGTTATGTTTTGGCTTACCAACTCCATGCATGAATCCATTGCCCGCAATTATCTCTTCTTCGATACAGCAGCTGATATCTGGAAAAGAGTTGAGGTCACCTATTATTGTCGAGGGAATTCCGCTCAGAACTTTCAACTGCGACAGCGGATATTTCTTCCGCGATAGGATGACCATCCTCCTTCTGTCTAATACTTAGAATTACACTCTTGTGTCCTCGGAGGATGAAATGTTAATTCAAGCTTGGGAAGAACGCAACCGAATTTTTGAATTCCTTCATGGTCCGCATCGCGATTTAGATCAAATTGGTATCTGATTCTTGGTCACTCTCCTCTTCCCTCCTGTTAGAAGTGAAGAATGTTTTCCTCCATGGGGATCTAGAAGAGGAGGTATACAAGCCCCTACCTTCGGGTCCTGCTCTTGAAAGATCTGGAGGGAAGGTCTGTTGATTGAAAGAGGCTCTATACGGCCTGAAACAGTCTCTTAAGGCCTAGTTTGGAAGGTTCCATAGAACCATGATGACATTTTGTTACACACAAAGCAATGTTGATCACACCCTATTTACCAAGCACGGGGAAGGGGAATTGACTGCTCTCATAGTCTACGTGGACGACATTGTTATAATAGGGGATGAGATACAAACTCTGAAGGAAAGACTAGCAAGGGAATTCGAGATAAAAGACCTTCAAAATCATAAGTAGTTCCTAGGTATTGAAGTTGCCAGATCTAAGTATGAGATCTTCATCTCTTAGAGAAAATGCATTCTTGATTTGCTTGAGACATCGAGGATGAGTGGGTATAGACCCCGTTGACACCCTAATTGAAGCCAACCATAAACTTGAAAGAGATGACGGAGAAGTTATTGATGACATCACTGGATTCCAACGACTGGTGGGGCGTCTTATTTATTTTTCCCATACTCGCCATGATATCTCATATGTGGTTAGAATTATCACCCAATACATGTATTCACCAAAGTCTCGTCACTTCGATGCTGCCCACTGAAACTTACGATACCTCAAGTCCTCTCAGGAAGGGGGATCCTGTTCTCACCAAGTAAAGAGTTAACAATTGAAGTTTACACATATGCAGACTGGGAAGGATCTGTTGATGGCCAGGTATTGTTCTCTAGTCGGCGGAAATCTGGTAACTAGGAGAAGAAAAAAAACTTGTGGCTACCAAATCAAGTGATGAAGCAGAATTCAGAGAGCTATGGCTCATGAATTTGTGAAGGTCAGTAAATTCGCTCCATTATGAATGACCTTGGTATTGAGAAATGGGGACCTGTCAGACTTTACTATGACAACAAGGTTATCATTAGTATTGCACACAATCATGTTCAACACGACCGCACAAAGCATGTTGAAATTGACAGACATTCCATCAAAGAAAATATAATGAGAGGAGACGTGAGGACACTGTCTATTCCGCCTGATCACTAGTTGACTGATGTTCTCACTAAGGGATCGAGTCCGAGTGCCTTTGAAAAAATAATGGGAAAGTTAGGCATGATAGATCTCACACACCCAACTTGAGGGGTGTTAGAATTGGGGAATTATTGTGTATTTTTACTCATTTGTCCTTTCTCTTGTATTTCTCTCTCCTACATTTAGAGGATTGTAACCCTTGATCAATAATAACGTGATATTCTACTTCCAACAGTTTAGATTGGCTGAATGTTCAACATGAACCTATGGATCAGGTGGGCAGATTTTGGAACATCTTAAATGAATTATTAGCATATCATAAGGCCATCTTCTTTTTCATTTTTTTATGAATATTGATTCGAAAAGATTACCTAGATGGTACCAATTTACTCTTTTAGTTGATTTCCAGTTATGATCTTGATGCGGGCTTCATTAAAAATGCTAAAACTATAGACCACACAAGATTAAAGACAAATATGTTTTTGCAGCAAATAATTAAGATTAGAGCATACCCCTCCTTTGGAAGAATTCGGTGAAATTAGAGGTATTAGTATTAGCAAAACAACCACAGCCAAGTCCTGCAAAAGATGACAAATATGGTTAGAGGTAGCAACTTAGATTTAAAAAGTACTAAATAACAATCAGTGAGACTCAAATGTGTGAGCTAGCACGCAAGGTTAAAGTTCTTTCCTCCATAAGTCAAAAAAAGTAACAGTAAATCCATCGTGTTCCCGTGTATTCACTTATGCATTGAAGGGAAATAAGAAGTGTGAAATAATATATATTCAACTATCATACTAAAGAGAGATCTATTAAACAGACACTAGAAATAATGCAAGCAAAACATTCCTATGGTTGTAAGCATGATATAACCATGACAATTGCAATGCACTACATTTTGTGGAAGTAGTTGTTGGCTGCAACTACAAGTGAAATGCATACCTGAAAAAGTAAAACAGAAAATGTAGCACGACCATGACGTGATGTGCTCTCACCCCTTTCTTGGAGCACCTGTCAAAGAAGAAGAAACTTTTTGTAATGAAAAAAAATATTCTGATAATAAAAAAAAGTAAAAATATTCTGCTATGTAGTTGTACATGCAACACCTCATTACGATATGGACCAGACCAGTGCCCGCATCACAACTCAGAACCAAATGACACGCACAAGAATGATGTACAAACAAAAAGTCAAATAATATTTACAGATGCATACACATTAATATGATACTACGATAAAAACAAACTGACAATTATACTAAAATTGTATTCATGTTACGGATCATGGAGAAAAAATATAAAGTGTTTCAAGTACAAAGCAATTGCACCATATAGACGACTACCCCTCCTTTCCATGCATGAGTTTAAATAACGAGGTCAGTCGTTGTTGACTCAATACCTCCATCCCTTCACGCACTCTAATGGAAACTAGGGGACTATCCAATATCACAACCAGTATATCAGCACTTCTAAACATATATAGTGCGTCAATTATGCATAATTAAGACAGGTAGAATTAAAACTTAAAAGCATGTAACTGAAAGGAATTAAATGAATTGGCATAGGATTAGTTATTTATTTCTTACTTGTTAAAGCCCAAGACTAAAAGCCCACATAGAGCTCATTGTATTTTTCTCCTTGTGTTTAGCCCCACATCTCAAAGTGTATATTCTTCCTCCTCCTCTACTCCACATAAAGAGGGAGCTCCCATATAATACGTAAGATTTTTTGAAATAATATTTATTTATATTTCAAACTTTCACATGGTATCAGAGCAGGTAATTCTTCGTTGCTCTCCTTTCGCATCACCTTTCAAGTCACATGTCTACTCTCCTGGTCTCACAGAACTAATAACGTAAACTCGCCAAGACCAACATCGACAAGCTCGCCATTCTCATATTGCCTACCGACCCTACGATGTCCCGCGCATAGTGGTCCCATGTCCGTAAATACTCCTCGTCAAGCTAGTCCGCAAATACTCCTCTCATGAGTCTCCCTCCAGAGACCTCATCCTACGAACTCTATTGATGCGTACCTCGCCGCTCGTCAAGCTCATGTAATCCCCACACCAACAGAATTTACCTCTTGTACGCCAGAAGTCGACGATCCAGAATTGTCAACCCGAGCGATTCCCCACTGCCAACCTCATGCGGGTTCTCTCGTCATCAGCATGTAAGTTTATGCCTTCTGCAAGCTGCTAAACCGCCAATCCCGTCCCTGCGGGCTCTCCCAGCAAGTTGCATCACTGCGACACTTCCTACGAGTTCTGTCTGCTTATTAACAACCACTTACGCACTTTGTGCTCGCTACCAGCCTCCTACGTGTTCTGCGTACTTCTAGCACTCCATATCTTATTGCAAATTTTTCTTGAGAACTTGTCAGCTCCTCCGCCGAACACATCGATCTTCCTTGTGTTATTGAATTATGGCCAATCCAATATTCCCTTCTACTCCTGCCAACATTGCTCCTCAAGCAATCATTTTCAGTGTCACTGGAAAACTCGGCACGGAGTAAAAATTAACTTGACCAAATTATCCCGATTGGAGTGACTCATTCAACTTCCTTTTGTGATCTCAACGCAAATGACATCATCTTACTGGCATTCCTCTCGACACCGCGTCTCCTGCATATGCTGATTGGGACGCCAGTAATGTTCATGCTCGCACATAGCTTGCAAGCGGTCTTTTTGATGCATGTTTGTTCATCATCCATCATGACGACACTACGAAGGTTGTGTGGGATCATCTTGGTACTCTTTACTCCAAGAGTGTCAAACTCTCTCGCATCTACACCTACTATTATGATCTCTTCAGTCTTCACTCACCAACACTCTCTTTTGATGTTGCACATTCGAGAGTTCAATCTCTCAGCGCAAAACTCCTTCAATATCGGCCCTTCTCTGCTGACCTTTCCACTCAGCAAAAACGTTTTCACGAACTCCTAGTGGTTTGGTATCTCCTTCGCCCTTCAAATTTTTATGCGATGATATGCCAACAAATCTTGGGAAAAAATAAACACTCACACCTTGGATTCCATTGAGGATTGCATCTCTAATGTTACCCACCATTTCCAACGACCTTTGATCATGTCCCCTCCGCCTTTCGATAAATTTGCCCATAGGGCCGATCGTGGAGCTCAACATGGTCGTTGAAGGCGCATCGGGGGTCATGGGAGACCCTGGCCTCTTTGCTCTCATTATGGTTGGCTTGGTAATATTGTAAAGAAAAGCCTATTGAAGCATCCTCACCTCCGTCTTCACCCATGTCAGTACCACTACGCCTGAGTGACTGAGCCTTCTACCTCCCGGTCCACCCTGCCACAAATGTTTGAACACTGGTTCTCTTCTACGGATATTGAGGCTCTCATCAATGCCCTCAAGCAATCCACTTCCATTTCCACGTGCAACAGGAGATCACAGGAAGGGCGTGCTCGGGCAGACGACGCTCGGGGGAACTAGACAAGAGCGCTCAGACGGCGCTCAGGCAGTTGGCGAATCTGGCGGAACTGCAACTCGGGCAGAACTGGCGACTTACGATCGATGGATATGGTGAGGGCACGAGGCGGATAAGGCGAATCGAGGGAGAGGCGCAGCAGGCGATCAATGGAGAGGCGTGCTAGGGCAGAACGGCAGAACCCTGGCACAGACGGAAATGAAAATCGCGCAAAACTAAGGCACTGGAGGCGGAATGGCGAGCGGTAAGGCAGGTCGGACCAAATTGATACGTTCCCGAAGAAGAATACGACAAGGAGGGAAGGCAACTAGAAGAGAGAGAATAGGGAATTTAGAAGAAGCTAGGGAGCAGCCCTAAATTTCATTCATCCAAAAGATAATCTGCATACAAGCATACAACCATTATAGGTGTGGAGTGCGAATAGCGATAGTCTGGTGTGTGCATAGAGAAAACAAAAATAACATTCAAACATAAAAATTTAGATAACAATGGTTTTTGCAGTCTCCTCCAATCTTGGTGAGCTAGGGGCCGTCGCCTTTCACCTTCCTTTGAGTGTAGACTCTTCCTGGTATGTTGTCAGTATGCGCGGCTATAACAGGTTGATATCCACTCGTGAGAGGAAGATTCCTTAAAGAGTTCTTCTCTCTTAAGAGAGCTCAAAACAAGACAATGATTCAAGATCCCCTAAAAGACTAACTTTAACTCTCTTATGGAGGTGGGCGTGGGGCATATATAATTACAACAATGCCCTAAGGCTACGTAAGTAGGTAGGGGGACGCATGGATGGCCTGGGGTGTTTTCTTCGTATCATCAGCCTTCAACTGAGCAATGACACTAAAGGATATAAATTTAAGAGCAAAATTTAGGTGAAAGTGAAAAAAAATGGAACAAGAATATTGCCACTAGAATGGCAGTTTCTAGCTTCCGGAACTTGCTTTAGAAATCCATAAAGCATAATGATCATATAAAAGCAGATGCTTAAACATGTTATGTACCAAGTCCAAAGAAGAGATCAAACTACACCTGCAAAACAACCGCAGTGGATGACAAAGCCAGACCATTACCAATAACAATTGCTGCAGGGCCTGGAACCTTGGCAATAAAATGGGCAGCCAAGCCGAATGCAACTGCAGTCACAAGAACCTAAAATTGACCATGAACACCATGAAACTCTAAAACAAATTCTGCAGGCCATCCAAAAACCCAAAAACATGAGTTTGAGTTAATTTAACGTTACCTGAGCAGAGCCTAGCCCAAAAACGAACTTCTTCATTGAACTTAGCCTTTCCACAGAAAGCTGAAACATGTGAGGGTAACCATATTCAAAAGCTTCAATTTAGGGTTTCAGAAGATAAATTAAATACTCCAGGATACTACCTCTAGTCCAATATTGAAAAGCAGAAAAACAACTCCAAACTCAGCAATGGCCTTTGTCCCATGAACATGGCGAATAATAGACAGCCCATAAGGACCAATAAGAATGCCAGCAGCCAGGTATCCTAGTACAGGACTACCTGGAACATGTAGAAAGGGCTCAGCTGAATGAATAGAGCTTCTATTTTAAGGGAAGTGCAATAAAATTTGTCAGCCAAACAAGAGGTTCATCATCATCATGATCGTTGTTATCATCAATAGCTTTGTAATAATTATTTGATATCAGATTTAACTTCATTTGGGGCGCCTTTTGAGTATGGTGGAACACGCATGGAACACCACGAGTGGGGTGATCCCTTAGGGCGCCACCTTTCTGCGTTCCAATCAAAAGTAGGTAGAGCGTGAAACCCTTTTTTGGTGCATTTCTCCACTGCACATGGAGCACCACAGCATCATTCCACGGTGGACATTCAACAGCTCCTTCCTGGAAACCATTTCAACTAAGCCTTCATGAATCATCATTTCCATGTGTTATTGTTAAGCGTGGCCAAGGATGTTAAATCTGAACTACACAAATAATTTTAAAACAACTTTCATAAAAAACGATCTTGTGTCTATCATTTCTCCTACCTAATCCTTCAAAACTAACTATATCTACTCATTTAATTTGTGGACTTTCTATAGCATTCTAATCTATGAATCTCATAAGAAGCCGGCCATCAATAAAAGTAAAATGTAAACTAACTCATGTGTCGCGAGTCAATATTCCTACTTTGAGTGCCCTTCATATGTCTAAAGAATGGAATGGACTATTGTAGATAGGACATCAACTTCAAAATCCTTGCAAGCTATAATTTTGTTTGTATTTAGATAGATAAAAGTGATTGGTAGTTTGTATGGCACAAACTTATTTTTCAATAAGTATGATAGCCGATGTTTCACTGCACAGTGGAGTGCGAGTAAAGCCTTTATATTTGTAAGCCAGTTCTTGTTGGCGCCTTGAAGTAGCACTCACTAATAAGCCACTAGTCGGTCATCCTACATAAGGACTACTCTAACTAATGCACCCGGAAATGACATCTCCTTTAAAGGGTCTTTGTGACTTAGGAGTGTCGAGAATGATACCTCATTATCTTACTTTTTAACCAGAGGAGTGCATCTTAATTATAGAAATTTATGACTACTCTTCATCAAGGAATGCAATTTAGTTGTTAAAATCTCCAGGCTCGTCAAGCCGCAAATGGCTCATGTAGCCTAAGTAAGCAGAGATGCGTACCTAACAAGGGCAAGGTATATGGTTCGAATACTTTGTTCTTTAGTGTCATGAAGGCAAGTGAAGACGGGAGCACCTTGAACTCTTGAAGTTGATCAAACAATTTGTCGATCCTTGGCAGGGGATAGGTGTTTCTTACAGTGAATCAGTTCATCTCTCTTGAAGTTGATGCACAGACACAGGGACTCATCCTTCTTTTTGACAAACAATACTGGAGCTTCCCAGGGAGAGGAGCTCGGGGAACTCAGCATCAACTAATTCTTGGAGCTAAATTTCGTACACCCCCATTAAACTAACTCAATGACATTAAATCCCAAAAAGAATGTACCCCCTCGGCATCAATATCTATCTTGTCACTACTAACCTCAATAAGTAAAAGAGTGCTCTCTTACTTAATTAAATATTTATGATTACATTGCAGTTATTTTGTTGTAGATCAAGCACTTGTCGTGTATGTGTTCAAGTGTTCATAGTTCAATAGATAGATGAACTTGACTTACAGTTTGGGAGATAATGGTTCTTAGAGTAATGACAGCTCACTCTTTCTTAATCTCTCGTTTAACTCTTTATTTCAACCATTCCTGCAAAAGTCATTGTAGGCTTCTTTATTCCAAGTGCTACATCCTTTCTTTCAAGTATTGAATCAAATCTTCATGCTAAGATTAAAATAATCTTGCAGGGTTAACATTCAATGATAGGATACACTTCTCCAAAATAATATATTAATGGATATAAAGAGGATTGATTTATTAATTGGCTCATGTCATAATTTAATCCAAAAACCGTCAAGATGTCATTCATAGGTTGTACGAAGGTAAGCAAATTGCAAGGATCATGACATCACAACACACTTGTGATGCCCTTACCGAGTTTTGAAGACTATCTTCCATGTTTCTTCTTCTTGAATGCGTACATGCTGAATTAACAACTTGAGTCTTAGTTTTGTGAAGAATGGCGCATGCTTGAGCTGATCTAATAAGCCAATCAATCGTGAATATGATTATTGCCTCATGATAGTAATTTTTTTTTAGCGCTCAGCTGTTTACACGGAATTTTGCAACACAACAAAGTACTCAGCAAGCTTCATGCCTGCCGGGTCAAGGCGACCTCAGTTTATGGAGACCACCCCTACTTGAGAGTTATTTTACAAGTCGTCTATTCCGGGTATTACAATTATTGTGTGTAAGTGGGTTTAGTCTCACACCGTGAGTCATGGTTTTATGTATTATTGTATTTCCTATATATTCCCCTCTTTGTGGAAGAATAAAGTAAGCTTTTCCATTCAACTTGGTATCAGAGGGAAAAAACCCCAATCCCGGTCTAATTCCGTCTCTCCCGCATCCCGACCTTCCTCATCCCGTCCTCACTACGCCCGTCGCCTCCCGGCTCCGCTCCTTCCCGCTACGCCCCAGGTCCGCCCCGATCCGCTCGGCACCGCTCCAGATGTCGGGCGGCCTCCACGCCACCGCCGGCTGCTGAGAGGGATGTCGCTGTCGTCCCTCCGTGATGCAGTCCGCCGATCCTTCTTCCAGCAAACTCTTCTCCTCGATGCAGGCCACCCCGATCTCTTCTCCTAGTCGGTCCGCCCCGATCTCTTCTCCTTGATGCAAGCCGCCTAGCTTCTCCAGCGGCTCTCCTTCCTCTTTCGACAGCGGTGGTCTCCTATTCGGTGTCGGGCATCTGTGCAGTCCGCAATCTCGTCTGGCTGCCTCCTCCACTGGTTGGTTCCGATTTATTGTGTTTTTTCCTTCATGGTTGCTCCTTCCCCCGACGAAGGTGACTCTTCAGTGTCGTCACCATGTGTGATTCTGCCTCAGATGAGCTACCCTCAGCGGTCTCATGGCCACTCTGGTTCCCTGAAGATCAACATCGTCCCGTTAGATGACACCAACTATCTTGAATGGTCCCGGGCGGCGCTTTATGTCATTCGCAGCCACCGGATGTATGGCTAGATCGATGGGACTGTTAAGGAGCCCCAACTGACTGATCCCTCTTGGAAACGATGGGACTCAGAAAACTCTCTGGTTGTGTCCTGGCTTCTTCACTCTATGTCTCCGAAGGTTTACCGGAGTTACATGCTGATGGATTCTGCCTTTGATATCTGGACCCGTGCCCGGGAGACGTATTCCCAGATTGGCAGCTCTACTCAGGTTTATGAACTTACTCGCCGTATTTTGGAACTGCGGCAAGGATCTATGACGGCGTCATCCTTTTTTTCCGAGTTCGAGCGGTTATACCTGGAATTGGACTACTTCTCACACTTCACTCCAGCATGTACTGCGGACGCTGTTCAGCTACAACAACAGGAGGATCGCTTTCGTCTCCATGTGTTCTTGATGGGACTGAACATAGAGTTTGACATGGTGCGGACGCATATCTTTCACTGCACTCCGCTTCCGTCCCTTCAGGAGGCCTTCAGCATGATCCTAGGTGATGAAGACCGTTGGAGGTCTCTTGGTGCTAATACCCCTCCAGATCGCTCTGCTCTCACTAGTGTCGGTCATGGCCAAGTTCTCAGCCCTAGCTCGTCTGCTCCTATGTGTGATTATTGTGTCCGCAGGGGCCATACACGAGAGGTGTGCTACAAGCTCCACCCTCATCTTGCCCCTCGTGGTCGTGGCCGTGGACGAGGGCCTGGACGAGTGGGCCATCGCCAGGGTGGTTCCAAACCTCATGATGCTGCTTACTCTACAGACGTCTACGACGAGACCACCACTGCTGTTCCCGGGCAACTTACTGCTCCTGAGTTGGAACCATTTCGTCGTCTGCTGCACTCTCAATCTGATCATCCTCCGGGTACTTCCGCTTCCATTGTCACTATTGCTATGTCGCGTGCTCATGTTGCCACTGTCTCCCCTTCTAAGTGGGTGATTGATTCTGGTGCCACACATCACATGACCGGCTCCTCCTCGGGTTTCCTTTCTTACACCCCTTGTCTGGTAAGGACAAAGTTATTTATTTTAATGGCTTGTTGTCTCCCATTGCTGGGAAAGACCAGATTTCTTGTTCCCCTTCTATCTCTCTGTCGTCTGTTCTTCATGTTTCTTCCTTTCCTCACAATCTTCTTTCTATCAGTGACATTACTCGCTCTCTTAATTGCTCTGTAACCTTTTTTCTGATTCCTGTGTTTTTCAGGAACTGGGTATGAAGCGGAACATTGATAGTGGTAAGAACCGCAGTGGATTGTATTACATGTATCAACCTCCCTCTCAGGCTCTCTCCTGTACTCCTGTTACAGCTGATGATGTTCGCCGCTGGCACCAGCGGCTTGGACATCATTCTCCTCTCTATCTTCAGAAATTGTTCCCTGTTTTTCCCCTTTTTTACAAACTTTTGTCTGTGATGAGTCAACACATGTGAGACATAGTTCATCGCATTTAGCTTCTCCTTTTAGCACTCTGTTTGATGTTGTTCATTCTGATGTTTGGGGACCGTCCCCTGTTCTATCAACCTTTGGTTTTCGTTGGTTTGTCACATTTATTGACTGCTTTTCTCGTACAACTTGGGTGTATTTGCTCAAAAAGAAAAGTGAAGTCTTCACTTGTTTTCAACTTTTTCACAAAATGGTTCAAACCCAATTTAAGGGTGTGGTTCGTGTCTAACGCAGTGACAATGGGGTGGAGTATGACGATCGGGGAGTTTTTGGCTCGTACCTCGCTAGTCATGGTATCATACACCAGACCATGTGTGTTCACACCTCTACCCAAAATGGTGTTGCCGAACGCAAAAACCGGCACTTATTGGATGTCGCCCGTTGTCTTCTAGGTGTTATACACCTTCCTAAGTCCTATTGGGGCGATGCAGTTCTTACCGCTGCACACCTTATCAATCAGCTTCCCTCACGTGTGTTTAGCTATGCTACTCCCCTAGCTCGGTTGTCTACTATGACTGTGATTTATACTTCCCACCTTCCTCCTCGTGTCTTTGGATGTGTATGTTTTGTACACATTCATTTGCCCCATCGTGACAAATTGGACCCACGGGCTCTTCGGTGTGTGTTCCTCGGATACTCTTCCACTACGAAAGGGTATCGGTGTTACCACCCTCCCTCTGGGCGTATCTATTGCACTATGGATGTTACCTTTCGAGAAGGGGAATCTTTTTTCTTCCCATTAACTCGTGCACCTCGTCAGGGGGAGAATACTGGCGATAGGTGTTGGATCTAGTGGCCAACTTTAGAGGGGGGTGAATAAGGTTTTACAACGTTTAATAAAATTTTACTAAATTTCACGCACTAATAACAGTCACAGAAGAGAGTAATCTCATTGCATTAAAACAATAATGAAATATAGTTCATAAATAGTTTACATCAACACTTGATCTCCATGACGTCGAAGATAGGAGACGATGAAAAATAGAATCTCTTTTGTTTTCTATACCGACCCACTACCCGGACTGGTTGGCTCTCACCCTTTCCCTCCAGGAAAGACGTTCAAGCCCACTCTTCACCTCCACACAAAAGAGGGTCTTAGAGCCCACTCTTCACCTCCACACAAGGAAGGGTCTTAGAGCCCACTCTTCACCTCCACACAAGGAAGGGTCTTAGAGCCCGACTAGATCCTCCGATCTAGACGTCCCAAATCCCGGGACGGTTTACCGCGGAATCCTACCCGGATTCCGACGACCCTCACCGGTCGATTTTCCTCACCAAAACTAAACAGAAAATAGAAAAAGAGTACAAAGATTAAAAGTAAAGACGATAAGAAAATGAAGTTCTCCCTCTTGACGACTTCTCCGGTGTGCGATCTACGGTCGGTGCTTGAGATCTTCGTTGACGAGCAACCGATCGGTTCTCAGTGGTCGATGAAGATTCTGGATCGCCGGAGTTATTCGTTCACGAACGGGAGGGAGAAGGCTTCCTTCAATTTTGACGAAGACAAGAGGAGACGGGCGCAAGGAGGCGGCCAAAATCTGGAGTTCTGAAACCCTTCGTCAAAATTTGTCTAGGAGTCGTAATGACAACAAGCAACACAGCGGCTTTTATACGTCTTCATGAAAACAGGCTACCGTCGGCGGTAAGACTAGCGTATGCGGTAGTTTCGCGCGCTTGTTGTGCCAACTGTTCTCCAAATCTGGAAAATAATCTTTGAAACGATACTCTGCCTTTTCATTTGAACTAGCGCCGCGCGGTGGACCTTCCGCCGCGCGATAACATAGGATGCGACGTTCCCGAAAAGGAAACAACCGTTTGACAAGGCTAGCGCCGCGCGGTAGGTGCTACCGCCGAAATCTTCCAGAGCGCTAGGGAAAAATAAATCGTTCAGTTACAGCCTGCGGTAATACAGTCGCCTGGCGGTAGAGCTCGGCGCGGTAGAGCTACCGCCGAAACCATCCAGAGCGCTAGGTCCAAATAAATCATTAAGTTACCGTCTGCCTATGTTGTCAAAGGCGCAAGGCGCACCGAGGCGCAAAGGGGCCCTAGAGCCTAGGCGCAGGCGCGCGCCTGAGGCATGTGAGGCGCAATAAAGTGGTGAAAAAAGAAATTGAGCGAATTGGGCGCCCACTTCGCTGAAATTGAGCGAATTGGGCGCCCAATTCGCTCAATTTCAGCGAATTGGGCGCCCAAATAGCACATGTTCTTCCTATTTTTGTTTTTTATATCAATTTGGGAACAAAAAACTGAACTAACTCATCCACCAATTTAGGCCAACATCTAGATTATCTCTAAATAAAATTATAATGTTCTTTCAAAGCGTGGTATCAGAAAGACAACATGAATCAAACACCCTTACTATAGAAAAAGCAATAACACACCGAAATTTATATTGAGCAAAACGAGAGTAAAATGCTAGCTTGAAAAATCACAACAAAATGAATGACAATGTAATAAGCACACCACAGTTCAATAACATAAATAAAACTTGAATCAAATATGCACTATTTTTAAATAAAATAATTAAAGTACTAAAGCCTCTGAAAACAATAGCAATATGAAAACAATATGAACAAGCATAAACAAGCAAAACCTTTTAGGAGTAATTAAGCCTAGAATTTGAAAATAATAGCAGAAACTAAACACAGCCCAGTTCACTGTTTCAAGTGAACTGGGCTTCATCCAGTTCACAGTAAAACAGTGAACTGGAAGCCCAGTTCACTGTTTACAGTGAACTGCATGAAGCCCAGTTCACTGTGCCCAGTTCACTGTTTACAGTGAACTGGGCTTGCAGTTCACTGTTTACAGTGAACTGGGCTTGCAGTTCACTGTTTACAGTGAACTGGGCTTCATCCAGTTCACTGTTTTACAGTGCACTGGGTTTCATCCAGTTCACTGTAAAACAGTGAACTGGATGAAGAGTTCATCCTTATCCTTATGAATGATTGCAAAAAATGGGCTTAATGAATAGCACAAAACTTCAAGAATGATTACAAAAAATCACCTTATACTGGAGGCTACTAATAAAGCACTTGGTGTTGAAGATGGAGGCTACCTAGAAAAATTTAGAAAAAAAATTCTGTCAAACCAAAGGCCCTAAATCCTTATTGAATGTTCTTACACTTAAAGGAAGAAAAAAAGAAAAAAGAGGAGAAATGGAGAATGAATCTTACAGTTAAAGGAGGAGATGAGAGGATGAAGGAGTTTCCGGCGAGAAATAGGTGCATGAGAACAACGTCGACGACCGGCTACTCCTTCTGCGTCTCCGGCGAGATGAACGATGGCGACTCCGGCGAGAAGCAAGGAGAAGAGAGGAGAAATCGGGACGGGAACGGGCAGTCGGCGAGAGGGACACTGGCTAACCCTAGAAGATTTTGCGGAAATGAATGAATCGCCTAAATCGCGAATTATATAAGGCCGCGTATTGCCTGAACCGGTTTAAAACTAATATATCTGGATGAGTATGAGACAAATATATTAACGAGGACCTTGTCAGATGGAATCAAGTGAGAAACTAATATATTTGTTTCAGATCAAGTTCGTTAGGAACCTGTTCCCAACGAATTCAGAGAGTCTTGCCTTCCTATCTTCTACGGAAGAGAAGATCCTGTCTCTCACCTCCAAGCTTTTGAATCAGTTGTATCAACGAGGACCTTGTCAGATGGAATCAAGTGCAAATTGCTTGTCACGCTTTCAATGGCAAATCCAAAGAGTGGTTTTACAAGTTGTCATCTTAGTCAGATTCCTGCTTCTCAGATCTCTGAAGAGAACTTCTCCAGAGGTTTGCCACTTCGAAGAAGAGGAAGAGTAGCCCTCCGACCCTCTTCCAGATAAAGCAAGGTGACGATGAAACTTTGGTCATTTCATTAACAGATTTCAAGAGGAGATCCAGAGGATTCACGATGTGGAACCTTCTTTTGTACCAAGTTGCTCTTGTTTGTGGCCTCTAGAAAGCGCTCTTCAAATTTGAAGTCAATAGAAAGGACTCGGGTCCCTACAATGAATTAATCAGCATAGTCAATTGTTTCATAAAGGGTGAAATCTCCAACCCAGGTTTCATCTCCTCCCAATCTGAGTTAGTCCATAAGTAGCATGTTGATGCTTCAACCTCTGCTGCTCCTCAGCGTCCTCAAAGACCTCCTCGCAAAGAGTTAAACCCACCAACTCAAAGGGGCGGGAATTTCATCCAACACCGCCCTTATTACAACCATCAATAATTCCACCAGATGAGACCTCAAGTGTCTTCAGTATCAGCAAACCCCTCAACACTTCCAGCCTCCACTAGGTCTAAGCATATTATTCGAATCTCAAAAGCCGCTCGAAAATCGCTAGAAAATTGAGCCAAATCGAAATCGATTAAAATTGATTCGACTCAATTCGAGTCGATTCAATTTGACTCGATTTTGATTTTGAGTCGATTTCGAGTCAGTCCGGAATCGCTCGAAATATGATTCGAATCAACTCGAAATAATTAAAAATATTATTAATTTATTAATATATCCTTATTTTAAAATTTAAACCAAAAAAAGAATGAAGGTTTTAAGTGAAAATTTGTTAAATTTATAGGTTGCCCAATTTAATTTTGAGCCAACTAGGAATAGAAAGAAATTTGTTCAATTTCAAACCGTCTCGATTAGATTTCGAGCCGACTCAGAATCAAGCGATTTCGAGTCGAGCCGGCTCGACTCGAAATCGATTTCAATTTTGAGTCAATTTCAAGCCAGGTTCAAGTCAAAATTTTCAATTTCGAGCCGAGCAAAAATTGCTCGAACTCGACTCGATATCAGCCCTAGCCTCCACCACCCGTCTTCAACCATCGGCAGTAATATGAAGACTCTCAAGAGTCATTCATTAATCTCATCTTCCCGATGAATGAAGTAGTACAAATCCTCCACAAGCGGTCTTACTTCAGAAAACCGGCACCTATGAGGTCCGACGTCCGGAGTCAGAATTCAGCCCGTTATTGTGAATATCATTAAAAAAAGGGTCCGAGAACTAACGAGCCCTTCTGATTCTCATTAAAAAGCTTCTGAAAGAAGGAAAGCCTCCAAGATCTAGTTCTTTGGAAAGAGGGTGATAAGTATGTCGCTATCAAAGGAAAAAAATGTTTGAGGTTCGCTGAGAATGTGAAGAAGTGAATGATATTGGTTCTCTCGGAAATGTCAGTTATGAGAATGAGCTCATAGAAACTGATGATCAAGGTTCACTAGGGCATCTTTTTTGTATCCAGGGGGGGGGAGGTTATCATCATTAGGGTCTTTCGTTCTGAGGATGCAACAACCTCCTCCTCAGTTACTTTTCGAGGCACTGTCACCTTCAGCAGGGATGATCTCCCTGCAACAACCTCCTCCTCAGTTACTTTTTGAGGCATTGTCACCTTCAGCAGGGATGATCTCCCTCCAACTGACAACCCTTTCAATAATGTTGTACTCATCAAAGCAGTTGTGGAAAACTCCATGATATTAAAAATCCTAATAGATACCAGTAGTTCTGTCAAATTCCTCTTCAAACCAACTTTTGAAGTCATGAAGACGGGAAAGACCCTCCTCTCAAATGATGGATGTTATGGGCCGCTCATTCACGGGCCTAATCTCGTCGGTCTAACCACACATCATGGGCCACGGCCCGCACACCCCAACCCCCTTCCGCACGTGTTCTCGGTGCGGCGGGTTGCTAATGTTGGAAATCATCCCCAAACCTCCTTGATGTAAGCTCTTAATGCTAACTCACATCACCGACTGATCCACAGATGGGCCGTGGCCCATGTTGTGTGGTTCGACCGGCGGGATTAGTCCTGTGAATGAGTGGCCCATAACATCAAAAGCGCGGATCAACTGGTGATGAGGGCAAGAGTTAAGTCTCTTATTAAGGAAATCTGGGTATCGAGCCCCAGCCTGAACAACCCGCCGCACCAATACCATGTGTGGAGAGGAGTAGAGGTGACTGGGTTGCAGCCATGTTGTGTGGCGGACTAAACCCGGGAGCGGGATTAGGCCCAAAGTCCTAGAGTCTCGGGCCCGGCCCACAACATCAAAAGTGCACTTTTGATGTTATGGGTCACTCATTCACGGGCCTAATCCCGTCGGTCGAGCCACACAACATGGCAAGTCGCGCAGTTTGACACACCGTCAGCATGGCCCGGATTAAGGAAGAAGCGATTCAACCGACAAAAGTCAAGATGGGGGAATATGAAGAACACTACGACCCCCCCCCCCCCCCGGAGATCAAGAAGGATCAAGGAGCAGCTTGGAGGGCCCCCGTAAAAAATTTGACATGGTCAGAGCTACAGGCAAGGAAGGAGAAGTGATTGTGTTTCAACTGTGATGAGAAATTCACCCCAATCCACAAATTTCAGATGATCCAGGAATACATGTTGAAGGAGGACAAGGAAGAAATGTCGGAAGAAGGAGGGGAATAGTGGAATATCCTGGACATAACCGAGTTTGGGGTATCTATCCAGACCATGGAGGGAGGATCTACACCGCTCACTATGCGTATCGCCTACGAAACACGGATACTCAAAAATGCTCAATGTATCGGCTCAGACGCGTATCGGATACGGGAAACTCCCGGAAACGCGTTTCCGAAACTCCAGGAAACTCATTTTTAAAATAAAAAAACATTTTTTAATTCGGAATCGCGTATCCCGCAAGAGGGATACGCGATTCCCGTGCGGTAAAAGTCTCACTGCTTATTCACTTCACGGCTTAGCTTTATGCTTATGCGATTCATCATGCGCCCGAAGTTCTCCCGCATCACGTCGTCATCGAGACGAGAGGTTTTTGCGTCAAAACTCTCTGACATCACGCCCGTTGAAGCTCTCCCCTCTCTTGTTGCCGCTCCATTGCCGCTCCAGATCCCGCTCCCTGCTCTCAATCTCATCCTACTCGTAAGCTCTTCCTCTTCTTCTTCCTCCTCTTCTTCTTCCTCCTCTTCTTCTTTTTTCTACTCCTCTTCTTCTTCTTCCTCCTCCTCTTCATCTTCCTCTTCCTCTTCTTCCTCTTCTTCCTATTTTTCTTCTTCCGGGTTTGATCATTGTCATTTCTAATATCTTGCTTTTTTTAGAAAGATACCCAAGATTTACTCCTATAGAAACTGTTTATTAATGTAACTTCATGATATATTTGTGTAATTGTTATTCTTGGCACTGGCTTAAGTTATATTTTGATGATCTAAAACTTTATATGAGTATTCCGACATACCAAGGCATGTTACCTAAATTTCAATCTATCAAATGCAACTTTATCATGTTATACTCATACAAAATGTCTCCACATGATCAAACAATGCATCTAGTATTGGTTTGATTTCAGTTTTAAATAGGTCAATTGCATTGCATAACACATTATAATTACCTTTCATACTATTAAACATGGTCAATCACTGCATAACACATTATTTAGAACGTATCATATTATAGTCTATGTTGAAGTCTTACAAAAAAAAAATTACAATTCAATATGTGTGCACGTAGTTTGTTAGTTGTCTTATTTTTATAATAATTAATACTTATATTAAAATAATTAACAAAATTTAAAAATGTTTCTCGTATCCTTATTTTTTTGACAATTCACATTTCCCGTATCCGTTTCGTATCGTATCTCGTATCTTGTTTTCGTCCTCGTGCACCATAGCGTATCGCAGGGCGGATCTGCCAACAAAAAGCGACTATCTTGGTCGACAGTTGGAGCACTCACAACTTCATCAACTTCGCGGTAGTATAGAGGAGGCGGCGGACTGCGGAGCTCGCACTCTGGGTTGGCCCACTGGAGGTTTGATCGTTGTGTGTCATAGTAGCCCCCGTCAACAGTGGAGCCATCTTTGTCGCCGCCGAAGCTCCTTGCCGTAGTTTCTCAACCTCAGCAGATAGAGTCGAGGCCTTGTTCCTGTAGTACTGCACATCCTTCTCCATGGACTGCTTCCTTTTGCTAAAGTCTTTAGCTTGAGACCGCATCTTCTCTTTGAGAGCCAGCTCCCTTTCCCTCATCATCCCCATGTCTTACAGTATTGGGCTAAGAATTTCCATCAGTGACGGGGCAATGGAGGCACGGGCACGGTCGCACCTGCGGTAAGAATTATTTTCAAAACAATTATGATGAGATATGTAGGAAGATTGGATGTACATTCTACATCTAAAGAGGGGATATCGCAAGTATGTGAAGATCCTCCTATCTCTTGGTTAATCGTGGGAATCACAGTTAAAGCAGGAAACGATCGGCGTCTCCTCTTCTCGAGGTCCATAAGCATGAGTTGGGGCTTACGAGACCGCTTTGCATCCTTCTGCCTTTGCTTCATCTCCTGGTGACTCATGAAAATGATACCATCCAGCGGGATGACCACTATCTCTGACTGTTTAGCGGGCGGTAAAGGCTTAAAAGTCGTAGGATGAATTTTAAATAAAGGCTCTAATCCAGAGGCCGCACTAGCCTTACATGACTAAAATGCGTTGGCCGCCTCCACTCGGTTTGACGCCACCTTGTCCAGGGCAACCTGGTTAGCCGACGTACTGATTGCCCCCCCCCCCACCGGCCAACGCGGTCTTCTCTAGTTCGATTCGCCAAAGCCTCTCCGCCTAATCAACCTCCTTCACCGCGGCATCAGAATTAACCTTTGGGTACTCCATGCCTCCTTTCCCCTCAGAATCGTCACTAAAAAATTCACTAAAATCTTTTCCAAGATCTTTGAAGTGGGGGTTGACCGCAAGAACAGAGTTCTGACATCCCTGATCAGCGACAGAAGCATCCTCAGGCAAACACCGCCGGATTTCCCCTTCCTCACTCACTGCGGAAACGGGTTTCACCGCAACCACTTCTGCAGCTAAATCTTCCTTCTTACTTCTTTTTTTCTTTTTCCCCCTTCGAAGATAACTCAGCGGCTAGTATTTTCCGCTTCTTCTCTTTCGTATTTTCCGCTTCTTCTCTTTCTTCGCAGCGTCAAGCATTGCCTCTTGGTTTTTCCTTAACTTCTTGACAGCAATAAACGATACCATCTTCAACGCCTCGTGAACAGACCCTACATCCACATTTAAGCATACCGGCGAGCTCTCGCATTGAATGACGCAAAATTTCTTCGTGGCATCCTTCAACCTCTCCAACACGGCCAGAGATTTTTCAGCGTCAATGTTGATGGCCACCCCCGGAAGATCCAAAATGGCCTATTCAGAAGACGGAGTGGCCGCGATCTCAACATCTTCGCAGACCACCAGTGTGACCGCAGTAGGCTTTTGAGCGGGCACCACCTTTTTAGGATTCTTCTAACCCTCGCTGATCTCAAGCTGAATCACCTTTTTTGCAGCGATTTTCTTGTCGCGAGGGGGGAGATCACTTCTTAGCTTCATCACTGAAGACGGACATCAAAGACATCCTTCCAAACCCAGACATTACGGACTGGAGAGGTTTGACCGCAAGCGGAGAAAAGAGTCCCGTTGCAGAAAATGCCTTGGAAAATCTAGACTCTCCTTCCTTATGTATAGATTTCCCAGCATTAAAGGTGTGTCGCAGTCATCGTGGTTAATGCGGGCATTTCCGAAGTTTTTGAAAATTTGGAAATGTGTGGGGATCATGTTTATCCAGAATCCCACGGCCAGCTTTCCCTCAAACCAGTCGAGGCAATTTGACCCTTCGGCGACCGCACAAGCCACACGGGACAATTCAACAACTATCTCCAGGAAGAGCAAAGACAACCTCAAGGCTGACAACCGAACTGCGCAGTCAGATTTCATTTTCTTATTTGCACACCATGTAATCTCTCATCTCTGCATGGTTCCCCTGTATCCCGGGAAGCCCATAATTTTAGATTCTACCTGTTCGGGAAGGTCCCCGCTCCTATAAATAGAGGTGAACAATATCCATAAGGCATGCAGATTCGAATCCCCAAGCTCGCTACCTATGGAAGCGGTCTTGAATCCAGTTCCTTCTCGATCATCTGTTTGTCAGCTAGCTTTTTCTTCTCCTTTGTAAATGCACCTTTTCAATCAATAAATTGTCCGCCGCAAGTGGTATTCTCCGCGGAAGGTAAGTCTAGTCTCGCCACTTAGCGTCCCTCTTTTCTATGATTCTTCAGCCGGAAGTAACCGACAGCTTGTAGTCTCCTTACCCCGGTGTCCCTCAGTGTGAAGTTGTGAAGGAGCATTTTTTGCATCAACACCCATCTTCAGCTACTACGAAAACTCCTTTCAAACTCTCCCTGGGTCTGAAGCTCTAATTCCAGTAGAGTTCGAGGTAATGAGTCTGAGAGTTCTATTATTCAGGCAGGGTGGTGAGGATTGGATGGATACGAATGATGAAGATGTTAAGTGCAGTCTTGATTTAATTGAAGAGCTGAGAGATGAATCTTTAATTAGGCAAGAAGAAGTGAAAATAAGAACGGCAAAACACTTCGACAAGAGTGTTAAAATGAAACAATTCGCCATTGGGGATTTAATTCTAAAAAATGTTGATTTAGTGGCAAGTGTTGGCTCAGTCAGAAAATTGAATCCTAACTAGGCAAAACCTTTTGTTATGCAAGAGACATTGAAAATAGGTGCTTACTGTCTCCAAACTCATGACGGAGAAGAAATATCCAACATTTGGAGTGGTGATAACGTAAAACGTTTCTTCTATTAATAAAAGTCTTCTCCCTCTTATTGTCTCCTTTACTATTATTGTTGATATACTGACATTTTTTATGTTTGAGAAAAAAGGATGAATATCTCCATTAAGGAGAAATCTCATCAAGGAGAAATTGTCGAATCCTACTTGAACCCCCACGAATTGAAGATCGTATGAGTTATAACACCTAGTAGGACCACATGCAGTGGAGAGATTTAGCACTGTGAAATTGTCGTTCGATCAAATCTCGTGTGGAGGTCTTCAAGGTGTTGGATCTCCGCCAAAATTTGACACTCCCCTGCATCAAAGGAGGTCCGGGTGATTGATCAGCTCTGTCGCACAGTGATGGGGATATCGTTACAGTTATGATGACCTCTCTGAGGAAAGCAATGTCACGGACACCTGCCCAATTGATCAACTTAGCACGTAACCCTCGAATACTCCTTGGCACCTCGAAAGAAGTGGTTTTTTGAATCAGGGGCGGTCAGGAACATTTGACCGACGCATGTGCCCTACAACATCTCTATAGGAGATAAAAATATGATGGTGATCAATATGGATCATACCTAGCAAAGGAGAAAATATTATGATATGACCGCCCAAATCGCAGTTAATGGGCGATTAAAAATAAAGCCTCTTTTAACATCATGCGGTCAGAATATTTCTGACCATCGGTTGAGCCCTGAATCATCTGTGGGCAGAGAATGTGCAAGTGACCAGTATAGGTCACACCCGATGAGAAGTATGCACGTCTAGGTCGCCTTTATAAGAGTTTTGTACAGTTATGATGACTTCTCTGAGAAAAGCAATGTCGTGAACACCTACCCAATTAGTCATCTTAGCATGTGGATCTCCCATTGTTGAGGTCTTTTCTTAAAAATGCAAGTTATCATTTAGACTTCTCTATAGACTGACAATGAGATCAGAATTATTGTTTGGATTTATCATTCGGATTTATCTCTACCTGACCTCCGACTATCTACTTCTCAAGCCATCTTAATAGATGAGATATTATAAAAAGGGAATAAAATTATACTCTGCGAACACATGTATGGTGATTGCTTGGTCGCACTCAACCTTATCATAGTGATATGAGTGCATGAAGACAAAAGTTTATTATCATATAAATTCATATGTTATGATCTGTTCTTTGGAAATGATATCCATTTACATTATGATGAAGTTTCATACTATATTTTAGAAATCACGTCTCTATTAATCGTGAGGTCGCATCAATCATGAAACTATTTGGGGTAGTCATATTATGATTCACTCCAAGGAAGACATTACACTTCTATAAGCAATATCATGTCGTATAATTGCGGTCATAATTGATCCAAATCGCCTAACCGCTTCATTATTATACGCAATCAATTATAAATACTATATTATTGTGACCGCCCTAACTCTTCGAACATGCAGGGTGATTCTTCTCGTAAAGATTACTATACTGGCTATTACATGGGTATCTCGAACATAGCATATATGCGGTAAGGAAAAATGAGATCGGCTTGATCGCTCATATCAAATGAGCAAATGAATTGTAAGTAATAATAAATCCATTATCAAGAACACAAGAAAAAATGACAAAAAGGTGAGGATCGTGCAAGGTAAGCGACTTAACTTTTTTTTCATTTCGTATCAAAAGAGAATTACAAAGTCCTTTTGTTCGCGCGGTTACAAAAAATAAGACTGCGAGCTTTTGCAAAAAATAAAAAGATTACATTTGTTAAAACATCATATCTAGCTGAGTTTATTTGTCGTTTTTCTTTGTCTTCATAGCCGTTGGTTCGTTAGTTAGATTTTCAGTTGAGCCCGCAAACTCTTCCGACTTCTCTGACAAACTCTGTGAGGAGCTCGAGCTGGGAGACCTAGAGTAGTCGCCCGAATTCTCGGTCCCAGACCCCGAGAGCTCATCCTTTCTCTTTATCTTCTCCTCCCTCCTCAACCTTCGCCTCTTCTCCATATTCCTCCTCTTCACTCGAAACCGCGCTAATCGCATCAAGGTCAACCTTTGTCAGATTAGTATATATATTCGCAAAGCTGACATCCTTAAACTCTTCCTTCAGGCCGCCGCGAGCTCTTAACCAATTGATGGTTTTTTTTGACAAGTATCATTGCAGTGTTTGAAGACCTCTTTTCGGAACTTAAAGTTCTTTGGGTCATACACTTTCTGCAAAAAAGATCAAACATTTTAATATGTGTGGTCTCAATTAAAGACAACCGCCCAGATCGCAAATTGACCTTTTACCTCTAGTTCCTCATGAAGATCGCCAATGTCCTTCAAGGAATGGCATAAAGAACAACCCATAAAATGGTTCATTATGGTGCTCCTCACTGTCACCTGAGCAGCTGCGGTGGGAAGGTTTGGTGGCGGGATGTCCCTCAGCTCGTCAAGATTCTTCTTCACATAAAGAGTCGATGTAACTGCAACAACATGGCAGCTAACTTTGTTGTTTTTCTAAGAAGGAAGAGATGTTGACACCGTGACATGTTTCCCCTTACTATTCCATCGCATCAGCAGCTTGTCGGCAAGATCCTTGATGCGACCACCGACACCAATCAAAGGAAATAACTCGATAGATAAGCCTGCTTCTTCGACATCACCTCTAGCCATCCTCTCCTCTTACCTCCTCTTCCTCATCACTCACTGAGTGAAGACATCTTCCTCCGGTTTTTGCGGTTTGTTTAGAGGAACCATCAAGGTTGCCAAGGTATCACAAAAGAAATAAATTTGTAAAACATGCGGCTAATGTGATCAGATGAATCTAGTTCGCAGAATATATCTGACTATCTCCATGAGTTATGTTCTCCACAATAGGCGACATGGGCAAATAATGATGAATATCTAGCCGCTCATTGGCAAGAAACTTAACAATGTCTTGCTCCATCTTTGACAATTTTGACGACTTAAACGAGTTGTTGTCACGTCCTCAAGGCCACACAGGTAAACCGCCGAGATCGCCTTCAAAGATCAAGAACCACTCTATCCAATTGTGAACTTTGTTTGGCAAATTCAAGATCGTCATGCCGCTACAGCCAAAGTACAGGAGGCCTTTAAATTATTCCTTCTTTTTTCCTCCCATCAGATACGGCACAAGGAAAACATTTTTGAAGATATCAATCGTGAAGCGGACACCCTTAGACCGCAGATATATTATGAAAGAGAAGATCATGTCTATTGAATTTGGCGAGAGCTGGCAGGGGACCACTCCATAGTGATTAAAGATCTCAATGGCCTCCCAGAAGACAGGGAATTTAAAATGTTCTATGTGGATTGCAACCATGTTCTCAACATCAATGTTGATCCCTTCATCTTCTCACAGAAGCCGCGCGACTAGATGTGTTTGTGTCATATGCTTCCCAGGAAATTTCAAAATTCAGCTCTTGATATCCTAGAAGGCTTATGTTCGGCGATTAAAAATGTTTCAGCAACATCTACTAGTGCGGACACCATTATTGGAGTTCGCTCAGACTTCTGCTTCGGTCGCATCAATGAATTTTCTATTTCAGATCAAAGGCCAACATTATTTATAGATTTTTCAAAGGCAAACCCTAGCAAATTAAAAAACAATCAGACTATGTGACCATCTAGAGAACCATGCGACCGTAGTTCCTATCTATCAATAATGCAAAAACAGAAAGATTAATCAAACACAATAAATATCTAGCCGCACAGATCATAGAAGCCATTCCACACAGACATTTCAGAGGTAACAAAAAACATTGTAAATATATTACAATAACAAGGATCTTGTGTATGCAGAAAATCAAAAAATCAAAGAAATATTACAAGTTTTCAACAAAAATTAAAAAGAAAAAGTGCAGCTAAGGGTGAGGTGTCTGTAACATCCGTAAAATTTTTACGCGAAAATTTATTTAAATTGTAGGGTCCAGTCGCGACGAGTTTTGATCGAGGCAGCTCGTCGTCAAGGTATAGTGTTACTATTCCTAATGTTAGCGCCCGTTAGTTTATTTAGTGCGTAAATTGTAGTGTGTAACACATTTTTAAGTAGATGTGACGCGCGCAGTAAGAATGGTTTTATTTGTAACAGATATTAGTGTGGAGTTGGGTGTGCCGATAGCCGTTTAGTAAAGTGGTATTTAAGTGATAATGGGTTACCAATAGTAATTCTCCCCCTCTCTTTTTTACGGTTATTAAGAAATACCGCACCCCCCTCTAATATTAAAACCCGAACCCTCATCTCACGGGTAAAACCGCAAGCTTTCTCCCGTTCCGTCTCCCGCAAGCGACGAGCCCGACTCCGCGTTTCCGCGACCAGCCGCCTCCCGCAGCCCTAGCCGGAGGCCATTTCCTCTCCAGAAGCCCATTCCGACCACTCCTCCCGCCTCTGCAGGCGTCAGTGAGTCTTCTCCTCTATTCCTTGGCCGTGGAAGAACCGGATCTAACCCTAATTGGAGGAAGTTGATGTTCGTTTTGGCTTCAGTGAGTTTGGTTTCTCGTTAGTCTTCCTTCTTCGTGAAAAACCCTTCGATTTGGAAGTTAACCTAGACTAAGTTTTTGATTTATTTGCCCTATTTAGGTTTTGGTGGTCGTGATCCTCCGCGGATTTTGTGTGGGACGCTTTGAGAGCCCTAATCTCTCCACGAAAAGGTGATATTTGGGTTTTAGCGCTTGTATTTTGTAACCCTAGTTGTTTTGGAGATTTTTCCACCGGAAACCCTAAAGGGGAAAAATTATAAAATTGGGTTTACCTTAAATGCAGGACTTCGGTGGCCTCAGGGCAACACTCTGAAGGTCCCCAGCAGTAGAATTGCCTTCGGAAGAAAAGATGTCGCCGCGCCGAGTCTACGAACGTCGTAGCACCGCGGTAAGGAAACCTAACTTCTGCTAATTAGACATAGTAATAAGTATATATTTGTATACACATGAGTGGATTTATTTCCAGTACCATGACCATGCATAGAAAGTTGTGGTGATAGGAAAACAGTTACGGAAAACGTGTAGGGTGACACTATTCTCTGAGACCGAAATAGTCAGATCATGAACAGTAACGTTAGGTACGAAAGTGTTAATCGTGTAAGTAGGTTTGGAATTTGTCCAAACAAGGGCGTGAATGTTTCCTTCAAGTTGACCACAAGAAAGTCAAGGGTCGCTCAGTAATTCACCAAAAAGATTTCCCATGCAGAGTAGCGTCAGACCAAAAAGGTCAGCCAGCACACAGAGTTCTTTCGTGCTAGGTAGAGGCGCACTACCTTTCTCATAAGGCACATGGAACCTTATGAGTAGTACAGACTTGGGAATTGTCTTCCCTTGAGCCAGCTAGCAGATTCGAAACCGTGTCCGCGTGACACTAGAACAATTGAGTTCGTCAGATGGTCTCGGGTCGTCAGTTTCAGTTGCGCGTTAGGAGCTACTCTGCCTAGAGCCTTCCTAGTAGATGAGCAGGTTAGAAGCCACCTAGAACTCAAGTATAGACCTGACGTGAGACAGTATGCTAGTTAGTGATCGCCAGGACTTGAGTTAGTAAAATAAAGGTCACGTGCTTAGTACGAGTAGATGCTTGACCTGGGAGTAGTGCGAAGGCATGCATAGCTTATAGCATAAAAGTTTTTAATGCATAAAAATGTTTTCTAAAGACATGCATTTCATCATAATGAAAACTGTTTGTGTCACTATGAGTAGTTATTTTTCTTTACTCTGACCCTTCGTGGGCAATGTTTTTCAGGTGACCCAGGTGGGAAACTACGTCTAGGATGAGTGTTTTGGTGATGTCAGTTTGTAGTACTTTTCTCATTTAGTTTACTTTATTTCAGCATGTACTTGTAGATGAGAACATTGTAACAGATTAACGTGTTTATCTAATTTGTATCAGACTAGCTATGGTTAATCAGATTTTCAGTAAATTCAGTTCTTTTAATGTTTAGTGGCTCTGTGAATCCAGATGTCAGGAATGTGATTACCCTTAGTTTACTTTTTTTTAACTTCCGCTGTTAGTCTTAAACTGCTTAATATAGATTCTTTTAACTGCTGCATATTAGTTTTAATACTGTTTCTTAGTTTTCTTTATATCGCTGACCCGGCCGGACGGCTGATTTCTGAAATACTGGGAAGGGGTGTTACAAATTGGTATCAGAGCCAGGTTTAGGATCCCTGGACCCTAGAAAGAATTCACAGAGCCATAGGAGCGCATAAGAGTAAACTCTTGTTAGTAAAGTACTTTAAGTGCGATTAAGCCCTAGTGTTCGCTAGAGTACGAAATAAGTTGCTAAGCCAGATTTCTTAGATGCTTGATAAATAATCAGATTTTCTTTGTATATTCTATCAGGCACCACGAGTTAGTGAACCAGGTGAATCTTCACGCCAGGACCCGATTCCTAATGCGATCATGGGAGACGCTGCCGTGCCACAGGTACCACCAGTTCCAACAGCTCCAGAGGGCACTGACATAGCGTCTCAGATTGCCAAGGCGGTTACTGTTGCCTTGATGGAGTTTCAGAGAGGACTGGCTGCAGGGTTTCCAGCTCCAGTTCAAGTACCAGTCCCTGCGCCAGCTCCTGCAGCAGCACCCGTGGAGATGACCCTGGAGCGCTATTTGAGAAATTTCAGAGAACTACAGCCTTCGAACTACAGTGGGGATGAGACCCCGATGGATACAGATGATTAGATAGCTAACACCAGAGACCTGCTGAATGTTTTGGAGTGCCCGGAGAATAAGAAAGTTCCTCTGGCAGTTTTCCTCCTCCGAGGAGAGGCAAAAATCTGGTGGGACAAGTACCGGGCAGATGATCCTGCAGGTAAAATGTTTTGATAAATTCGTTTATATTAGAAAGAAATGTGCTTCATGTTAAATTGTATGACCCTATGTGTGATCAGGTCGTACACCAGACATGTTCACTTGGGGCGAGTTCTCTAGAGCTCTTACAAGTTGGTCTGTGCCTCCTTCCGCACGACGAGGTCTTCAGGAGAAGTATCTTAGGCTTTTCCAGGGGGACAGGACAGTTACTGAGTACGAGCGAGAGCTGACTCATCTGGCTCGATATGCGGGTGTGATGCAGGGAGATCAGACCGAGAGGTGCAGTCGCTTTGTGGATGGCTTGCGTGACTCGTTGAGGCAGCCGTTGATGACTATGGTCAACGCTGATTACAGGAGCTTAGTGGATACGGCTCGCAGACTGGAGGCTGACCAGCAGAAGGTTCAGAAGCGAAGTAGTTTCCGTGCGAAGCGATCTCAGGATTCGCATCAGCCGCAGCAGAGCAGAAATGATCAAGGAAAGAACTGGAACAAGAAGCTGAAGCCCGATGCTAAGAGGAATGGTCAATCTGGTGACCGGAGCAAGGACTATCCCACGTGTCCCAAGTGTCAGCGTCGCCATACAGGAGAGTGTTTGGCCAGTGCAGGCGTATGTTACAAGTGCCGACAACCTGGACACATAGCTCGCTTCTGTCAGGAAGTTGGGACAAATCAGGTAATCAAGGCCCTTTTGTATTGATTACATTTATGTAATTTCAGTAGATGTTAATTATAATTTGTTCCTGCAGTCGAAGTACAAGGTTGGTGGCTCTAGCAGGGCAGATAAGGGCAAAGCGTTGATGATTACTGATGGGAGACCACAGCAGGGTCGAGATTTAGTGCAGCCCAGAGCTTACGGGTTGGGTCAGCAGGAGGCGAAGGATCAGGAGGATGTTGTGACTGGTAAGTGTTGTTTTGCTTAACAAGTTGGTTTTAAATCATCCGTAGTGACACATTAAATTTTTCATCCTTCTTAAATCATTCATGTAGGCATCTTTATGATTCGTAATTTACCCTCTAAGATTCTGTTTGATACGGGTGCCTCACACTCGTTTATCGCGGAATCTCTAGTGCGTAAGTTGGATTTAGAAGTCGTCCCAGAGGCAGTACCGTTGTAAGTCATGATGCCTAATGGATCCCTTCTGCAGACCAGAGATAAGTGCAGGGTACCAGTGCAGTTTGGTGATACCGAGATTATCGTGGAAGCTTTGCAGCTACCTATAGCAGGATTCGACCTGATTTTTGGTATGGACTGGCTTTCGGCAGTCAACGCCAGGATTGACTGTAGGGCGAAGCAGATATAGTTTGATGGCCCCAACCAGACATCCTTTTTTTTCAGGGCTTGAAGGGAGTAGTGAAGATGATCATATCTGCAGTCCAAGCGAGAAGGTGCATTAGTAAGGGTTGTGAAACCTTCGTAGTACTGATGAGCGCGGAGCCTAAGGCTGACTTGTCAGAGGTACCAGTGGTGCAGGAGTTTCCAGATGTTTTCCCGAAAGAGCTCCCTGGTGGCCCTCCAGATAGAAAGGTTGAGTTCCCGATAGACTTGCATCCTGGGGCTACATCGGTAGCCAAATCTCCTTATCGAATGGCTCTAAGGGAACTAGCAGAGTTGAAGAGTCAGTTGCAGGAGCTGCTTGGTTTGGGTTTTATACGCCCTAGTACTTCGCCTTGGAGTGCTCCAGTGCTTTTTGTGAAGAAGAAGGATGGTAGTCTGAGATTGTGCATAGACTACCGCGAATTGAATAAGCTGACCGTAAAGAACAAGTACCCGATTCCCAGGATTGATGATTTGTTCGATCAATTGGTGGGATCGAACACTTTTTCCAAGTTAGATCTGAGATCAGGCTATCACCAGTTAAAGATTCGTGACGCGGATATACAGAAGACTGCTTTCAGTACCAGATATGGACACTTTGAGTTCGTGGTCATGCCGTTCGGGCTGACCAATGCCCCTTCAGTATTTATGGACCTGATGAACAGGGTTTTTCGGGAGTACTTGGATCGTTTTGTCATCATCTTCATAGATGATATCTTCGTGTTCTCTAAGAGTGCAGAAGATCATGCAGCACACCTCAGGATTGTGTTGAGCACCCTCAAAAAGAACCAGTTGTATGCTAAGTTTTCAAAGTGCGAATTTTGGCTTTCAGAAATTGCGTTCTTAGGCCACATCATCAGTCGAACAGGAGTTAGCGTTGATCCGAAGAAGATAGAGGCCATAAAGAGTTGGTCAAGGCCGACGACAGTTTCAGAGGTTCGCAGCTTTTTGGGTCTTGTTGGGTACTACAGGAGGTTCATTAGAGATTTCTCAAAGATAGCTTTACCACTGACTTCCCTCACTAGGAAGGGAAAGGGCTTGGATTGGACAGTTGAGTGTGAGTTGGCTTTTGAGGACTTGAAGGATAGGTTGATGACCGCACCGATTTTGAGTTTGCCTTCAGGGCCAGACGGATTTCAGATTTATAGTGATGCTTCAGGTCAGGGTTTGGGTTGTGTCCTCATGCAGCATGGAAAGGTCGTAGTCTATGCCTCGAGACAGTTAAAGGTTCATGAGAGGAACTATCCCGTGCATGACTTGGAGCTTGCAGCAGTTATTCATGCCCTGAAGATTTGGAGGCACTATCTCTATGGAGTGCGTTGCGAGATCTTTACTGATCATAAGAGCCTCAAGTATATCTTTGATCAGCGAGAGCTCAATTTGAGGCAGCGTAGATGGTTAGAGTTTCTTTCAGACTACGATGTAGACATTCAGTACCACCCAGGAAAGACGAACGTGGTAGCTGATGCCCTTAGCCGTAGAGGCTCGTGTTTTTATCTTCTCACTCAGCAGGAGGAGTTAGTACGAGAGCTGGAGAGACTGGACATCGTCGTTGTGCCCCGTTGCCGTTTTGGTTCAGCTTGGTTGAGTTGGATGGAGATTTCGTGCGATATTAGAGATAGGATCAGGACAGCTCTACCGATGGATCCAAAGATGACAGAGGTTTGGAGCTCAGTGCAGTCAGGCCAGAAAGAGAGGTTCACTATTCAAGATGATTTACTATTGCATGATGGCAGAGTGTGCATCCCAGAGGTTATTCACCTTCGAGAGGACATTCTTTTCGAGGCACACAATTCCAGATATTTTATACATCCCGGTAGCACAAAGATGTATGCAGATCTTAAGAAGACAGTCTGGTGGCCAGGTTTGAATAGTGATGTTGCAGATTATGTAGGGAAGTGCGAGACATGCAAGTTGGTTAAGGCCGAGTGTCAAAGGCCTGGAGGCAAGTTGCAGCCACTTCCCATTCCCGAGTGGACTTTTGAGGATATATCCATGGACTTCATTCATGGTCTGCCGAGATCGCAGAGTGGGAATGATTCGGTGTGGGTTATAGTTGACCGACTTTCTAAGGTCGCCCATTTCATTCCTCTTAGGAAGACGGATCAAGGTCCGAAGCTGGCCCAGTTATATTTAGACGAGATAGTCCGACTTCACGGTGTTCCCAAGACTATAGTTTCAGACCGAGATGGCAGATTTACCTCCCGGGAGTGGCGTTACGTACAGGAGCGGTTGGGTACCAGGTTACATTTCAGCACCGTATTCCATCCCCAGACAGATGGACAGACTGAGCGCACAAATAGGACTTTGGAGGATCTGTTACTAATGTGCATTCTAGACTTTGGAGGAAAGTGGGAGAAGTATGTTACTCTTGTGGAGTTCTCCTACAACAACAGTTTCCAGGCAAGTATTGGGATGGCACCGTTCGAGGCCCTCTATGGTAGACGTTGTCGGGCACCGTTATGCTGGGCTGAGAGTGAGGAAAGATCTTCCATCAGAGAGTCATGGATTGATAAGACCACTGATAGGATCAAGCTTATTCAGGAGCGTATGAAGACAGCTCAGGATCGCCAGGCCAAGTATCATGATCAGAAGCACAGGTCAGTAGAGTTCAGTATCGGAGACTATGTTTATCTGAAGGTTAGACCAGTCAGAGGAGTCTCTAGAATAAAGCGGATGAAGAAACTGAGCCCCAGATTCGTTGGTCCTTTTGAGGTGCTGGAGAGAGTTGGTGAGGTTGCTTATAGGTTGGCCTTACCTGAGGAAATGAGTGGTGTACATGATGTATTTCACGTCTCCTACCTGAGGAGAGCAGTCAGAGATTCTAGTCAGATGATCAGTGCCGAGGAAGCACCAATTGAGACAGATCTTAGTATTGGGGTTAGACCAGTCAGAATAGTGGATTCAAGAATTCAGAAGCTCGGGAATAGAGAGATTCGTATGGTCAAAGTCCTTTGGATGAACTGTGGCCGTCCAGAGTATACTTGGGAGCGAGAGGATGAGCTTAAGAGCAATGCAGACTTTTCTTTTCTCTTCGATTCAGGTATTTTTACGCGAAAATTTATTTAAATTGTAGGGTCCAGTCGCGACGAGTTTTGATCGAGGCAGCTCGTCGTCAAGGTATAGTGTTATTATTCCTAATGTTAGCGCCCGTTAGTTTATTTAGTGCGTAAATTGTAGTGTGTAACACATTTTTAAGTAGATGTGACGCGCGCAGTAAGAATGGTTTTATTTGTAACAGAAATTAGTGTTGAGTTGGGTGTGCCGATAGCCGTTTAGTAAAGTGGTATTTTAGTGATAATGGGTTACCAATAGTAATTCTCCCCCTCTCTTTTTACGGTTATTAAGAAATACCGCACCCCCCTCTAATATTAAAACCCGAACCCTCATCTCACGGGTAAAACCGCAAGCTTTCTCCCGTTCCGTCTCCCGCAAGCGACGAGCCCGACTCCGCGTTTCCGCGACCAGCCGCCTCCCGCAGCCCTAGCCGGAGGCCATTTCCTCTCCAGAAGCCCATTCCGACCACTCCTCCCGCCTCTGCAGGCGTCAGTGAGTCTTCTCCTCTATTCCTTGGCCGTGGAAGAACCGGATCTAACCCTAATTGGAGGAAGTTGATGTTCGTTTTGGCTTCAGTGAGTTTGGTTTCTCGTTAGTCTTCCTTCTTCGTGAAAAACCCTTCGATTTGGAAGTTAACCTAGACTAAGTTTTTGATTTATTTGCCCTATTTAGGTTTTGGTGGTCGTGATCCTCCGCGGATTTTGTGTGGGACGCTTTGAGAGCCATAATCTCTCCACGAAAAGGTAATATTTGGGTTTTAGCACTTGTATTTTGTAACCCTAGTTGTTTTGAGATTTTTCCACCGGAAACCCTAAAAGGGAAAAATTATAAAATTGGGTTTACCTTAAATGCAGGACTTCGGTGGCCTCAGGGAACCACTCTGAAGGTCCCCAGCAGTAGAATTGCCTTCGGAAGAGAAGATGTCGCCGCGCCGAGTCTACGAACGTCGTAGCACCGCGGTAAGGAAACCTAACTTCTGCTAATTAGACATAGTAATAAGTATATATTTTGTATACACATGAGTAGATTTATTTCCAGTACCATGACCATGCATAGAAAGCTGTGGTGATAGGAAAACAGTTACGGAAAACGTGTAGGGTGACACTATTCTCTGAGACCGAAGTAGTCAGATCATGAACAGTAACGTTAGGTACGAAAGTGTTAATCGTGTAAGTAGGTTTGGAATTTGTCCAAACAAGGGCGTGAATGTTTCCTTCAAGTCGACCACAAGAAAGTCAAGGGTCGTTCAGTAGTTCACCAAAAAGATTTCTCATGCAGAGTAGCGTCAGACCAAAAAGGTCAGCCAGCACACAGAGTTCTTTCGTGTTAGGTAGAGGCGCACTACCTTTCTCATAAGGCACATGGAACCTTATGAGTAGTACAGACTTGGGAATTGTCTTCCCTTGAGCCAGCTAGCAGATTTGAGACCGTGTCCGCTTGACACTAGAACAATTGAGTTCGTCAGATGGTCTCGGGTCGTCAGTTTCAGTTGCGTGTTAGGAGCTACTCTGCCTAGAGCCTTCCTAGTAGATAAGCAGGTTAGAAGTCACCTAGAACTCAAGTATAGACCTGACGTGAGACAGTATGCTAGTTAGTGATCGCCAGGACTTGAGTTAGTAAAATAAAGGTCACGTGCTTAGTACGAGTAGATGCTTGACCAGGGAGTAGTGCGAAGACGTGCATAGCTCATAGCATAAAAGTTTTTAATGCATAAAAATGTTTTCTAAAGACATGCATTTCATCATAATGAAAACTGTTTTAGTGTCACTAGGAGTAGTTATTTTTCTTTACTCTGACCCCTCGTGGGCAATGTTTTTCAGGTGACCCAGGTGGGAAACTACGTCTAGGATGAGCGTTTTGGTGGTGTCAGTTTGTAGTACTTTTCCCATTTAGTTTACTTCAGCATGTACTTGTAGATGAGAACATTGTAACAGATTAACGTGTTTATCTAATTTGTATCAGACTAGCTATGGTTAATCAGATTTTCAGTAAATTCAGTTCTTTTAATGTTTAGTGGCTCTGTGAATCCAGATGTCAGGTATGCTAAGTTATCAAAGGCGCAAGTCGCACCGAGGCGCAAAGGGCCCCTGGAGCCTAGGCGCAAGGCGCAGGCGCGCGCCTGAGGCACGTGAGGCGCAAAAATTCGGGGAAAAGGAAATTGAGCGAATTGGGCGCCCAATTCGCTGAAATTGAGCGAATTGGGCGCCCAATTCGCTGAAATTGTGCGAATTGGGCGCCCAATTCGCTGAAATTGTGCGAATTGGGCGCCCAATTCGCTGAAATTGAGCGAATTGGGCGCCCAATTGGCTGAAATTGAGCGAATTCACTGAATTT
Source organism: Platanthera zijinensis (assembly GCA_039513925.1). Taxonomy (NCBI): domain Eukaryota; kingdom Viridiplantae; phylum Streptophyta; class Magnoliopsida; order Asparagales; family Orchidaceae; genus Platanthera; species Platanthera zijinensis. The sequence continues at coordinate 74,106,510 of CM077080.1, forward strand.
CAGCGAATTGGGCGCCCAATTCGCTCAATTTCAGCGAATTGGGCGCCCAATTCGCTCAATTGGGGTGCCTCGGGTGCGTCTAGGATCACGTTTTTGACCATATTAAAAAAAAAAAAAAAAAACCTTGAAAGACCCGGGCGCGCCTTTGGTGCGCCTGGGAGCCTGTAAGGCGCGCGCCTAGGCGCGCCTGGGCGCGCCTGAGGCGTGCCTGGGGCACATCGCCCGCCTCAGCTGTGCTGAGGCGCGGCGGACTGCGCCTGGTGCGCCCAGCGCCTCAGGCGCGCCTAGGCGCGCGCCTTGACAACTATGCAGGTATGTGATTACCCTTAGTTTACTTTTTTTTAACTTCCGTTGTTAGTCTTAAACTGCTTAATATAGATTCTTTTACCTGCTGCATATTAGTTTTAATACTGTTTCCTAGTTTTCTTTATATCGCTGACCCGGCCGGACGGCTGATTTCTGAAATACTGGGAATGGGTGTTACAGTGTCGGCCGGTCTTTCACAATGTGAGCAGCTTCCAACTGACTTTGGCTAATAGCAGTAAGCACCAAAGAGATATGGCGGTTAGCTTGGCAGGCTGACCGGTGAATCAGTGCGACATCCCTCTCAACTCGATCAACAGGTATGGAGGGGATGACGACCGAAGTTGCCCGCTCTCCATGTTGGCATGCAGGAGCCGTAGTCGTTGTGCTCGCACCAACCGCCATGAATGGCGGAGCTACCCTTAACATCATTAAAGCTACCTGTCGCGGCTTCTCATTATCAGCGGACTGAGCTGAGGCCTTGCTCCTGTAATACTGAACGTCTTTTTCAAGGGAGCGAACGCGATCATCCTAAGACTGCATCTCTTTCTAAAGGGTCATCACCCTCATAACTTCTAGCATCAAACTCAAAATTTACCTCGGTGACGGTGGCAATGGAGGCATAGCCACGTCACATCTGCAGTAAGAAAAACAACAACGCGGTAAGAAATATTTTATGTTAGGTACAAAGGAACGTGCAGAAAGATTGGATGTACTTTTCATATCTAAGGAAGGGAGATCGCAAATACGCGAGGACTCCCAGGACTCTAGGTTAACCCCAAAAACCGCGGTTAAAGCAGGAAACACGAGACGCTTTCACAGCTCAAGGTTCATAAGCGCGAGTTGAGGTTTACGCGATCACTCTCCCTCCTTCCGCCCTCGCTTTAGCTCGCCATGACTTATGGGAATGATGTCGTCCAGCAAAAAGATTACTATCTCTGACCGTTTCATATGCGGCAAAGGCCTAAAAACCCTCAGATGGAATTTCAAATTACGGCCTTGGCCCGCAAACGCACTAGCCTTACCTGACCAAATGGCATCTACCGCTTTCACCCAGTTCGACGCAGCCTTCTCCAAGGCGGCCCGGTTAGCCATTGTGTTACTTGGCCCCTCCTCGCCGACTAGAGCGGTTTTCTCCGCCTATATCAGATGCAGCCTCTCATGCTCTACCATCTCCTGGGCATCCTTAGCCTCAGCTTTGGAATTGACTCTTTGCTCCTCAGAGAGTGTGAAGCCCCCAGTTCTAACCTCCGGATCATCAAGATTCTCTTCTTCTTCAGAACTATTGTCCAAGAACTCGTTAATATCTCCCCCAACATCTCCCGACATAGGAGGGTTGACTGCGGGCACAAAAATCTGACCGCCCTGATCGGTGTTCTTCTCCCCCACTCCAGAGATGGGAACATCTTTAGCCGAAGATCGTCGCTGACTACGGTACCAGGATTGATCGCATCAACCTCCGCGACCAACTCGTGTTTCATGCTCTTTTTCTTCTCCTATGAAGATAACTATGAAGCTAGTCGCTTCCTTTTCTTTTCCTTCTTTGCAGCATCGTCTGCTGCCACCTGATTCCTATTAAGTCTTTCAACAGCAGTGTACGCCACCCTATTTAATCCTTCAGAGACAACATTTGTTTCCGCATTATTGCGAGCTGGCAAACTCCCGCGCTGATCATCACCCCACTTCGTCGCAGAATTCTTTGCGGTCTCTTCAACCTGTTTTCCCTCAGGCTCGTCGAGCATAACAAGTGACTTATCAATATCGAAGCAGATGATGATGCCAGGAAAGTCCAGAACGACCTGTTAAGAGGATGGAGTGCTCACGATTTCAACATCCGGAGACGGGACTGGCGTGACTGCAGAGGATTTTTGTGCTGACACTTCCGTAGCCGGCTTCTCTCGGACCGCTCTTCTTCGCGACAGTTTTCTTCCCGCAAGAAGAAGACCGCTTCCTAACATCATCATCAAACAACGACATCAAAGAAATTTCCAGACCCAAACATGGCAGACTGAAGAAGGCTAACCGCAACTGGTGAGAATAACCCTGTTGCAAAAATGTTTTGAAAATCTATAGACCCCTCAACCGTATTTATAGATTTTCCCAGCATTAAAGACGTGTGACAATCTCTGTGGTAAAAGCGAACATTTTAGAAGTTTCAAAATACAAATACTTGCAAATGTGCGAGAATCATATTTAATCAAAATTCTGCGACCCTGCAAAGTACTCAGCATGCTTCATGCCCGCCAGTTAGGGCAACCTCAGTTTATGGAGACCGCTCATACAGTCCAAGAAAAATTAATATTCATCTCCAGGAAGATCGAGAACAACCGCTAGTCTATCCGTCGGACCGCGCAGTCAGAGTCCATTAAATTTAGTGCTTTTGCACACCATGTAATTTCTCATATCTGTCTGGCTCTCTGATACCTCGGCAGCCCGTAATTTTAGGGCCTACCCATTTGGGCAGGACCCCACTAGTATAAATAGGGGTTAACAGTTCCCAGAAGGCACTCTTAACTCGAATCCTCGAGCTTAACTACTTCAATTGCGGTCTCAAGTTTAGTCTCTTCTTGATCACTTAGTCACCGATTAAGGCTCTCTCACTCTTGTAACCGCTCCTCTTTGGTGGAATAAGATCATCTGCAACAAGTGTTAATCGTCGATGCAGGCAAATCTGACCTCGCCACTTTGCAGCCTTTGTTCTTCTTTTTTAGTCAAACCTTGCAAACCAGAAAATAACCGACGGCTCACAATCTCCCTCGGTGCATCTCTTCAATCGAAGTTGTTGTGCCCAAAAAGAACTTCATTTAATTTTTTTCCTAAACTTTCCTTTTCTCTGGAATCAAGATTTTCAATATTCAACCTCATCAAATTCAACTTGAAAGAGACGTTAATCACTTGAGATGCACTCTAGAGGGGGTGAATAGAGTAATATTTGTTTATTATTATTGTTCCCTGTTATATCACAACCACAGCAGCCAAGAGTAAACAAAGGTGCGGAAAAGAGAGGCGCAGAGAAAATGCAAACAATACAGACGACACAGAAAATATAATGGTTCCCAAACATGGGTACGTCCACTCTTCTGTCGCAGCAGGAATTTCATTATCACTAGTGCTGAGTTTTTTGATAAGAAGACTCGTAGAACTGAAAGTTGTTGATAAGGTCGCTCCAAAATTACTGAGTTTTTTGGTAAGGAGACTCTCAGAACCAGGAGTTGTTGATAGGGTCTCTCCAAATTCATTGAGTTTTTTTGGTAAGAAGACTCTTAGAACTAAGTGTTGTTGATAAGGTCTCTCCAAAGTCAAGTGAGCGGTTCATAAAGAAGCTCAATCACTGAGTCTTTTGAATGGAGACTCTCAGAACCAACATTGAGTCCCTTGTGGAGGGATTCTCAGAACCAACATTGAGTCCCTTGTGGAGGGATTCTCAGAACTCCTTGTATAGGTTGAGTTGAAATGGATTTTCCACAATGTATCTCCTTTCAATAGAGATCTGGAGACGTGATCTTGATAGCACAGTGTGGATTCAAACGGGGAGTAACAATAGCCAATATTGTTAAAGGTGCGCATAAGGCTCCCAGGCACAATAGGCTGAGAGGCTTGCGTCTTCGTGCACATTTTTTGCACCTTTGAAGCATAAAAGGCACGTCTGACTGCGATTTTTATTGCAAACCTTTTTTCAAAAGAAAGAAATAACGTAAAAAATCAATAGTTTTTGCATGATTTAGTGTTTGCGAAACATAATCAAGTGTTAAAATTTAAATATAATGCAAATTTTATTTTTTAAGAGATATAAATGATAGTAATGAATAATTAATGAGTAGAATAGATGAAAATTCGGTTCAAGAAGATGAACTTGTGTTTAATTCTTATTTTTAAAAATGTATGTGGTTGTGTCTTGCCTTCATCAAGCACGCGTCTGTGCCTTGAGCCTAGCGCCTAGGCTCCAAGACTCATTTGCGTCTTGGTGCGTCTTGCGCTCTTAATAACTAAGGCAATAGCTTCTACTTATTAATTGCGGCTCTGAAGGAGAAGGTGGAGTCGCGATCTTCAGCAAATAACCCTTAAGATGAGGGCTTCTTCATTTGAATATTCGGAGAAGGGAAGATTCTTCTTTTTGCAATTTGTTAGAGTTTGCAAGAAGATTACTCCTATGTATTGCATACTTGAGGAAGGTTGATCTTCTTGTTGTGTGTTTTCTGCTATGTGCTCTCTTTTAATCTCATCTGATGGCGTCATTTATATATGTCTTCTTATTTTTGAAATCATTTCTAGATTTTCTTAAGCATGCTCTGAAGCTACTTTCGTAGGCCTGGATAACTTGCTAAAATTAGAAATCTAACGGCTGTATTCTATCCGCAATTTCAACGGCGATAAGTTCTAAGAAAGATAACCGTCGGAGGCATTCTGAGAGATCAGCGCGGCTTTGAGGTAGAAGGAGTTCTGTTGCTCTGAGATATTTCAAAGCATACTCTGAATAGTGGAAGATGCCAAAGCTGCAGGAAGAGTCAACGTAAATTTGCGATTTCGACGTCGCTTCTTAGTAGTCGACATAGCACGGGTTTTACTATTCGACACAACCTAAATATCCCAACGTTGCATTTGCAAGTTTAGCACCGCTTTGAGATTCCGACGCTTACTCAGAAATTTCATTGTTGCTTTGAGGAATATAGTGCTACATGGCAAACTCGACGCTACTTAGATAAACACAAATTACTCTTTTATACAATATGGGTAATGACCTAATTACTCACTCTTTAAACTGTATATCAAATCAAGAGATGGGTTTTTCCCAACAATCTCCCTAGTTTATTATCTAGTTTTTACAAGAATTTTGAGTGATTTTCAGAAAAGGAGAAAAGAAATAGAGGAAATTAAAGCAATCATTTGGAGATAGACATGTCTCACATACTTACTTCTTCATATGCACGGATAATATTCTTTGCTCAAATAAAAAGAATGCATATCACAAGAAGATGTCATGCATATCACAAGAAGATGTCATGCATTTCACAGAGAACATTTTCATTTTCATTTCTTTATAATTATTAGTGAACATTTTGTTTCCTATGTTCTACTTACAGAGAATCCTACACGCTAGACCCTCTTAGATAATTTCCTAATTAGAACAGGAAGAGGGGAAATAGAAAGATAGAACTACTCTGTTCAGCACATGTTTCTCCCACTTGATTTGCCTGTTTCAGCAACCCTTTCCCTATTGAGCAGCAAGGAATAAGGATGTTCTCTTTCCATTGGAACTGGGAACACATATTGGAAAGGATGGACCTTTTCAACTTCTCCCCTGGGTGGCTGGGTAAAAGCACAATTCACCTCACTGGAGAAGGTATTCCAGGAGAACGTATGGCATTGCCAGCTCTAAGCACGAGGTTGTGTGCAATCAACCTCATGCAAAGAACAGGTTCCAGCGACCATATGTTACATTGCACATTTCATGGTTCACTCTAGGGTACACCATTCTCCCCCTTCTTGACTGTATAGTGATGAGTCTGATATTTAAAAGGTTTTTCGGACTCATCTGGGCTAGCTTTCACTCACTTGCACTTCACTTTTAGATTGTTATTGCTTATATTTCACTTGGTTCACACTCTTACACGAAGTGCACATTTTAGGCCCGTTGTGGTTTGCATTTGCGCACTATATTGTTTGGGGTAAGCACATGGTGCTTCCCATATCTTTTTGAGCTATTTTTCTTTGTTTATGTGTGTTGGAGATGTGCTCCAGGCTGGGTTGTTTGCTGTGCAGGTGGGCAGATCTCCATTGCTGCAGATTTCTATCATATAGGAATCGCACGGTCGTATATTTTCTTCACACACGATCGGCGCGACCGTGTGATGCCTACAGAGCCTAAATAATGATCCGCCCTGGATCGTGCGATTTGTTCTCGCACGGGCTGTTTTGCCCGTGCGTGATCAAAATCGCACAAACTCGTCTTTTTGTCTAAATATTTTATGTAACTATCGCCCGTGCATTTTCTTCATGCATGGTTGGATTCAACCGTGCGCAAAGGAAATCGCACGAGGTGTCTGTTTGCCTGGGTTTTCTATAATCTGACTTGAACCGTGCATTTTGTTCTCGCACGGGTTGTTTTGCCCGTGCGTGATCAAAACACACGGTCTGTTGTTGTATCAACCTGGGCAATTTTTGCGCGTTAAATATTGCACGATACATGCACGGTAGTGAGTTCGACCATGCGTGCCCATTTTCTGACGCGTTTTTTCTATTTAAATCGTGATTTTTAGGTCAGTTGGATCCCCGAACCAGTCCGCGAATTCTTCCGTCGGAGGAGGCGACTGCTTTGATTTCTTCCACTTTTCATGAGGGCTTTGCCCTATGACAATTCACATCATCCAAGCGCTTCAAGGAGAGGATTCTACACTCATCTTCATCGTCAAGCAAAGAGTTCTTCGCATCGGACGTGGTCGAATTGTAGTTTACCGGAGAAGACGGACTCATTGGGAGGAAGTGACAGCCCTCCTCTACCCCGGACGATAGTTGGGACCGAGCTAGGATACGGATTGACAACCCGACGATTCCTAACGTGAATCTATAACAAGCCCCCGGATTTGGTTGTATCTCTTGCATTTTTCTCCTACTTGTTTGATGTTGTGTGTTGTAATCTTCACTTTATGATGATGTATGGCATTCTAGACTTGTGATTTGTAGTTCTATTTTCATGGTTGTGAAAATCTTTATATGTTTAGATTGTGCTTGAAGTGCGACGATTCCGACTCCACCATCACCCTCCACTCCATTTCCCAAGCCTACTCTTCCATTATGCAAGTCTACTCGGCCGTTCCGCAAGCCTACTCTTCCACCACGCAAGCCTACTTTTTCATTCCGCAAGGCTACTCGTCCATTACGTGTGCCTACTCTTCCATCCGCCAAGCGAAGCAGTGCATAGCGGACTGCATAATCCCCATTCACGTTGCGAAGTGGTGTCGGCGACCCGCATTGTTAATTTAGGCTTTCTTTTATTTTGTTTTTATTTCGGCAAATCAAAGCAAGCCTTCTGCAACTCATCTGACCGCAAGGACTTCAATCTCAAGTCCATCCTTGAAAGATAACTCCAGCTTAATGTGTTCCACGTGAGATTGATACTTAAGGAAATTTGGTCATTTAATATTACTTGTGCGACCGGTACACTTGTCGTCAAGCACATCATATAGAGAATAGAGATCAAGAAAATTCCAGGAGGGAACGGTTCAGAAAAGTTGGAGAGTTGCTTGAAAAAGACAGAGTGATTCAAGAACTGGAGGCAGCAAAGGTGAGGAAGGAAGAAGTATAAAAAATAGACAGTCGGATTGAATTACTGGAGATTTGGATGAGAATGAAATGCTCATATGGAGCGGTCCTCTAAATAGGCAGGAAAGCATAAACATCTTACCAAGAAGATATGACCATTTAGTTCTTTTGACCAAAATGGTTAGAATGAATAAATGTATGACTGTTAACCTTTTGTGTTTTCAAGAGACGTTACAATCTCTTGATACCGATGAGATGTCAAGCTTTTCTTGTTTTTTATCGCTTGCGGTCCCAAGGTGGCGATTGACTTCTAGATGCTATGCACTAGACTTATTATCCTAGTTAGGAAGTGTGTTGCCTTGTACTAATAAGTATTTTTTCTTATTCCTTAAGGTTTACTTAAATTCACTTATTCCAGCAACTTAACATTCTTAAATCAATCTTCATTCCACAACAGGTTTGTGGTGATGAGGGGATTTTTACTTATAATAAGAATAGACAACATAAGGACCCCAATTTATCTTAGTTCCTAAAGTTCTAGAATAATTGCTATTGAGTTACGAGGGATTCTCACATAGCTTCTAGGGAAAGTGATTGCTCATAAGTTATACTAGCAATCTCCCATGAATGCCCAATCTTATGGCAGCAATGGCACTCATACATGTTATATCAGTTTTTTTTTCTTTTTGAATAAATATTGTGAGAATGAGAGTTGGAATTTCTCACACTTATTTTATTAGACCTACTAAAGAGAGAGACAGCAGTCTGGAGACAGAGATTGGGTCGAATAGTATTCAATGCATATGGGATGTGTCATGTAGTGTTACACAGAATTTGATACCTGCGTGGAATAGCATTTAGCGCGACTTCAATGTTGCATTGGTTACTATTTGACACATGTATGAAGTTGTGTCGATTTCTATTCTATGCATACTTTGAATGTTTGGTTTTATTTGCCTTTTTGATAGGCTTCATTTTTCCATGAATTAATTTTCTTTGATCTTTTCAAGAAAATTGACGGGAATTTTTTCCCATATTATGATTTTTACTGTTAGACTTTACAACAACAACACTCAAGACTTTATCCCATTATAGTGGGGTCGGCTATATGAATCCTTTGTCGGCATTGTGCCCTATCTTTTGTTATAATTTCACTAATGCATAAGTACATCATGTCTTTCCTTATAGTTTCATTCCAAGTCTTTTTTGGTCTACCCCTCCCTCGTTTAACATGCATAGTGACTACACTCTCACAACGCCTAACAAGTGCCTCTAATGGTCTCCTTTGTACGTGTCCAAACTATCTTAGTCTAGTTTCTCGCATCTTCTCTGCAATTGGTGCTACTCCTGTCTTATCCCAGATACATTCATTCTGAATTTTATCCAGTCTCGTGTGTCCACACATCTACCTAAGCATTCTTATCTCTGCAACTCCCGTTTTTTGCTAGTGTACGCAATTCACTTCCCAACACTCAAAACCATAGAGCCACAGTGGCCACCTATATCGACAAGTTCATCGTGGTCGCTACGCACATACCCGACCTAGCCCCTGACCACTACCTAGGGTATTTTCCGGCAGGTATGCAACCCCACCTCCGGGAGCACCTTCGAGGCCACAACCCGTTTACTCTTTCCCGCTCCATGGAGCAGGATCGATACCTCGATGAGGAACTCTACACAGCACCACCATCCTCCTCGATCCAGCCACCCCACCAGTCGCCGCCATCGTCGCTGCCAATTCCTCGCTTTGCTCCCATGCAACCACCGGAGCTCCAGTTGCTAGGCCCACCTCCACAGCCACCAATCCCGCCAATTCCGCATCCACAAGTACCCCGATGACCCCAGTGTTTGTCCACCAACACCTCGAGCATCGCCGCAAGGGCCTCTGCTATCACTGCAAGCAGCCCTACTCGCTCACTCATGTCTTCCCTCTTAAAAACTTGTGTATGTTGATTAGCTCTGAAGATGACGGCCCTGACTTCGGGGACTTGGATTCACTGACAGCCCCTACAGACCTCGACCATGAGTACAAGGCCGCTTTTTTGGGTGGGGCGTGTTGATACGACGTTGGCCTCCACACATATCTTTACTGTTCTATGTAGTCATAGGGGCATGTTCGTACTTTGTATCCTTCCCACTCTATATATGAGTGGGAGTGTCTCTTTATGATTATCTTTTGAGTCTTGGTGTCTTGAACTCTCTTTGGAGAGAGGAGTGCTTTGGAGGATCCAGCCACCGGGTGCTTGGCGAGAGCTTGCCTATCGACTATATCTTTCTCGTTTGTTATTATGCATTGCAAATTTGTGTTCCTCTTATTTTAGATCTTGATACGGCTATTCTGTATCAGTTTCTCACAATTTGCGATCAAAACATAGAAAAAGCAGGATCTAATTTATCAAAAACAAGTAAATAAAAGTGTAACATAAAGCCTTCTACTTCAAAAAAATATTAGAATAAGAAGTATATTCACTTACCACCAGGAATCTTCTGGAAAATAGGAACAAATATAACACTCGCTAACAAGAGCCATAACATATCAAAAAGTGATGCTTCTTCCTCATTTATCTAGCAAAAATAAAGAGTAAATATTAGGATGTATTGTCTACTACTTAAAATGCTATCACTAGCATATTTTTGAAACTGTGCAATTTTCTAAACGGATGCCAGTACCACCAAGTACTAAAATCATTTTCATTCTGTACTTAAGACCCAACAATTCTCATCTCAAGCTTGAAATCCTAAAAGCACTTTGCAGGTTTCACAAACATTTAACTAACAGAAATCTTTGGAAAGAGAAGCACAATAAATAAATCCAAAGGAAATGAGATCTACCTCTTGCTGTGGTAAGAGTGCAATAAGCTTTTTCAATCTTTTAGGGAACTTTTTTATCTCCCGAACCATAGGTTGAGCATTTGAAGTCACTTCTTCAATACTAGATAATATTTCTGGCTGCTGAAGGAGCTGATAACTCCTTTCTGCTCGATTACTCAATAGAACAGCCCTACCAATCCAACATACGATAAGACAGCTTGAAAGAGACAGGAATTAATTCTGAATACTAATCCAACTCACCCCAACCCAAGAAGCATGGTCCCAAGTACCAAGTTTGGTGCTTGTTTCTTAGCAAATGCAGCAAGCCCTTGGAAAATAGACGATGGAGTGAATTCTTTGCCTTCTACATTAAAAGAGAAAAATGACGCAGAAAAGAAACGAGATGACTTATTTAACAATCCTTTTGGAGCATTTAAAGGCGAATCCTTAGTTGGATCTTTTGCTTGAACTTCCTGCTTCTTTCCATGGAAGGCATTCTTCGAGTCAATTTCAGATTCCTTATCAGAATACGAACTCAATATGGCATTCTCCCGATCAGAGAGATGACCAGAGCTTTGTATCTCTCCATCACTCAGCTCAGCCACATCTTTGGCATGCGACACCCCCGGATCTCTTTCCCCGGCGAGGCTATCAGTCATAGTTAAACTACTCTGCTCCGAATCAAGATACACATCCTCAGCTGGCCGGTCATGGAAAGGTGGTCTCTCTTGTTCCAAAGGAACTGTCAAAGAGGCCGCCTTTTCTGCTTTTTGTAATGCGAGTTCCGCATCATTTACACGTTGTGTCACCTCCAATTCGAAGGCCACGGCTTGTTCAGCCAGGAGCATTATGCCATTGACATCCTCTTCTGCCTTCAAAGCCTTTAACTGAGCATTCTCAGCAACCTCGATCAACCTGTCCACTTCCTTTTGAAGTTCCCCTTTTTTAGTTTGTATTCTTTTCAACTCTGCCTCATAGTTTTCCAAGCTAGCCTTACAGTCTTTAATCTCTTCCTGGGCAGAGAGAAGGTTTTCTTCAAAATCAATTTGCAAAGAAGGTTTTGTCAAGACTGATAGCTCTTCCTTAGGATCCAATTCCCCCATTGTTAACTGTAACCTGGCTTCAGCCATTGAAAGGGCCATGGTGGCCTTCTGAACAGCTTCTTTCGCAATAGTCTCTTCATTGATTATCTCCTGAACGGTGGAAACAGCGGAAGAAACATCTTTCCGAGCATTCTCCGCTTCATCTTTTAGCGCGAACGCAGATTCAGATATTCTCTGTGCCTTCTGCTCAAACATGATACTGTTAAGCTTCGCAACCTCAAGATCTTTCATGGCCTTCTGAAGCAATTCCTTATAATCCTCCGGCTTGTAATCACTCCTACCATTGTCCACCGAACTGTTCGAATTTGTAACAGAACATGATGCCACTTCCAAGCCCTCGTCCAAAGGATCTGATGTCGACAACGTAAAGCTTTCAGTGGCATCAAGATCCTCAGCTTGCCCCTGAAGATATGCCAAAGAGTCATTACCCTGGCATTGCAACCACACAGCTCCCCTCCAAAGATTTCTGTGAGGAAAACGAATTCCACAAGCTGAGCCCTGCAGACTACAATGATTCGCGGCCACACCATGTTTTCTCTTCCTTATTGAACGCAATCGACAGAAAACCCTAGTATCTCCGGCAACATTACAATCCTTAACGCCTGAGTTGAATCTTGCGCTCCTTACGCTAGAATCTAAATAGACAGGGTAACCGATGATTCCCGAGTTCCAAATGCCACAAGCAACATCCATCTCTCCACCCTTCAAGAAGTTAAAACTCCTAATTAGGAAGGACATAGAATGAGCTTAGCTCATCAATTCAAGATAAATGGCTATATAACCAAAACCCTAGGATTTGAGTTGCAGAGAAAGTGGCAGTGTGAGTGGAGTTCGGAGAAGTGATAGTAGAAGAAAGAGCGAGGTAAGGGAGGAAGTGAAGGATGCGCCATTACCTGTTGATCGGCCGAGACGTCAGCTTGAATTCAATAGTGGGTGAAGAAATCGACGGATTGGGGAGGAGAATCGGGAGGCGGGGCAATCGGGCGTCCCGCTTGTGATCCTCCCTCCGTAGTGTGGCGAAAACGCACTGGCAGAGTTGTCACGGAGGACTGGTGCGGGAAAGAGAAACAACCTCCCGTATTTACGAAACTATCCTGTGTATTAGCACCGAATCAAAATTGAAAGAATATTCCAAAATCAAAAGATTCAGAGTGGATATTGGGATGCTGAGGTCTCATGCAAAATATAACATCATCTCTAATTTCATGCTCTCTGTGTTTTTGTGATCTCATGCGAGTACTTATTATCGAAATATCCTAAAATATTAAGGGCTCTCTGCGATTGAAATTTGGGCAATAGAATTTCAATTCTAGTATTCGGATGTTAGAAATTGCTGAGATTTCATGGAATTCAATTTTATATTATCACCAATTCTTAGAGATAAATACGGATATTTCATGAAATTCAGTTTTTTACTATGATTGTTGTCGCCTGATCTGTTCGTCGTCGCCTGATCTGTTCGTCGTCGCCTGATCTGTTCGTCGTCGCCTGATCTATTCGTCGTCGCCTGATCTGTTCGTCGTCGCCTGATCTGTTCGTCGTCGCCTGATCTGTTCGTCGTCGCCTGATCTGTTCGTCGTCGCCTGATCTGTTCGTCGTCGCCTGATCTGTTCGTCATCGCCTGATCTGTTCGCCGTCGCCTGATCTGTTCGCCGCCGCCGCCCGGCCCCGTCGCCGCCGCCCGGCCCCGCCGCCGCCGCCCGGCCCCGGCCCCGCCGCCCGGCCCCGGCCCTGCCGCCGCCCGGCCCCTCCGCCCGGCCCCGCCGCCGCCCCGCCCCTCCGCCCGGCCCCGCCGCCGCCCCGCCCCTCCGCCCGGCCCTGCCGCCGCCCGGCCCCGCCGCCGCCCGGCCCCGCCGCCGCCTCCTCCGCCCCATCCCGCCGCCTCCGCCCGATCCCGCCGCCTCCGCCCGATCCCGCCGCCGCCGCCCGATCCCGTCGTCGCCGCCCGATCCCGCCGCCCGATCCCGCCGCTGCCCGATCCCGTCGTCGCCTGATCCCGTCGTCGCCGCCCGATCCCGTCGCCCGATCCCGCCGCCCGATCCCGCCGCCCGATCCCGCCGCCGCCCGATCCCGCCGCCGCCCGATCCCGCCGCCGCCGCCACCACCTTTGGAATGTCGCTCATCTTCCGAACATGCTCAAGGCTAGGATGGACCTCCCTTTTCTGTCTCATCTCCCGCTTTGAAGAGGCCACCATCGCAGAAAGTATTGCCGAGCAATCCATGGCTTTGGTGATACCGAAAGGCTTGGCGCAGATGCAACCCAGGGCTTCGGGATACGAATCTGTCGACGCTTAGGCGTTGAGAGATATGTTTTCGCCGTCTAGGATATTTCACCAATATGAAGTATTCCTCTTCTCGATTCGTTTCTCTCGTTCATCTTCCTCTTCTCTTCATTTTTTTGTGCATGAAGGGACGATGTCAGGAGAGTTCTCGCCATTAAATATTGTCCTTGAAACAACACGTTCCGAGAGCCGGGGGTACTTCCACTGTCAGACAATGTACACTTGGCACGTATGTCTTTGTGTTTGAGAAATGGAGCAAAACACTCCATTTCGATCCCCGCCTCCGGGCCTCCAGTTCGAGACCGTCGGTTTCACCTGTAACACCCTCATCCGTCACATAACATATAACAAAAGGTCCGGTCGGGGACCGTCGTCATATACTACGGACAGTTAAAGGAGTTACTAATTAAAACCATAATCCAATTTCATACATCCTAACATAGAGTGCATTCTAGCGGAAGAATTTAAAAGTTTATAAGAACTCAACCAATTGAATGTTCACTAACACAAAAATAGGAATGATAAACCAAATACACAAATAGCATTGGTCTTAAGGCCTTACAATGTTCAACTTAGAATAAATTATCTTGCATACATCGGCACGCAGACCGACCACACATGAACGATAAAGTAAACGGGTAATTCGCTTTGGCCTTCAAGGGCCAGCTTAGCAATCCTAGGCTCTAGCCCACTATTTCCCGATTGGCTTGGCTGCACCTGCATAAAACATCCCACCACAACGGTGACAAACAATAACAACAGTTAGTATTAGCTGACCAAATTATAACGACCCCACCCCTCACTCGGGGTGGCAGTGCTCCTTCCCTACATGCATTAGCATATATAAATCTTGGCAATCGGAACGTGCAAATTAAGCGCCATTCGCCACAGACGTTGGCACAATATCGAACGCCACGTGCTCTCAGGGCACATTCTTGGTGCACATGACCTCATGGGTCACACCTCCGTTCTTTACGATGATCAACATCATTTGTGCTTTTAGTCTTTCGGAACCAAAGCCGAAGACAACGCCCCTAGCCTCCGACAAAGTCATGGTTGTCACAACCCGCATTTTCTCCGTATTAAATAATACGTCTTTTCTATGTATTAAATAATATGTTAGAGTAAATGCAGGTTGTGACAATGGTGACTTACAAATCCACATTTTCACTCACTCCAAGGCGAACGACTAGGGTTGGGTATAGTTCAGTTATTTCCCGTGCTCAAATTGTTAGGCGCGTCGGCCACGACGCGGGTCAGCATCCCCCTTCCCATTCTACATGATCCATAACCTCGTTATGATCCTCAGCACCACTCACGGCCGCCTTAGCTGGGTCACAAAGGCTCTCAGCACCACAAATTGCCCCCCAGGTCTCACTGCAGCCATATGCACACCCCATGACTCCGAAATCTACGCGGTTACCACGGAGTCTTCTCCGGCATACAAAACATACAAACATCACCAATCCAGAGCAACCTGTCCGGATGAGCTTCACACAGCATGTCTATTCCGTACTTCGATTCCGGATCTAAATGTAATACTAATGGGGATACACAAATCTACCCGTTGGGAGACCCACTTCCACGCATTCGTGGTGCGTCTACCCTCAAATGCCAAAAGAAGGACTTCATATGTCCAAGGAGGAGAATCGTTACGCTAGAAGTCCGTTTCGGCGCCATGGAAGAGAATCTAGTCGAATGGAAATGACCGCTTCAGCTTTGCCTCCGTAGATCCGGACTCGCCTCGTGAATCCGAGCTCCGAAACTCGAACGGCGAAAAGATCTCCCTTGCCCGACATTGTTCTTCCTCCTCCAGCCATTCAACCCAAAAGCTCCCAAAAGAAATGAAGAGAAAACGTCCCTTCCAATATTATAAACCGACTACCGTCGCGCGGTAACTAGCTACCGCCACACGGTACCGTTAATCAACGTCTCGATTCGTGTTCCGTCGCTCAGGCCCTCCAATCACAGGCCGACATGTGGCCTCGCATTATAGTGTTGTTATCACTGCGCGATAGAATACTACCGCCACGCGGTAACTAGCGCCGGTTACGACACGACCGCTACCGCTACCGTCGTGTGGTAGCTGCTACCGCCGCACAGTAGCAACCCGAGAGTTTTGCAAATAAATTGACCAAGCTACCGTCAACGATATCTCTACCGCTGGGCGGTATCTTCCCAAGAGGCCTACCACTAAATTTACGGTGCTACCGCAGCATGGTAGCCCTACCACCGGACGGTATCTCCCAAAAATCATTTTCCTGCTTTGGGAAAGTTGGGGCGTTACACCACCTCCCGGCTGCTCCTGCCATCGCCGCGCCAAATGAAGCCTGAGCTTATTTTGAGAATATTTATAGATTATTTTGAGAATATTTGTGATCCATCGTATGAATTTTCATTTTCAATTCCTATGGGTTTTGGCCAATTTCATCTTGCAGTTGAACATCATAATTGAAATATAGCAAAACCACAATTTTTCGGGTTTTGGAATTGCTGAATTCCAATTCCTCAATTTCAATTCCGTCAAATCGAACGGACTTTATAAATGTTATGAACGATTTTCTCGTTGTTAGTCTTGGACTCATTTGGCACGGCAGTGGCTGGCGTAACCAGCGGTTGAGAAAGGAGAATTCAATTATTTGAGGTGGGGAGGAGGGGCTACAGACAGAGCTTTTTGCTTTATTCCTCTGGGCGCGGAGGGAGAAGACAGAACAAACACCACCAACGTCCGTTTCTTTTCCCGTTGTCCCGCGGTGTTTGCTCCAAACGACGGGTGAAAACATCACGCCAAATGAAGCCAATTTATCGTCATCTGGCATGATCTCCTAGGCGTGTTTTCAATATCATAACAACATTACACTACAATCGTAGTAGAGTGTTATGAATTTACCCGTAATCCCTTAACGTCGTGGAATGCAACAGATTATCAATGATAAAATAAGAAACACAAAAAAAGCAATAGACAAACCAAGAAATCAAGCACACAGAGATGCCACAGAATTTGCGTGGTTCGGAGAAAACTCCTACATCCACGGGAAGAGCGTCAGAAAAGATCCACTATAATCAGAGAATTTAAAAAATACATGAAGATGAGAAAGAACAAATATAACCTGGAGCAATATAATTGGAGAGGCACAAGTCAAGGGATCCAACAATCTTCACTGCATCCAACGGTTAAACTCCTCAACAGAAAGACGAGACCCTTGCTTTCCTTCGACGTAACTTCTGGTGTCATATAGGAGAGCGTCTTCCTCCTCACCGATCCTTTGCCGAATACCTCCTGAGAACATTCGTTGTTGTAAAACTCAGTGGCGATCAGATAGCTTTCTTAGGCGGAGGCAGAATCCGGTGGAGGCTCGAGGGCAGAGGCAAACCTGGCAAGCGGCTCGAGGCTGAGGCTTCTCCTCGCGATTTCGGAACTCAGCAACTCCTTCGTGATTTCAGAACCCAGACAACCTCAACCCCCTTATCCTCTTATTCGCGATCAACCCAAACCCTTGCATTTTTATCCTTATATATATGGACTTGTACAAAAAAAAGTATTTAATAAACCCAAGAATAAACTGCTCGGTTCAAATGAGCAGCATAAACAACAATCTCCAAATTGAAGCCCCTTGCATTTTGAACTTTACCTTTAGCTTGGATCTTCTCCCAAATGAGACACCCCTTCTCCATGGGGTTATTATGATCAGCAAACACAAATATGAGCCATGTCAAGCCAGTGCTTGAACTTGACTCCTAGCAGGGACTTTGTCAACATATCTGCAACGTTGTCCTCTATGGGAAACTTCAATAACTGAATATTGCATCCTCCAACGAACTCCCTTATCTTTTGATAGCGTACATCAATGTGTTTTTTCTTTGCATGATAGATTGGGTCATTTGCAAGACAAATTGCACTTTATTTGTCATAATGCAGCTTCACTGTCTCTTGAGAAATACCGAGCTCCTGGATGAGACTTCTGAACCAAATAGTTTCTTTTGCGGCCTCCACCGCAGCGATATTCCCTGCCTCATTCATAGACATAGCTATTATGTCCTGAAGAGTAGCTTTTCTAACTGATAAAACCTCTACCTAGGAGAAATATGTACCCTGAAGTAGATCCCTTGTTGTTGAGGTCTCTGCGTTGTTTGAATCAATGAAGCTCTCTAGATCTCCAACATCTTTGCTCCTCTTGAAAAGTAAGTCAATATCCGGTGTTCCTTTCAAATATCACAAAATCCACTTGTCTGTTTCTTAGTGTTGTCGTCATGAATTTGTCATGTATCTGATAACAACACTCACCGCCTAAGCAAGATCTGGTCTCGTGCATGTCATCATGTACATCAAAGCATCCTAACGCAATAACATACAAAATTCTAAGCATCCCTCCTCCGTGGCGGGACACTGTTATAATGACAATATAAATTGTTGTCCCAAAGGACTTGTAACAACTTTAGATTCCACCATGCTAAATTTTACAATACCTTTTGAATGTATCCAGTTTGAGAAAGCCATAACATGCATCGCTTTTTGTCTCACTTGATTTTCATCCTAAGGATCTTCTGAGCATGACCATATCAAATTTAATGTGTAATTTCTGTTTTAGTACCTAAATTTTCGGGGTTGACTTGCAACCAATCAACATGTCGTCAACGTAAAGTATCAGCATCAGAATATGTCTATCTGCAAGGAATCTATAATAGACACAATTGTATTACTAGCTCATGCTATAGTCATGTGATGTAATGAAGGTGTCGAACTTCTTGTACCATATCCCCAGAGCCAGTATCAGACCATTAAGAGACCTTTCCAACTTACACACCTTTTTCTCATCACCGGGTCAAATGAACCCCCAAGATGCAGCGTATCTTCTCTTATAGGCTACCGTGAAGAAAATATGTCTTCACGTCCATCGACTCTAGCACCATATCCATGTGGCTGCCATAAAGAGTAGTACACAGATCGAACAATACTTCACCACAAGTGAGAAGATTTAATTGAAGTCAACTCCCTTCTTCTATGTTATCCCCTTGGCTACAAATCTTATTTTATATCTTCGCTAATCTTTCCCTGATGTGGACTCCTTTTTTCGGAACACTCACTTTGAGTTAATTGCTTTTTCCCTCTTTGGTAGACTAACAAAGTCCCAAGTCTTGTTCTTTTTAAGTGATTTCATTTCTTTCATTATAGTTGTTTTCCACTGAGAAATGTCTTTGCTCTCTATAGCTTCTTGATAAGAACAAGGATGTGAGGAGATCACCTGAAAGGCATATGCTGCAGTATCTTATAGCCTGAGAGGCAGTCTAACCTCTCTCTTAGCCTTTTCTCTAGCAATCGGGTATGGCTCCACTTCCGCAGGTTGTATAGTATCTGTCTCATCAGAGTCAAATGACTCATCACGATCAACTACCTTGTTGTTTCCATTTAGCTCCACCTCTACTGGTGAGTCTGAAGACTTCTCTACCTCTTTGTCTTGAGATTGAGACTTCTTTAGTATAGAAACCTCATCAAAGACAACATCATGTTTTAGCTCGACCTTCTTTGTTTCAGGGTTCCACGACATGAACCCTTTAGTGTCGGCCTTCTGTCCAAGATAGATGCATTTCTTGAACTTAGTATCCAGCTTTGTCCTTTACGAATCCTACAATAATGTATAGATAGGGCAATCAAAAATATGAATCTTAGTATAATCAATAAGTTTACCTGACCATACTTCCGGTAGAGACTTCAGATCTAGTGATATGAATGAAGAATGATTCACTAGATAACAGATTGTATTGATAGCTTTAGCCCCAAAAGACTTTGGTAGATCGACGAACAGTCGCATGCACCGAGCTCTTTCCAGCAACATTTTATACAGTCTCTCTGCATCACCATTCTGTTGTAGTGTCCTGGAATGGTGAGATGTTGAGTGATACCTTCTTGATTATAATATGTCTGAAACTCCGCTGAGGTGTATTTGTCATCATTATCTGATCTGAGGTATTTCACCTTCTACATAGTTTATTTTTCTACTATGGTATACCGGATCTTGAACTTCTCGAATACTTGAAAGTTGTGCATGAGGAAGTAGAACTAGACCTTTCTTGAGAAATCATCAATGAAGGTCATAAAGTACCTAACACCTTCAAATGATTGCTTTGGGGCCGATCCCCAAATATCTGAGTGTATGTACTCCAGAATCTGTATGTTGTGCTTACTTTATATTATAAACTTCACTTTATTTATTTCCTGAGGATGCACGTCTCGAAGAATTTAAGCTTGCACATTTTGACTCCTTTCAGCAAGCCCTTCTTATGCAGCTCTAGCAGCCCTCTCTCGCTCATATGATCAAGCCTGACATGCCATAGTAGAGAGGAATCCTCATCTATCGACATAAAAACTACTACATCTCTAGTTATTATAGTGTCAATCAATTTGCAGATTGTACCTGAACGCTCTCCTTTCATCACCACAAGAGCGTCATTCTTGACCTTCAAGTAGCCACTATCACTACTGTAGGATTATCTGATCACCTCCAAAGTTCTTAAAGAAATCAGACTTTTTCTTTGATTAGACACATATCTGACATCTGTGAGCGTTCTGACGGTTCCATCAAACATCTTGATTCTGATACTTCCAATCCCCAACATTCTGCACTATAAGTTGTTTCCCATCAGAACATAACCACCATCACATGATCTGAAGCTGTAGAACAATTCTTTGTTCGGACAAATGTGATATGAGCATCCAATATCCATGATCAATGCATCTATAGTGTCTAGATTGGATGAGACATGAAGTATATGACCACCACTCTCATTATCGGATGCAACTGCGTTTGTTATGGCTCGTATGGCCTCTCTTCGAGTTTCTTCTTTTGGCAGTTACTTTTTCAGTGTCCCTCTTCATTGCAGTAATGCCACTTGTTGTTTTAGCATTTAAACTTAGACATATGCTTCTGTTTCTATATCTGTTTCTGACTGGGTCGTTGCTCTTCACCAGTAGACCCTCATCGGTGTTAGATATTGGCTTGCTCCTTATTTTATTTGATAGCAGCATAATCATCACCTTTTCCATTTTCAGGATATCCTTTCTATATAGGATCATGATGACTAGGTGATCAAAAGACTTCAATAAAGAAGACAGTAGAAGAAGAGTCTGGTCTTCTTCTTTAACAATCACATTCATACTGCGTAAATGAGAGATGAGCTAGTTGAACACATTCATATGCTCCAGCAACTGAGTACTCTCAGACATTCTCAAGCTATATAACTATTGTTTGACATAGAGTTTATTTATGAGTGACTTTGACATGTTGAGCTCCTTCAATTTCTTCTACAAATCTGTCGTAGTCTCAGCGCTGACTACATTGCACAACACTTTGTCTACTAAGAACAACTGAATTATACCGATGGCCTTCAGATCTAACTCCTCTCATTTCTCTCTATCTTTTTTGAACTTCTCCTTACCAAAAAGTGCCTTATGGAGATTTTGCTAAACGAGAACCGCCTTGATCCGTTTTTGCCACAGACCGAAGCCGATCTTGCCGTCGTACTGAGGAATCTCGAATTGTATCTTCATTTCTTTGCTTATGAATTTCCAAGGACCGAAACATGGCTTTGATACCAGTTGTTATGAATTTACCTGCGATCCCACAATGTCGCGAAATGCAACAGATTAGCGATGACAAAATTAGAGCCAGCAAAAAAGCAATAGACAAATCAAGAAATCAAGCACACACAAATGACATGGAATTTATGTGGTTCGGAGAAATCTCATGCATCCACGGGGAGAGTACCAGAGAAGATCCAATATAATCAAAGAGTTAAAAAATACATGAAGATGAGCAATAATCAATATAACCTGGAGCAATAGAACTGGAGAGGCACAAGTCAAGGGCTCCAACAGATGTTCATTAAATCCAAAGTTAATCTCTTCAACAGCAGGACGAGACCCTTGCCTTCCTTCAACGTAACTTCTGGAGTTGTATAGGAGAGCGGCTTCCTCCTCACGGATCCCTAGTTGAAACCCTCCTAAGAACAATCGTTGCTACAAAACTCAATGGAGATCAGATTTCTTTCTCAAGCGGAGGCAGAATGCAGAGACAGAGGCAAAACTGGCAAGCAGCTCGGGGCAGAAGCTTCTCCTCGCAATTTCGGAACCCTGTAATTCCTTCGCAATTCAAAACCCAGACAACTGCAACCCCCTTCTCCTCCTATTCACAATTTGCCCTAACCCTTGCCTTTTATCCTTATATATATGGACTTATACAAAAAGGGTTTAATAAACCCAAAAATAAACTGCTTGATTCAAAGGGGCGGTTTAAATAATAGTAGATGGCAGGCTCTCTAGGATTGCGTGCTCTAACAACTTCACAACATTTTAAGTATTTTGTATGAGATATAGTTATATACTATATTAAAAAGAAAAAAACATTGGGTGGAATTTTCACTTTTCTTATTTTATCTATATTTATTGCAAAATGTACATTTTTTTAATTAATATAATTTATCATTTATTTTAAAACATGTGCACATATATACACAAAGGCTCTTATCTACAATAAAAATTATGCTCTCTGATAATGCGTATTTTAACTTGAATTATTAGATTAAAAAATTTAATTTTTATGTATATATATATTCTCCTAAAATATATTAATTTGCTCTTTAAGTAGTTTTTTTACATAAATTGCACAAATGTTATTTTATTTTATTTTTGCAGGCCTGGGGGAATTCATGTACGATTTTAAGTAAAAGCCCGCTGCAACGCCCGCTTCGCCGCATCCATGCAACCCCTCCAATTTGGCTAAACCATTCACGACGATATCCAAGTTGCTGCCCGCCATGCCCGCTACCCACGCATATCGTCGAGCACGTGAATACAAGTCACTTCTTCAAACCACTTAAACCCCATGCATGGCATTCCTCGTAAAGCCCACCATTTTCTATGCAAGCCCATATAACCTCATATTTTACTCCTCCGACCAAGTTCCCTGTGGATCCGGATCCTCTCCATTTCAAATGAAATGGAGGGGATCCATTTCAAGCTTTAATGGACAAGATAAGTCCAAATCAAATCTTGTGGACAGAATTTTTTAGAATAAAAAAAAATATAAAAGGATAGAAATGATTTAACCCGTTGGACCAAAAAGCAATCCATCATGACCATGAAATGGATCCCCTCCATTTCATTTGAAATGGAGAGGATCCTGATAGGTTCCCTGTACGCGCCAACGTCAAATCCATGCAAATAAATTCATTTTAATATTGTCGCCACCTTCAATTCCATATGGTCGAACCTCCCATGTTAATGTCATATCTCCCCCACCTCCAATTCCATGCAAACACACGTAAACTCTTCATTTGCTACTACCTGCCATCCATGCATACCACCACTTTAATTTGACAATTAATTTCTCCATATATTTCACGCAACCTCTGTTGAGAAAAATAGCACGATCCCGACCAGGGCACCTGTAGCGGATTTACAAGCAAGACAAATACAAGCACAACAATAATAAAGTGACACAACAATTTTTAACGTGGAAACCCAATAAGGTGAAAACCACGGGACTATCAGTGTCCACCCTTGAAAGCCCCCACTATAAGGCGTGAAAATCACGCACAACAAATTACAGGGCTTTCACCACCGCCACATACACAAGACACAATTTCCACCATCGATCCACAACGGATCACCACCACCTACACAAGGTACCAGTTCCACAAAGGAATACAAAAATCTCTCCTTGCTACAAAAGCATAAATCTCTTCTCCCACAACCACACAAGGATTGACAAGGGAAAAACAAGCGAGAAATCAAGAAACCATTACCCAATGGATTGAAAAATCCGTTCCGAATGCCGCAAAGGAGAAAGGCTACACAAAGCCCCTTCTTCTTCAGAATCCGACGATCCGATCTTCGATACTCTTCTCCGAGATCTTCTCTTGATCTTCCTCCACTCAAATCTCTCTTGGAATGAATCTTTTGGCCTTGGAATTGGCTTCCATTTATAGGCCCAAAACAAATGCTACCTAACCCCAAAAATGGTGGTAGGTGTTACCTAACACCTAATTTGGTGGTAGGTACCACCTAACTCCAAATTGTGCTCATTTCAGCTCGGTTATGGAGCGCTGCTCGACGAACCCTGAGCCCAGGCAGCTCCAACATCGCTTCGGCCTCCAAACATAAACATCACGAGCAGCTACAAGCGTGCCCGGTGGTTTTTACCGACTCGTATGGGAACCACACCCTAACAAACTCCCCCTTCACATCGAGTCGGGAGAAACCGCCATCCCGGCGATTCTCACACATGTCTCAAACTTCCCTCGGGTCACTACCTTGGTCAGCATGTCCGGCCCATTATCATCGGTGTGAACCTTCAGTAGCTCGAGCTCCTTCTTCTCCACAACATCACGTATCCAATGATACCGTGTGTCGATGTGTTTCGACCTTGAATGGAACATGGAGTTCTTTCCCAAGTGGATGGCACTCTGGCTGTCACACATCAGCATATAACGATCCTGAGTGAAACCAAGTTCTCTGACAAACCTCTTCATCCAGAGCAACTCCTTTCCAGCCTCAGTTACAGCAATAAACTCAGCCTCTGTTGTTGACAGTGCCACACACTTCTGCAGTCTCGATGCCCACGAAACTGCTCCCCCTGCAAATAGCATCAGGTACCCGGACATAGATTTTCTAGAGTCCAGATCTCCGGCCATATCAGCATCAGTATAGCCCAGAAGCTCGGGCTCACTGCCTCCAAATCTCAAACTCAGATCTGT
This sequence comes from Platanthera zijinensis, assembly GCA_039513925.1. Taxonomy (NCBI): domain Eukaryota; kingdom Viridiplantae; phylum Streptophyta; class Magnoliopsida; order Asparagales; family Orchidaceae; genus Platanthera; species Platanthera zijinensis. The sequence continues at coordinate 74,131,021 of CM077080.1, forward strand.
CGTCCCCTGCAGGTACCTCAGAATCCACTTCACCGCGCTCCAGTGTTCTTTCCCAGGGTTGGAGAGAAATCTGCTCACAACACCAATAGCATGAGCAATGTCTGGACGCGTGCACACCATAGCATACATAAGGCTTCCCACTGCAGACGCATAAGGCGCCTTCTGCATAGCCTCTTTCTCCTCCGGTGTGCTGGGGCACTGATCAGCGGTCAACTTGAAGTGAGCTGCAAGTGGCGTGCTCACCTTCTTCGCCTGATCCATAGAAAAACGTTGCAACACTTTGCGGATATACCTCTCCTGGGATAACCAAAGGAATCTGGTGCCCATGTCCCTGCGAATATGCATCCCCAGAATAGTCTTCGCGGGACCCAGATCCTTCATCTCAAACTTTGAACTCAACTGCCGCTTCAATTCAGTAATGCACAGAGTCTTCTTCCCGATGATCAGCATGTCGTCGACATAAAGTAGCAGAATGACGAAGTCTTCAGGAGCATACTGCTTCACAAATACGCAGTGGTCTAGGGTGGTCTTTGTGAAGTCGATCTCCCCCATAAAAGTCTCGAACTTCCGATACCATTGCCGCGGGGCCTGTTTCAACCCGTACAGACTTTTCTTCAAGCGACATACATATCCTTCTTTACCCCTGATACAGTAGCCATCAGGCTGCTCCATGTACAGCTCCTCTTCAAGATCGCCATGTAGAAAAGCGGTCTTCACGTCCATCTGCTCCACCTCCAAGTCTAGCCTCGCAGCGAGGCCTAGCACAACTCGAATGGAGGACATTTTCACTACGGGCGAAAATATCTCATCAAAATCAATGTCCTATCTTTGTGCAAATCCCTTTACTACCAACCTGGCTTTGTAACGAGGAGGTGTAGGAGAAGCACCCTCCTTCAACCTGAAGATCCACCTGTTCTTCAAGGCCTTCTTGCCCTTCGGCAACCGCACCAGGTCGTAGGTATGATTTGTCCGCAACGATTGCATCTCCTCTTGCATCGCTGCCATCCAGTGGTGCCTCTCCGCGCTCTCTACTGCTTCAGAATAGCTCTCCGACTCCCCTGCATCAGTTAGTAGAACAAACTCTGACGCAGAATATCTGGCGGGCGGATGCCTAGCTCGGTCTGATCTCCTCAACACAGGCTCAGGAGCTGGTGCAGGCTCCTCTTCTGCAAGCTCCTCAGCAGATCCTGGCTCCTGGCTCCTCAACATCATCTTCAGCACCCTGTGCTGGAACTGGCTCCACAGTCTCCTCAACGTGGTCATCACTACCAATAGGCAACTCAGCAGAACGTGAGTCACTCCCAGACTCACCTATTTTCTCCAGATCACCTCCAGTTTGTTCCTCGCAGAACACTGCATCTCGACTCCGTACTAACTTCTTCGCCACCGGATCAAAGAATCTATATCCGAGCTCACCATTATGACCATAGCCCAAGAAAATGCACTTCCGGGTCTTCGATTCCAACTTCGATCGTTCGTCCTTGGGAATGTGGACGAAGGCTCTGCAGCCAAAGACCCGCAAATGACTATAGGATGGGTCCTTCCCATACCAGACTCGATTTGGAACATCCTCATCCAAAGGATAGCTCGGCGAGAGGTTGATGACATGCGTCGTAGTCAAAAGAGCCTCACCCCAAAACATCTCTGGCAGCTTGGACTCAGAAAGCATGCATCGCACCCTCTCCATCAATGTCCGGTTCATCCTTTCAGCAACACCATTCAGTTGTGGTGTTTTCGGGGGGGGGGGGGGTCTTCTCATGACGAATCCCGTGGTCCTTGCAATACTCATCAAATGGACCCACGTACTCTCCCCCGTTGTCAGAACGGATACACAACAGCTTCTTTCCAGATTGGCGTTCCATCTCAGCATGGAACCTTCTGAAGGTCTCAAGTACCTGGTCTTTGGTCTTCAACAGATAGACCCAAACCTTTCTCGACCAGTCATGAATAAAGGTCACAAAATACTGAGCTCCCCCTCGTGTTGGGACCTTCATAGGTCCGCAGATGTCTGTGTGTACGAGCTCCAATGGCTCAGATCTCCTGGTGGACTGATGACGACGGAATGAAACCCGATTTTGCTTCCCCGCCATACAGTGCTCACACCTCTCCATGTGATCAGCCGATAGGTCACTGAGTAGCTTCTTCTTCTGTAGGCAGTCCAAGCCCTTCTGGCTAATATAAGCCAGTCTCCTGTGCCACAGGGAAATGGATCCCTCATCTCTCACGGAGTTCGCATGTGGATCTTCAGGCCTCCCCTCCATGTAATAAAGGTCGGACTCCCTATAGCCCTTGGCCATAACCAGCGATCCTCGAACTAGCTTCCAGAAATCACCACCAAAGATACTTGTATGTCCTTCATCTCCAAGCTTCCCCACGGAAAGTAGGTTGAAACGAATATCGGGCACGTGTCGCACGTCCCGCAAAATAAGTAACACTCCAGTGCTCGTCTTCAGATGCACGTCTCCACGTCCCAGCACCTTGGACGTATTCCCGTTGCCCATTCGTAACACCCCGCATTCATGGGTGGTGTACGTGGCAAAAAGCTCCCGATTGTGGGAGACGTGCACAAAAGCACCTGAATCTACAATCCATCTCCTGTCGTCACAGGAGAGCGCTGCCGTGATTTCATCATCGACAATGACAACATCGTCCTCATCACTGGAGACAACCGCGACAGTATGGCTCTCCTCCTTGGCCTCAGTCGCCACACCCTTCTTCTGCTCATTCTTCCAGGCATAGCAGAACTTCTTGATGTGTCCCTTCTTGTGGCAGAAATGACACTCCACGTTCTGATATCGTGAACGTGACTTCCCTCTACTCTGACTTCTTTCCTCCTTCCGTCCTCGACTCTTGCTCCTGCCTCTCCCCCTAGTTTCCGTAAACAAAACATCAGCTCGTGATGAAGAGCCCGACGTCCCTTGAGACTTCCGTCTCACCTCTTCGTTCAAGATCCCACTCTTGGCGATCTCCATGGTGATAATCCCCTGGGGTGAAGAGTTGATCAGTGCAATCTTGACCATCTCCCAAGAGTCCGAAAGGGACTTCAACAGCCACAGCGTATTGACCTCATCCTCAAATGTCACCTTCATCGCCGTCAACTGATCAATGATTCCTTGGAACTCATTGACATGATCCATGATCGATGAGCCTTCCTGGTAGCGGAACTCTCCAAGCTTCGTCAGCAAAGCCAGCTTGTTGATGCCAGTGCTCTTGGCATACAACGTTTCTAGAGTTCTCCACAGCTCCTTCGCATCCGTGATGCTAGCCACGTGGTTGTAGACGTTCGGCTCCACGAACCGTCTAATGAAACCACAGAGCTTCCGGTGCTCCACCTGCCATTTAGTAGGATCCATATCCTTCGACATCTCTTCGAAGATAGGGGCATGCCAGCCCTTGACGTAGATGAGATCCTCCATAAGCAAGTGCCACTGATGATAATTTGCTCCATTCAACTTGACCATCTGTTCTGAAGTTAATTCCATCTTGCTAAACCAACTGGCCGGACTGACCACAGTTCTCTGAGCGCGACTCTCTCACGATAAGTCACTGAAGAGGATAGCCAGAGGACCAATGGTCGTAAACTACCGCACTCAATGCCAAACCTGAGAATACAATCGCCTCGTCTCGAAATCACAAAAGGTCAGCCCAGTATCGGCCCTGTTCTGACTACTGACCAGCAACCTCCCTTTGATACCACTTGTTGAGAAAAATAGCACGATCCCGACCAGGGCACCTGTAGCGGATTTACAAGCAAGACAAATACAAGCACAACAATAATAAAGTGACACAACAATTTTTAACGTGGAAACCCAATAAGGTGAAAACCACGGGACTATCAGCGTCCACCCTTGAAAGCCCCCACTATAAGGCGTGAAAATCACGCACAACAAATTACAGGGCTTTCACCACCGCCACATACACAAGGCACAATTTCCACCATCGATCCACAACGGATCACCACCACCTACACAAGGTACCAGTTCCACAAAGGAATACAAAAATCTCTCCTTGCTACAAAAGCATAAATCTCTTCTCCCACAACCACACAAGGATTGACAAGGGAAAAACAAGCGAGAAATCAAGAAACCATTACCCAATGGTTTGAAAAATCCATTCCGAATGCCGCAAAGGAGAAAGGCTACACAAAGCCCCTTCTTCTTCAGAATCCGACGATCCGATCTTCGATACTCTTCTCCGAGATCTTCTCTTGATCTTCCTCCACTCAAATCTCTCTTGGAATGAATCTTTTGGCCTTGGAATTGGCTTCCATTTATAGGCCCAAAACAAATGCTACCTAACCCCAAAAATGGTGGCAGTTGTTACCTAACACCTAATTTGGTGGTAGGTACCACCTAACTCCAAATTGTGCTCATTTCAGCTCGGTTATGGAGCGCTGCTCGACGAACCCTGAGCCCAGGCAGCTCCAACATCGCTTCGGCCTCCAAACATAAACATCACGAGCAGCTACAAGCGTGCCCGGTGGTTTTTACCGACTCGTATGGGAACCACACCCTAACAACCTCATCATGCATGAACTTCTATCTATATTCATTAAATCATATGCATTTCTTCATCATTTAAACCACCGCCACTTCCTCTTCCATATTATTTCTCGCGGCCACATGCATTTCTCCCAAGCCACCAATCCACTTCTTATCTCCAATTCAAGCATGCAGCCCTCTTAATATATTTCATGCCACCCTCCACGTGCACTCCTTAGTATTATTACTGTTTATATTCAATCCCCCTATACTTAGGGCCACCTCTATATTCATGTATGCACCTAAAAATATTAATATCACCAACCATTCATCCCATTGGCTTAATCCAATGAACCAATTCTTCGCCCCTTGGACATTAATTCCCTTTTGAATTATGTAGCCTTTCATCCCTTCATATTATTGAATCTAGTGGTCAACCTTGGGGGGGGGGGTGAATAAGGTTTTACGGGTTAATTAAAAATTCTAATTACCTTGATCCAGAAAAATTAGTTCTGGAAGCTACCGCGGGATGCTAGCTTGCTAGCGCACGACGGTAAGTCACATACCTTGTTTTCCTGGGCAACTGTTTCCTTGCAGAAGTACGTACGCACCCTTCAGAGATCCACCAACTAACACCCACGACGTTACACGCAGAATTAAGAACAACAAATAATTTTATTCAAACAAAATCAAAAGTTTTTTATAATTACAAGTGCTTGATCTCCATGACGTCGAAGATCGGAGGTAGTGAAAGTCGAATCTCTTTTGGTTTTCGATACCGACCCACTACCCGGGCCGGTTTGCTCTCTCTCCCTTTCCCTCCAAGAAAGGTCTTCGAGCCGGCTCTTCACTTTCACACAAGGAAGTGTCTTAGAGACCCACTAGATCCCCTGATCTAGACGTCCCTTCCCCGGGACAATTTCTTATGGAATCCTCCCTGGATTCCGATGACCTTCAACGATCGATTTTCCTCACCACAGCCACACAGAAACGAGAAAAGTACAAAAAGGAATAAAGAAGATTTTAAGTTTGAATCTTCCTCAAGACGACTCCTCCGTTGAGCGATGTGTGACCGGTTCTAACGATCTTCATTTGGTTGCAACCGATCATCTCCTTGTAGTCGGTGTAGTCCTTAGCTCGTCGGAGATCTTCGTGCGCGAACGAGAGGGAGGCGGCTTTTTATTTCTTTGACGAAGACGACGAAACGATTCTCAGAGGTGGCTCCCGAACCCTGGGATGAAGTCTTGCCTGTCTTAATTTGTACAAGGAATGAAAAAACGAAAGCCTTTTATGCGTCTTTGAAAAACAAGCTAACGCCGACGATAAGACTAGTGCCCGATGGTAGGTCATTACACGTCGACGTGACAACTGTCCCGCATATTTAGAAAAATATTCTAAAAAGATTATTTTCTGCTTTTTCGTGCTAGCACGACGCGGTACCCAGCTATCGCCTGACGGTAGCTCAATCGTCTTGACGAATCCATCTTGACGCTCGTTGAGAGAGCTAGCGCTGCGCAGTAGGAAGCTAGCGCTGCACAGTAGGTTCCAGAGCGCTTGTCTAGAGTAAATCCTGAAACTAGCACAAGCGGTAGCTCTAGCGCCACGTGGTAGGTCTCAGAGCACCTATTCAGATTAAATCCAGGCTAGTGCGCGGCGGTAGTTCATAGATTGGAGTTCTTCGCTTCGCTTGAACCTATAAACCTGCACACTATACCAAACAAAAATATGATCAAATACAACATGGGAATTGATATTATCAAACTGAGGATATGTGAACCTTTGGCTCCAACAAACTCCCCCTTTTGATAATATCAAATCCCGTTTATGAGATATAATAGTTGAGATGCATGATACAGTGCAAATAAGAAATAATTTTTAAAAAATCAGGTTTCAGGTTACTTATGACTCCCCCTACAAATGCGCTCCCCTATATATGTGCTTTATTCGCTCCCCAATCTACATGCACACAGTTCAACAAGCTCCCCCTACATGTGATCTTCCCTAACTCATGACTCATGAACATTCTATTCTCCCCCGTTTGATATTATTGAAAGGGGTGGGCTAGATCGAAGAATGACTATACACATGTATGGGAAAAAATAGTCTAAATAAGCATGATAAAAATCAAACAATGCATGTTATAAAGTGAATATAGAAGCAAATACAATAGGGGTGACCAAACATAAATCAGAGAATATAATGTGTACGGGCCAAACATACAAGCGGAGTACACAGAAGTAAATCATATGAGTTTTTAGAGTAAAAGGAATTGGACAACATAGACGAAAGTAAATACACAACGATTTGGAGTACAACGATAAGAGATCTATAGAGTTACTACATTGGAACATTGTAAAGTCAAGAATAGAAATTATGTGCTAGTACCTATGTGTTGTAGACATATAATGCAGTTTTAGTCTAATTCTTATGCCTATAAGCGTTAGATAGAGCAATGACATATGTACGTGTAGCTTCAAAAGAAAACATCAAGTAGAACAAACATTTAGTACATATTTTATCTCAATAATTCAAAATTCTATCACGAGAGAAATAGAGTGAAAAATCACGTCACGTTTCTATCTTCTTCATACCAAGACTAGAACAAGGGGCACTAAACTTAAGTTTTAGTCTTTGCACAAGATCAAAACTATTCTTTTGACGAAGATGCTCATTGTTGGGTCCATTGTTCTCAATGTCCCTGATTTGCGAGAAGTCAAACAGGTCAATGACACACACATCAACTGTATTTGATGTGCATTTGAAGTCTTGAGTGCAGGTAGTCCATATCATATTGATTGGACATATTGACACACTAAGTGGTTGCTGGACATACCAAAAATCAGCTAAGTCCACAGGCGTTGAGTGGAGCAAGGTTACTCAACGCTAGAGGTATGGACTCAATTATATCTAGTAGAAATTTGGCTAAGTACAAAAGCGTTCAGTGTAGTCTACTCACTTAACGTCATATAACATATAACATTGAGTGTCGTCTACTCACTCAACGCCATATAACAAATATCGTTGAGTCTGTCTCAACCTAACTGGAAGATAGCCAAAAATGTGGCTAAGTCTACAGGCATTGAGTGTAGTGTACTCACTCAACGCCATACAATAAAAAGGCTGTGAGTAGGGCTAAGTCAGTCTATGCCTAGAAATTGGCTGAAAATGTGGCCAAGTCTACAAGCGTTTAGTGTGGTCTACTCACTCAATGCCATACAATTTTTAGCATTGAGTGTTGCTGTGCCAGTCAACTCCATAGAAAAGTTGGGCAAAATTTTCACTAAGTCCACAGGCGTTGAGTGTAACTTACTCACTCAACGCCAGATAACAAAAAATTCTATTAAGTAATTTGGCATTGAGTGGAGCTTACTCTCTCAATGCCAAGGCACTGAAATATTTGCTAAGACAAATAGCGTTGAGTGAGGTAAGCTCTCTCAACACTCTCAATTCTCTCGACGCTCTCGACACCTTGGAGTAGAAATTTGGCTAAGTCCAAAAGCATGGACCTTGACTTTCGTCGAGCTCAGCTTTGTCAAACTGAGCTCAGCGATCGTCGAGCTGAGCCAAATTACTCAGTTTAGCCTGGAGTTCGTCAAACTTAGTTAAGCTTTTCATCGATCTAAGTTTGCAGTTCGAACTAAATTATACCTTCATCGAGCTGAGGTTGACGTTCGTCGAACGGAGCTCAGCTTTCATCGAGCTCAATACTTAGACAGACAGAATTTTGTCTAAGTGTTGTGGCGTTGAGTGATACCTACTTACTCAACGCCTTTGGTTATGATGATTGAATTTTGTTTAAGTCTAGAGAGATGCTGGGTAATACTAACATCAGCAAAAGTCAAATTGTCAACAAAAATTCAAATGGTGCGGAATTGCTGCTAGAGACATTGACGGCCAGGTTTCATCATCTTCTGCACTTTCTGAGGAATATTTCCATTATAAAGTGTTGGGGCCCACACACAACAATGATCTGTTAAATCAAACTTAAATGGAAGGGATGCGCTGGATGGCTTAATATCAGCCATCAATCCTAGTGGTGGGGCCAACTGCTCGATTGGCCTTCAGAGTATAAAAAGAAGTAATCGGCCAGAGCAAAAGAGACGAACCAACATAACCAAGAGAACAATCGATTCTTCGGTTAGGTTTTCTGAAAATGAGAAGAATGGCGGGAGAACATCATCTTCTTCCTTGCCATTTTCGTCAAGCCTGAAGAAGGAGTTCTGCATAGAGAACCTTGCTGGGAAGGAGATAGCTGGAGCAATTACTATTCGCAACATCAGGATCAGAATTCATTCTGAGGGAGCAGATCTACAAGTTCTGCAGATGGAAGGTTATTTGTTTGAAGAAAGAATCTACTGCCTACATCATTATCTTCAAGAGCAAAAGGTTGGGCTGATATCTGCTCAGTCCAGGAAGAAGATGACATAGAGTTCTTGATCTGGTGTCTAATCATATAATCTTTCTCTATTTCTTTCTTGTGTAAAGATTCTTGGTGAATCTGGAGTTGTAAGCCTGTTTTATAAAGGCTAAGGTCTTTGTGACCTGAGTTTGGCTTTGTGTCGGGTGAAAGGTCGTTGTGACCTGAGGGTTGGCTTAGTGCCTAATTATTAGGTCTGTGTGAACTGTGTGGTCATGCGGGATCTGTGTTGTAAGCTGTTAAGTAACTGAGTTTTTGAGGGAATGCCGAATCTAACACACTGTTAGATAGGCGTAGAGGGACATTGGATGTACCCAAGATTGGGGAACCACAATAAAATTGCTTTGTCGTCTGTGAATATTCTTGAAAGCTGATAACTAACCTAATCACATGTAAAGAAATCTGATAACAAATTAGAAAAGGTAAAATAGAGACAAAAACCTATTTCCCCTCCTCTAGGTTTTTAGCTAACCTTGAAAACAAGACTTTCAGTGGTATTAGAGGGAGGTTACTCTTTAAAGGACTTAACAGTCTGAGTAGATCTCCAAGGTTAGCATGAAGTCTGTCTCCATGGGTTTAGGAATGACCAATAGGGAGCTGAGTGCTGTGAGACTTCCAATCTGTAGGAAGGAAGATTTTGGCATCTGGAAAACAAGGGTGTGGCAGTTCATGGAAGCTACTGACCCTAGAATGTATGTTATAGTTGAAGAAGGACCATCTATCCCAATAAAGGTCTCTGCACTGGATACTAATGTCAAAACCCCCAAGACATATGATGAGATGACCAAAGATGAGTTGGCCCTGGCCTCAATAGACAAGAGAGCAAAGAATATCATCATGGGTGCTGTTGATGATTCTACACTTCAAAACATGATCCATTGTACAACAGCAAAGGAAATGTGGGAAACACTTGTGATTTACATGGAGGGGACAGATGAGGTTAGAGATGATAGGAAGTCCATGCTCAACCAAGAGTATGAGGCTTTTAGACAATCTCAGGGGGACAACATAACCACTTGTTATGAAAAGTTCTTTAGGATTATGAATGAGCTAAAGACTTATGGAAGAGTGTTCAGTCACTATGAACTGAATGACAAGTTCCTTAGATCTCTCTCTAGAGAGTGGGACACAAAAATCTGTGCCATCAGAGAAGTGACAAAGCTGGGTGACACTGCTCCTCACACACTTTTTGGGAAACTGCTGTCATATGAGACGTAGCTGGCAGCAAGGAAAGAAGAGGAGAACAACAATTAGTCTCATGCAAGAGACAAAACAGTAGCTTTCAAAGCTAAAGGCACCAGCAAAAGCAGAAGAAAGTCTCACTCTCCACCAAGGAGAGATGCTGAATCTGATTCTGGAAGATCAGAGGAAAGTGCATCAGACTGCCAATAGTCTGATGAAGATTTTGCTGCCTTCACTAGGCAATTCTAGAAGTTCTTAAGGAAGAAGCACTGGAGAGGAAGGCCTTCCACCTCCTCTCATCCCAAGGATGACTACTACAAAGGCAGAATAAAGTCCTCTAAGGAGGACAGGTATGGTTTCAAAACTTGTAAACAGGTTTCCTCTAACATAACTTGTTATCATTGCAGAAAACCTGGGCATATTATAGCTGACTGCCCAGTCAAAAGGAAGGAACAAGTGAGAAAAAGGAACACCAGCAAAAAGGCAAGAAGGAGAAATCTCTCATCGCCAAAAAGCAAAGAAGCGCTCCACATCAGAGTCAGAAGAAGAAGAAGCCTATATTGGGCTGTACTATACTAAAGGAGCTGTAGAAGCAGACTGTATCAAAAGGCTGGCTACTTTAGAAGAAGAAGCTGAGAAGGTTCGTCCTGCTGCCAGGATTGAAGACAGGGCCCCTCTATCACAATATGATAGTGATTCAGAGGTGGGTTCTGAAGATGATAGTTGCTGCCTTGGGCTGATGGCTAAGTCAAATGAAGAAATCAGCCTTGATCAGCCTGGTCTAAGCAAGGTAAATTTTGTTACCAACTTTGTATGTTAAGATTATGAATCAATTCTAGATTCTTGTGTCTCTGCATCAAGTGATGATGATGACTCAGAATCTGAGGGAGACATCAATCAATTGATTGACACATATGGTGAACTTCTGCAGGCTCTAAAGAAGAGCAAGCTCCTGGCCAAACATCAGGCTCAAAAAATTGTCTCTTTAAAGCTTGCTGCTTCAGAATCAGCAAAATTGCTGGATCTGAAGATGCAGGAAGTTAGCAAACTAAAGAATGTGACAATCATTCTGATGAGCACCATAAACTTCAAGAATAACCATATCAGGAATCTTGAAGGAAAGCTCCAAAAGGAGAGGGAACTAGTGGCTAGCTACTCCAAGCCTAGCACAGTGTTGCCCTTGATAGACTCATTCTCCTCCCAAAAGGGAAAGAAAGGGTTGGGATTCAAGGGAAGGACAAGAGCTGCTAATCCTAAGGGAAAGGGCAAAGCTCAAGTGGAGCCACTAGCCTCTAAGCCTCCTGTAAAATTTATAAGAGTGCAATTTCCATCCAATAGCCATGACCATGAGAGTATTTATGGTCACTGTAATCATGCTAGACCATCTTGTGTGAACAAAGATGTTCTACAATATAGTGGCAGTTACAGCAAAGGTGCAAGTACCTATGAGAAAATACAAATGACCCATCCTGGACTATTTGTGTTTGGTGCAACAACCCCTTCAGTCAAGAGTAAAGCTGTTGACTATTCTCAAATTCCTCCAGCCCACTCTAAGACAAAGGGGAAGGTTGTCAGTAGACATAATAAGGGTATCTCTGAGGCCATCAAGGGTATGCTTTCTGAAAAGAAAGCTGCTGCTAGAAGGGCTCAAGATATCCCAAGCACTTCTACTGCCAGACCCACCACTTGTCAGATCAGGGCTGGAAAATCATGGAATAGAACTGCTGTTACTCCTTCTAGACTCAGAGCTGCTGTTAACACAGACACTAGACCTACTCCAAAAAGAAGGTACAACATCCATGAGTGTTGGTGCTGTGGCAAAGTAGGCCACTTTACTGTTGATTGCTGGCATAATCATAGTGTGCAAAGAGCAAATGTTAGCTTTCCTGTCAAAAAAGCTGTAGGTAGGTAGAATTATTTTCAGTCTAACAGGCACCAATGACCCAATAAAAATTGGGGTCCTAAGGTTAACTTATCTGTGTTTTGCAGGATAGTCCAAGTGCTCATACCCCTATATAGTACTTGGACAGTGGATGTTCCAGGCACATGACTAAAACAAGGAGCATGCTGAAGGATTATGCTCTGTAAGGAATGGACCAAAGGTTATCTTTGGTGGATCTAAAAAAGGGATGACTAGAGGTTATGGTAAGATATCTAATGGTATAGTCATTATCACTAGAGTAGCCTATATGGAAGATTTGCAACACAACCTGATAAGCATTCGCCAACTCTGTGATTTTTGCTATGAGATAGTATTGCATAAGGATGAGTGCCAGATTAGGAGGTTAAGTGACCAAGAGGTCATCTTAACAGGCACTAAGAGTGGAAATGTGTATTGTTTAGATTTCCTATGTTCTAGCAAAGACTCACCTATATGTCTTGTTGTAGATGAGAAAGTCTCTTCCTGTGTCCAGTGGCCCAAGAAGTTAGCCCATCTATATTATAGGACCATAAGCAAGCTGTTCAGCAATGAGCTGGTTAGGAATGGGCCTAAGTCTATATGCACTAAAGAGGGTATCTGCTCTGCATGCCAAAAGGGAAAACAGACTAAGACCTCCTTCAAGAGCATTGACACCTAAGACTCAGTGAGGTGCTTATACCTCTTGCATTTGATCTTTTTGGTCCTATGCCAATTCAAAGTCTAGGTAGGAAAGTCTACATCCTTATGGTTGTTGATGACTTTTTCAGATTTGCCTGGGTGTCTTTCTAAAGAAGAAATATGAAACCCCTAATGTCTTTCAGACATTTGTCAAGCAAATTTAGAATGAATTCAACAACACTATGGTCAAAATTAGAAGTGACCATGGCACTGAGTTTCAGTTTGAGTGCATGATAAGGTTCTGTGAAGAGCTAGGGATTCATCAAGAGTTTTCCTCTCCTAGAACACCCCAACAAAATGGAATTGCTGAGAGGAAAAATAAGACTCTCATAGAGGCTGGTAAAACCTTACTAAGTGACTCATCCCTCCCAGAATACTTCTAGGCTGAGGAAGTTAACACTACATGCTATGTCCTTAATAGGGCTTTTATCGCCAAGAGCCATAAGAAGACTCCCTATGAGATCTTGAAGGGCAGAATACCAAACCTGAGCTATTTCAGGATCTTTGGTTGCAAGTGTTATGTGCTCAATAATGGAAAAGTCCATTTAACTAAGTTTGCTGCAAAGTCCCATGAAGGGATCTTTGTTGGGTACATCACTCATAGTAAGGCATAAAGAGTTTACAACTTAACTACCCAAATTGTAGAAGAGTCAATGCATGTTGTATTTGATGAATCCAACATGGTTAACTGTGAGCTGCCAAGCTCCTCCTCTTATAGTATTGCAGGTACAGAGCAGTTGATGGACAAGTTGACCATCAAGGAAGCTACACCCATAGTCCAAGAAAATGATGATGGACTGCCTACTCCAAGAGAAGGAGACAACATACCTGTAGAAAATGAAGACCAGCTAGCTGAAAATCCTGAAGATCAGCAAGCTGCAGCTAGATTTCCTCCATCTACCAGGCATATAAGGGACCATCTAGTACATCAAATTATTGGTGATGCAAATCATGGAGTCCAGACCAGAAGCAAGAGCATAAATACAACTCTCTACTCAAGCTTCCTGTCTCAAGTAGAGCCAAAGAAGTTTGAAGAAGTAATCAAGGACCAGTTCTGGATTGGAGCAATGCAAGAAGAGCTGGACCAATTTAAGAGATGTAAGGTCTGGAAGTTGGTCCCCAGACCACAATGACAAAATGTCTTAGGGACTAAGTAGATCTACAAGAACAAGTTGGATCAAGATGACATTATTGTCAAAAATAAGGCTAGACTGGTGGCTAAAGGCTACAGACAAGAAGAGGGCATAGACTTTGACCAGACCATTTCCCTAGTAGCCAGACTGGAAGCCATAAGGATCTTCCTTGCATTTGCAGCACATCAGAGATTCAGAGTCTACCAGATGGATGTCAAGTCAGCATTCCTGAATGGAGACCTAAAAGAGGGAGTATATGTGGATCAGCCACTAGGTTTTGTAGATCCTAACTCTCCCAATTTTGTTTATAAGCTTAGGAAAGCTTTATATGGGCTAAAGCAAGCTCCTAGGGCTTGGTATGAAACCTTGTCCAGCTTCCTAATTGAGAAAAAATTCTCAAGGGAGAAGATAGACAAGACCCTATTCCTAAAGGAATCAAAGGGCAAGCTTATCCTAGTCCAGATATATGTTGATGACATTATCTTTGGATCTATTGATGACAACCTTTACATGAAGTTTGCTAAACTTATACAAGCGAAGTTTGAAATGAGCAGTATGGGTGAGCTCAAGTTCTTCTTGGGACTCCAAGTAAGACAGACTGATGATGGCCTGTCCATATCCCAGTCCAAGTTCACTAGAGAGCTAATCAAAAAATATGGTATGGAGAATGCCTCCACCATGAGAACTCCCATGGGATCAAGTATGTTAATAGGCAAAGATGAGACATGGAAACTTGTTGATGAGTCTTTGTATAGAGGGATAATTGGTTCTCTTCTATACCTGACTTCTAGTAGGTCTAACATCATATATGTCACATGTGTCTGTGCTAGTTATAAGGCTTGCCCTAAAGAATCTCATTACTCTACAGCAAAGAGAATCTTGAGGTATCTTAAGGACACACCAGATCTTGGCCTATAGTACCCTAGAAATAGGGATTTTGATCTAATTGGATTTTCAGATACAGACTTTGCAGGTTGCAAAGAAGACAGGAAAAACACTACTGGAACTGTCAGTTCTTAGATATAAGGCTAGTTTCTTGGAGCAGCAAGAAGTAAACTAGTGTGGCTATATCCACTACTGAGTCAGAATATATATCAGCAGGCAGCTGCTGTGCTCAGCTGCTGTGGATCCAACATCAACACCAGGATTACAACCTTCAGGTAAATAGAACTCCTCTCTACTGTGATTCTATAAGTATTATTTCTATTGCTAGGAATCTTGTCTCACATAGCAGGATTAAGCATATAGAAATAAGATATCATTTTATTAGGGAGCATGTGGAGAAGGAAGACATCAGTCTTGAGTTTGTCCCCACAGACAAGCAAGTGGCTGATATCTTCACTAAACCATTAGATGAAGCAAAGTTCAACACCCTCAAATTTGAGTTGGGTATGTTGAACTTGGCATAGTTTCAGGCAATCCCTTTTGTAATTTTTTGGTGCAGGTATTGTTCATCTTGCTGGACATACAGACTCCCAAGTAGTATTAGTTCACTGATGCTTCTACTGAGGGGGAGTAAGTTTCTCTAGAGAGAAGAGAAAAGGTCAGCCAATTGAAGGGCCAGCCCCCATATGCCTATTCTGTAGAAGTCAAAAAGGGGGAGAGAAGAGAGAAGGGCCTAGTAAGTGGGAGACATGGCAAAGGGGAAAAATGACATGTGACACTCAAGTGAGGACATCAACCTTACAGCAAAACAGGGGGAGTAAGTGAGGTACATTTACTTATAGCTTATCAAAATTTTGATTTTGATTTTGCTGTATAGGTTGTGTGTATCATTGACCAAGGAAAGAAAACCTTTTTGATAAGGGTTGATAAGGGTTTTGACTTCTTCAAATATGGGGAGATTGTTGGGTCCATTATTCCCAATGTTCCTGATTTGTGATAAGTCAAACAGGTCAATGACACACACATCAAGTGTATTTGATGTGCATTTGAGGTCTTGAGTGCAGGTAGTCCATATCATATTAATTGGACATATGGACTGAAGGAAATTTTGGGAGAATTTCGATTCAAATCGGAAACTTTCCCAATAACGGAAACGGTTCGAATGCTATGTTACAATCAAAAAGGGGCAAGGGAAATACAATAAGAACTATGATATCAACAAATATCATAGAAAAAGCATATAAAGAAACCATCACATTCGATAGATAGTTATACCTTCGTGACGCTTTTATCAATGGTCATCGTGAATGGCT
Source organism: Platanthera zijinensis (assembly GCA_039513925.1). Classification (NCBI taxonomy): domain Eukaryota; kingdom Viridiplantae; phylum Streptophyta; class Magnoliopsida; order Asparagales; family Orchidaceae; genus Platanthera; species Platanthera zijinensis. Next base: position 74,147,031 of record CM077080.1, read on the forward strand.
TCAAGCACCGATGTTTCTCCGATTCAAGATCTTGATGAGATATGGAAGGAGCTCCACAAATGGTAGAGTCTCTAAATGAGACACACCACCAACGAGGTAGGCAACCTTTACCAACAATGGACTATGCTAGCACACTTCCTTTCTCATATGAGTGAGAAGGAGACAAGAGGGATGAAGGAGAAGCTTTGGACAAAATTATCATCTCATAAAGATGATGAGATGGTCAAGTATTTATCCAAAAAGACCTCTCTTTCTCTCTTCAAATTTCCCTCCAAAAGGTCTCATTTGGCATAAAGCAAAAAACAACTTCTAAAGTGCTTTTTTCATATAAGCATAAAGCATAAAGCATTTGCTTTATACTTTATACTTTATGCTTTATGATTAAATGGACATCATCCATTTAAATAACCAAGCATAACATAACAAATTGATCTCATCAATTAATTATGTCATGACCAAGATTAAAAATTAATCAAATTAATTAATGATATTAATCAACTTTAATAAAGTAAATTAAATAATCATATTAATTAATATACTTTATTTAGTATTGCCAAATACTGAAGATATATAATCCTTATTATATCTTTGTTTAGTTTAATGGGTCTTAAGTAACTAATGAGGGATGCTAGTCCCTCCCATAGTCCTACAGCTCATTAGTGTCTAACACTTAGATATAGAACATGACTACTAATCCTTAGTAGTTGATATAGTCCAATTGCAATTCTCGTATATAGGTATAGGTGTGTAACCTATTTAGGTCCCCACTAAACTGGCAGCAAAGAGGATGACTACACTAATCATTCAGTGATGGCTAACAACATATCACATTAGATGACATTGATGTCCCCATCAATGATCACTTATGCAGACCATGGTTGACATCTAGCAATATATCATGGCCCCCAGATAATGGCGAATGACGCGCCAAAAATGCTCATCATCTAATAGAACCTAATTCAGTATGTGAGAAATAATATAGTAAGATCCTAACATCCTTACATGCCCTGGTCAAGCAAAAGGTCACGGAAAGAGTCAATACCCTCACGCTTGATAACTATGTCAATCCAGTAAAAAATAAGCATTAAGAAGATGAAACACTTTTCATCTCTATTATCTACCTTGGCCAAGGATTTATGCTTATCTCAATTTGGATTTCATAGGACATCAAATCTATTGCATAGACATACAGATGTATTCCCATATCTGGCATACATCTCACTCCATGAATTAGTGACTATGACCTTTTGAACCGGATCCTCCTCATGGCTAGAGGAAGTACCATATGGTCTCTTGAGTATATAGTAATTCAGTCTTGAGTGATGATTATGCTTCAGGTAATAAGTATCAATCTATATAGTCACAACTAGGTAATCCATCGATTGACAACAAGAAGCTTCCATGTCGATGATCACCAAAAGGATTACTTCCAGTGAACTTGTCCAACAAGCACCTGTCCCCTTTGTTTAGACATCTCATGTCATTGACTTGTGACTCGTCATCCCTAAGAAGGGAAACAAAGGACACACTAGTCTTAACTAGACAATTGATGTCTTATCAATAGTCCATTTACTAGGGATATTTAAGAAACATGGTATAATCAAAAACTCATCACAATATACTTGACTTCTCAAGAATAAGTTATAATCACCATTGTTCTTATGGACCCAATCATGCATTATCTTACAATAATGTCTTGATATAATAAATGCATAATCAAATAAGTCTCGCCTTTATAAGATAAATTATTTCTACAAAACAAACATAATACAAAAGATGGCTTTAAGGGCACATATCTAACATGGACACACTAAGTGGTTGCTAGACATACCAAAAATTGCCTAAGTCCATAGACGTTGAGTGGAGCAAGCTCACTCAATGACAGAGGTATGGACTCAATTATATCTGGTAGAAATTTGGCTAAGTACAAAAGTGTTGAGTGTAGTCTACTCACTCAACGCCATATAATATATAGCGTTGAGTGTAGTCTACTCACTCAATGCCATATAATCTATAACGTTGAGTCTGTCTCAGCCTATCTGGAAGATAGCCAAAAATGTGGCTAAGTCCACAGGCGTTGAGTGTAGTCTACTCACTCAACGCCATACAGTAAAAAGGCTGTGAGTCAGGCTAAGTTAGTCTAAGCCTAGAAATTGGTTGAAAATGTGGACAAGTCCACAAGCGTTGAGTGTGGTCTACTCACTCAACGCCATACAGCTTTTAGCGTTGAGTGTTGATGTGCCAGTCAACTCCACAGAAAAGTTGGGCAAAATTTTTACTAAGTCCACAGGCATTGAGTGTAGCTTACTCACTCAATGCCAGATAACAAAAAATTTTGTTAAGTAGTTTGGCGTTGAGTGGAGCTTACTCTCTCAATGCCAAGGCGCAAAAAGATTTGCTAAGCAAATAGCGTTGAGTGAGATAAGCTCTCTCAACGCTCTCAACGCCTTGGAGCAGAAATTTGGCTAAGTCCAAAAGCGTGGACTGCTTGACTTTCGTCGAGCTTAGCTTCATCAAACTGAGCTCAACGATTGTCGAGCTGAGCCAAATTACTCAGTTTAGCCTTGAGTTCATCAAACTCAGTTCATCCTTTCATCGATCTAAGTTTGCAGTTCGAACTGAACTTATACCTTCGCCGAGCTGAGGTCGACGTTCGTCGAACGGAGCTCAGCTTTTGTCAAGCTCAATACTTAGATAGACAGAATTTTGTCTAAGTATTGTGGCGTTGAGTGATACCTACTCACTCAGCGCCTTTGGTTATGATGACTGAATTTTGTCTAAGTCCAGAGAGATGTTGGGTCATGCTGACATCAGCAAAAGTCAAATTGTCAACCAAAATTCAAATGGTGTGGAGTTACTGCCAGAGACATTGGCGGCCAACTGTCATCATCTTCTGCACTTTCCAAGGAATATTTCCATCATAAAGTGTTGGGGCCCACACACAATAAGGATCCGTTAAATCAAACTTAAACGGAAGGGATGCGCTAGATGGCTTAATCTCAGCCATCAATCCTGGTGGTGGGGACCACTGCTCGATTGACCTTCAGAGTATAAAGGGAAGCAATCATCCAGAGCAAAAGAGACGAACCAACACAACCAAGAGAACAATCGATTCCACGGCTAGGTTTTTTGAAAATGAGAAGAAGGGCAGGAGAACATCATCTTCTTCCTCGCCATTTTCGTCAAGCCTGAAGAAGGAGTTCTGCACAAAAAACCTTACTGGGAAGGAGATAGCTGGAGCAATTACCATTCGCAACAACGGGATCAGAATTCATTTCAAGGGAGCAGATCTACAAGTTATGCAGAAGGAAGGTTAGCTATTTGAAGAAAGAATCTGATGCCTACATCATTGTCTTCAACAACAAAAGGTTAGGTGTATATCTGTTCAGTCCAGGAAGAAGATGACACAGAGTTCTTGATCTGGTATCTAATCATATAATCTTTCTCTATTTTTTTCTTTTGTAAAGATTCTTGGTGAATCTGGAGTTGTAAGCCTGTTTTATAAAGGTTAAGGTCTTTGTGACCTGTGTTTGGCTTTGTGCCGGGTGAAAGGCCGTTGTGACCTGAGGGTTGGCTTAGTGCCTAATTGTTAGGTCTGTGTGACCTGTGTGGTCCTGCGAGATTTGTGTTGTAAGCTATTAAGTAGCTGAGTTTTGGAGGGAGAGCCGAATCTAACACACTATTAGATAGGCGCAGAGGGACAGTGGATGTACCCAAGATTGGGGAATAACTATAAAATTACCGTGTCAACTATGAATATTCTTGAAAGCTGATAACTAACTTAATCACATGCACAAAAATCTGATAACAAATTAGAAAAGGTAAAATAGAGACAAAAACCTATTCACCCCCCCTCTAGGTGTTTAGCTAACCTTGAAAACAAGACTTTTTCTCATCCTCATAATGCTCATGAAGACTTATCAGGAGGAGTGAATAGTGCTTGGGGGTTATCCTTGACACATGATTTGATAGCATACATAGTGTACAACCCGTATTCGACGAGGGGAGGCCCCACCACAGCCAGGTCATCAGAAGTCAAAGTCAACAATTCAAGACCGGAGTCAAGATCAAGCCGCGAGCCAGTAGAAGGCATGGGCGAGCATGACGAGCTCCCCACGCATACTCGCCAGGCTGGCGAATAAGGCGAGATACTCGCCTGTCCCGTGCGAGCTCCCAAGAAAGTCGCCCGATCGCCAAGGTGGGGGTATAAGTAAGCCCCCCTTTCTCTTTGGATTTCCCTATAAATAGGACCTCAGGGGTACGAAGGAGAGGACCGAAAAACTCTCTGATAGTTACTCGTGAATTCCAGCTCGCGCATCTCCTTTGTATCTAGCTCAGCCATTCTGGTTGAGAAGGGGTTGTTTCGTCTAAGCAACCAGGTATGTGGTAGGACCTTCCTGCCGCAACGCCTAAGGTATTGTTTCTTTAGCTTATCCTTTTCGCATCTAGGGGCCGTCTGACTTCACCGCGAGACCGGTAGCCTTAGGTCGCCTAGTCCGATTCTGAGGTCGTGATTTTCCTTGCTTCAACACTTGGTGCAGTGAGCGTGGATAGCAGCCAAGGAGGAAAGTTTCGTGGTGGCGAAAGATGGTCAATGGTGGCGTTCAAGGCGAGTTGGCGGACAACTCGGCAGGAGCAGGCACCTCGGAACGAGGTGGCGGGTTTGTGACGGTAGCAGCTTTCGAGGAGTTCGCGAAGAGAATGGAGAAGGCGATACTCATCAGATTCGCCAACCCCCTGAGATCACGGCGACTTCTCCCCGTCGCCTGACCCCGCCGGACGAGGAGGAGCCAACCCGACGTGCAGGAAAGGAGCCCGCCTGGGTGAGAGGGGAGCAACCAATGCCGTCGCGTCATCACCCAGCGAGCAGCCAGGGCATCCGGTTCCGAGATCCAGAACTCTCGGCGAGGTATGGGAATACTCGCCAATGGAGCGAGTGCGAGTACTCGAGTGAGGAGGATAATCGCCGCTGCCAGGAAGGGAGGAACCCCTTCTGCGCTGAGATCCTCGCGGCCCCCGTCCCCAACAATTTCCGAGAGCCCGCCCTCACCTACTACTCCGGCAGAGATGACCCGGTAAGGCATCTTCAGTGGTTTGAGGACGTGGTCTCGATCCGCAACATGTCTGACGCCTTCAAGTGCCGCTTCTTCTCCATCACCTTCAAGGGAAGTGCAAGAGACTGGTTCCACCAACTGCCGGCAGGTTCTGTCTACTGCTTCTCCGACCATCGTCGGGGTCTCATAGCGAGATTTGCGACATCCAAAAAGAGGAAGAAGGAGGCGACGGCCCTTTTTAAGATCGTGCATGGGCAGCACGAGAGTTTGGGTCGTTACATTGACCGGTTACAGGAAGAGGTTTTGGAGGTGGAGAGGTGGATGGGTTTACTTTGATGGTTGCCCTCAAGTTTGGCCTGAAGCGGGGATTCTTCAACATGGAGCTGGGACACAGGCCACCGAGGTCGTTCGAAGAGATGGTGGAGAGGGCCAATGTCTTCATTCAGGGGGAGCAGAGGAACAAGGAGTTCCTGGCAAGGCTTGACGGGGATAAGCCACTAGGGGAGAACAAGGGAAGACTGTTGGAAAGGGAGAGGCGTCCAGAGAAACACGATGGCGAAAGGCGGGAGGAGCCGAAGAGAAAGAGGAAAGAGGAGCCCAGGAGGGCGGAAGAGTTGAGGCAGGAGAGGCCTCAAAGGCAAGAAGAAAGGAGGCCCATCGAGGCCTCGGAAGGAAGAAGGGAAGAAAGAAGGTTCCAGTATCCGAGAGATCGTCCCCAGTGGAGGCGACCGATCCGCCAGGAAGAGAGGAGAAATAATAACCTTAGGGAGCAGAGAGGAGGAGGAAGGGAGACGATGAACATAACGCAACAGGTCGCTAAACGCTGGCAAAAGGAGAAGCGACAGGAGAGGAAGCAGGAAGCGGCAATTCCCCTCTACTGCGATATCCATTGAGTAGAGGGGCATGGGACCTTGGCCTGCCCCGAGTTTTGGGAGGCAAGGAGGAGGTTGGAGGCGACGGAGGCAGAGAGAGAGAGCAGCCAAGGCAGGAGGCCCCAGTCGGACAGGTAGCCTTCCAGGCTCCGCAGAGGAGGAGGAATGAGGACAAGGTTGACCAGGGGGGTCGGGGAAATGTTATTCCCGGTCTGGGAGGCGGACACGTCGGGGTGATCAATGGGGGCGCAGGGCTTGGACCTTCCCGCAAGGGTAGTTTTTACCAGATCTACAAGAGGAGCGTCGCCTCGACGTCGCAGACTCCTCCGTTGCTGAACGAGATAACCTTCTCGGAGGAGGATATGTTATGGAACGAGAACCACTTCCACGACGCGTTGGTGATACAAGCGGCCATCGAAGACTTCACCGTCGACCGAATCCTCGCGGACAATGGGAGCTCAGTGAATGTCATATTCAAAAGAACCTTTGTGGGGCTTCAGGTGGAAGCATCCAGGGTCTAGGCCGCGAATGGGCCTCTCTTTGGCTTCTCGGGAGAGAAGAAAGAGGTGGAAGGGGGAGTGGAGCTGCTGGTCACCCTCGGGGGTACTTCAATCCGGTGCCGGTTTATCATCGTCGACGCACCCAGCGGCTACAACGCCATTTTCGTACGGCATCTCATCAACTACTTCAAGGTCGTCCCGTCATCGTACCATCAATGCCTGAAGTACTGCCGAGATGACATCCAATTCCGGATCAGGGGGGATCCGAAGGCCTCCAGGGAGTGTTACCTGAACGCTGTCAGTACCATCAGCTGGATGGGTGACGTGGAAAGGCTGGAGAAGATGACGGAGCAGGAGGAGGGCCTGCAAGCTGCCGAAGAGCTAGAGAAAGTGGAGGTGATCTCCCCAAGAGGGGGGCCTTAGCTGCTGAAGGTTGGAGTAGCCTTGCCCAGGAAGGGAAGGCGGAGATAGCTGCTTGTCTGCAGGAGAATGCTAACATCTTCGCGTGGAGTGCCGCCGAGATGCCAGGAATTGATGCCGATGTTGCCTGTCATCGCCTCAACCTGGATCCCGCGGTAGCTCCGATTCGTCAAAGGCAGAGGAAGAGCGCCACCGCGCTGGCCGAGCCGATCAGGGAGGAAGTGAGGAAGCTGCTGGAGGCGGGGTTTGTCTCGGAGATCCAGTATCCAGGCTGGGTCTCCAATGTTGTAATGGTAAAGAAGTCCAGAGGGGGCTGGAGGTTGTGTATTGACTTTTCCATGTTGAATAAAGATTGCCCGAAGGATTGTTATACCTTGCCTCAGATCGACGCGCTGGTTGACTCCGCCGTCGGGTTTCCTGTGATGAGTTTCATTGATGCTTTTTCAGGGTATCACCAGATCCGGAAGCATCCCCCAGATTGCCGCGACGTCTCCTTCATCACCGGCGAGGGTGCTATAGCTACAAGATGATGCCCTTCGGGCTCAAAAACGCCGGCGCAACTTATCAAAGAATGATGGACCAGGTGTTCAAAGAGCAAAAGGGGCGGAATTTGGAGGTGTATATGGACGACCTTCTCGTCAAAAGCAAGAGCATCACGGAGCACGTAGAGGATTTGGCGGAGACCTTTGCCACCCTGAGGAAGTACAAGATGCGGCTTAAACCGGCCAAATGTGTCTTTGGCGCGGGAAGGGGAAAGTTCCTGGGTCACCTCCTTACTCCTCGGGGGGTGGAGCCTAACCCCGACAAGGTGAAAGCCATTATGGAGATTGCCTCCCCAAGAGATTCCAAGGAGGTCCAGAGGCTGACTGGAAGGCTGGCAGGCCTTAGCTGTTTTCTCTCCAAGGCCGGAGAAAAGTGCTCCCCATTTTTCAAAGCTCTTCGGGGTAACCAGAAATTCGAGTGGACCGCGGAGTGTGAGGAGGCCTTCGAAAAGCTTAAGTAACAACTAACCCGAGCTCCTCTCCTCCAAGGTCCGCAGGGTGGCGAGGACCTCTTACTTTATCTGGGAGTGGGAGCTGAGGCGGTTAGTTTGGTGTTGGTTCGAGAAGAAGGAAGGAGACAACTCCCTATCTATTACGTGAGCCGGGTGTTGCGGCAAGCAGAGACAAGGTACCCTATCCTGGAGAAGCTAGTTTTCGCGTTGGTAGTTTCGAATCGGCGGCTCCGCCCATATTTTCAAGCTCATTCCATCAAGGTGGTCTCCGATCATCCCTTAAGGAGTATCTTGGATGGGGTGGAGCATTCTGGCAGGCTGGCCAAGTGGGCAGTGGAGCTAAGCGAGTTCGACATCTCGTACTTGATAGTTTTACTTTCAAGACTACCTAAACACCTAGAGGGGGGGGGGTGAATAGGTACTAATTCTTATTTTAACTTAAAGCAGAATATAACTACAATGTTGTAATATAGAACAAAAAATTCTGCAGCAAACTCAGCACACATAATCACAGATTCTACAGCTACACAATTCACAGATTGCACACAGAATTTATAGTGGTTCCCCAAGGTCTGGGTACATCCACTTTCCCCCTTCACCTATCTAGCAGTGGGTTTTCTTTTCGAAGACTTAGGGAGATTCGATACGCCCGCTAGATTTGGCCTAACTTCTTCCTTTAACTCAGATCCTCAGATCTTACAGCTCAGAATCTAGAAGGATTCCTACAACTCAGAACCCTATAAGGTTCCTACAACTCAGGCTAACAAGCTCTACCTCAGCCTTGCCATAAGGCCTACAACTCATAGAATACCTTCTCCTACAACTCAGGCATAAACAACCTTACCACTCAGAGAAAAAAATCTCCTACACTCAGCCTTTATAAAAACAGGCTTACAACTCAGATCTATGAATAGATCCTACAAAATTTGATAAGGAATTTTTATAACCTCTTACCCCTGTTGAGAGAGAAGGGATAAGAACTTTCTTGATCAGCTTCTTGAAGAGGCTGATGGCTGAAATCAACTTGATCTTAGCTTTCTTCAAAGCTTCTTGAATCTGAACTTAGTTGGGTTGATTTCCTTTGAATATCACTGACTGGCAGCTTTCTCCTTAGATTCCAGAAATAGATCTGAATCTTCTTGACAAAATAGTTCAGTATCTGCTTCTTGAGAGACCTGTGATTGTTTCCTTCTTGACTTCAAATAGCTGGAACTCTCTCTTTCCAAACCTCTTGAAGATACTTTTGAATTCTAGATTGAATTCAACTTAGACTGAATCTGAGTGGATGATCACTTCAGAATGTCTCCTTAGATCTTCTTACGAAGATCTTCTCCTTTGTGGCTTGTACTTTCTTGATCAGAGATCAATCTCTACTTGTGTTAGTGGTGACAATTAATTATGTATGTTTCCTTCTTCTGAATCCATCTATTTATAGACTTCATCCATGGTAACCGGCTGATCCGGTTTATAACTAACTTCTGACAAGTCTGACAGCTTCAGTAAACTTGTTGTAACTCACAACTATCAAGTCATCAAACAGATCTTGAGCCTTTGTCTTTGTCAGCAAAGCGTCGAGTCTGTCTGTCATAAAGTGTCGAGACAATCTGTCAATATGTGTCGAGACCATCTGTCAATATGTGTCGACACAAGTGACTTAAGTGTCGACACAGACTTTGGTGGTGTCGACATTGCTGCCTCGATGTCGACACAGCTTCTTGACACCGCTTCTTGAGAATATGCCGATACTGATTATTTGTGTCGACACAAACACTTCACCATTCATCAACAATTAACTTGGTCTAGACTCAGCTGTGTGTCGACACAAGTCCTGTGTGTCAACACAGTTGATGTAGATTCAGAACATAGCGTGTGTCGACACTTCCTCCAGGTGTTGACACAGTGGTTGTCGACTCTGCCTCTGTGTGTCGACGCTGCCTCCCGGTGTCGACACAATTGATGTCGACTCTGCCTCTGTGTGTCGACACAGCCTCCCGGTGTCGACACAGTTGATGTCGACTAACTTTTTCTGTGTGTCGACACAGCCTCCCGGTGTCGACACAAATTCACTGAAGTGTCGACACAGCCATTTCCAAGTGTCGACATAATCTTACTGAGGTGTCGACACAGCTTCCTTAGGTGTCGACATATAGACTTAGAAATTTTTCTTTGCATTTTAGCACATTCTTAACCTGCACATATAAAATTAAAATAACATCAAATACACGTTGATGTATATCATTGAGCTAAGTTTGACTTGTCCAAATCAGGTACACATTTTCCAATGTACCCAACAATCTCCCCCTATTTGGAGAAGTCATAACCCTATAGCCAATGATATACACCACTTAGAAAATAAACATGATGATGTATATAAGCATTATATTATAGGGTACTTTATCAACAAAACACATATCATAGTTACATCACAGAATAAAGATGTAAAAGTAAATGATCACAGAACAATGTTTTGTATATCAACTCAACAATGTTTGTTACAAAATGTTTACATTGATTTCTCTAACAAACAAACAATTTACATAGTTCTTGGACAAACACAAAAAATAAAGCTTAAACTAAGGCTGGGTTGGCTCCTTGATGACTATCCCTTTTCCAGATTTAATTTGAGCCTGCACAGAAGGTTCTGTATCTTCCATGAGCTTCTTGCCTTTCAAATCAGTCTTTTTCTGTACCTCAGCCTTGATCCTTTGCCTTTCAAAATAATGAAAAAGGCTCGGGAAAATACTTGCTAGGCTCCTGAGCATCAGGAGGTAGCTTCCCACTCTTAGTCTTTCTCCTGTGTTGAAGTATGGCTTCTTGTCTGGCTTCATACTTTTGCCATTCTTGCTCATTGTACCATTTGCCCCTTTCATGTACTTCGTCTTTGACAGCTTTTCATGCAGTTAATATGATATTCCTTGATGTGGGGCTTCACTGCTCAAAGTCTGGCTTTAGCTCAGCTTGCTCTCTGAATCTTTTCTTTGATAACTGAGCATCTTGCTGAGCTTTGATAACAACATCTGGCATATCCACATTTTCAAGAATAACATTTGTAACTTCCTGTGGAGGGCTGTACATAGTCTGCACTTGCTGATGAATCATGTCAAGATCTGCAGGGGGGTAAATAACTTGGGCAACCTCGGGTTGATTACCTTCAAGTAGAATTGGTTGCACCCCCGACTCAGCCATATTATAATCATCATACAAGGGTGGATATCCAAGAGTGGCTCTGATACTGTTGGTTATCCATTTTGCATGTTCAGAGCCAGCATAGATGATAGTTTTACTTTCAAGACAACCTAAACACCTAGAGGGGGGGGGGTGAATAGGTTCTAATTGCTTGTTTATACTTCTAGGCAGAATTCAATAGCAAAAATAAAACATTCAGCACAGCAATCACAGAAATTGAAACATCACAGATTGCACAATGTTTTATAGTGGTTCCCCAAGGTTTGGGTACATCCACTTTCCCCCTTCACCTATCCAGCAGTATGCTAGATTCGGCCAAACTTCCACTATTCTCAGATCCGCAGATCCTACAGCTCAGAACCTGGATAGGTTCCTACAACTCAGGCTCAACAGCCCTACCTCAGCCTTGCCTCAAGGCCTACAACTCAGAGAAGAACCTTCTCCTACACTCAGGCAAATAGCCCTACCACTCAGAGATCACCTCTCTTACACTCAGCCTTTATAACACAGGCTTACAACTCAGATCTGTGTAAACAGATCCTACAAAAATTTAGAAAAGATATTTTAATGTCTTGCCTTTGTTGAGAGGGAAGAGGACAAGACACTTCTTGATCAGCTGATGAAATCAACTGAATCTGAGCTTTCTTCAAAGTTTCTTGAATCTGAACTTAGCTGAGTTGATTTCCAAACAGCTTCTTGAGAAACCACTGATGGCTTCCTTCTTCTTCTTCAAGATGACTGGATCCCTCTCTATCCAACACCTTTTCTGATACTTTAGACTTCTTCTTCTTAGATCTTCTGATGAAGATCTTCTATAGAGCTTAGCACTTTCTTGAATTGAAACTTCAATAGGATCGTAATCCTTCTTTTTTTTCTCTTCTTAGATCTTCTTCTATTGTTATTTTATTTCCTTCTGAATATGTCTATTTATAGACTTTCTTCATGGTAACCGGCTGATCCGGTTTCTAACTGTTTTCTGATAGGTCTGACAGCTTCAGTTAAACGGTGGCAACCCACAGCTGTCAAGTCTTCAAACAGTTCCTGTACCTTAGCCTTGGACAGCAAAATGTCGAGACAGTCTGTCAGAAAGTGTCAAGACCAATCTGTCTATCTGTGTCGACACAAGTGACTTTGGTGTCGATACAGTCTTTGATGATGTCGACTAAGTTGCCTTTAAGTCGACACAGCTACTTCAGAAAATAACTTGGTCTTGGCTCTGCAATGTGTCGACAAAAGTCCTGTGTGTCGACACAGTTATTGTAGATTCAGAACTCAGTATGTGTCGACTCAGCCTTCAGGTGTCGACACAGCAATCTTCAATTCTGCCAAAATGTGTCGACTCAGTCTTCTGGTGTCGACACAAGTATAGTCGACTTCTGCCAATATGTGTCGACTCAATCTCAAGGTGTCGACACATCCTCCCTGTGTCGACACAGTTGAGGTCGACTATCTTCTTCTGTGAGTCGACTATCTTTCTCTGGTCGACTATCTTTTACTAGTCGACTATCTTCCACTAGTCGACTAACTTTCTCTGGGTGTCGACTATCTTTCACTGTGTCGACACTGCTTCCCAGTGCTGAGGTCGACGATTTTCTTTATGTGTCGACACTGCTTCCCAGTGTCGACATAAATGTGGTCGACTATCTTTCTCTGTGTCGACACCGATATTCTGAAGTGTCGACACAAATATTCTGAAGTGTCGACACAATTTCTTCAGGTGTCGACACGTGGACTTAGAATATTTTTCTGCATTCTTTAATACTTCTTCACCTGCACATGTCAACTCAAAACAACATCAAATACACCTTGATGTATATCATTGAGCTAAGTTGGGCTTCTTCAAATCAAGTACACATTTTCCAATGTACCCAACAATCTCCCCCTATTTGGAGAAGTCATAACCCTTATAGCCAATGATATACACCATTTATAAAAAGTATAAAATGATGATATATGACATAACAGGAATACTTAATATAAACAAAATAAAAACAAAAACAATCCATCACAGAATGAACATTATATGATACCAAACAATATTTTGTTTATAACTTGATAATGTTTGAATACAGAGTTTTACATTTAATGATCAAAACATAATAAAACACTTTGAAAGAACTAAAAATTAAGACTGATCAGGCTCTCTTATGACAATCCCTTTGCCAGATTGGATTTGAGCCTTCACAGGAGCTTCAGAATCTTCAGCTGGTTTCTTGCCTTTTAGCTCAGCTTTCTTCAGAGCTTCTTCCTTGAGCCTTTGCCTTTCAAAATAATGAAAGGGCTTTGGAAAGTACTTGCTCGGCTCCTGAGCATCTGGTGGCAGTCTACCCAGCTTGGCTTTTCTTCTAAACTGTACTATTGCCTCTTGCCTGGCTTCATACTTCTGCCATTCCATCTCATTGAACCACTTGCCTCTATCATGTACTTGGTCTTTGACAGCCTTCCATGCAGTGAGTATAATGTTTCTGGAAGTAGGACTCCACTGCTCAAAGTCTGGCTTAAGTTCAGCCTGCTCTCTAAATCTTTTCTTAGATAGTAGAGCATCTTGCTGTTCTTTCAAAGTAGCCTCAGGCTTATCTACTTTCCCAATAACAACCCTGTTAACCTCCTTTGGAGGACTATACATTCCTTGGATTTGCTGATCAATCATATCAAAATCTGGAGGAGGGTAAATGACTTGGGCAACCTCAGGTTGATTGCCTTCAAGTAGACCTGTTTGTATTCCTGACTCAGCCACCATAGCATCATCACACAAAGGTGGATATCCCAATGTGGCTCGAATACTATTGGTCACCCATTTGGTGTGCTCTGAGCCTGCATGAACTAACAACCTCTCCCCTTTTATGGCTTCTCTAGTAATATGATCTCTTAGATCTTCCTTCTGAAATCTGATTTGTCCATCCAGATAATTCACACCCTCTTTAAAAAATGGTTTTAACTTTAGAAGCTTGTCAGATATGTCCTTTTGAGAGGTAGTGATAGCAGTTTTAACAGAATCAATAGCAGCTTGAAATTTCTTATCAAATTCTTCCATATCCTTTGCTCTAGCTGCAGGCAGACCTGGAATAGTCTTTTTCAATTCATTAATGATCTCATGATGAGATTCAGTTAAATTGTCATTCATCCTTATCTGATTTTCCTAAACATAGCTTTGCTTTAAAGCAATATCATCCACTTTAGGAATGATGGACTGCTGTTGTTTTGCCAAATATATCACAGCATTACCTCCCTTATGGAAGCAATCTGTCATCTCCTTCTTATGCATATTGACTTCTAATCGAATAGACTTTATATCCTGAGCCAAGTCAAATTGCAGGGACTTGTTGTTCTCATCAACATATTTTTCAATAGCCACTCTGTGTTCATCCAATTTCACTTGTAAATCGACCATAAACTTGTTATAATCAAATTTAGAAGGAGTGTGATGTGCTGTAGGCTGTAGAGCCTGCTTATAGCCCTTGCTCCTTCTCTTGAAGACCATAAGTTTTCTCTTCTTAGCCATCCTGGCTTCTTCATTTTCAGAATCAGAAGTACTATCAATTTGAACTCTCTCTTTGGGAGGAGGAGGAACATCTGCTTCAGTGCCATGTTGTTCAGCCTCAACATGCACAGGCTCCCCCTCAATTGCTTGCTCCACTTCCATTCTATCAGGAACTATTTCATCATTTGGAAATAACTCATCTAGAGTATATTCCTTCTGGGCTGGAACATCTGCAGTATTCAAATCTTGAGATAAATCAATTTGAGCTTCCTCTTGCACTTGCTCAGACAGCTTCTCCCCTGTACTTGTTCAGTATTGGTGATGTCCTGGGCAGGTGAGGACACTTGCTTCCCCTGGACCTGTGCAGAAATAGAAATATTAGAAACGTCTTTTGTAGGAAAATACACCAGCTCCCCCTGCACCTGTACCTGGTCATGAGTAGATACAGCCTGTGTAGGTGAATAAACTTGCTGAGCTGGTATTCTTACTTCTTCTCCTTGAATTGCAGGTACAGTGGCATCCTGAACTTGTGTAGAAGCAGGCTGATCTTCAACCTCTTGTCTTACTTGCTCTTCTTGTGGGTGCTCAGTACTGGTAGCATGACCTGGGGATTTCTCAGGTGAATCCTGCCTTTCCACTTCAGGCATCTCTTTGGTCAGCACCCTATCCCATCTGGAAAACAATCTCATGTCCATCCTTCTCATGTGATTAATTTTTGTTCCAGGTAGTTGTTGCATAACATCAGGAATCTCCTTAGTTAGGTATATACTCATTATTCTAGCCAGATTTGGCTTCTTGAGTCCTTCCTTAATCTTTTCAAAGATTACAGTTGACCAATCTGTTGGAATTGTAAACACAATCCTGGTCATGAGGCTGAACATATAGGCGGAAATCCTATCATGTCCACCTGGCTTGCACAGAATTACTTTTCCAACCACCTCAGACAGAAACTTGCCCTGTTGATTCATTCATTTCCTGTTGAAAGCAGCTCCAATTTTCATGGTGGAATCCAATCCACACCATTGAAGAGCCTCCCTTGATTTAGAAGCAGGGACGTCCTCTTCATTCTCAATTATAGGTAATTGTAGAATTGTTCTTAACTTACTTGGAGTAATTTCCACTGTTGACCCATGAACTGTGGATTTTATCTTGTGACTTTCAGAATCTACAGATGCAGAAGTAAAGAACTCATGCACCTCATTCTTCCATATCTTAGATGGTTCAGAGACCAGAAATTCTAATCCCGAGTCGGAGAGGAGAGAGATAACCCCGTGAAAATCTGGTGGGGCATTAACAAAGGCCTGGCGCACCAACTCATATCCTTCATTTACGTTATCTTCAATCTTTGGCGCCATAGATCAGTCGAGAAAGCTTGAAAGATGAGAGAAAGAGAGAGAGAGGGAGAATGTCGACACAGGGTTTCAGTCTCGAAAACCTTGTAAGCGTGTCGACAGAATGAGTTTTTGACCTATTTATACCTTCTGTTTAAAGAAGATCAAAAGTCGCCAAAAACAGACTATAAGTGTCGACACAGATGGAATGTGTCGACACAAGCTTCTAGTGTCTCGACTTCAAGTCCGTCTATTATGTATCAACACCAATTTGCGGATATGTCGACACCAGAGATATATAGTAGAGCATCAGAAATTCTGTGTCGACTCTTAGTATAAGCGTCGACACAAAATCTGTAAGTGTCGACACCACTATCCTGGTGAAGTCGACACTACATTCCTGGATAAGTCGACAATAAGATTCTTAAGTGTCGACACATATTTTCTGTGTCGACACAATATCTCTGACTTGTCGACATTACTACCCTGAGTCGACACATTATTACTGAATGTGTCGACACCATCTTACTTAGCCAATTTCTGTTTGTTCAACACAACTTATAAGTACTACAAAGTACTTGATACTACTTCAATGTGTCTTTATATCACTTGAATGTCTTGTTACCACTTCAACTTCATTGTTGATGATTTTGTGATTACACTAATCAATGGTTAACATACCTAATTCAATTTTAAATTTATTGAATTTGGTCTCATCTAAGGGCTTAGTAAACACATCTGCTATTTGATAATCTGTTTTTACAAATTCCAATGAGATGTCTTCTTTTTCTACATGTTCTCTAAGAAAATGGTATTTAATTTCTATATGCTTAGTTCTACTATGAGAAACAGGATTATTAGCAATAAAAATTGCACTCTTAGAATCACACAAAAGAGGTGTTCTACTTACTTGAATACCATAATCCTTAAGTTGATGCTGCATCCATAATAGCTGTGCACAGCAGCTTCCAGCAGCAACATACTCAGACTCAGCTGTGGAAATTGCCACACTGGTCTGCTTCTTACTACTCTATGATATTAGTCTTCCTCCCAGGAATTGACAAGTACCTGTAGTACTCTTCCTATCCTCTCTACATCCTGCAAAATCTGCATCTGAATAGCCTGTTAGTAGAAAATCTCTATTCCTAGGGTACCAAAGACCTAGATTAGGTGTGCCCTTAAGATATCTCAGGATCCTTTTGACTGCAGTATAATGAGATTCTTTAGGGCAGGCTTGGTACCTAGCATAGACACATGTAGCATACATAATATCTGGTCTACTAGCAGTGAGATATAGTAGTGAGCCAACTATTCCTCTATACAAAGTCTCATCAACAGGTTTACCTGCATCATCTTTGCATATCGGCATACTTGTTCCCATAGGAGTTCTCATGGTGGAGGATGACTCCATACCATACTTCTTAATCAATTCTTTGGTGAACTTAGACTGGGATATGGACAAGCCATCATCAGTCTGTCTTACTTGGAGTCCCAAGAAGAACTTAAGTTCCCCCATACTGCTCATCTCAAACTTCCCTTGCATAAGTTTGGCAAACTTTTTACGAAGGTTGTTTTCAGTAGATCCAAAGATTATGTCATCAACATAGATCTGAACTAAGATGATCTTGCCTTTGGATTCCTTAAGGAATAGAGTTTTGTCAATTTTTCCTCTTGAGAATTTATTCTCAATAAGGAAAGTAAACAAGGTTTCATACCAAGCCCTTGGGGCTTGCTTTAACCCATACAAAGCTTTTCTAAGCTTATAAACATAATCAGGTTTGAGAGGATCTACAAAACCTGATGGCTGCTCTACAAATACTTCTTCTTTAAGATCACCATTCAGAAATGCTGACTTCACATCCATCTGGTATACCTTGAAGTCTTGATAGACTGCATAGGCAAGGAACATTCTGATTGCCTCCAGCCTTGCTACTGGAGCAAAGGTTTGATCAAAGTCAATCCCTTCTTCCTGCCTGTATCCTTTTGCAACCAATCTTGCTTTATTCTTCACTATTATTCCACTTTCATCTAGCTTGTTCCTATAGATCCATTTTGTGCCAATTATGTTGTGGCCTCTTGGTTTAGGAACAAGCTCCCAGACATTGCACCTTCTGAATTGATTCAGCTCCTCTTGTATAGCATCAATCCAGTGCTGGTCTTGGATAGCTTCTTCAAACTTCTTAGGCTCCATTTATGACAGGAAACTTGAATGTAGAGCTGTGTTTTGATTTCTGCTTCTAGTTTGCACCCCCTGTCTTGGATCACCTATTATCTGATCAGCTGGATGATCTCTTAAATGTCTTGTAGCTGGAGGAAGATTCCCTTCTGGTTGAACATCTCCAGCTCCTTTATTTAGCTGAATCTCTTGGTTTTCATCAGCTTCTATAGTGTCTTGTTCTCCCCCTGGACAGAAGCCTTCATTTTCCAATGCTCCATCTTCCTTTGATACTTCAGTAATGGAGAGCTTGTTCATACTTTTGCTTATACCTGTTGAGTCATTTGATCTACAGGACAACTCACAGTTGATTAATCTTGTTTCATCAAACACAACATGCACAGATTCTTCAACAACTTGAGTAGTCAAGTTGAAGACTCTATATGCCTTACTATTTGTGCTGTACCCAACAAATATCCCATCCTGGGATTTGGCAGCAAACTTAGTCAAATATGACTTGCCATTGTTAAGTATATAACACTTGCAACCAAAGATCCTAAAGTAAGATAGATTTGGTTTTCTGCCTTTCACAATCTCATAGGGAGTCATTTTGTGGCTTTTGGTGATAGTAGCCCTATTGATTACATGACAAGCTGTGTTAACTGCCTCAGCCCAAAAATATTCTGGGAGAGAGGTGTCACTCAACAGAGTTCTACCTGCTTCAATTAATGTTCTATTCTTTCTTTCAGCAATTCCATTTTGCTGAGGTGTTCTAGGTGAGGAGAACTCTTGGAAAATCCCAAAGTCTTTACACAATTTTGTTATGCTTTCAGATTGAAACTCAGTACCATGGTCACTTCTGATTTTGACCACTGTACTATTCAGTTCATTCTGAATTTGCTTTACAAAATTAAGTAATACACTTGGGGTTTCAGATTTCTGTCTCAGAAAGAACACCCATGTAAATCTAGAATAGTCATCTATAACCACAAAAGTATAGACCTTCCTACCTAGACTATGAACTGGCATAGGACCAAAAAGATCCATATGCAAGAGGTATAAGCACCTCACAGAATCCTTATTTTCAAGGCTTTGAAAGGAGGATTTTGTCTGCTTGCCCTTTTGACAAGCTGAGCATATCCCTTCCTTCACACACTTAACTTGAGGACCATTCCTCACTAACTCTTTGATAAAGAGTTGGCCAATTGTCTTGTAGTTAAGATGAGCCAATCTCTTGTGCCACTTGACACAATGAGAAGCATTGTCATCAGCTATAAGACAGATGGGAGAAGCTTTATTCTCACATACAAAATTAAGACAATATACATTTCTCTTCCTATACCCAGTCAAAATGATCTCTTGATCACTTGACCTTTTGATATGACATCCATCCTTAACAAATGAAATGTCATATCCTAAATCACTCAGCTGGCTTATGCTTATTAGATTATGTTTCAAACCTTTTACATAAGCCACTTGGGTGATAGTAATTAGGTTAGAAGAAATGTTACCAAACCCTTTGATGACCCCTTTTTCAGATCCACCAAAAATCACTTTAGGTCCATCTTTGACAGATGAATACTCCTTCAGCAGCCCCTTTGTTCTAGTCATGTGCCTGGAACAACCACTATCCTAGTACCATATAGGGGCATGGTTACTTGGATTCACCTGCAACACAGATTTACTTTCCCTTAGAACCCAAGCAAGTCTTGGGTCCTTGGTTCTCAAGTTAGCATAAACAAAGCTACCATTATTTCTTCTAACAGGTAGACTATTGTTCTTTCTAACACTTGTGTTATACCAGCAGTCTAGTGCAAAATGGCCTCTCTTGCCACAGCACCAACATTCAAACTTATTGTATCTAGATCTAGATACATCCTTGTCAGAAGAATTTCTGTTCATTGCTGGTGCTGCAGCAACTTCACCTACTGAATTCTTAAAACCATTGGGTTTATGACCATAGGTAGGCCTGCTTGCATTTACACCCTTGTTCTTCAGAACATTAGTCTTAATATGACCTTGAATATCTTCATGATCATATTTGTTAGAAGGCACTTCCACCTTACTAAACTTTATGGGGACTGAAAGGTTTAGTGACTGAACAGGAGCTTTGCCTTTCCTCTTGAATCTGCCAGCCCTGGAGTTACCTTTAAATCCTAATCCAGCCTTACCCTTTTGAGTGACAAATTCATCTATCAAGGGTAAGACAGATTTTGGCTTAGAGTAACTAGCCACTAAATCCCTTTCAATTCTAAGTCTGGCCTCCAGACTCTTCACTTGATCATTAGTATAATTAATTGTGCCCATCTGAATAATAGTTATATTCTTCAGCTTGGCAATTTCATTTAATTTTTGATCAATAACTTTCTCTAACTCAGTTGTAGCAATCCTTAGTTCAGCAATTTCCTGAGCCTGAGATTTAACCAAGTTCTTGCTTTTCTTAAGGGCCTGCAACAAATCCCCATACTTGTCTATCAATTGATAGACATCTCCTTCAGATTCAGATGCATCTACATCACTTGATGCAGATGTAGCTGATTCTTCACTTATACTACAAACAGATGTAATAGAAGGACATTGTACCTTATTAGGACCAGATTGATTCTGGCATATGTCCTCTTCTGATCCTGCCATCAGCCCCATACACTGATGATCCTTTTGTTCATTGATGGAGTCTAGCAACTGCAGAAACTCCTCTTCTTCAGATGCAACATATAGTCCAATATATGCTTCAGCTTCAGATTCTGACTCTGAAATTGACTGGTCTGTTAGACTCTTATCTTTCTTTGCAACAAAGGATTTCTCCTTCTTGCCTTTCTGATGAGTCTTCTTCTTGTCTGAAGACTCCTTTCTCTTATCAGGACAGTCAACCACTACATGTCCAGTCCTATTGCAACAATAGCAGACAATCTTTGAAGTAGTGGCTTTGCTGGGCTTTGATCTGCTCTTCTCTTTCCTTGATGACCTTTTCTTCTGATAATAGTCATCAACTTGCTGTGATGTGGAAGGCCTAGAATTCCATTGCTTCTTTTTCAAGAACCTCTGGAATTGCCTTGTGAATGCAGCAAAGTCTGCATCTAAATCACAGCTTTCTGAACCCTTATCTGAATTTTCAGAACTATCTTCTGCAACTTCCTTAGGAGTAGATGGTGATTTCCTCCTATTCTTTCTAGTGGCTTCTGCATTGAATGCCACAGTCGTTTCTCTATGCTCTCCTCTTGAATTCTTTGCAACTCCGCCTTTTCTTTCTCTTTGGGCTGGTCTACCCTCCTCCTTCCTCACCATAAGTTGCATTTCATAGGATAGCAACTTTCCAAACAAGGTGGGAGGAGAGATCTCTGCCAATTTAGCCACTTCTCTCATGGCACAGATCTTTGTGTCCCAATCCTTTGTTAAGGATCTCAAGAATTTGTCATTCAGTTCATAAGTACTAAAGACTCTTCCATAGGACATAAGCTCATTCACAATTCTATAGAATTTCTTGTAGCACTCAGTTATGCTATCAGATTTTCCTTCTCTAAAACTTTCATACTCCTGATTGAGCATAGATTTCATGTCCTGCCTTACTTCTTCAGATCCCTCCATGTAGACAATCAATGTGTCCCACATCTCTTTGGAGGTCTTGCAGTGAATCAGATTCTGAAATGTTGAATCATCTATGGCACTAACAATAATGTTCTGAGCTCTTTATCTATGGTTGCCAAGATGATTTCATCCTTGGTCATTTCTGAATAACTCTTTGGAGTTTGGATATTTGCATCAACTACTGATACCTTCATTGGAATGAAGGGGCCTTCCTGTACTGTGATGTAAATCCTTGGGTCAGATGCCTCCATAAACAATCTGACTCTTTCTTTCCAAATTCCAAAAATTTCTTTCTTGCATATGGGTAATTTCATAGACCCTAGCTCCTTATGATTCTCACCAGAACCCATCTTTTTGAATATTGATTCTTCCTTTCAGATCTACCTCAGACTGTTAAGTCCTTTTTGAGTAACCTCCCTCTGATACCACTTGATAGTTTTACTTTCAAGACAACCTAAACACCTAGAGGGGGGGGGTGAATAGGTTCTAATTGCTTGTTTATACTTATAGGCAGAATTCAATAGCAGAAATAAAACATTCAGTACAGCAATCACAGAAATTGAAACATCACAGATTGCACAATGTTTTATAGTGGTTCCCCAAGGTTTGGGTACATCCACTTTCCCCCTTCACCTATCCAGCAGTATGCTAGATTCAGCAAAACTTCCATTATTCTCAGATCCTACAGCTCAGAACCTGGATAGGTTCCTACAACTCAGGCTCAACAGCCCTACCTCAGCCTTGCCTCAAGGCCTACCACTCAGAGAAGAACCTTCTCCTACACTCAGGCAAATAACCCTACCACTCAAAGATCACCTCTCTTACACTCAGCCTTTATAACACAGGCTTACAACTCAGATCTGTGTAAACAGATCCTACAAAAATTTAGAAAAGATATTTTAATGTCTTGCCTTTGTTGAGAGGGAAGAGGACAAGACACTTCTTGATCAGCTGATGAAATCAACTGAATCTGAGCTTTCTTCAAAGCTTCTTAAATCTGAACTTAGCTGAGTTGATTTCCAAACAGCTTCTTGAGAAACCACTGATGGCTTCCTTCTTCTTCTTCAAGATGACTGGATCCCTCTCTATCCAACACCTTTTCTGATACTTCAGACTTCTTCTTCTTAGATCTTCTGATGAAGATCTTCTATAGAGCTTAGCACTTTCTTGAATTGAAACTTCAATAGGATCGTAATCCTTCTTTTTTTTTTCTCTTCTTAGATCTTCTTCTATTGTTATTTTATTTCCTTCTGAATATGTCTATTTATAGACTTTCTTCATGGTAACCAGCTGATCCAGTTTCTAACTGTTTTCTGACAGGTCTGACAGCTTCAGTTAAATGGTGGCAACCCACAGCTGTCAAGTCTTCAAACAGTTCCTGTACCTTAGCCTTGGACAGCAAAATGTCGAGACAGTCTGTCAGAAAGTGTCGAGACCAATCTGTCTATCTGTGTCGACACAAGTGACTTTGGTGTCGACACAGTCTTTAATGATGTCGACTAAGTTGCCTTTAAGTCGACACAGCTACTTCAGAAAATAACTTGGTCTTGGCTCTGCAATGTGTCGACAAAAGTCCTGTGTGTCGACACAGTTGTTGTAGATTCAGAACTCAGTATGTGTCGACTCAGCCTTCAGGTGTCGACACAACAATCTTCAATTCTGCCAAAATGTGTCGACTCAGTCTTCTGGTGTCGACACAAGCATAGTCGACTTCTGCCAATATGTGTCGACTCAATCTCAAGGTGTCGACACATCCTCCCTGTGTCGACACAATTGAGGTCGACTATCTTCTTCTGTGAGTCGACTATCTTTCTCTGGTCGACTATCTTTTACTAGTCGACTATCTTCCACTAGTCGACTAACTTTCTCTGGGTGTCGACTATCTTTCACTGTGTCGACACTGCTTCCCAGTGCTGAGGTCGACGATTTTCTTTATGTGTCGACACTGCTTCCCAGTGTCGACATAAATGTGGTCGACTATCTTTCTCTGTGTCGACACCGATATTCTGAAGTGTCGACACAAATATTCTGAAGTGTCGACACAATTTCTTCAGGTGTCGACACGTGGACTTAGAATATTTTTCTGCATTCTTTAATACTTCTTCACCTGCACATGTCAACTCAAAACAACATCAAATACACCTTGATGTATATCATTGAGCTAAGTTGGGCTTCTTCAAATCAGGTACACATTTTCCAATGTACCCAACAATAGACTAATACCCTCTCCCCCTTTATGACTTCTCTGGCAATGTGCTCTCTTAAATCACCTTTTTGAAACCTTACCTAAGTAACAAGAGAATTGACACTAGTACTTTAAAAAAAAATTAAGGTAAGAAAAGTTTAACCATATTTTTGAAAGCTTACCTGATCATCAAGATAATTTACACCATCTTTATAAAATATTTTTAACTTTAGGAGCTGATCAAAGATAGTTTTCTGAGATGTTGAAATAGCTGACTTAACAGAATCCAATGCCTCTTTTGGCTTCTGATCAAATTCCTCCTTCTCCTTAGCCCTTGTTTCAGTCATGACAATAACAGTATTTGTAAACTCAGTTACTATGACATTGTGAGATTCTGTCAGATTGTCATTCATTTTGTATTTGATTTTCAAGGGCACAGCCTTGTTTGACAGCCATCTCATCCACTTGCTTCTTTATTTCTACTTGTTGCTTTGCAAAAAATACCACAGCATTGCCTCCCTTGTGGAAGCAATCTGTCATCTCTCTTTTATTCTGATTAACTTCAAATCTGATAGATTTTATACCTTGTGCCAGATCAAATTGAAGAGCCTTATGGCTTTCATCCACATACTTTTCAAGAGCCAATCTCTGCTCATCCATTTTGACTTGTAAATCCACCAAAAGTTTGTTGTAATCAATTGCAGGTGCTGGTTGGGAAGAAGTAGCTTGTAAAGCGTGCTTATAGCTTTGACTTCTTCTCTTAAAGACCATTAATTTTCTCTTCTTTACCTCCCTAACTTCTTCATGCTCAGATTCTGAAGAACTGTCAATATTAACCCTCTCTTGAGGAGTGGAAGAAATTTCTTTCTCAGGTACTTGTTGCTCTTCCTCTATATCAACTTGCTCCCCCTCAACCCTTACTTGCTCCCCCTCAAATCTTAGGGTCTCCATTTTATCTGCTTCTCCTCCAAGATCAGGAAACAGCTCTTCAAGAGTGAATTCTTGTTGAGTGTGAGTAGGAGATTGTACTTTCTCAGCAGGTGCAACAACTTCATAATTATCAAGATCAGTTTGAGGAATAATATCCTCTGATAAATTGATTCTTTCTTCCTCTTGCACTTGTTCAGAATGTGTCTCCCCCTGCAAATGTGCAGTAATTGGCTCCCCTACACTTGTGCAGATATAGTCTCTTCCTGGACTTGGGTAGTCATAGTCAGATACTGAACTTGTGCTCTAACTTGCTCTTCCTGGTCTTGTGCATCTTCATGACCATGCTCAGGCATCTCTTTTGAAAGAACTCTATCCCACCTGGAGAATAACCTTATGTCCATTCTCCTCATGTGGTTTATCTTTGATCCAGGAAACTATTGCATGACCTCTAGAATTATTCCATCCAGGTATAGACTCATGATCCTGGCCAAGTTTGGCTTCTTGATTCCTTCTTTAATCTTATCAAACAGTACTGCAGACCAATTGGTTTGAATTATAAAGATTACCCTTGTCATCAGGCTGAACATATAGGCTGATATCCTATCATGGTCACCTGGTTTACATAAGATCACTTTACCTATTATTTCAGACAGAAATTTCCCTGATGATTCATGCCCTTCCTATTGATGGCAGATCTTATTTTTATGGTTGAATCCAATCAACACCATTGAAGCGCCTCCCTGGTCCTTGAGGCTGGCACCTCTTCCTCCTCATGTATTCTAGGAAGATGGAGAATCTTGCTCAACCTTTTCTGAGATAGCTTGACTTTTTCTCCATGTACAGTGGATTTGATCTTCAATTCAGTTGAGTCCAGTGATGCAGCAGTATAGAACTCGAATACTTCTTTCTTCCATATCTTAGTAGGTTCAGAGACAAGATATTCTAATCCGTTTTCTGCAAGAAGTGAAATGACCTATTTGATCTCTGAGTCGGCATCGTCGAATGCATGCCTAACTAATTCATATCCTTTATTGACGTTGTCTTCAACCTTGGGCGCCATTGGAATGAAGAGAAAGCTTGGTTGGAGAGAAGAGAGATTGTCGACACAAGATTTTTGTCTCGAAACCCTGGTGAGTGTGTCAACAGAATAAGTTCTTGACCTATTTATACCCTTCTAATCAAAGAAGATCAAAAGGCGGGCAAAAACTGTCTAAAAGTGTCGACACTGTTAAAAAGTGTTGACACACACTTCTATTGTCTCGACCACGGTGCTGACTACTATGTGTCGACACCAATTGATGATATGTCGACACTAGAGATACTTAATAGTTCATCAGAAATTCTGTGTCGACTCTTATTACAAGTGTCGACACAAAATCTGTAAGTGTCGACACCATTACTCTGGTTGTGTCGACACTACATTTCTGGATGTGTCGACTCTTTGTCCCTTAGGTGTCGACACTTTTACTCTATGTCGACACAATTTTCCTGAATTGTCGACATAACTTTTCTGTGTCGACACTTTATTACTGAATGTGTCGACACTATTTTACTTAGCCAATTTTTGGTAAACTAACCTATGGTCAGCATTCCTAATTCAATTTTAAATCTATTGAATTTAGTTTCATCCAGAGGCTTAGTAAATACATCTGCAATTTGATAATCAGTTTTAACAAATTCTAATGAGATGTCTTCTTTTTCTACATATTCTCTAAGAAAATGGTATTTTATCTCTATATGCTTAGTCTACTATGTGAAACAGGACTGTTTGCAATAGAAATGACACTTTTAGAATCACACAATAAAGGTGTTCTACTTACTTGAATACCATAGTCCCTTAGCTGATGTTGAATCCACAACAGCTGTGCACAGCAACTTCCTGCTGTCACATATTCAGACTCAGTTGTGGATATTGCCACACTAGTCTGCTTCTTACTGCTCCAAGATATCAATCTTCCTCCCAGGAATTAGCATGTACCTGTAGTACTTTTTTTATTTTCTCTATAGCCTACAAAATCTACATCTGAATAACCTGTTAGTAGAAAATCTCCATTCCTAGGGTACCAAAGGCCTAAATTAGGTGTACCCTTTAGATATCTCAAAATCCTCTTGACTGCAGTATAATGTGATTCTTTAGGGCATGCTTGGTACCTAGCACAGACACAAGTTGCATACATAATGTCTGGTCTACTAGCAGTGAGATATAATAGAGAGCCAATTATTCCTCTATACAAAGACTCATCTACATGTTTACCTGCATCATCTTTGCATATAGGCATACTTGTCCCATAGGAGTTCTCATGGTGGAGGATGATTCCATACCATACTTCTTAATTAACTCCTTGGTGAACTTAGAATGGGATATGGACAAGCCATCATCAGTCTGTCTTACTTGGAGTCCTAAGAAGAACTTAATTTCCCCCATACTGCTCATTTTAAACTTCCCTTGCATAAGTTTGGCAAACTTCTTGCAATGGTTGTTCTCTGTAGACCCAAAAATTATGTCATCTACATAGATCTGAACTAAGATTATCTTCCCTTTAGATTCCCTTAGGAATAGAGTTTTGTCTATTTTACCTCTTGAGAATTTGTTCTCAATATAGAAAGTAGACAGGGTTTCATACCAAGCCCTTGGGGCTTGCTTTAACCCATACAATGCTTTCCAAAGTCTATAGACATAACCAGGTTTAAGAGAATCTACAAAACCTGATGGCTACTCTACATAGACTTCTTCTTTTAGATCACCATTCAAGAATGCTGATTTTACATCCATTTGATATACCTTGAAGCCTTAATATGCTGCATAGGCAAGGAACATTCTGATTGCTTCCAGTCTTGCTACTGGGGCAAATGTTTGATCAAAGTCTATTCCCT
This sequence comes from Platanthera zijinensis, assembly GCA_039513925.1. Taxonomy (NCBI): domain Eukaryota; kingdom Viridiplantae; phylum Streptophyta; class Magnoliopsida; order Asparagales; family Orchidaceae; genus Platanthera; species Platanthera zijinensis. Next base: position 74,174,598 of record CM077080.1, read on the forward strand.
CTTCATGCATGTATCCTTTTGCAACCAATCTTGCTTTATTCTTCACAATAACTCCATTCTCATCCAACTTGTTCCTAAAAATCCACTTTGTACCAATGATGTTGTGGTCTTTTGGTTCAGGAACCAACTCTCAGACCTTTCATCTTCTAAACTCATTAAGCTCCTCTTGCATAGCATTAATCCAGTGTTGGTCTTGGATAGCTTCTTCAAATTTCTTTGGCTCCAGTTGAGATAGAAAACTTGAGTGCAGGACTGTCTTCAGATTTCTACTTCTGGTTTGCACTCCATGTCTTGGATCACCAATTATCTGATTTGCTGGATGATCCTTTAGATGTCTTACAACTGGAGATAAAATTCCTTCTGGCTGAACACCTCCAGTTTCATCATTATGCTGCACCTCTTGGTTGCCATCAGCTTCTAGAGAGTCTTGTACTCCCCCTGGACAGTAGCCATCATTTTCTAATCCTTCATCTGCAGTTGAGCCTTCTGCAATAGAAAGCTTGTCCATTCTATTGCTTATACCTGTTGGACTGCATGAACTACAAGGCAACTCACTGTTGATTAATCTAGTTTCATCAAATACAATATGTACAGATTCTTCTATAACCTGTGTAATCAAGTTATAGACCCTATAAGCCTTACTATTGTTGTTGTACCCAACAAATATCCCATCTTGGGATTTGGCAGCAAACTTAGTTAGATAAGACTTGCCATTGTTAAGGATATAACACTTGCAACCAAAGATTCTAAAATAGGATAGATTTGGTTTTCTACCTTTCATGATCTCATAGGGAGTCTTTTTGTGGTACTTGGTGATAGAAGCCCTGTTGAGCACATGACATGCAGTGTTTACTGCCTCAGACCAAAAATATTTTGGGAGAGAAGCGTCACTCAATAGAGTTCTACCAGCTTCAATCAATGTCCTATTCTTTCTTTCAGTAATACCATTTTGCTGAGGTATTCTAGGTGAGGAGAATTCTTGAAAAATCCCAAACTCTTCACACAATCTTGTCATACTTTCAGATTGAAATTCAGTGCCATGGTCACTTCTGATTTTGACCACTGTACTGTCCAGTTCATTCTGAATTTGTTTGACAAAACTGTGTGAAACACTTGGGGTTTTAGATTTCTGTCTTAGAAAGAACACCCAGGAATATCTAGAATAGTCATCTACAACCACAAAAGTATAGACCTTCCTACCTAGACTATGAACTTGCATAGGACAAAAAAGATCCATATGTAAGAGGTATAGACACCTCACTGAATCCATGTTTTAAATGCTATGAAAGAAGGATTTTGTCTGCTTGCCCTTTTGACTAGCTGAACATATCCCTTCATTTATACACTTAACTTGAGGACCATTCCTCACTAACTCTTTGCTAAAGAGTTGGCCAATTATTTTGTAGCTAAGATGAGCCAGCCTCTTGTGCCATTTGACACAATGAGATGCTTTCTCATCAGCTACAAGACAAATAGGAGAACCTTTGTTCTCACACTCAAAATCAAGACAATAAACATTTCTCTTTCTATATCCTGTCAAAATGATATTTTGATCACTTGACCTTTTGATATGACATCCATTCTTAACAAATGAAATGTCATATCCTAGATCACTCAGCTGACTTATGCTGATCAGGTTGTGTTTCAAAACTTTTACATAAGCCACTTGAGTAATGGTAATTTGGTTGGAAGAGATGTTACCAAATCCTTTGATGATTCCTCTTTCAGATCCACCAAAGATTACTTTAGGCCCACCCTTGATAGGTGAATACTCCTTCAGCAGCCCCTTTGTTCCAGGCATGTGCCTGGAACAACCACTGCCCAAGTACCATATAGGGGCATGACAACTTGGACTTTCCTGCAATACAGAATTACTTTCCCTTAGAACCCAAGTAAGTATTGGGTCCTTGGTTCAAGTTAGCTTCCTTCATATCAAATCTACCAGTAGCTCTTCTAACTGGTAGACTGTTGTTCTTCCTGACACTTATGTTATGCCAGTAGTCTAAGGCAAAATGGCCTATCTTGCCACAGCACCAACATTCATACTTGTTGTATCTAGGTCTAGATACATTTTTGACAGAAGAATTTCGGTTCTGTGCTGGTGCTGCTACAGCTACACCCACTGGTTTCTTATAACCATGGGGTTTATGAACATGAGCTGACTTATTGGCATTAACATCCTTGTTATTCAGAACATCAGTCTTATTATGAGTATGAATATTTTCAAGATCATATTTGTTAGAAGGCACTTGTACCTTTATAAACATTACAGGTACTTTAAAATTTACTGGCTGGACTGGTGCTTTGCCTTTTCTCTTGAAATGGGCAGCCCTGGTGTTACCTTTAAAGCCTATTCCTGCCTTACCCTTTTGAGCCACAAACTCATCTATTAAGGGTAAGACAGATTTTGGCTTGGAGTAACTAGCCACCAAATCTTTCTCCTTTTGAAGTCTGACTTCAAGACTTCTAATTAGATCATTTTTATATGTGATTGTACCTATCTGAATAACAGTAATTGTTTTTCAGCTTGGCAACCTCATTCATTTTCTGATCCAATTCTTTCTCTAAGCCAGATGCAGCCATCTTAAGATCTGCAATTTCCTTAGCCTGAGTTTTGGCCAGGTTCTTGCTTTTCTTTAGAGCCTGCAACAGGTCCCCATATTCATCTATCAACTGATGAATATCTCATTCAGATTCAGATCCATCCACATCACTTGATGCAGATGTATCTGACTCTGAGCCAGTACTACAAACTGAATTACTAGACAAACATTGTACCTTACTGGGACCAGACTGATCCTGGCACTTGTTGTCTTCTGATTCAGCCATCAGTCCCATGCACTGATGGTCTTCTTGTTCATAGATGGAGTTCAGCAATTGCATAAACTCATCTTCTTCACTAGCTGCATACAGTCCAATGTATGCTTCTGCTTCAGATTCTGATTCTGAGGAGGATTGATCTATAAGACTCTTCTCCTTCTTAGCAACACAGGATTTCTCCTTCTTGCCCTTTTTTGAGTCTTCTTTCTGTCTGCTGACTCCTTCCTCTTTTCTGGACACTCAGCCACCACATGTCCTGGCCTATTGCAGCAATAGCAAACAATTTTTGATGTTGTAGCTTTGCTGGGCTTAGACCTGCTCTTTTCCTTTCTTGATAATTTTCTCTTTTGATAGTAGTCATCAACTGGCTGTGATGTGGAGGGCCTTGACTTCCACTGCTTCTTCTTCAAGAACCTCTGAAACTGCCTTGTAAAGGCAGCAAAATCTGCATCTGAATCACTGCTATCTGAGTTCTGATTGTCTGAATTCTCTGAGATAACTTCAGCAACTTCCTTAGGAGGTGATGGAGATATCCTTCTATTCTTTCTAGTTGCTTCAACCTTGAAGGTCACAAACCTTTTTTTATGCTCTCCTTTTGTATTTCTTTCTTCCTCCTTCCTAGCCATTAGTTGCATTTCATATGATAACAACTTTCCAAATAAGGTTGGAGAAGAAATGTCTGCTAGTTTGGCCACTTCTCTAATGGCACAAATCTTGGTATCCCAATCCTTTGTCAGGGATCTTAGAAATTTGTCATTCAGCTCATATGTACTGAAGACCCTTCCATAGGACATTAGTTCATTCACTATCCTGTAGAATTTCTTGTAGCATTCAGATATGCTATTAGACTTCCCTTCTCTGAAACTCTCATATTCTTGATTGAGCATAGACTTTCTGTCTTGTCTAACTTCTTCAGAACCCTCCATGTAGACAATCAAAGTGTCCCACATTTTCTTGGAGGTTTTGCAGTGAATCAAATTTTGGAAAGTAGAATCATCTATGACACTCACTATTATATTCTGAGCTTTTTTATCCATAGTTGCATGTATAATCTCATCCTTAGTCATTTCAGAAAAATCCTTGGGAGTTTTTTGATTTTCATCTAGAGCAGACACATTCATTGTGATATATGAACCTTCTTTTACTGTGATATATATTCTTGGGTCAGAGGCCTCCATAAACAACCTAACCCTTTCTTTCCAGATTCCAAAAATCTCTTTCCTGCAGATAGGTAATTTCATTGACCCTAGTTCCTTGTGATTCTCTCCAGAACCCATTTTCTTGATTCTTGATTCTGCCTTAGGGATCTAACTCAAACTTTTAAGTCCTTCTTTGAGGAACCTCCCTCTGATACCACTTGATAGTTTTACTTTCAAGACTACCTAAACACCTAGAGGGGAGGGGGGGTGAATAGGTACTAATTCTTGTTTTAACTTAAAGCAGAATATAACTACAATATTGTAATATAGAACAAAAAATTCTGCAGCAAACTCAGCACACACAATCACAGATTCTACCGCTACACAATTCACAGATTGCACGCATAATTTATAGTGGTTCCCCAAGGTCTGGGTACATCCACTTTCCCCCTTCACCTATCTAGCAGTGTGCTAGATTCGGCCATACTTCTTCCTTTAACTCAAATCCTCAGATCCTACAACTCAGAATCCAGAAGGATTCCTACAACTCAGAACCCTATAAGGTTCCTATAACTTAGGCTAACAAGCCCTACCTCAGCCTTACCACAAGGCCTACAACTCAGAGAATACATTCTTCTACAACTCAGGCATAAACAGCCCTACCACTCAGAGAACAAATCTCCTACACTCAGCCTTTATAAAAACAGGCTTACAACTCAGATCTATGAATAGATCCTACAAAATTTGATAAGGAATTTTTATAACCTCTTACCCCTGTTGAGAGAGAAGGGATAAGAACTTTCTTGATCAGCTTCTTGAAGAGGCTGATGGCTGAAATCAACTTGATCTTAGCTTTCTTCAAAGCTTCTTGAATCTGAACTTAGTTGGGTTGATTTCCTTTGAATATCACTGACTGACAGCTTTCTCCTTATATTCCAGAAATAGATCTGAATCTTCTTGACAAAATAGTTCAGTATCTGCTTCTTGAGAGACCTGTGATTGTCTCCTTCTTGACTTCAAATAGCTGGAACTCTCTCTTTCCAAACCTCTTGAAGATACTTCTGAATTCTAGATTGAATTCAACTTAACTGAATCTGAGTGGATGATCACTTCAGAATGTCTCCTTAGATCTTCTTATGAAGATTATCTCCTTTTTGACTTGTACTTTCTTGATCAGAGATCAATCTCTACTTGTGTTAGTGGTGATAATTAATTATGTATGTTTCATTCTTCTGAATCCATCTATTTATAGACTTCATCCATGGTAACCGGCTGATCCGGTTTATAACTAACTTCTGACAAGTCTGACAGCTTCAGTAAACCTGTTGTAACTCACAGCTGTCAAGTCATCAAACAGATCTTGAGCCTTTGTATTTATCAGCAAAGCGTCGAGTCTGTCTGTCATAAAGTGTCGAGACAATCTGTCAATATGTGTCGAGACCATCTGTCAATATGTGTCGACACAAGTGACTTAAGTATCGACACAGACTTTGGTGGTGTCGACATAGCTGTCTTGATGTCGACACAGCTTCTTGACACCGCTTATTGAGAATGTGTCGACACTGATTATTTGTGTCGACACAAAAACTTCACCATTCATCAACAATCAACTTGGTCTAAACTCAGCTGTGTGTCGACACAAGTCCTGTGTGTCGACACAGTTGATGTAGATTCAGAACATAGCGTGTGTCGACATTGCCTCCAGGTGTCGACACAGTTGTTGTCGACTCTGCCTCTGTGTGTCGACACTGCCTCCCGGTGTTGACACAATTGATGTCGACTCTGCCTCTGTGTGTCGACACAGCCTCCCGGTGTCGACATAGTTAATGTCGACTAACTTTTTCTGTGTGTCAACACAGCCTCCCAGTGTCAACACAAATTCACTGAAGTGTCGACACAACCATTTCCAAGTGTCGACACAATCTTACTGAGGTGTCGACACAGCTTCCTTAGGTGTCGACATATGGACTTAGAAATTTTTCTTTGCATTTTAGCACATTCTTAACATGCACATATAAAATTAAAATAACATCAAATACACCTTGATGTATATCATTGAGCTAAGTTTGACTTGTCCAAATCAGGTACACATTTTCCAATGTACCCAACAGTACTCTCCAAGGGTAGCGATCAAGGCCCGGGCGGTAGCAGACTTCCTGGCCGACTTCTCGGCCGAGGTGGAAGTAGACGTGGGCGCTTCCCGCCCGGTCTCTTGGAAGATGTTTGTGGATGGGGCATCCGACAGGTATTCCGTGGGAGCCGAAGTAGTGTTGGTTAGCCCCCAGGGAACCAGGATCGAGCAGACCGTCGAGATCCTCTTCCCAGTTACGAATAATCAGGTGGAGTACGAAGCCATGGTGGTCGGCTTACGTCTCGCCAAGGAGCTGTCAATCAAGGACATCCGAGCTTTCACTGATTCGATGGTAGTCGCTTCCTAGATTCGTGGAGAGTTCGAGGTATATGACCCCATCCTGCAGCAATACCTTGTAGAGGTTAAGGGTCTGATCGGGGGGTTCCAGTCCTTCTTCGTCGAGCATGTGCCCCGAGAAGACAATGCCGAAGCTTACTACCTTGCCAAGTACGGTCCCCGGGCCAGAGGAACGGTCACCAAGCTGTTTCGACCATCCATCGAAGAAGGAGAAATGATTGAGATCGAGCAGCGGTCCTCGTGGAAGGATCTGTTCGTTACGTTCTTAACGACGGGTAAGCTTCCCTCGGACGGGCAGGACCGAAGGAAATTCCGATACAAGGCCGCGTACTACCTGCTGCAAGACGCCGAGCTTTATCGCAAGACCATCTCGGGCCCCTTGGCTAAATGCTTATCGGAAATCGAGGTCCCCCGAGTTCTCGAGGAGGTTCACTCAGGGGAATGCGACAACCATTCTGGGACTCGCACTCTGGAGCAGAGAATCTTGAGGCATGGCTACTTCTAGCCCACCATCCGAAAGGATGCGGAGGCTTTCTCCAAAAAGTGCTCCCAGTGCCAGCTCTTCGCGCCTCTCCAGCTTCAGCCAGCTCAACACATCCGCTCGATCACCGCTCTATGGCCCTTCGCAATCTGGGGGATGGACCTGGTCGGCCCGTTCCCTCAAGCTAGTGGACAGAGGAAGTTCATACTGGTGATGATCGACTACTTCTCCAAGTGGATCGAGGCCAAAGCCTTGGCCAAGACCACCTCCCAGATCGTCAAGAATTTTATCTAGGGGAGATCGCGTGCAGGTTTGGGATCCCGCTGGCCATCGTCACCGACAATGGGCCGCAGTTCGCCAGCTTAGAGTTGGAGGACTTCTGCAAGCAGTTGGGCACAGACCTTCGGTTTGCTTCAGTGCACCATCCTCGGAGCAACGGGCAAGTAGAAGCTGCCAACAAGCTCATCGTCAACCTACTGAAGAAGAAGGTCACCAATTTGAAAGGAAACTGGGCCGAACAGCTCCCCCTAGTCCTATGGGCTCTGAGAATGACCCCAAACTCGGCCACGGGGGAAACACCTTTCAAGTTATCCCACGGGTCCGAGGCACTCATCCCAGTGGAGTTCGAGGTGCGAAGTCCAAGAGTAGTTGCGACCGAAGGAGGAAGCGAGGAATGGTGACTGGAGAACGAGGATGCCCAGAGGCTCTCCCTTGATTACGTTGAAGAGCTTCGAGACTTGGCCTCCATACGCCAAGAGGAAGTAAAGAGGCTCATGGCGAGACACTTCGACAAGAACGTCCGCCTAAAAAACTTCCTTGCAGGAGACCTGGTCATGAAGAAGGTAGATGCCGCTGGGCGGGGAGTCACTGTGGGCAAGCTGCATCCAAACTGGGAAGGACCCTTCATTGTCCAAGAAGCCCTGGCCGCGGGGGGGCAATTACCTACAAGATCAAGCGGGGGAACAGCTAAACGTAACCTGAAGTGGGGACGATCTGAAAAGATTCTACCCCTAGTTATAACACTTGTATCTATTTTGTAAAAATGTTATTTGATATACAGTGGTGACTGGATTGTTCTTCCCTTTTGTGTTAAAAATGCCTCAAGGCTTCTGAGTGCTTCCAGGATCCGCCTCGCCGTCGACTCCGGGAACCAATGGTCGGTTTGTTCCTTATACATAGCCCAGTATGGATGATAGGACGATGCTTCGGGATTTTAAGTGCTCTTGTAAGACCGAACCTCTGTATTGTCGGTCGAGATCAGCTCCCCCCCCCCCTTGCATGTTGGCCTATGTCTCCCCGAGTGCATCTCTCTCCCAACTGGAGGAACTACGAGGAACAAATGTGCGCCCCAAAATCACCCGGACTCGAGGGGAGGCCGACTTCGTCAAGCACCCAGAAGAGGATCTCAAGAGATCGGCGAGGCTGGGAAACCAACCTAAGAAAGGGCAGGGACGAGCCCAGGGCGGTGTGTCGGCTCCGAGTGCGTCCGAAAAGACCCTCGACGAGCATCACCCCCCGTCCGGACGCTGGCACTCGCGGCCATTAAGCGCGGCGGAGAGCGATCTTCACTACCAAATCGAGAGACGTGCCTTCAAACCATTCTTATTGAACAGCCCAGTACGGACGATAGGACGATGCTTCGGGACTTTAAGTGTTCTTGTAAGACCGAGCCTCTGCACTGTTGGTCGAGATCAACTCCCCCCCCTTGCATGTCGGCCTATATCTCCCCGAGTGCATCTCTCTTCCGACTAGAGGAATTCTTAGGAGCGGGTCTGGACGCCCCCCCCCCCCCCGATTTGGAAGGTTCAAGAGCGTCTCCGAAAGGAGAAGATTGCTTTCTTACCGAGATGTCCATGCTATTAATTCTCAAACGTCTCCCAAGTGACAGGATCTCCTCGATTAAAATCAAGACTTCGAGTTGAGCAGCATCGTAAGACCATTATCCCCACGTGCTCCTCTCCTCGGGAATCGGCCGATCTCCTCGATTGAAATCAAGACTTCGAGTTTAGCAGCATCGTAAGGCCGGTATCCCCATGAGCTCCTCTCCTCGGGAATCGGCCGATCTCCTCGATTGAAATCAAGACTTCGAGTTGAGCAGCATCGTAAGACCGGTATCCCCACGAGCTCCTCTCCTCGGGAATCGGCCGATCTATTCGATTGAAATCAAGACTTCGAGTTGAGCAGCGTCGTAAGACCGGTGTCCCCACGAGCTCCTCTCCTCGGGAATCGACCGATCTCCTCGATTGAAATCAAGACTTCGAGTTGAGCAGCGTTGTAAGACCGGTATCCCCACGAGCTTCTCTCCTCGGGAATCGGCCGATCTCCTCGATTGAAATCAAGACTTCGAGTTGAGCAGCATCGTAAGACTGGTATCCCCACGAGCTCCTCTCCTCGGGAATCGGCCGATCTCCTCGATTAAAATCAAGACTTCGAGTTGAGCAGCATCGTAAGACCGGTATTCCCACGAGCTCCTCTCCTCGGGAATCGGCCGATCTCCTCAATTGAAATCAAGACTTCGAGTTGAGCAGCGTCGTAAGTCTTGTATTCCCACGAGCTCCTCTCCTCGGGAATCGGTCGATCTCCTCGATTGAAATCAAGACTTCGAGTTGAGCAGCGTCGTAAGACCGGTATTCCCACGAGCTCCTCTCCTCGAGAATCGGTCGATCTCCTCGATTGAAATCAAGACTTCGAGTTGAGCAACGTCGTAGGACCGGTATCCCCACGAGCTCCTCTCCTCGGGAATCGGCCAATCTCCTCGATTGGAATCAAGACTTCGAGTTGAGCAGCGTCGTAAGACCGGTATCCCCACGAGCCCCTCTCCTCGGGAATCGGCCGATCTCCTCGATTAAAATCAAGACTTCGAGTTGAGCAGCATCGTAAGAACGGTATCCCCACGAGCTCCTTTCCTCGGGAATCGGCCGATCTCCTCGATTGAAATTAAAACTTAGAGTTGAGCAACATCGTAAGATTGGTATCCCCACGAGCTACTCTCCTCGGGAATCGGCCGATCTCCTCGATTGAAATCAAGACTTCGAGTGGAGCAGGGTCGTAAGACCGGTATCCCCACAAGCTCCTCTCCTCGGGAATCGGCCGATCTCCTCGATTGAAATCAAGACTTCGAGTCGAGCAACATCGTAAGACCGGTATCCCAACGAGCTCCTGTCCTCGAGAAACAGCCGATCTCCTCGATTGAAATCAAGACTTCGAGTTGAGTAGCATTGTAAGACCGGTATTCCCACGAGCTCCTCTCCTCGGGAATCAGTCGATCTCCTCGATTGAAATCAAGACTTCAAGTTGAGCATCGTCGTAAGACCGGTATTCCCATGAGCTCCTCTCCTCGGGAATCGGCCGTTCTCCTCGATTGAAATCAAGACTTCGAGTTGAGCAGCGTCGTAAGACCGGCATTCCCACGAGCTCCTCTTCTCGGGAATTGGCCAATCTCCTCGATCTGAATCAAGACTTCGAGTTGAGCAGCGTCGTAAGACCGGTATCCCCACGAGCTCCTCTCCTCGGGAATCGGCCGATCTTCTCGATTGAAATCAAGACTTCGAGAGGAGCAACGTCATAAGACCGGTATCCCCACGAGCTACTCTCCTTGGGAATCGGCCGATCTCCTCGATTGAAATCAAGACTTCGATTAGAGCAGCGTCGTAAGACCGGTATCCCCACGAGCTCCTCTCCTCGAGAATCGGCCGATCTCCTCGATTGAAATCAAGACTTCGAGTTGAGAAGCATTGTATGACCAGTATCCCCACAAGCTCCTCTCCTCGGGAATCGGCCGATCTCCTCGATTGAAATCAAGACTTCGAGTTGAGCAGCATCGTAAGACCGGTATCCCCACGAGCTCATCTCCTCGGGAATCGGCCGATCTCTTCGATTGAAATCAAGACTTAGAGTGGAGCAGCGTCGTATGACCGGTATCCCCACGAGCTACTCTCCTCGGGAATCGGCCGATCTCCTCGATTGAAATCAAAACTTTGAGTTGAGTAGCATCGTAAGACCGGTATTCCCACGAGCTCCTCTCCTCGGGAATCGACCGATCTCCTCGATTGAAATCAAGACTTCGAGTTGAGCAGCGTCGTAAGACCGGTATTCCCACGAGCTCCTCTCCTCGGGAATCGGCCGATCTTCTCAATGTAAATCAAGACTTCGAGTTGAGCAGCATCGTAAGACCGGTATCCCCACGAGCTCCTCTCCTAGGGAATCAGCCGATCTCCTCAATTGAAATCAAGACTTCGAGTTGAGCAGCGTCGTAAGACCGATATTCCCACGAGCTCCACTCCTCGGGAATCGGCCGATCTCCTCGATTGGAATCAAGACTTCGAGTGGAGCAGCGTCGAAAGACCGGTATCCTCACGAGCTCCTCTCCTCGGGAATCGGCCGATCTCCTCGATTAAAATCAAGACTTCGAGTTGAGCAGTGTCATAAGACCGGTATCCCCACGAGCTCCTCTCCTCGGGAATCGGCCGATCTCCTCGATTGAAATCAATACTTCGAGTTGAGCAGCATCGTAAGACCGGTATCCCCACGAGCTCCTCTCCTCGGGAATCGGTCGATCTCCTCGATTTAAATTAAGACTTCGAGTTGAGCAGCATCGTAAGACCGGTATCCCCATGAGCTCATCTACTTGGGAATCGCCCGATCTCCTCGATTGAAATCAAGACATTCTAGTTGAGCAACGTCGTAAGACCGGTATTCCCACGAGCTCCTCTCCTCGAGAATTAGCCAATCTCCTCGATTGAAATCAAGACTTCGAGTTGAGCAGCGTCGTAAGACTGGTATTCCAACGAGCTCCTCTCCCCGGGAATTGGCCGATCTCCTCGATTGAAATCAAGACTTTAAGTTGAGCAGCGTCGTAAGACCGGTATCCCCACGAGCTCCTCTCCTCGGGAATCGGCCGATCTCCTTGATTGGAATCAAGACTTCGAGTTGAGCAGCGTCGTAAGACTGGTATCCCCACGAGCTCCTCTCCTCGGGAATCGGCCGATCTCCTCGATTGAAATCAAGACTTCTAGTTGAGCAGCGTCGTAAGATCGGTATTCCCACGAGCTCCTCTCCTCGAGAATCGGCCGATCTCCTCGATTGAAATCAAGACTTCGAGTTGAGCAGCGTCATAAGACCGGTATTCCCACGAGCTCCTCTCCTCAGGAATCGGCTGATCTCCTCGATTGAAATCAAGACTTCGAGTTGAGCAGCGTCGTAAGACCGGTATCCCCACGAGCTCCTCTCCTCGGGAATCGGCCGATCTCCTCGATTGGAATCCAGACTTCGAGTTGAGCAGCATCGTAAGACTGGTATCCCCACGAGCTCCTCTCCTCGGGAATCGGCCGGCCACCTCGATTGGAATCAAGACTTCGAGTTGAGCAGCATCGTAAGACCATTATCCCCACGAGCTCCTCTCCTCGGGAATCGGCTGATCTCCTCGATTGAAATCAAGACTTCGAGTTGAGCAGCACCGTAAGACCGGTATCCCCACGAGCTCCTCTCCTCGGGAATCGGCCGATCTCCTCGATTGAAATCAAGACTTCGAGTTGAGCAGCATCGTAAGACTGGTATCCCCACGAGCTCCTCTCCTCGGGAATCGGCCGATCTCCTCGATTGAAATCAAGACTTCGAGTTGAGCAGCATCGTAAGACCGGTATCCCCACGAGCTCCTCTCCTCGGGAATCGGTCGATCTCCTCGATTGAAATCAAGACTTCGAGTTGATCAGCGTCGTAAGACCGGTATTCCCACGAGCTCCTCTCCTCGGGAATCAGCCGATCTCCTCGATTGGAATCAAGACTTCGAGTTGAGCAGTGTCGTAAGACCGGTATCCCCACGAGCTCCTATCCTCGGTAATCGGCTGATCTCTTTGATTGAAATCAAGACTTCGAGTGGAGCAGCGTCGTAAGACTGGTATCCTCACAAGCCCCTCCTCGGGAATCGTCCGATCTCCTCTACTCGACGCCTGCTAAGCCCGGATTCGTATCGAGGAGCGATTTTGCCTCGGGCGAGTAGGCGAGTATGCCCCGCCCGAGTGGGTGAGTATGCCCCGTGCGAGTAGGCGAGTATGCCCCGAGCGGGTAGGCGAGTTACTCTCGGGAGGGCGGGAGAACGTTCCTTAGGCGTACGGGCGAGCGCGTCACGGCGAGCGTGCGATTGGCATTCGGAGCAGCATACACGCAAGATAAGCAGTCGTCTAGCGAGCACTTCTCCCCGAGCCTATGAGCCTAGCGAGCAGTATCAGACCAGTGAAGAATAGAATGCTTGTATAAATTTATATGGAGATGGAAGTACAAACTTCAAAAAATTAGTACACGGATGAATATCGGCGAGCAACTAAGACTCATCGTCGCCAGTGTCTGGCCGATATTCCTTATCCCCGATATCCACCTGCTCATCATCATCCCCGCTCTCGCTACTGCCGCTTCCACCACTACTGCTGCTGGAGTCGCTGGAGCAAGACGATGGCGATGGGACGCGATCGGGCGAGATTGTCCCCTCGGCAAGCAGCTCAGGGATAAGCTCGTCAACAGTGAGCGGCGTCTCCCCTTCAACGAGCTGACCACTGAGCCTTAGCAGTGCGAGCATCACGTTCCCCACCGCCCGCGCAATCTCGTGGCGAACGGACGATCTCTCCTCCCAGAGAAGGCGGGACCGTTTTACCGCCCATGCTGGATCGTCTTCTGGCCGCGACGCCTACGGCAGCACAGCAGAGGAGCTCGCGCGTCCCTCGGCGGCGATCAGCCGCGTCTCCATCTCGGCTGCACGAACTTGAGCCGCCTCTAGCTCAGCTTGCGAGGTGGCAAGCTTCTTCTCACACTCAGATAATTTCTTCGCGGCCTCGATCTCGGCAGCCTGCGAGATATCAGACGTCAGGCCTTACCGACTAGATAAACCAGACATCACTACCGAAAGACTGCTCACCTCGAAGTCCCTCCAGCGGGCCGACTGCATGCCAAGGTCTATGGCCTTCTTGGAGACGACCTTCAGAGTCTCCGTCGTCTCCAACAGTTTTCTCGCTGAGTAATGACCTAGCTCGGCGGATCGTGCGAGCGCACAGGCGGATTGGTGGGCGAGTTCTGACGGAGTAAGCTCCAGCATCGACTCCGCGTCCACTCGCCCGTACAGAGCGTGGAGAACGGCGAAGGCCTCCCCCTTGTCCTCCCAGTCCGTCGACCAGGACGGCAGGTTGGTGCTCAGTGACACCAAATTCTCCTCCGCCAACCAGGTCACCAGTAGGCGACCATGGGAGTCCACCACCCCGTGCCCCAGATTGTAATTGGGATGGAAGCGAGGTGCCCGAGCGTCCATCAGCGATTCACGATCGTCAGACTGAGGCGACGACACCTTCGCTTTCTTATTCGCAGGCCCCGGCGACCCGGCCCTCGCCTTTCCCTTGGTCTTTCTCTTCTTCTCCCCAACGTCGGCCGGAGGGCGAGCTTCGAGGTGCGAGGCAGCGACTTCCTTCGCTAAAGGGAGAGGCTTCTCCGGAAGCTCGTTGGAAACTGCGAGAGGCACACCAAAATAAATTAGCACGAGCTTCAGTAAAGAGAGCGAGCGAGTAAGTAGGTCGCATCTCGACCTCGCCTTACCCTCGTGGGGATGGATCGCCTCCAGCAAGTTGACGTTGAGTCGCTAGAAGATCACGTCGAACTTGTGACCCCGAAAGGATTCAAAGAGCTGCTCGAGAGCACCCTCCAGGATCGGCGGGAGGAAGGTGACATCGGCGGGTTGGTGCGGCCTCCCAAGGGTGCCTCCGAAGTCGCCGTGAACAATCACCAGCTGCTCGCTCAAGCGGTGGACTTTGTTCGCGGTCCCCACCAAAGTGCAGACGTGGCTGCTGAAAAAGACGACCCCCTCCGAAGTCGCGGCGAAGGCGAATACTCGGCGAAACACGGAGAGGTCAAAAGCAATCCTCCCCTCCCGAAGGAAGCAGAGGAATCACATGATTATCGCCATTCCGTTGGGATTGATCTGCGCGGGGACGATCCCAAAATATCGTAGGATCTTGCAAAACTCGGGCCAGAAGGGAAGCCGCAAACCGGCGTCAAAATGCCGCAGCGACAAGACGAGCGTGCCCTCAACATACGTGTTGAGTCGCTCGCCGCGAGCAGGGAGTCTCGCCGAGTATCCCTCTGGCAATAGGCATTCTCTGAAAGTCGCCAGATCCCTTTCTGTGGTGATCGACTTCTTAAAAGCCGCATCAGCGAAATTGACGGCATGGGCTTGTCGGTGAGCATTAGCATCGTCGCCCACCATTGCTGCGAGCTGAATGAGGGAAAGAGGACGAATGAAGAGGAGATTAAGGCGAAGCGAGCCGGAAAGATAATCGCCAGGCAGATCGAGAAATTCGCAGCAGCGTACTTATGTTCTACCTACCCCCCATATTTTTAGGCCAAGGCAAAATGGACGGGGGGGGGGGGGCGGGTGGGTTTATTTCTAGCGAGCATCGATCGACGTCGCGCGAGGGAATGGGGCAGCACACCTGCGACTTCGGACTTACCTCGCGCGACGCAAGGGCACTGCGCGCTCGCCAAGACCTGCACAAGTAAACTTAGGATACCATGAGAGCATATAAAGTCGCGGAAAAATGAATAGCGAGATGAATAGTCGCTCGTCTTTATTTAAATAATAAAATGTTCATTACAATATCGCCAGATGGCGAGTAGAGCTTCAACAAAAAGCAAATCTACGCCCTAGGAGGCCTCTTCGGAGGATGAGGATGTCGCCCGACCCAGCCCATCTCGCGCGCCCGCCGGTAGTGCTCCGTCGCCAGCGCCATCGCATCATCGCCATGCCGCAGCTGCTCCTCCATCCTAGCCAGTCGCCCCGCGGAACCCATACTCGCCTGGATGCCGGCTAGCTCATCAAGGACCAGCTGCAGGCGATGGTTGTTCAGCTCCAGCTGGCGATCATTCTCTTTCACCATGTGAAAGCGATCCTCGTAGCTCTCCAAAGTCGCCTGAAGCCCTTCCATCTTGGCCATCCTCGCCTCCAGAGCCGAGATTCGTCGATGAGGGTCGCAGATGGCGAGCTGATCGAACTTGCTCTCCTGCTCCATGTAGGCGCGGGCTGCTGCATGGCGATACTCGCTCCCTGACAGACCGATGGCATCTATAATAGCTGCACCAGGGGTCGCCGAGCGATCTGGAAAGCTGGAAGACAAGTCGTCAGGACAAAGGCAGATAACATGACCAGAGGTGAAAAAAAAAACTCACCGCGACGAGGAGATCGGGACCGGCGCGGCGAAAGAACACGACTAGAAGCATCTCGCCTCCCCGAAGACGAGCCACCAGGGTTGTCGGAAGATCTGCCCTTCCCCCATCCTCCCGATCAGCGACCTCCATAATCAGAATCCCCAACTCACGGGGGGAAGTAAGCCGGTCGCGGCCTATCCGATTTCTTCAGCGGCGGCGGAGCCTCAGACGAACTCGCCGATTGATGCGGGGTCTTCAATGCAGGAGGCGGAGGATGTCGCGGGAGGTCCGCTCTCTGTTGAGCAGACAAAGGTGGCGGCGGAGGCAAGACGATGCCCGGCGCCTGGCTAGGAGCAGCGACCAAGGGCGGCGGCGGCGGCAAAGGGATGCTGGTCGCTGGCAACGACGCGTCGCCCACGGCAGCAGAAGCGAATTTACTCGTCGGGGGGGTCCTTGCTTACTGGTGCGATTTCCCTGGAGGGGAGGTCCTTCGTCAGCAGTTCTTTGCTCATCGGGGGGACGTCTTTCGCTAAGGGATCCCCCGACGCCCTCCTCGAGCCGAAATTCAGTCGAACTGTGTGAGCGATCCGGAACGGCCTGTCGGTTGCTAGCGCGAGCAAGGGGGTCGAGCTCAAGGGGGCAACGTCAAGAGGCGCATCCGCGACATTCGGGGGAGAATCTACACAGTGAAGAAAATTAGCGAGAAGCATGCGACGATGAGCTAAGCAGAAATGGAACTTTGAAGAATGGCAATCTGCCACAGTGACGACTTCGATCTGGGACGACGCAGGCTCCTTGGCCGCTTCGGGATTTTCCGGCGGACTGTCCATGACCGACTCAGGAAGGTCGTCGAGCCCGAGGTCGCTCAGAAGTTTCTTGGCGCTGACATAAGGAGTGGGATTCCCAGCCGCGACTGGCTCAGAAGGTGGAGGCAAGTCGACCACCGTGGTGGCGGGCTGTTTGGGCTTCTTTGCCTTTTTCCTTTTTGACGGCGGAACCTCGGAGGCGGCATCCTCCTCGCGCGGCCTTTTTGATCTTGCGATACCGAGGAGATCAGACAAGGCGGCGAGGCTGTCCTGAAGCATCTTCGCGTTGGCCTCCGACATTTTTGGCGAGCTTCAAAGTCAGTCTCGGAAATCAACCCCCCCTATTTATAGACTCCACCAAGCCCGCGACAAGGCGAGCAATCAGGATACTCGGCAGGTGTGCTCGCCGAATGAGTGTTTGATGTTTCTTTCAGGGCTCCTACGTCGCCCAAAAAGAGCGGGGATTGTGTACAACCCGTATTCGATGAGGGGAGGCCCCACCACAATCAGGTCATCAGAAGTCAAAGTCAATAATTCAAGACCGAAGTCAAGATCAAGCCGCGAGCCAGCAGAAGGCATGGGCGAGCATGGCGAGCTCCCCATACATACTCGCCAGGCTGGCAACTAAGGCGAGATACTCGCCTGTCCCGTGTGAGCTCCCCAGAAAGTCACCCGATCGCTAAGGTGGGGGTATAAGTAAACCCCCCCCCCCCCTTTCTCTTTGGATTTCCCTATAAATAGGACCCCAGGGGTACGAAGGAGAGGACCGAAAAACTCTCCGATAGTTACTCGCGAATTCCAGCTCGCGCATCTCCTTCGTATCTAGCTCGGCCATTCTGGTTGAGAAGGGGTTACTTCGTCTAAGCAACCAGGTACGTGGTGGGACCTTCCTGCCGCAGCGCCCAAGGTCTTGTTTCTTTAGCTCGTCCTTTTCGCATCTAGGGGCCATCCGACTTCACCGCGAGACCGGTAGTCTTAGGTCGCCTAGTCCGATTCTGAGGTCGGGATTTTCCTGGCTTCAACACATAGCCTTTTTTCATTTATTTTTGAACAATCATTATTATAACATTTATTTCAAGGACCTCAAATCAATCGAAATCTACTTACATAGATAGATGCAATTTAACTTGTATACATTAGACATGATCACTAGATATTTAGCCCAAAGTTCTAACCTTTATATAAACGTATGTATATTGTGACATTGATTATTCAAGTTATTTCTAACGTGTTAGATACAATATCACGAGTTATAACATGTAAGCATAGAATTTCTACATGAGTGCTTCGTCTAGGGATGTGTGAATAGTGTAAATTCATTACATTACCTAAATCCTCACACATACCTAGAGGCATATTCAACATACACTATCGTGTCTAATCGCACTCAGTAGCTAAGCACTTATAGATTTGATGCATCATGACAAAAGTAGATAATGTTCACAGAGATTAACAATCTGAAATCAAACATTATACGTAATCATTATGCTCTAGGTTCTAGTCATGTGTGTCCTAAGAATGAACGATCCACCATTTTTTAAAATTTTTGGATTTTATATATATTTTAATAATTTTGTTTAAAAAACAATTAATCAAATCAAACAAAACAAACGAAAAAAATGCAAAAATAAATAGGACATCACGATAGAGTATTATGCATGATATTGATGAACATGAGACATGAAATAACATTCATGCTATGTATAGGAACAATCATGATAATGCTCAAGATATAATCTACCCAAGCAATTTGTCGTCAACCAAGCCCTGTACTAAGTGACGGATGGACATGAGGAGCTGCACAAGTTCCATAAGGTGGGGTGTTAATCCCATATGCACACACAAGAACCCACTCAACCTAACAGTCTTTCCACCCAATGCCACACAAGGACTTACTAGAACCCTTTGTGGTTAAGGACAAGATGTGTATTACAAGTTAGCGTTTCAAATGTACACAAACCTACACCCCCGCTATTGTGAGACACATACAATGTGTTATTGATCGTGAACATACTTATGCATTTGTTCCTAAGGGTATATATATAGAACAATGGTTTCTATGAGCAATGAGCAACATGGTGTTTACTGTAACGTCTATAATATGTATTTGTAGAGGTTTCAAAACATCACATTCATGCCCTTAACGCAAAGACGACTAGTAGAAAATAACTTCTAATTTTAGCCTACTATAAATAAAACATTTGAAATAAAAAATATTATGTTACCCATGTTGTCGATATCAAGAATACATCCTCTGCAGTTGTCTCCACAGATCATCATGTATTCTTTCTTCTATTCCATGCTAAGGAACTTGTCTTCAAGCGCTATACTTTTTCCCCATCCTTAGCTTGCCTACACACTCATCAAGAGGATGAAGGTAAAGATATGGCTACCCAAGTTGTTCCACCCATAGTGTAGGTAGTCGACTTCGGCATCCAGACTCGAGTCATTTTATTCATTCATCTCTTCAAGCAAGAGCCAGAGGTGTGACCAAACCTTTTATATTTGGCACACCTCACATAGGTGGTGGATATCACCTTTTGCATGGTACTCGGGCTCCTGCTAGACGAAGGATGTGGGTTTTTCGATTTAACATTATTAGCATTATGTTTCATAAATCGTTTGGCTGGATTTGCTGGAAATGACCTATTGCTAGCTGTAGAGGTTCTATCGGGCGGTAGCTCACAGTGTTTGTATCCAAGCCCGAATTTTTCAGATCCCTGATACTAATAACCCAATAGCATATCCAGAGATTTTTGCCCAATTCCATACTTTTTGATAACAAGGTTCAAGTTACGGATCTTCGTCTTTAACGCTGTATTTTCTGTGACCAGCATCACACACCGGTTTACGAATTGCTTCTTTATATTCTCAATATGGCTATGCAAAATTTGAAGCTTCCTTTCCAGGTCCTTCCTCTCTTTAGTAAGAGTGTCAATTTTGGAGGAAGTCTCGGAGAGGTTCTCTTCTAATTCTTTTATTGTGCACAAAGAGTGAGAGCACTCTTGGCACTCAACCTTCTCTTTTCCACATTTCACTAATTCATTATTCACACATTTCAACTCTTTTCTCAATTATTTATTTTCAGATTTCAAAACACTATTCTTATACCCACATCATTTAATTTATCATAAAGAGTTTCATATAACTCAAGGAGTTCTATATAGGTGGGAGGAGTTACCTCAGTGTCGCTATGGACACTCGATTCACCATCTGAATCGTTGTGAAGTTCCCCAATTAGACAGAGATTCTCCTTGTCTTCACTTCTTGAGCCGGAGGTGCTCGACTTGTCAGAAACAACATCATCCCATGTCGAGGTTTTGAGCACTTTCCTCTTTCCTTTGTCTCTGCCATGCTTCCCCTTTCCTTCCTTTATGAGCTTTGGGTAATCTCTCTTCATGTGTCTAGACTTGTGATAGTGGTAGCACTCAGGAATAGACTTTTTTCATCGCTTTCTGATCCCTTTGCCGATCTGGTCCACCTCCTCTTCTCTACTGCACCTTTCTTTAAACAACTTTTGTACTTCCCTTGCCTCTTGGGATCCTTCATAAATCTTCTAAATTCCCGAATGTATAAGATTTCTTCACCTTTGTCATCAGACTCTTCTGTTTTCAGTGCTAGAGCTTTCTTTTTTGGCTCTTTTGAGTATTCCTCACTTTGTATCTTAAACTCTAGTTCATGGGTCTTCAGATTCCCAATGAGGCTTTCAATTTCCAAGGTGTTGATATTGTGTGACTCAGTAGTGAGAGTCACTTTTGTATTGAACCATGGAGGAAGAGATTGCAAGACATTCCACACCAAGTCTCCATTTAAGAATGTCTTCTCGAGAGATCTAGAGGCGTTGATGATCTTCATGAAGCGTGTGTACATGCTATCAACCTCCTCGTCGATCTCCATCCAGAATTGATCATATTCAGACTCTAGTCCAAACATCTTTGACTCCTTTACCTGAGAGGTACCTACATGTGTTAGCTCTAGTAATCGCCATATATCAAACGTAGTTTCACAATTGCAAATTCGATTAAATTCAGTTTTGTCTAACACATAGAAAAGAGAGTTCATAGTTTTTGCATTGTTAGTACATTTTAGTTTATCAGAGTCATTCCATTTGTCATGTTGTTTCTCCAAAACTTGATCATCTATAGTGATAGTGGGTGCAGTGTATTTCGTTTCGATCATGGCCCATACATCCATATTTTGCGTCATCAAGAAAATTTTCATGCACGTTCTCCAGTGATTATAGTCAATCCTCATAAATAGTGGAGTTCTACTCTGTAAGACTCCCCTCCGAGAACACAAGACACGACCGAGGGAAGTCTTATGCCCAGAACAGCCGCCTTGCGGTAAAGCCGACACACCGGTCGACCGATACTACAAGACGCCTATCCTACCGGCTAAAATCAATATCATCCATGCCAACCCAACATAAAAAATATATATATAAGTCAAAATCCACACAAGTATATAAGTTCAAACAAGTATAACAAAAATAAGAAGCAACGACGGCTTCTATAATATCAAAGTACACAAAAATTTGCCCCAAAGGGCTACAACATAAGTCTCTCCAAACTCACATCCATAACTGACGGCAGCAATGGTAACGTCGTGTCAGGACCTGTCACTCTTGCCTGGCTGCCCTCCTGCATAACCTACGGCTGCTGCTCTATCTGCTGGGTTTCCTCCTTAAATGGAAGGCATATCAACCATTAGTCATAAATACTAAGTGGCTATCACATCCGCTCACCCGACGACTCTTATGCACCAGGCGGGGAAAAGGAACAAGGGTACAATATATATATATATATAAGTAGTAGTACAAGCAGGTGGAGAACCTATATATCATGAGTAGTAACAGCAGCAATGTATAATATTATTATCCACATTCTATTTTAGGATTTCTACTTAAATCATAACAATCCATTAAGTATATAAGTCTACAACAGGAAGGTAACTTAACAATAAAAATTCCCATACAGATTTATAAGTTAAGGATTCGCTTAACAATAAAAAAACTCATCATATAAGAGTGCCCATACAAACTTATATGATAAGGATCTCATGTAGTGCAATGTAATGTTATGA
Organism: Platanthera zijinensis; assembly: GCA_039513925.1. Lineage (NCBI taxonomy): Eukaryota > Viridiplantae > Streptophyta > Magnoliopsida > Asparagales > Orchidaceae > Platanthera > Platanthera zijinensis. Next base: position 74,196,534 of record CM077080.1, read on the forward strand.
ATGTAATATGATGACTCACCCATGCTCACACACACGCACACTGCTATGTCGACACAGTCTTTAGTTCCCACTTTTTGAATAGGTAGCTAACATCTCAGGTGCCATCCATTGTGGCCACGACTTTCCACTACTAGGGGAGCATCCACACTACCAAGCCCAGGCCTTCGTACGCCTCAACACTAAGAACACAACATCGGAGCCCATGCGTACTACGGCTAAGTGGAATCTTGGGTAGATGTGCACCATGAACACATCCCAAAATGGTCTATAAATGGCACGAAGAGGGTCTTCAGGAGCATATCACTAAAGAACACAGCCAAACCGTCCACTGTCACGGAAGGAGCCCCGGGAATGAGCACCAAGGACCAAGCCAAACCGTCCAAAGTCTATCTGTCAACTCCCATCGGTGTGATGACTAGCGAGCCCGTAGACCTGCCACACTATCCTTAACCAAGGATTATGACACCGTGTGTCAACTCACATCGCATGCAAATTCACATGGACTTGCCATTAACCATCCAAGGGCTCCAACTGACTCCCTTTTCATCATTACCAATCCAGTGCTCAACAACACTCAAGGGCTCTACACTGAGTCACATATCATCATTACCAATCCAGTGCGGTCAAATACTCACACACTTATGCCCTTTCACGTTTTCGTGCTCCCAAGCACTCAAGGGTTCAACATCAACATAGGTGGCAAGCCACCTTGAACAACATACCAATCCCACACTCCAACCCATATGGAGACACACTCTAAGCAGTGGACTATACCAAATTACCATCCACACTTGAGATCACGATTCAATATTTTTCATGGCCATGAGATTTACCTCATCTGATTCCTTCCTTATAATCCAGCATTCACATACAATTATGCTTTCATATAATTATCACAACAATATATTAACTCTCTATGTATCCATCAAGCATGATAACATAAGTGTAGATTACACATTCAATTATCGAGCGTCACACCCTCTTTAAAAACTTATATCATTCATTGGATTACAATCGCACGCGTCTTTACCGGATTTCACAAGTAGCCATTTGTACAACCAAATATTATCAAACCATTTGTTCATGACTAATTTCCCCAAACCATTTGTTCATTAATTTCCCCAAATCATTTATTTATTAAATTCCTCCAAACCATTTGTTTATCTGGGCTACATATAATTAGGCTCATCTAAACCTCAACATCATTTTGCTACGTTTCTTCTACCTAGTCCAAAACCAGTTATACACTAACCTGAAAGCATCATGCACTTGAGTAGTTACCATACAGCAACTTCGGCTGGACATTCCTGGAGCTACAAAGCTCCTATGAAAACGTATAACTATCCATTGGAAAGGTCTTTCAAAGGAATACAACTTTTATGTTCAGCCCAAGACCTAGATCCGGCTGCATAATGCTCAAAAATGGTCTCGAAGTTTTATACGCATAGAAAACAGATTTTGCACGCATCTTAAAGCCAAACGAACGACATCCGTTTGACTTCTTCCTCTAGCTATTTGTTCAAAACTACACACAGCTCTTCCTCCTCCCTTATTCAACCTCAATAAACAATTTCTCTTCACGAAACCAAGTCCATCATCTTCATACGAAGAGAGGAGAGGTTGAAGACAACAATCCCTAGGACAAAGTCCTAACATGGTCTCTTTCCTAGGAGATCTTCATCACGCACAAGGCAAACTCTTTTGAGTCGACATCTCTCCTACAACATAACTAAAGATCTAGCACCAAGGGAGAGGGTAGGAAGCTCACCTTGTTTCTGACCATGGACCTTGTTATCCTCCTTTGCGGCATCGTTCTTCACAGAATGAAGTTCGGCCTCCAGAAAATCCAACTCTGGCGACTTCTTCATTTCCGTTGGGTTAGGCAAGTAGCGGCTCGGCAAAGAAGAATGAAGTGATGGCTAGGGTTTCCTATTTCTCCTTTTTATAAGAAAGATTAGGATTTGAGTCATGCTCTGCCACATGTCACCCTAACATTGGACCGCTCATCATTACTTTAAATAGATCTTTTTTGAGAAGACCGGGTCCAAATGAGCCATCAGTGCTTATCCCGAAAACCCAGTTCATCACATAAGTATAAATCAGCAACATGGCCTGCCGAAAATATTCTAAGTCCAAGCGTTGTATGCGTCGAGACCACTCGATGCTTCGTCGAATGGCATCGAGATCACTCAACTCTTTTCGACTAATCCTTCTGGCCAAAATATTCTAAGTCCAAGCGTTGTATGCGTCGAGATCACTCGACGCTTCATCAAATGGCGTCGAGATCACTCAACGCTTTTCGACAAATCCTTCTGGCCAAAATATTCTAAGTCCAAGTGCTGTATGCGTTGAGATCACTCAATGCTTTTTGACGAATCCTTCTGGACAAAATATTCTAAGTCCAAGCGTTGTATGCATCAAGATCACTCGATGCGTCATCGAATGGCGTTGAGATCACTCAATGCTTTTCGACGAATCCTTTTGGCCAAAATATTCTAAGTCCAAGCATTGTATGCGCCGAGATCACTCGATGCCTCGTCGAATGGCATCGAGGTCACTCTTCGCCTACTGAATCCAGTAGTATTCTAAGTCAAATTCGCCCTATTAGTCGAGTATGACTCAACACCCGTTAACAGTGCACCCCGAGCATGAGTCACTAACTCAAAATGTGTGTGAGGGGTCTAGCACGAATCGGGACGTTACAAATACTATAAACAAAATATAAGATTTCGTCCCCGAAATCTGGCTAAGGCTATAGGGAAAGTAAGGCATGAAGAATACAATGTATGTTGTTAAGTTTACCTTGGGGAAACAACTCCGGGTAGTGCTTCAGCATCAAGTCCATCGGCTCCCAAGTATATTCCTCTTTCCCATGATTAGACCACAAGACCTTCACCAAAGGAACACTCTTCCGACGCAAGTTTCTTGTCTCGGTGTCCACTATCCGCACCGTCTCTAGTCAAATAGACCTATTAGTTATCATTGTTCTATTTGTAGCAGGGACAAGCTGATCGGGCCGCATGAGTGCTTTCCAAAGTGACGACACATGGAAGACGTCGTGCAAATTTTCTAGCTCTGATGGTAGCTCAAGCCGGTAGGCCAGAGGGCCAATCCTTTCCAATATAGCATAAGGACCTACGTATCTCGGGCTATGCTTCTTCCTACCACGCACTCATGACACTTTATGCATTGCCCGAATCTTCAAGAACACCATGTCACCCACTTAAAACTCCACCATCCTATGTTTCATGTTATAAAACTTTGCCTGCCGACTCTGAGCCTCAAGCATGCGATCTCGTATCAATATAACCATAACATCAGTGTCATCAATATACTCTACTCCCAAAATCCTCGGATCTTCATCATGCACCCACGATAAAGGTGTTCTACACCTCCTCCCATAAATCGCTTCATAGGGGTGTCATCCCGATGCTAGCTTGATGACTGTTGTTGTATAAAAACTCATCCAGTGGTAAGAGCCTTTCCCACGGCTCCCCTCTATCCAATACACACAACCTCAACAGATCTTCCCTAGTTCTGATGGTCCTCTCAGACTGACCGTGTAACATCCCATGTTACTTCTAGACCGCTTAACTTAGATTGGGTTGGGCATGGGTTGGGTGTTAGGGAAATTAGCTAGGTTTGACCCTAGGTAATGTGTTGTAGCCATGTGGGGCCCACTATAGGGCCCAAGTCAAACTAGGTCAAACTAGCCTAAATAGGAACCCTAGCCACACCATGACCCCCACCACATTTCCCAAACCCTAAGGACAATCTAAGTGAACCCTAAGGCATGCCATTGGGTCACCCTTTGACCCTAGTTGACCAAAGTCAACCTTAGCCCTAAGTTGGTCAAACCTACACCTAAAGGCCCAAATGGTCCAAGTGCGACATCACCATGGCCCAACCCATATTGGGTCATGCCATAGGGTCCATGGACCTCAAGTGGGGTCAGCCCACTAGCCATGTTGACCAAGTCAACCTAAAAAGTCAACTTGGTCAAACATGTGGCCTAAAGAAGAAAATGGGGGCAAAGCCCATTCCCCTTGGGTCAAGCCCACCAAACCTAGCCCATTATCAGCCCAAGGTGTCAAATACCAGCCCTACCCCTCTGGATTTGGAGAGAGAGTGCATGCATGGGGGAATTTTGGAGAATTCACCAAAAAGAGGAGAGAGAAAGTGGATTTAAGAGGAGGAGGCCATTTGGCCTTGGCTCCCTCTGCCCAAAGTATGCTGGCCGGCCACCCAAAAAGAATTTCAGAGGAATTTGGCTGCATGGTGGCCACTTGGCACCATGGGTGAAGCCTCCAAAGTTGAACCCGAGCTCACCTTGGAGTTAACTCCACATATAGCCCACCTCAGCCCAAATCACCCCCACCATTAGCTTCAGAGAGAGGAAAGGAGTGGAAATCGACTGGATCGAAGAAATTGGTTGAGAAACCAGGATTTGAGCAGGAGATCACCGGAGCTGCTCGACCATGGCAAAATGCCGCCGCAACCGCCGCCAAGGCCTGGAACAGGTCCGTTTCACCTCACCTCTACTCGCACTAGCTTTCTAGATCGACTAGGGGAGATATCAGGCTCAATTGAGCCCGATGCCATGTGAGGAAATGCGGAAAATATCGAGTTTTTCTTCTTGCTCGGGATCGCCGGAGGGGCCAATTCCGGCGGCCTCACCGCCGGGAAACGCTAGCCCCCACCTCAACGGAGGTGGTGGCGACAATCGCTGGCTGTGGTGGTGGCTCAGCTGGCCGGAAACAGCCAGCAAAGGTGGCCCAGGACGGGTTCATCCCAGCCGTTGGCTGGAGGTAGGAGATGAATGGATGCCGTCCGTTTAAATCCTATCTGCTTTGATGAAATTAATTAATATGAATAGTGTTATTTTTTCACACTTTTATACAGAGTTTTGCATGTTAAAAATAAGCATCTTAGAGGCATTTCCAGAACATGAACCCTAAATAAAAATTGTAGGCCATGCTCTTAAATTTCATTTTCCACACTAAACTTAAGATTTGGAGCTGTAGGGCTCCCTGTAGGGCTCCCTGTAGGGTTGTTCTACTAGGACTGGTCCTAGGCAAGGGGAGAAATTCAAATGCATGCTCAGGCCAAACAATATAACCACATGACCTAAAATTTTGGTCAGATTCTTGTTAGGATCATACTTAGACCCTGTGAAAATATGAAATTTTTTGGAAGAAAGTTTCCTATTGTTTTTGTCATAATACACCAATTTAAATTAATGAAATATTTGGAGTAATATGACTCCAAATGACCCCAAATTTTGGTGGCAGGTCCTTGGGGACATAATATGTGCATGGTAAAATTTTCAGCACATTTGGACTAATGAATGTTGGGTTAACCCACTTGCATGTGTTGGCTATATATAGCTTTGGGGTGCAAATAGAAATTTTTGAAATATTGCATATTCAGCCTATTTGATACATTAAAAAATCATAAAACTTATTAAAGAGGCTCATTAGAATAAATTTTACCCCTCATAGAGATTTTGGGATTTTTGGAAGCAAGAATCCTATTATTTGGAATTTTTGAAAGGTAGGCTATTTAAGGATAAAAATTTGAAAACAGGGTTATTCAAGAGTTAAAATTCTCAAATCTTGCCTAAAAATTAAGGGAGTCATATGTAATCCCTGTAAAAATTAATGGCCCTGATTAGTTAATTTTATAATGATAGTATGTACTTTTGACCATTTTGCCCTTTTGAGAAATCATTTATTTATGATGATAATATACATTAGAAAATGTTGGAAAAATTTATAGTGCTGTGTAAATGTGTGCGTAGCCTTGTATAATTATCTCAAAATTGTTGGATGCCATAATAATTTTTAAACTAGCATAATGGCATTTTGGTAAATTAGTTAGAATTGAATTTGGTTGGTCACTACATTATATAAGTTGATGAAACTCTTCCATTAGCCTTAAATTAAGGATCATTATGCTCTGTAATTTTCCTAGAATTTTGGGTAATGTATTCCTTATACTTCATTTGGAAAATGGCAATTATGTGAGTTTTGTATTAATCAAGGAATAAATAGAAATATTCAAAGGAAAATTATGAATTTTGATAGACAGTAATATTTTACCATGATACAACTCAGGAGAAATTCCTTCGGTCATATGATTATAATTTGTATTACTTCATGTATTAAATGACCTAGGGAATTAATTAAATGATTTAATTAGAGGCTTTAATGACTTAAGAAAATTATGTAAATCAATATGCTCACTTCATTAGTCCATACCATCCTAGTATAAATAATTTGGGGCAGGTGGCCCAAGGAGTTGGAAGCTCCATTTCCGGGTGGTATTAGGTCGTGGGTTGCGCATAGTGTAAGTAGGTTATACTATAAGGACCAACGGGGGATAGATTGACGGATGAGCAACAGATTACATTTGGAGAATAACCTTGGTGGGTAGTGTTGTCTTAGTGACGAGAGTAAAAGTGCAAGCCCTTGGATAGCAACTGAAATGGAGGCCGGCGGAAGACCGCCGCGCTCCTAATAACACCTTAAGTTGTTAGGGTCGTTCTAAAGTAACATTGAGAGCAAAAGGGGAATCACGTGTAGACATCAACTAAAGTAAATATTCTTGAGAAAGGGAGCTTTGGGATTCAGCCCATCGTAGTTTCTAGTGCTCCCGAGTGCCCTTCACCGGGTATACCCTGGGCAGTCCTGGGATTAATCTTAAGTCACTAAGTATAATAACCCGTAGACAAGTGTAGCCTGATAGGTTAGGCATCGTATCATTATTCTCACCCGTGTAGGGTTTGAAGGATTTCTGTTATATGCTCACCCGTGTAGGATTTGAGGGATTTCTGTTATATGCTCACCTGTGTAGTGTTGGAGGGATTCAGGACAGGTTGGTACTGCGAGCTGAAGGCTCGAGTTGTAATACTTGCATGTGCATAAACATACTAGTGGCTGGCCATGCGGTACTGGGCCAATCGTCACACCGATGGCAGTACAGTGACTCAGACGGGTGTGTGGGTTTGAGGGGCCAGTAGGTTGTTTATACTGCGGTCTGGTGGACAATCCCCGGAAATGCACACCCGACCCAACAAGACTCACGGGTAGTCAGCAATTAGTACGCAAGACTCTAGAGTGCACCTGGGACGTGTACAAAGGCGTATGGGAGGTCTAGGTTTGGTAGTGTGCATACCTCCCTAGGAGTGGAGACGCCCGCTCCACTGCTACCGTAGCCATAACGGTGGTACCAGAGAGTGATGCTAGCTCCGAAAAGCGGGAACTAAAGGTCTGTGATCACAGAGTCATTGTGTGTAAGTTGCACTTGCATGATTCATAATAACCTGCATGAATTCATTCATATTAGGTCATACGCTTCATGGATCCTTATCATATAAATTAGTATGAGCTCTTTTATATGATAAGTTAAATTTTGAAAATCTAACTTATATGTTTGTATGGACACTCATATAAGTTAGGGTACTTATGTGATGGTAGTGTAGTGTTAGTATAGCTTTTCTTACTGTCCTTTACTTCAACATTTACTTACTTCAACATTTACTTACTTCAGTTTCCTACTTGCGTACTGCCTTCTATTCTTCATTTACTGTACTTATATCTCTTACATAGAACTGCTAGAGTATTATTACTTGTACTCCTCATATACTTGTTAGTATAGGGCCACTGTCATCTGCTTATACTTGCCACCCCTTGTTGTCTTCCGCTTCGTCCTCCCGCACCGTGCCTAGGAGTTGTAGGGCAAGGTGCGGAAGAAATAACTTATTCTTTTGACTAACGGTCGGTGACCAACTATTTTTAGGGGCTCGAGGAGATGGGGTACCAGCACGACCAGCAGGACAAGTTGACAGGACCTGAGGAGCCAGGCCGACTACCACCTTCTACTACTACTACAGAGCTACCGCAGGTCCGATGAGTTAGAGATGATAGTGTCTTCCGCTGTTAGAGAGAGAGGGATTTTTATATATATGATGTACAGGGCATAAGCCCTTTTTCTTTGATGTACTCTTTCTGGACTGATGCATATTCTATTTTTATATATATATATACTGTGGCTGTGGACTATTTTACTTGCTTCTGTTACTCATATTGCTCTGGGATATGATCGTGTTAGCCGGCAGAATCGTCGTCTTGCGATGTCGACTCACCTGTGTGATATTATCATCGTAAGACGGCAGTTCTGGGCATAAGATCCGGGTATGCTTCCAAATTGGGAAGTCGGATCTTACAGACCGTCCGTCTAAGGATGAAAGGTCGTGCTAAAGGTAAGGCGAGAACCCAAATACACTTGTACCGCCTTCCATTCCTTGGAGGTAAAACGACCATCACGGTCGGAGACTATCGTCTGAGGCTCTCCATGATATCGTACAAATTATTCCACGAAGAGACGTACCTTTACATCTGCATGTATCTCCTTCCTCATTGGGATAAACCTGTCAACCTTAGTCAAGCGATCCACTATCACCCAAACCAAGTCATTCCATGATCGTGATCGGGGAAGGTCGTGAACAAAATCCATTGAAATATCTTCAAATTTCCATTCCGGGATGGGCAATGATTGTAACAAACCTCCAGGGATCTTGCACTCCACCTTCACCTTTTAGCAAGCCTTACAGTGTGTAACATAATACTTAACAACACTCTTCATTCATGGCCATAACATGGTCTTTCATAAGTTACTATACATCTTGGAAATCCCGGGATGCATCGAATACTTGGAGCAATGTGCCTCTCTCAAGATATCTTCCTGGATTTCACCGTCCTTGGAAATGTAGAGCATGTCACGGAAATGAACGAGACCGTCCTTCAGAGTATACTCTTTAGTAGATCCATCCTCAATTGTCTTAATCACAAGGTCAAGAGCAGCATCCTTCCCTCGCTCTACCCGAATTCGATCTCAAATGTCACAAATTATACTCATAGCAGTTAAGTACTCAATATACTTCTCAGAATGATCCTTAAACACCAACATGATCTCCATCTCCTCGAGCACTCAAGCTAATTCCATACTTATCATCTGAGACTTGGGATCGACTCTGGTACTTTTCTGCTCAATGCATCAACTACAGAGTTTGCTTTCCCGGGGTGGTAGTTCAATGTAAACTCATTATCACATTATCACACAAAATTCTAACCATCGCCGCGGCCTCAAATTCAACTCCTTTTGAGTATGAACATACTTCAAATTCATATGGTCTAAAAATATTTCGTAGTGGACGCCATATAAATAGTGCCTCCAAACCTTTAAGGCGAACACCACTGCTCCCAACTCCAAATCATCACTGGGTAATTACCCCATCCTTCTTAAACTGTCTCGAAGCATAAGCAATCACATGCCCGTGTTGCATCAATACTGTCCCCACCTTGATAGGATGCATCAGTGTAAACTTGAAATCCTTCTTTACCTGATGGAAGAGCTAGGATGGGTGATGTGGTAAGTCGATCCTTCAGCACTTGAAATGCAGCCTCACACCGGGGTGTCCACTCATATGGCGCACCTTTCTTTGTTAGGGCAGTGATAGGAAGGGCTATCTTCGAAAATCCCTTGACAAACTTGCGATAATATCCAGCAAGTCCAAGAAAACTTCGTACATCGGCCGTTGATTTCACGGGCGACCATTCTTTCACGGCACGCACCTTGGTCGGGTCTACTGCTAACCCAACACCACTAATCACATGGCCCAAGAAGGCAACTTCTCGGAGCCAAAACTCACACTTGCTGAACTTAGCAAACAATGAGTGCTCTTTTAGCTTCTTCAAAACTAAGGCCAAATGTTCACATGCTCCTCTTCCGTCTTCGAGTAGACCAAAATGTCATCGATGAAGGTGATGACAAAGACGTCTAAATATGGCTCAAACACCTTATTCATCAAATTCATGAACAAAGAAGGGGTGTTCGTGAGTCCGAATGGCATCATGTTGAACTCGTATAAACCGTATCTCGAACTGAATGTCATTTTCTGAATGTATTCCTCTTGTATTCTCAATTGGTGGTACCCCGAACGCAAATCCAATTTGGAAAACCAATGCGCTCCTGCCAACTGGTCGAATAACTTGTCGATCCGGAGTAATGGGTAGGTGTTCTGCACCGTCAGTCGGTTGAGCTCTCGGTAGTCTATACACAACCGTAGGGATCCATCTTTCTTCTTAACAAACAAAACATGGGCTCCCCAGGGTGATGAACTGGGACGAACAAACCCTGATTCCTCAACTCCTGCAACTGAACTCTAAACTCGGCAAGTCCTTTTGGGGACATTCTATAAGGGGTCCGAGAGATGGGATTGGCACTAGTTTAATTTGAAAGTCCACTTCTATATGCGGGGGTAAGCCCGGCAGCTTCTCGGGAAATATCTCGGGAAAATCCCGCACTACCTGCATATCTTACACGCTTATCACCATCTCTTTTAATTCAAAACATATCATATATACTGTGTCCCCTTTCATATGGGCCTTAAGGGCTTGGATTGAAGATAACAACATTCGAGGCGCGAATTTAATACCTTGGAAGACAACTTCAGAGTCTCCATACCTTAAAGTGTTTTACTTCGTCGCACAATCAATTCTGGTGTGGTGTTAATCTAGCCTTGTCATGCCCAGAATAAGATCAAATCTTGGTATTCTCAACACCGTCGTAGGAGTTTCAAAAGTATTTTCTCCAATGTATACTTCCAAGTCGCATTTGGCGGACGACGTCATCTCTGAGCCTTCTGGGAGGCGTACTCTCTGAGTGATACCAGTGAAGTATTGCACGCCATTTAAATCTTTTACGAAGTCTGCCGAGACAAACGAATGTGTGGCACCGGTATAAAATAAGGTGTGAGATGGTTTCCCACAAACAGTCACGATGCTTAAGTATCAATTACAAAGTCTCAAGCTAGATTCCTAGCGCATCTTAGGCAAATTAAGGACGAATGGTTATAATGTAATAATAAAATCTCGACGTACCTACAATCACATCTTGAGGATTCCGCTCATGCGCCATATACAGTGCAAACATTTTCTCCCAAGCGGGTTCATGATTCCTTCCTTGTGGTCCTCGTCCTCGACCACAACCTTGTCCTCATCCTCGCGGGGCTGCCAGAGGAAAAACAGGGGGAGCATCTCTTCCTAACTATGGTAAATAATGTCAGATGTGGCCCAACTAGTTACACTGAAAACATACTAGCCCGAATGGTCCTCCTGGTTGCTGATGAGGTTGGAACTGTGGAGGTGGAGGTAGTGTTAATTGCGTGCCTAGATGTTCTATCCTAAAATTCTGGTGGAAACGACCACTACCTCTTTGGTTTCCTCTTCCCCTCTACTATTATGTCTCTATCTGAAAATGGGGCCTGCTTCCATCATACCCTCGATGGGTTTTTAAATACTTCCCATGTGATCCGCCTCCAATCTTTTCGCCATATCAATTATCTATGCTAACTCGCATCCGCTATAAACAAAAGTGATTGCCTTAGGGGATCTCGCAAGCCTTTGTAAAACCATTTTGTGTACTCGCTGTCGTCCAACTCATATGAGTCAGCAAATCTAGCGAGGTGCTGAAACTCCCTTTGGTATTCTGTACGGACTTGGATCCTTGCTTCAACTGCAGGAATCTCTCATCAAGCTCATCTCGAGCAGTAGAGGGAACGAAGTGTTCCAAGAAGGCTTCAAAAAATTCATTCCAATTGATCTCAGTGTATGCTCGGCTTGGAAAGTGGAACCCATGAGGGACTTCTACCACCTCTTCGAGTGCGTTTCCAAGACTAACACAGCTAAGATCACAGCCATACTGGCTGGACATCTAATTCCAACCATTATCTCTTGTACCATGTCTACCATTCTTCAGAACTGACAGTCGACTCCGCCCCATGATAAGCAGGCGGGGAGAGGGCTCAGAAGGTACTCAGCCAATTGGAACTCAGGGCTTGTTGCTGCACCGGGGCCTATTGGGATCTAAACACGTCTAAGATTGCTTTTAGAGTTTGTCCCAGTTCTGACTGTTGAAATTGAGTATGGACGGAAGGGGCGGGAGTGCCCGCTACTGGCTCTACACATGTCGGGATCTACATGTAAACATATAAACTTAAGGTCAGGTTGGCTAATCGTAGGGTAACGACTGGACATACTTAATGTAAATTACACGCGGGCATACCACTACTTTTGTTATGTTAGTTTGTTCGCAAACTGACCAATCGAGCGAGGGGGGGGGGGGCATTGTTCCATGAATTCTTTAATTCAGGATCATTGCAAGCTGATACCATTTGTAAGACCCCCCTCCCGGAACACAAGACACGGTCGAGGGGATTTATATGCCCAGAACAGCCGTCTTGCGGTAACGCTGACACACGGGTCGACCGATACTACAAGACGCATATATATCCTGCCGGTTAAAACCAATATCATCCATTCCAACCCAACATAAAGAATATATATAAGTCAAAATCCACACAACTATATAAGTCCAAACAAGTAAAACAGAAATAAGAAGAAACGATGGCTTCTATAATATCAGAGTACACAAAAATTTGCCCCAAAGGGCTACAACATGAGTCTCTCCAAACTCACATTCGTAACTGAAGATAGCAATGGTAACGTCATGCCAGGCCTTGTCACTCTGGCCTGGTTGCCCTCCTGCATAACTTGTGGATGTTGCTCTATCTGCTAGGTTTCCTCCTAAAATAGAAGACTTAGCAACCGTTAATCATAAAGACTAAGTGGCTATCACAACCGCTCCCCCGACGACTCTTAGGCACCAGGAGGAGAAAAAGAACAAGGGTACTATATATATATATATATATATATATATCGGATAAATGAAAAACGCGTCACGCGTTTTTGAGCAAAATACGCGCTCCCCAGAAAAAACGAAGAAAAGGCCCCCTAAACAGCATTTTTAGAAAAAGTGGTCAACATGAAAGTTGTAGATCTCGTCGAGATCTACAACTTTCATGTTGACCACTTTTTCTAAAAATGCTGTTTAGGGGTCTATTTTCAAAAGGCGCGAAAGGGGGTCCGCGCAAAAAAAAAAACTTAATATTTACCGGGCGGACCCCCGTTCGCGCCTTTGAAAATAGACCCCCTATATATATATATATATATATATAAATATATATATAAGCAGTAGTACAAGCAAGTGGGGAATCTATATATCATGAGTATTAACAACAACAATGTATAACATTATTATCCATATTCTATTCTAGCAGTTCTACTCAAATCATAGCAATCCATTAAGCATATAAGTCTACAACAGGAAGGTAACTTAACTATAAAAATGCCCATATAGATTTATAAGTTAAGGAAAAGCTTAACAGTAAAGTAACTCATCATATAAGAGTGCCCATATATGATAAGGATCTCATACGAAGCAATGCAATGTTATGAATATAATATGATGACTCACCCAAGCTCACACACATGCATACTACTATGTCAGAGCAGTCTTTAGTTCCCACTTTTCGAGCAGGTAGCTAACCTCTCATCCGCCATCCGTCGTGGCCAGACGGTGACAATGAAATAGGCTTTCCACTACTAGGCGGGCATCCACACTACCAAGCCTAAGCCTTAGTACGACTCAACGCTAAGAATACAATAATGGAGCCTATGCATACTACGACTCAGAGGGGTCTTGGGTAGCTGTGCACCAAGAACACAATACAAATTGGCTTAAAACTTGCATGGAGAGGGTCTTTGGGAGCGTATCACCAAAGAACACATCCAAACCATCCACTTGCATGAAAGGAGCCCCAAGAATGAGCACCGAGGACCAAGCCCAACCATCCAAAGTCTATCTGTCAACTCCTATAGGTGTGACGACTGGCCATCCCGTAGACCTGCCACACTATCCTTAACCCAGGAATATGACACCGCATGTCAACTCACACCGCATGCAAATTCACATGGCCTTGCCATCAACCATCCAAGGTCTCCAACTGAGTCCCTTTTCATCATTACCAATCCAGTGCTCAATAGCACTCAAGGGCTCCACACTGAGTCCCTTATCATCATTACCAATCCAGTGTGGTCAAATACTCGTGCACTTACGCCCTTTCACATTTCCGTGCTCCCAAGCACTCAAGGGTTCAACATTAACACAGGTGGCAAGCCACCTTGAACAACATTCCAATCCCACACTCCTACCCATAGGGAGACACACTCTAAGCAGTAGACTATACCAAATTACCATCCACACTTGAGATCGTGATTCAACATTTTTCATGGCCATGAGATTTACCTCATTTGATTCCTTCCTTATAATCCAGCATTCACATACAATTATGCTTTTATATATTTATCACAATAATATATTAACTCTCCACATATCCATCAACCATGATAACATAAATATAGATTACACATTCAATTATCGGGCGCCACACCCTCTTTCAAAACTTATATCATTCATCGGATTATAATCGCACGCATCCTTATCGGATTTCACAAGTAGCCCTTTGTACAACCAAATATTATCAAACCATTTGTTCACTAATTTACCCAAACCATTTGTTTATTAAATTACTCCAAATCATTTGTTTATCTGGGCTACATATAACTAAGCTCATCTAAACCTCAACATCATCTTGTTAGGTTTCTTCTACCTAGTCCAAAACCGATTATACACTAACCCGAAAGCATCCTGCACATAAGTTGTTACCATGCAAAAACTTCGACTGGACATTCCCCGAGCTACAAAGCTCCTATGAAAACATGTAACCATTCATTGGAAAGGTATTTCCGAGGACTACAACTTTTATGCTCAGCCCAAGACCTAGATCTGGTCGAATCGCGCTCGAAAATTGCCTCGAAGTTTGTTGCACACAAAAAACAGATTTTGCACGCATCTTAAAGCCAAACGAACGACATCCATTCATCTTCTTCCTCTAACTATTTGTTCAAAACTACACACAACTCTTCCTACTCCCTTATTCACCCTCAATAGACAATTCTTCTTCATGAAACCAAGTCCATCATCTTCACACGAAGAGAGGAGAGGTTGAAGACAACAATCCCTAGGACAAAGTCCTAGAATGGTCTCTTTCCTAGGAGATCTTCATCACGCACAACCCAAACTCTTTTGAGTCGACATCTCTCCTACATCATAACTAAATATCTAGCACCAAGGGAGAGGGTAGGAAGCTCACCTCTTTTCCGACCATGGACCTTGTTATCCTCCTTGGCGAAATCGTTCTTCACGGAAGGAAGTTCGGCCTCCAGAAAATCCGACTCCGGCGACTTCTTCATTTTGGCTGGGTTCGACAAGTAGCGACACTACAAGAAAATCCCTTATTAGCTACGAGAAGAATTCGTTGTTAAAACATAAAATTCGTTGCTAATTTATATTAGCAAGGTATTTAGCAACAAAAATATTTCCTTTCTAAATTGAGCCTAGCTAAATTTAGAAAGGATTTTTTTCCTTCCTATTTAGCAAGAGAATTTTAGCAAGGATTTTTATCCTTCTTAAATTAGCAAGCAATTCACTTTTTGTTGCTAATTATTATGGTAAATAAAAAATCTTTTTATAAAAAAAAAATGCATGCTAATAACAGGATTCGAACCCCTTACCTCTCAAATAAATTCTATCATACTTGCCAACTATGCTAAGAAACTTATTTGTATATTCTTGCGGTATTTTATATAAATATATATGTTAAATATTAATTTATAATATTATGTAAAAAAAAAATATATATTATCATTTCTAAATATATATATATAAGTATTAAAAATTTATAATATTATATATATCTCCCGCTAATTTATAAATATATATAAATATTTTAAATGGGTTGCTTTATATACGCGCAAATTCGTAACTATTGCAAATTCGCAAAAGTAACGCATTGTTTCACGCCTTTTCAAAATACTCTTAAACTGTGCATTTTTAGAAAAAGTGTTCAACATGAAAGATGTAGATCTCATCGAGATCTACAACTTTAATGTTGAACATTTTTTCGAAAAAATGCATGCATGTAGCTGTTTTTTTCAATTGCGCGTATTTGATCAAAAAAAACACGCAACATGTACAAACATAAAACTGTAGTTTAAATTTCTAAAATTATATTCAAAAAATATATATATAATTAATTAATTTGTTAAATACTAATTAATACTCAATTATAATTTATAAATATATTATTAATTATTTTATTCAAATAATTTATGTTAGTTTCTAAGATAAATATATGTTGAAGTTGAAATAATTTACAAAATTATATACAAAATTAATATATATAATAATTATTTTGTTGGACATAAACTATGTTAATTTATAGACATATAAAAAATAAATAATTTTTTAAGTTATATGAAGTATGTATATATATGATCATTTCATTTAAATTTTAGCTATGACTTAAATTAAAGAGATGGACATAAATAAATAAATAAATTATATTTTTTTATGAAAGGTAGTAAATGTTTTTAGAAGAGAAATTTCTCCATCAATATTTTGCAACAAAAAAATTATTGTTATTTTAGCAACAAAAAGTTCGTTGCTATTTTTGCAACAAATATTTTGCAACAAAATAATTCGTTGCTAATTTTGTAACAAAAAAATTTGTTGCTAATTTTGTAGGTAAATTAGAAAATCATTTACCTTGCTAAATTTGATGCTAATTAGCAAGTAGTTATCTTTCCTTTCTAATTTTCCTTGCTAAATAGACTTTTTCTTGTAGTGCGACTCGACAAAGAAGAATGAAGTTACGGCTAGGGTTTTCCGTTTCTTCCTTTTTATAAGAAAGATTAGGGTTTGAGACATCCTGCCACTTGTCACCCTAACATTGGATCGCACATCATTACTTTAAATAGGTCTTGTTTGAGAAGACCGAGTCCAAATGAGCCATCAGAGCTTATCCAGAAAACCCAGTTCAGCCCATAAGTATAAATCAGTAACACAGCCTGTCGAAAAATTTCTAAGTCCAAGCATTGTATACATTGAGATCACTCGACGCTTCGTCGAATGGCGTTGAGATCACTCAACACTTTTTGACGAATCCTTCTGGACAAAATATTCTAAGTCCAAGCATTGTAGGCGTCGAGATCACTCGACGCTTTGTTGAATGACGTCGAGATCACTCAACACTTTTCGACGAATCCTTCTGGCAAAAATATTCTAAGTCCAAGTGTTGTATGCGTCGAGATCACTCGACGCCTCGTCGAATGGCGTTGAGATCACTCAACGCTTTTCGACGAATTCTTCTTGCCCAATATTCTAAGTCCAAGTGCTTTATGTGTCGAGATCACTCGACGCCTAGTCGAATGGCGTTGAGATCACTCAACGCTTTTCGACGAATTCTTCTGGCCAAAATATTCTAAGTCCAAGCGCTTTATGCGTTGAGATCACTCGATGCCTCATCGAATGACGTCGAGATCACTCAATGCTTTTCCACGAATCTTTCTGGCCAAAATATTCTAAGTCCAAGAGATGTATGCGTCGAGATCACTCGACGCCTCATCGAATGGCGTCGATTTCACTCGACGCATACTGAATCCAGTAATATTCTAAGTCAAATTCACCCTATTCGCCGAGCATCACTCGATGCCTGTTACCAGTGCACCCCAAGCCCGAGTCACTAACTCAAAAAGTGTGTGAGGGGTCTAGCACGAATCGGGACGTTACATACTCACACATTGTCCCTCAGGGAATACATGAACCGCGTTAGCCACCTTACTTCAGGATTTTATTCCTTTTTGAAGTAACCTCCCTCTGATACAACTTATTGGATCTAGTTGACAACTTTAGAGGGGGGAGTGAATAAAGTTTTATGGGTTATTTAAAAATTCTAATTATTTTGATTCAGAAAAACTAGTTCTGGAAGCTACCGCGGGGCGCTAGCGTGCTAGCGCGCAGCGTTAGGTCACATACCTCGTTTTCTTGGGCAACTTGAGAAGTACGCACCCTTCAGAGATCCACCGGCTAACACCCACGACGTTACATATAGAATTAAGAACAACAAATAATTTTATTCAAACAGAATCAAAAGTATTTTATAATTACAAGTGCTTGATCTCCATGACGCCGGAGATCGGAGGCGGCGAAAGTCGAATCTCTTTTGGTTTTTCTATACCGACCCACTACCCGAATCGGTTGGCTCTCTCTCTTTTCCTCCAAGAAAGGACTTCGAGTCAGCTCATCACCTTCACACAAGGAAGTGTCTTAGAGCCCCCGATCTAGACGTCCCTTCACCGGGACGATTTATCACGAAATCCTTCCCGGATTCCGACGACCTTCACTGGTCAATTTTCCTCACCACAACCACACATAAAAGAGAAAAGTGCAAAAAGGAATAAAGAAGATTTAAGTTTGAATCTCCCTCAAGACGATTACTCCGTTGAGCGATGCATGACCAGTGCTAACAATCTTCATTTGGTTGTAACTGATCAACTCCTCGTAGTCATTGTAGTTCTTGGCTCGCCGAAGATCTTCGTGCGCGATTGGGAGGGAGACAAATTTCACTTCTTTTGACGGAGATGGAGGAACGGTGCTCAGAGGCGGCTCCCGATCCCTAGGACAAAGTCTTATCTGTCTTGATTCGCAAAAGAAATGAGAAAACGAAAGCCTATTATACGTCTTTGAAAAACAGGCTACCATCAGCGGTAAGACTAGCGCCCGACGGTAGGCCATTACGCGTCGACGTGACTGCTGTCTCGCGTATTTGAAAAAATATTCCAAAAAGATTATTTTCTGCTTTTTCATTTTAGCACGGCGCGGTACCCAGCCATCGCCTGACGGTAGCTAAATCGTCTCGATGAATCCATCTCGACGCTCATTGAGAGAGCTAGCGCTACGTGGTAGGAAGCTAGCACTACGAGGTAGGTTCCAGAGTGCCTGTTCAGATTAAATCCAGAAGCTAATGCAGGCGGTAGCACTAGCGCCGCGCGGTAGGATCCAGAGCTCCTATTCGGATTAAAACAAGGCTAGCGCGCGGCGGTAGGTCACATATTGGAGTTCTTCGCTTCGCTTGAACTTGTAAACCTGCACACTATACCAAACATAAATGTGATCAAATACAACCTGAGAATTGATATTGTCAAACTGAGGATATGTGAACTGTCGGCTCCAACACATATGCCTCTCACCTTTATTCTCCCCTTTCACTTATATATTGTGGTTGATTTCTAATTTTTTTTCATGATTTCTTTTCTTGCCCGTTTGGGCAGTTCTATCTTGTATTTTCTTTTTTATGTATTTTTAGTTTCATGTACCTTTCTTTGTTATGAAATAAATTTTTAGTTACTTTTATTTTATGCAATGTTATTTTTTATGCTCTTTTCTTTGTAGAATACTATTTAGATCTTGAGCATTGCAATCTATAAATGAAATTATTGTTCTCTTTATATCGTTCTTTTTCACCTTTGATTTATTTCTGATTTATCATGATGGATTTTGTAAGAAAATGGAAAAAAGAGGTAAATAAACCGCAAACTTTATTGCTCAAAAAAGATAAAGATTACAAAGGTATACCTTCTTATTTATAGAAACTGGGGGAGGAGAGAGAGATTTACAACAAATGATGTGAGACTAAATACAAGTCTTGCGGCTTATGCGGTTTGACATGACCAAACCGCCAACTATAGAAGAAATAAAACAACTAACTACAAAGCCGCAATCTCCCAGAGTCAGCCTCTCGAGTTGACCGCCTGACCGCAACTGCTGCAATTTGTCGGACTATAACCATGGTCAGACCGCTGCGGCTTCAAGCAGACCGCTACTCTTTGCCAGACCGCTGCGGCTGCTGTCCACCAGAACACAATACAAGGTTTATCACCAGACCGCCAGACTAGACCGCAAGACTACTGGAACAACTAGATCGCTGCAGTTAGAGACCAGGTCGCCCGAACACTCCAAACTTTAACACTCCCCCTCAAGCTGGAGCATATATATCGACCATGCCCAGCTTGCTACAGACCTCCTCAGATGGAGTAACCGGTTTAGTGAAGAAGTCAGCAAGTTCTCTTTCTGATGTAACAAATGGAGTGTAAACCTGATTCTTTAAAATCTCCTCTCTAATGAAATGACAATCAACCTCAATATGTTTTGTTCTCTCATGAAAGACAGGATTCCTTGAAATATAAATGATGACTTTGTTATCATAGAACATAGGAAGAGGATGGTCATAGACTTCTCCCAAGTCAAGCATAAGCGCTCGTAGCCATTTTAACTCGCAGGTAGTTGAGGCCATGCTCCTATATTCTACTTCAACACTTGATCTTGAAACCACTGCCTGCTTCTTGCTTTTCCAGCTAACCAGGTTTCCTCCTACAAAAGTGCAAAAACCTGATGTAGACTTTCTATCCTCCTTATTATCAGCATAGCTGACATCAGAATATGCTTCAATCTTCAGATGACCATTCTTCTGAAACAATAAGCCCTTTCCTGGAGACCCTTTCACATACTCCAAAATTTTCATGGCAGAGTGTAGATGACACTCTCTAGGACTTTGCATAAACTGACTAACCTTCCCAACTGCATAACAGATATCTGGTCAAGTAATAGTCAGATATATAAGTTTGCCTACAAGACGCCTGTATACAGTGAAATCTGGGAGAAGAGGAGAATCATCAGTCCCGCCTTTATCATCACCAATAGCCATCGGGCAACGAGCAAGTTTCGTGCCAAGAAGACCTGTCTCATTTAGGAGATCTAGCGCACACTTCCATTGTAAAAGAACCACCGAGGTTCTCTTTTGTGAAATCTCAATTCCCAGGAAGTACTTTGGCGGTCCCATATCCTTAGTGATAAAGTGTTGTTGAAGATGTTGTTTGGCTAAATCAACGCCCTCCTTATCATCACTAGTCAAAAGAATATCATCAACATAGACAGTAAGAACTACAAGGCCTTTAGTAGTCTTGCGTATAAACAAAGAATGATCAGCAGAGCTTCGACTTGACCCAATAAGAGAAACAACTTCACTAAACTTTTCAAACCAGGCTTGTGGACTCTACTTTAAACCATAAACAGCCTTTCGAAGCTTGCACACCTGAGACTCCCCCTGAGCAACATACCCAGGAGGTTGCTCCATGTATACCACCTCTTAAAAATTCGCATAAAGAAAGGCATTCTTAACATCCAACTGAGACATTTCACAGTCTTTATTAACAACCACAAAGAAGAGAATACAGATAGTGCTGATGCGAGCAACAGGAGAAAAAGTATCGAAAAAATCCACCCCATATGTCTGAGTAAACCCTTTGGTAACAAGCCGTGCCTTATACCGTTCAACAAAGCCATATGGAAGATACTTAACCACAAAGACCCACCGACATCCAACCACATCAACGCCCAGAGGTGGTGGAACAAGAGTCCAAGTCCCTCTCTCAGTTAACGTGCTCATTTCTTCATCCATAGCAACCTTCCACTGAGGAAGAGCAAGAGATTCTTGATACATTTTCGGAATGTCAGTAGAAGAAATAGCTAGAGCAAAATGCTTGGCAGTTGGGGAAAGCTGAGCATAGTAGACAACCACACCAATCGGATGCTGAGTACATTGGCGAATGCCCTTTCGCAGGGCAGTTGGAAGATCGAGGTCACTACTTGTTGGAGGAGGCAATGTACTGACAGAAGAAAGAAGAGGCTCTGGAATAGGCACAGAGGGTTCCAAGGGTAACCCAACAGGCTCCTGAGAAAGAGATGGAGCAACAAGAGGAGATGCTAAAAGAACCGGCTCTGATAGAGGTGCCGAGAGAATAAGCAGGGAAGGAGAAGTATCGGCAGGTACGAGAGAAGAAGGAGAGGAGAAATATGGAGTATCTTCAAAGAAGGTAACATCTGCAGAAACATACTGTTTGCGCAGGAGAGGATCAATACATCAATATTCTTTTTGAGTAGGACAATAGCCAAGGAATATGCATTTAACTGATCGGGGAGAAAGTTTATGCCGTCTAGGAGAAGGGACGTGAACAAAGGCAGTACAACCAAAGGTTTTAAGGGGCAAAGGAAATGGATTGGCCTCTGTATATAAGACTGAAAAAGGAGTCTTGCCCTGAATAATAGACGAGGGAATACGGTTAATGAGATAGCAAGCAAGAAGAATTGCATGACCCCAATAAGACCGAGGGACATTCATTTGTAAAGAAAGACTGCGGGCAACATTCAAAAGATGATGATTCTTGCATTCAGCAATGCCATTATATTTAGAGGTATATGGATAACTTGTCTGATGAATCAAACCCCTTCTCACACAAAAGGAAGAGAACTGATGGCTGACATATTCTTTGGCATTATCAGTATGAATAATATGAATTGGCACACTAAACAGTGTGAAGATCTCATGATAAAAAGCAGTGAATACAGAGAACAGTTTAAAACGATCCTTCAAAAGATACAACCAAGTGCATCTGGAGAAATCATCAATAAATGTGACAAAGTACAAGCTTCCGCGACCAACAAAAGCAACCGGAGAAAAAACCCAGATGTCAGAGTTAACAAGCTCAAAAGGACGTGAAGAACAATGGCCCGTTCGAGCTGGGAAAGAAGAGCGATGATGTTTGCCCAACTCACATGCTTCACAGTTCAAAGGAAAATTGTCGAAAGGAAGGTCTGGAAAAAGTTAATGAATGAGGCGAGGAGGATGACCAAGACGACGATGCCACAACTGAACTGAGGAATAAGCAGAAAGAGCAATAACATTATCAAGATAAAATAGGCCACCACAAGCAGTGTCAGTAGCAATCGTAGCCTTAGAAAAAGAATTAGAGAAAGAACAAGTGGTGCCAGTAAAAGTAACTGTGCAACTTAACTAGGTGCAAAGAGCATGAACAGAGAGTAAATTGCATGGGAAAGTAGGGACATAAAGAGTGTCATCTAATAGCAAAGATGAAGAGAGATGCACAGTGCCAATACCATGCACAGGCGCAGACGTCCCATCAGCAACAATAACAAGAGATAACCTGTTTGTCTCAAGAAAAAAGGAAAACAAATGAGAGTTGTCAGTCATATGACAAGTGGCACCAGAGTCAATAAGCCACTTATCAGAGGAGACTGCAAGAGAACGAGTAGTAGAAGAGAGAAGGGAAGTCATTTGAAAGAAGAAGCCGGAAAGCAGGTAAACTAACCGCTCAGTGAGAAACAAGCCGGCACAAACAATGAAGAAGAAAGAGAGACTAAGGAGACCGCCTGGTTAAAGGTACACAAACCAGCGGCTAAAAAGAAGCCGCAACCAAAAGGGCAGGAAGAGAGGAAGAAACATGCGGACAAGGAAAAAAACAAGCCGCCCGGTCTCAATGTCAACACGCCAACAGCAAAAAAGATGCGACCCAAAGGCGGAGAAGCCGTGCAAGAAGAAAGAAGAGACATAGACAGCGCGAACAAGGCGCAAACCGCGCGAACAGAAAGAAAGAAACCGCGTGGTGAAAAAAAAGACAAACTGAGCAAGAACAGGTTGCAGAAGGAGACAAAGACCGCACGGTCACGATGTCAACACACCAGCAACAAGGAACAAGCCGCGACCAAAAAGCAGACTCGCAGCAAAGAAGAGAAAAAACGCGGGAAGAGAAACCACGCGGTAGCAAGGGAAGCTGGGCAAACAGAAAGGGTCGGGAGGAAGCAAGACGCAAGCACAGGGATAAGCAAGCGAGGGAAGGGATGAGAAAGAAGACGGACAAACCAGATGAAGCCGGTGGAAGAGGTCGTGCGATTAGAGCAACAAACCGCGATCTTCTTGAAACAAAGGATCGGTTTCTGATACCATGTAGGAAAATTGACAAAATAGGTAAATAAACCACAAACTTTATTACTCAAAAAAAATAAAGATTACAAAGGTATGCATCCTTATTTATAGAAACTGGGGGTAGAAGAGAGAGATTTATAACAAACGATGTGGGACTAAATACAAGTTGTACGACTTATGCGGTTTGACATGACCAAACCGCCAACCATACAAGAAATAAAAAAATTAATTACAAAGCCGCATCTCCCAGAGTCAGCCTCTCGAACTGACCGTCTGATCGAAACTACTGCAAGTTGTCGGACTATAACCACAGTCAGACCGATGCGGCTTCAAGCAGACCGCTACTCTTTGCCAGACTGCTGCGGCTGCTGTCCACCAGAACACAAGCCAAGGTTTATCACCAGATCGCCAGACCAAACCGCAAGACTGTTGGAACAACTAGACCACTGAGGTTAGAGACCAGGCCGCCCGAACACTCCAAACTTTAACAGATTTCAATATATATTTTCGTACTCTAATAGCCGAAAGGATCGTGCGTACGAATCGATCACTCAATAATAAAAAGAGTTCGCAACCCTTGAGAGAGGATAATGAAAATCTTCTGGATAGAATTCAAATCTTATAGAGGGATTCATCTCGGTAAGACGAGTATTAGATTATCAATTAGATCGAGTGTTCAGTCAATATTCCTAATCTCAGTTGGGCACAGCCCTCAAAAAAGGCGTGTTTAAAATTCTTGAATCTTCACGGTCAAGGATCAGATTAAATGCTTATAAATTATCTTTTATATTTCATTCGAAGTGCGTTTTGTTCAAGTTTAGGTATCTTATTTCGCATTTAATTTTAATATTAAAATTACCTTATTTTTTGATTGATAAAATAATAGTTGTTTTCTCGAAGTAGCAGTACTCGGCAGACCCGAGTTTAAATACAATCTTGATATTTTTATATCTTATGTTATATTTGATAGATACACTTGCCTTAATCAAGTATAAATTGAAGAACATGACTTTCTCTATCACTCTCTCCACCGCTCGCAAATTCCAGTGCACATTATTTGTACACAAAATGCACATCCACAAACTCACTGTAAGGGGAATGGGGAAAACTGTGAGTTGTCTGCTACTTTCTAGCTATCGAGGACTAACCAAGGAGAAAAGAACAGAGGTCGCAGAGCGGCGAGACCATATTTGCCTGCAATGGCGAGTACCGCTTATTGCGGACGATCTTATTAATCACTTCAAGAGAAGTTACAAAGACCACCTAATAAGAGGCCGTAGAGACCACCAAAGGAGATGAACTAGAGTCCACAGTAGCGAGAAAATACACTTTGGAATCGAGTCAACATACTCTTTTTAGAGACAGTGCACCTCTATTTATACTAGTAGGGGAGAGCTTGTTTGTACGGACAAGCTCTTAATTATGAAATTGTCCAAGATTCAAAAGAACTGGGCAAGGATGAGAGGTTATATAATGTGCAAATATCACTAAGAGAAAACTAAAGCTGATTGTATGGATCGACGACCAAAGGATGCCGATCTAACTGCCCCTTTTTTGTATGTGAATTGTGTATATTGAATGGGACTATCCTCCTAGATCGCATGAAACCTATATGAATCCCCTCCCGATAATTAGTCACATACGTGGGTATTATTATGTCCAGGGCAGTTTTCATACGATAAAGTTAGCAAACGAGCCAATCTCCATTGTATGACACCTGCTCAGTAATGATATATATATATATATATATATATATATTATATAAATATATATATATATATAATATATATATATATATATATATATATATATCCAAAAGGTTTAGATTGTAGCGAAAGACTAGGGATAAGACATGTCATTACAACTAATCTAACACATGCCCTTATAATAATGTAAGGAACATGGAACCGAAGCAAGAATTCAAATCTTTCAATAATCCTTACTACCACTGTGGGGTCTAGACGGTAGGCATCTCCATCTCCATCTCTACCTCAGAGATCTCTAGCGTAGGCTAGAACTAGGGCTGGGTTGGTACTGCTATAACAGCTATGGTCAGAGTTCCTGGGTGGTTTTATGACAAACCATTGATCAATTTGACTAAGTCGGATTCCTCCCATTTCCCCAAAGCATCTTAAAGCATTAGGTTAAGGAAGGACAATGTGTACAAGCAGTAGTATGGATTAATCGAGTGACGAGCGAGAGAGGGGGTTTGAAGGCTCAATTAATAAAATGTGTTATAAAATAAGTAGTAATGGGAAGTATACATGACCCAGCTTATAAGAATACCCATTTATCCTTTTAACTTGAGGGTCATGTTCTGACATAGGTAAATCTAGCAGATTTAAATATACAGTACGAGTATGTAACTGTTATAATACGAAAATAATTTAACTAATATGAATGCTCATACAAACTTTTAAGCTAAGATTCTTACAATTCTAATATACAATATGAGTATGTAGCAGTTATGGTATAAAAATAATAACTTAACTTATATTGTGAGAAAATCTAAATAACAAGCTTTGCATTCCGCAAAAAGATAAATTACAAGAGTATGACCCCCTATTTATAGGGAGAAATGAAAGAAGAAAAATACAAAAGACGATGTGGGACTAAATTACAATGGACAGACAGGTGGTTAAAATTTTTAGACCGCTACAACTTGAGCGGTTAGACAAACTGTCTTCTCCACATGAGTATATGTCAGTCTCTACACAACCCGTTGCTGACCTGATCAGTAGCCCGCCCAATACCAGCCGATAGATGCATAAGTCTGTCGAGCTTTTGGTATTGAGCTCCCTTGATCAACAGGCCACAACAACAGCCTCTACCCGCAGCTTTGCTCTACTTCTAACCACAGCTTCAACTGCTCCTCAGACTGCAATCTCTATCTGCTGCAACTAGAATGTCTTGTCTGCTAAACCCACTATTGAAACCGAAAAATCGGTCCCTGAGGAGTTCGACCCTTGGGGAAGGGGTGATCGCGCACTTACTTCTCTCCCCACGAGCCCAAATGACAAAGGAAAAGGACCAGGGACAGACCCAAGGCTCCAACACGGAGGTCCCACCACACACACGGAAGATCTTAGAGCGCTTCCCCTCCTTAGACAAGTGCTGAAGCTAAGGTACCTCAGAAAGCGCTAGAAGACCAGGCACAAGAAAGCGTGTCCTTCTAAGGTACCCCTTGTGTCCTATTTATAGGAAAATACGGTCTGCAAATATCCAACCTTCACTGTTTTCGAGGACTATAGGCAGTCCGAAGGGGGTAACATGGTAAAAATACACCACAGCTGAGGGGCGAGCTGGCCCTGAGATAACGTCCACTCGGCAAGGGTGGCGAGTACTGGAACGGGAAAGCTTCACCCCACGTCGGGGTAAAAGGCGGTGAGGGTGCTCGCCCCACTCAATGCCACGGTAGAAGGCGTTGAGTGAGCTCGCCTCTCTCAACGCCATAGGCCTGACTCGCCTCACTCAACGCGATGGGAGAAGGGCGTTGAGTGAGCTCGCCTTTCTCAACGCCACCGACCTGGCTCACCTCACTCAACGCCACGGGAGAAGGCATTGAGTGAGCTCGCCTTTCTCAACGTCACTGGACTGGCTCGCCTCGCCTTGGGCCTGGGCGAGTTGGCTCTGAAGCCTCTGCTCGCGGGTGACGGGCGTGTTGGCACTCGCCCACCCCTTTGCTCTGGGCGAGCATGTCCTCGGCCAGATCTGCTCTCGCCTGATGAATTGACTTCCTTCCGCCGAGCTCAGCTCCACGAACTCCTAGCTCAGCCCGATGATTGCCGAGCCCGTACTCGGCACGCTGGGCTCGGCATGCTCTGTTAAACTTGCCTGGGGCTCTGGGGCGGTCTGAGCCGGCCGTTTGGCTCCTGTCAGCCCACTCGCTGGATACGAGGTTATACACAGTCTCTGCTCTTTGTGAGGTTGGCACAAACTCGAAAGAAACATCCAACCCCCTAGGATCCTGTGAGTGCGACAGTAGCCAAAAGGAATCTCTTGGTGGGTCCCCACCGATGGCTATATATATATACCCAGCATACCCGGCTGACCTCCGCCCTTCCCTTTACTAAGCCCTACCGAGATGCCACTCCCCAAAGAGGTCATGGAGCGACTCGCGAAATCTTGCGAGGAGACCACCCTTCGTGCTGCAACCATAACTGATCTGAATGTCCCGACTCGCCGCTTAACTGAATTCGGCTCAGTCAAGAGGGAGAGGCCCTTTCCTCCCGAGGCCGAGCATATTTCGCTGACTTGAAGAACACCCTGGTCAATGGCTCCGACTCCTCCAACCGTTCTGCTCTGGCTCCCAACGGTAAAGACTTTGTGGACCTCACCACCGAACAAGACCAAGGCGGCAAGGTATCCACGCCGAGGGTCGAGAATCTTCCTGCCAAGGCGCCTGAGCCATCCTCTGACCCACATCCGCAGGACTCGCTCCTTGCCACCGAAACCATGGATCTGGACTCGCGGAAGCTGGGGTCGCCGACTCGCACCCCTTCACGACAACCCTCTTCGCTCTCCCGCGGCTACCGAGGAGGACGCCGAGCACACATTTGCTCCTGATCCCCCCCCACCGAAATTCTGAAGGTATGTCTCTGATCCCCTCACATTGCGTCTGATTTCAATTGGTGCTCGCTCCTCCCACTTGCTATCCCGACTCTTCCATACAGGCCTTCCTAGCCGATCTGGGGCTGATGATTCAGCCGAACGGGCTGGCTACTCTCCTCGCCTCTTCCATCGTCGCCGCTTTAGACATCTTCCTGGACTCAGAGATGGATAGCCCGAATAGTCGAGGCGAAGACAACTGGTCCTCTAAAAGTTAGTGCGCGAGCTCAACGAGCTGAAGAAAGACAATTCCAGGCAGCAGGAGGAGTGCGCGCAGCTTGCTGGCGAGGCGAGGGTCAGCTCGGCGTATGTGGCGACGTATTCCTCCATACTCTTCGACGAGATTGATGAGAACTTGCGAGCAGAGAACAGGAACTTGGGGCAGCTTCGACAACTCTTCGCGTAGCGGCTGACGACATCGGGCCGGCGAGAACGGGGTAATTAAGGATGGCTCCCTTGCGAGCCTACTGACACTCGCCCCTGATGTCACCTGGTCCATGCGTGTGCTTTTAATTTTTCTTGTTCTGAACAATTTGCTCTCTTTATGCTAATAAATTGTATAAGTTTTCGTTATGCGGGCGTGTTTTATTTCTGTTGAACGGTGCGTGTCTTTTAGAATTCCTCATCTAGGCTCGCCGAGGTCGGCGAGCAGAGAGCGGCGAGACGGAGTAAGCGAGCCGGGCTTGTCAGTCGGCTCTGGTTCTCCTCCCCTTTTTCTATAAATAGGGATCCTTACCTACCCCCTGGCTATGCCTTTATTACCTTCTTATCTTTTCCCCTCCTTGCCTCCCTTGCCTTCTGCTCGCGTGCTTTCCTCCCCTTGGCGAGTATGGGAAAAGGACACCCTGATTCCGATGGTCGCGTCAAGTGCGCCCAGAACTTCGCCGACCATTGCTTCTTCGAGGGCAATACCACGACGAATGAGCTCGCCGAGTTTGTGGCGGACTATGTTCCTGCCGGTTTCGTGGCCCGCCTCCCGGCGGAGCATGAGTCCATAAACTCCTTCGAGGATAAGCTCGCCTTCCCCATCTCGCATTTTGAGGTGGGGTTGCGCCTGCCGCTCTGGCCTGAGGTCCGTCAGGTCCTGAAGTATTATGGCGCCGTGCCCGCGCAGCTCAACCCCAATGCCATCGCTATGGTAGTTGGATTTGCATGCTACCTCCGCCGAGAGAGGATTGAGTTCAATCTGAACGTCTTCCGCAAACTCTTTTCTTACAAGGCCAACGCCGACGGGGTTGCCTTCTTCGGTGGTTCTTCCATAAAAACCGCGAGGTCTCCAATAAGAACCACAACTTAATGTCGAAGATTATCTTCATTCGGGGTAACCTCGGCAATATTCCCTTCTCGCCCCTGCAGAAAAGCGAGGAGGTGTACCTCCCACCGTCCGTGTCCGGCAATGATGCCAAACTTCACAAGTTTTTCCTATACAAGGACTTTGAAGTCTCCTTCCTTCATCGCGGCCTCGAATCCCTGTCGCCTGTCCTTCCTGGCGAAGGTATGTCTCGCCCACTTTCTGCTCGTCATACTCGGCCTGATCGGTCAAAACCCTTTTCTTCGACAAAGTATTTCTTATAGGGAGCGACTGGTCCCGGTGAACCCTCCCTTCGCTGAACCGGGAGTGATCTCGGACCCGCTCGAGCGAGCTCGGGCTGCGGCCGAGGCGTGCCGAGAAGAGAAGGCGAGAGGCAAGCCTTCCAGCAAGAGGCGGCTGGAGCTCGGAGGGCCGAGCTCGCTCCACCGTCCCTCGGCCCTTAAGCAGAAAAAGGCGAGGGTGATCTCGTGAGGCCAGCCACAGCAACCCTCGTCGCCTGTCAGATTTATGAGCTCGCTGGAGGTTTTATCTGACGAAGACCCGACGAGCCCACTGGAGGAGGCGTCATCCCCCCGTGGGAGGAAGCGTGGGTTCTCCTCCCCTCCCTCCGTAGAGGAGGTTGTTTTCCTGCGATCCGGGAATTCCAAAGGACCACCACCCCACTTCGACAAGGGGGGAAGAAGCAAGGACGCGACCGGCGAGCCGATGCTGAGCTGGGATGAGGGGGCCCACCGAGTCTCCGTCTCTACTCGCGCCCCCTCTTGGGAGCTCGTCCGGCCTCCTACGGGCCACGCGTTCGCCCTTGGTTTCGGCCTATACGACCGGAGGGCTCCGAGGCCTACAAAAACATGACTCCTCGGCAGATAGGCCACGAGGGTCTGCAGGCCCATCTGAGGGCCTTCGAACTCCATCACATGATGGTTCGCCGCGACTTTCAGCTCAGCCAGCTCCTGCAAAAGGCCGAGCAGGAGCGTGACCTGGCGACGGAGAGAGCTGCCGACGCGGAGCGGCGGTTCGATATTGCCGAGCGCTTACTCAACGAAGCCTCGGGTAGGCTGGAAAGATTTAAACCAATTCTCATTTTAACTTAGAAAATATTTCACCAAGAATCTGACCTCTTTGTCTTTCAGGATGCCGAGTTTGCCAGGGTGCTACAGGCCCGCGCTAGCGAGCTGGAGGGCGAGGTCGCCCAGCTGCGGGTCCGCCTCACTGATCAGGAGGCAAGTTCGCGTCAGTAGGAGACCCATGTTGCCGAGCAGGGAGCTCTTACTGCTCGATCGGTGGCCGAGGTAGAGGCGCTGAAGGAGAAGAACTGTGGTCTCCAAGGCGAGGTCCGTCGGCTGACGGAAGCTCTTTTCCCCCTGGACGGAGCCGAGCCCCCCTTTTCCCTATAAGCGGCCTCGAGTTTTTGGCGAGGGGGAGGTCATGGAGCGACTGCGAGTCAACTCGATCGAGTCTGGCGAATGCCTCCTGGGCGCCATGAGGGGATCGGGGATCCTGGCCGAGGGCTGCGAGGGAGTGGCGGTCCGAGACATTCTGCCAAGTCTATTTCCGCCGTCACCTCCTAGCGGAAAAGAGGAAAGCTTTGGCTCCCTTTTCGATGAGGCGAAGGACAAGGAGCCGCTTCTCGGAGGCGAGGAGGAGGACCATCCTTCGGGGGAGGAGGGCGAGAGCTGACCGGATCTCCTCCCCCACTTTCTGCATTCTTTGTGTAATCTGTTTTCCACCCCCCCCCCCTTTTGTAATCTCGTTGAGGCGAGCCCCCCCTTTTGAAATTATAATGGTAAAGAATTTTCTATCTTCTTTTTACCTTCAGCGCTTAGAATGCACATGAGTTAGGATTCGCGCTCGCCGAGGGGCCCTGAGTGTCGGTAGCGGCCAGACTCGCGAACACTCCGCTTGCCTGCGAGCCGCTCCTCGCTCTCTTTTGTCGAAAATTCACAGCGCGTCTGGGGTCAGGCCGCCGCCGGTGCTCGCTTAACATACCGAGAAGTACCCTTTGCCGAGTAGACCTTTGCGAGGATGGGCTCGCCTTGGAGGTGCGCTCTTCTCTCAACCAGAGGTGGGATAAAAAAAATCCCCTTAACAGAAAACCAAGGGGGACAGGGCCCCTTGAGCTCACCTTTCCGACTGATGGGTTTGCTTGTACATGCTCGCCATGCGTCAACTTTCAGTTCCTCCCCCTAGGTCGTAACAACGTCCGTCGAGACCCCTACCCCTGCCAGCTTGGAGGGAGCCTGACAACGGGGAATCGAGACCTAACTCCAAAGCGAGAAGACTTAGAACATTTTCCTCTCCCAGGTGCTACCACCAGGCCAGTCAGCTAGATGGGAGCCTGAGGGTTAGTGTTGAACATCCTCCGGCCCATCCCCAGGGTCATAATGATGTCCATCGAGACCCTTGCCCTGCCAGCTTGGAGGGAGCCTGACAGAGGGAGAATCGATACCTAACCCAGAGCGAGAAGACTTAAGACATTTGCCTCTCCCCGGTGCTACCACCAGGTCAGTCAGCTAGATGGGATCCTGAAGGAGGGTGTTGAACATCCTCCGGGCTCAGCTCCAGGGTCATAACGATGTCCATCGAGACCCCTGCCCTACCAGCTTGGAGGGAGCCTGACAGCGGGATAATCGAGACCTGACCGCAGAGCGAGAAGACTTAGAACATTTGCCTCTCCCGGGTGCTACCACCAGACCAGTCAGCTAGATGGGAGCCTGAAGGCGGGTGTTGAACATCCTCCAGGCTCAGCCTCAGGGTCATAACAACATCCATCGAGACCCCTGCCCTGCCAGCTTGGAGGGAGCCTGACAGCGGGAGAATCGAGACCTAACCCCAGGGCGAGAAGACTTAGAACATTTGACTCTCCCGGGTGCTACCACCAGGAAAGTCAGCTAGATGGGAGCCTGAGGCGGGTGTTGAAACATCCTCTGGGATCATCCCTAGGGTCATAACAACGTCTATCGAGACCCTCTGCCCTGCCAGCTTGGAGGGAGCCCTGACAACGGAGAATCGAGAACCTAACCCCAGAGCGAGAAGACTTAGAATATTTGCCTCTCCCGGGTGCTACCACCAGGCCAGTCAGCTAGATGGGAGCCTGAGAGCGGGTGTTGAACATCCTCCGGGCTCAGCCCCAGGGTCATAACGACGTCCATCGAGACCCCTGCCCTGTCAGCTTGGAGGGAGCATGAAGCGGGAGAATCGAGACCTAACCCCAGGGCGAGAAGACTTAGAACATTTGCCTCTCCCGGGTGCTACCACCAGGCCAGTCAGCTAGATGGGAGCCTGAGGGCGGGTGTTGAACATCCTCCGGGCTCAGCCCCAGGGTCATAACGACGTCCATCGAGACCCCTGCCCTGCCAGCTTGGAGGAGCCTGACAGCGGGAGAATCGAGACCTAACCCCAGAGCGAGAAGACTTAGAACATTTGCCTCTCCCGGGTGCTACCACCAGGCCAGTCAGCTAGATAGGAGCCTGAGGGCGGGTGTTGAATATCCTCCGGGCTCAGCCCAAGGTTCATAACGGCCTCCATCGAGACCCTTGTCCCTGCCCGCTTGGAGGGAGCCTGACAAGCGGGGAATCGAGACCTAACCCCAGGGCGAGAAGACTTAGAACATTTGCCTCTCCCGGGTGCTACCACCAGGCCAGTCAGCTAGATGGGAGCCTGAGGGCGGGTGTTGAACATCCTCTGGGCTCAGCCCCAGGGTCATAACGACGTCCATCGAGACCCCTGCCCTGCCAGCTTGGAGGGAGCTTGACAGCAGGAGAATCGAGACCTAACCCCAGAGCAAGAAGACTTATAACATTTATTGAGGGTTTATGATATTATGCTATGAAAGCTCCGCAACATCTCATGCCACCGTTACGATTATCAGGCAAAAAGGGCTCAAATAAATGAAACAAATTGTATTGAAAAAACGAAAGCACATACAAATATTCAGGGATAGAAGCATTTCAGGTCATCGCCGCTCCAAGTGTGGCTCCGGGTCTCTCCCTCCACATTTTGGAGGCGGACCCCTCCCGATCTTAGTGCCTCTTTTACGATGTATGACCCCTCCCAGTTTTGATGGAGCTTGCCCACGGCAGCCGATCTTCCTTCCGCATCTACCTTCTTTAGGACCAAGTCACCTTCCTCAAACTGTTTGACCCGAACATGTTTGTCAAAATACTTAGCCATCCTCCGCTTGACTTCCTCTTGCCGGACTGCTGATAGGTCGCGCAATTCTTCTACCAGGTCCAAGGAAAGCCGTTGTTCCTCCTCATTTCAACTCTCCACTCCTCTCTTCAGCTTCCGCCTCAGTGACCCTGGGAGTACGGACCTCAATTTCGATGGGGAGCACCGCCTCGCTTCCATGAGATAGTTTGAAGGGTGTCTCCCTGTGGCGGTATTGGGGGTAGTCCTTAGGGCCCAAAGAACGGAGGGGACATGCTCTACCCAATTCCCTTCAAATTTTCAACCTCTTTTTCAGGAGGTTCACGATAACTTATTGCCGGTTCCACCTGCCCGTTGCTTCTTGGATGATGGACAAGGCGAACCTAAGGTCAATCCCGAGCTCTCCACAGAATTTGATGAACTCGTTGCTGGCGAACTGCGGTCGTTGTCGGTGACGATGGCTTGGGGCATCCCATTGATGGCCGCGGAACAGAGACGACTGGGTTGGTCGAAATGGTCAGATTTCGCGGGCCGCCGGTTAGAAGATCGAGTTTTCTAATGAGAGGAGGCAAGTGCACCTATCGCAAGTAGTACCGGTATTCGGGAAATACCGAGGTCGTATTATTCTCGGGGACGCGTGATTATATCTACTCTTCCAGGAACACTATTATCTTACTATCAGTAAGGTGAGATTTTTTTAGTCTAATTAAAACGGAAAGAAAGAGA